>SJYO01038709.1:18275698-18475914 GCA_006410555.1 Capra ibex | reverse complement strand
CTGAAAACCTGAGTCTCCCTCTCCCTCTCCCACCCTACTAAACCCTCTTACCCTTAAGATTGTACATATGACAGTACATTCTTAACTTAGCGGTCAGGTACAGACTGCATCCCACGTCGAACGAACCCCGACCACGTACCCCTACTGGGTCTCCCTACAACACCCCTCCCTCCACCCTCCCCCCAAGTACAAACCCTTGCGTACATTCTTAATTTCTAAAATTTTAAATTTTTCATTTTTTATTAATTATTTTTTTAATTTTTTTTATTTTCATTAGAAATCCCAAAAGATACATCTCCTAGTACAGTAGACGTTTGTCACTCTCAAAATGAAGAAGAAAAGGTTAAACCTAAGGAAAAGAAAGAAAAAGACGAGACTAACGACACCGGTTTTGAAGGTCTTGATACAACTTATCATCGTCACTTTCACCCGTGGGAACAGAACAAGGACTGAAATCTCCTTTACCAAAGTTAAAAAGTGGTAACTCCTATTACAAACGACACCCAAACAGTATATATCGAAAATAATACAACTCCATACAAGGAGGATAAGGACGGAAGACCTCTCAAAAATAGTATTTGCCTACAACTTAAAACAGTTTCAGGAAGAGACGTAGATAACTCTATTAGTATACCGAAAATAAAAAGTTAAACAATTACACCACTTAATGTGACTAACTAAACGCCTATAACTTCTTAGGAACGTAGGGACCCTATTTCGGGTGAACCAGTACCACATACTAGAAAATTTACGCAACAACCTAAGACTAACGATCTTAAAATAACTCCTAAAAACGTAGATACAAGTAGTCACTATAACCGGACATCAAAAGAAAAAAACACTGTAGAAACAGTCCAAAACCATAATCCCACTACCACCGGAGTATCTTACTCAAACCTTCAAATGGAAGGAGACGTTAAAAGACCTTCTCAAACTCATCCTATCCACAATCGAGAAGAGCTTTAAAAACCATCTTAAGTCGACACTTCGGCAGACCTGGACCCGAAGACAAACGACCTTCTAAAGACTAATGTCAAAGTTAAAGGCACGAACACTAACCAGACAATTCTAAAAGATAAAGAAGGACCAAGGCAAAACCTTTCAACATGAAAAGATTCTTAAACAGGTAAAGAAGGTGCAACAGGTAAAATAACCGTATGTTGACGACTATCATCAGAGAATACTAGGAAACATAAAGACACAACAGACAACACTAGAGAGGTAAAAATAAAGATTAAAATAACTAAACTAAAAAGAGAGAAACAAAGAACTACTCAGACCGATTATCAAACAGTTAAAGTAAATAGGAAAGTTTCTTGGTCGAAAACCGAACAACTAAAAACGATACCAGAGAAAACAAAGAAAACGTAAATAAAGACGGGATTAAAAATTCTAAAGAAAGGAAGATGATTGAGACCCCAAGAGGTAAAGAAGGAAAAAATCAACGAAATCCATATCTCAATCCAATAAATAAACTGAAAAAAGAACAAAGAACTCCATACGGACATAACGATACTCGAAAGGAGAATCGTGCACAAAGTATAACTGTAAAAGAATTAACAAAACCTCAACAAAAACATCCACAAAAGGAAGAGGAAGACATCGTAAACAACATTTAGACCAAACCTATACGACTTCAGAGAATTAAAAACAGATATTTCCAAAACCAAAGAAATAATTAAAACTTACTCTAGGAACGACCCATCTCATTAGAACTAACATCCAAAAAGGGAAAGTTGTAAAATTTCTATAGGACGGTGATAGATGACTGGATCTTTCAAACACGACTTTCTAGTCCATAATTATAACACTAATGGAACATACAATCAACTACAAAGGGGGAACGACGATAATTATGAAATACGAAAATTAAAACCAATCAAATTAATGAGGTACAGAACCGCACAAAGAGGAACCCAAATAGGACATACCCTGAGACGTGAAGAACCTGAACTAATAAAGGAAAAGGTATAATCCACCCAAAAGATGATATTAGAGAAGTTTTGAAGAGTCTGGAAAGAATAAGAGAAGAAGACTCTGAGGATTTTCAACTTACAACCACGTAAATTGTAACAGGGTCCACAGAGACTCTGATAGGAATCAAGAAAGGTGACAAAAGGGAAATAAGACGAGAAGTCTTCAATAAAGGTGATCACACAGAAGAACGATTGAATAAATAAGAAGACGGAGTCAATAAGATGATAACTAAGGAAGATCTCATAAAAAACATATCAAGAAGACACACAAGAACTGTGTAGAAGAATTGTAGAAGACGAAGACAATCCAGGTATGGTAAAGACAGAAAACAACACGGATATAAACGTACTTTACAAGGAAACCATAGAGATTAAAAGAACTTCTTTAGAGATCAGAAAGGGTAAGACAACAAAAGGAGATAAAGAAACGTAACTAGTGATTCCTGTCAAAAGAATAGAGAGTAACGATAAGAAACCTTGAAACGTAAGTCTACCTATATACAAAGGAAAAAGGAACAGAAAACGGAGCGAAGAAAAGAGTCGATAAACGTTTCGGAGGAATCTGTTGGTAAAACGGAAAAACGTAAAAAAAGGGGAACCCTCACCAAAACTAGTGTCGGAGGACATGTTACAACACTTGGAGGTAGGTATCTAGAAGTCTGTGAGACAGATAGTCTAGATTAGGGAACTTCGACAGTGAAGGTGACATATTAGTATTCCCTAAACTAAATCCAGTATGGACTTACCAGAACACCAAAAGGGATGATGGAAGTTAAATTCAGACTTAAAAAGTTATGTCTCTAGCACTAGACTCGGTGTCAGTCGAGGACCAGAACCAAAACGACTGACATATCTCGAAGAAGTAGAAAACGATGTTTCTTATACTAGTTAGACTAAAACCATACCTAGTAGACCCCTACAGGTACACATCTCAGTAGAGAACACAACAACCTTCTCCCACAAACGATATTGGTCACGTAAGAGAACCGTTTTGACACATTTGGAAACGGGACGAAGTAGGACATGAGGTTCCGGTTTAAACGGACAATGAGGTCCATAGAGAACTGAAGGATGAAAACGTAAGGTCAGGGGTACTACTTTTTCTGTAGAAAAAAAAAAAAAAACTTCAATCAAGATCTTGGAAAACATCCAGAAGTATCTTGACGAGTTGAGTTCGAAGAAACCATAACCACCAACTCCGTATCTTAACCTAATGACACTATAACTTACCAAACGGAACCTTTACTGGTCTCTAGTAAGACAGTAAAAAACTCTAACGTGGGTTCATGACGTAAAACCTGAGAACAACTGGTACTCCCGGTGAGGTAAAGAAGATTTCCTAAGAACGGGTACCATCATCTGTATTACATGTGGGTAAGTTAAGTGACTAAGGATTTTATAGTCACAAGTG
The DNA here is from genome assembly GCA_006410555.1 of Capra ibex. NCBI lineage: Eukaryota > Metazoa > Chordata > Mammalia > Artiodactyla > Bovidae > Capra > Capra ibex. Next base: position 18,472,527 of record SJYO01038709.1, on the reverse strand, counting down.
AGAACGGTAGAGGACAAACTGGTGAAGGTTAAATGGAACTAAGTAGTTGGGTTGTAAGGTCTAAGGATACGTCATAATCCGAAGGGACCACCGAGTCTACCATTTCACAGACGGACGTTACGCCCTCTGGACCCAAACTAGGGACCCAGTCCTTCAAGGGGAACTCTTACTTTACCGTTGGGTGAAGTCATGAGAACGGACCTTTTATGGTACCTGCCTCCTCGGACCATCCGATGTCAGGTACCCCAGTGTTTCTCAGTCTGTGCTGACTCGCTGAAGTGAAGTGAAGTACGTTGTAATCAGAAATATCGTAGTCTGAAATGAAGGTAGTGGTCAGTGTAGGTGTCGACTCACAACAAAAACGAAACCGAGGTAGAGAAGTAAGAAAAACCTCAACAAAGAGGTGAGAAGAGGACATCGTATAACCCGTGGATGATTGGACCCCTCAAGTAGAAAATCATGGGATAGAAAAACGAAAAAGTATGGTAAATTCCCCAAAGAGTTCCGTTCTTATAACTTCACCAAACGGTAAGGGAAGAGGTCACCTGGTGTGAAACGGGTTTTGAGAGGTGGTACCGGGTAGGTAGAACTCACCCGGATGTACCGTACGGAGTATCAAATTAACTCAATCTGTTCCGACACTAGTCAAACCAAGTCAAGTCAAGTCAGCGAGTCAGCACAGGCTGAGAAACACTGGGGTACTTAGTCAAACCAATCGAGAGACATTAACACCAAAAGTAAGAAAGACGGGAAACTACCTATTCCTATTCTCCGAACACCTTCAAAGGACTACCCTCCCTGACCGACACCCTTTAGACCCAGAACGAGACACCCACTTAGACCTAGAACGTACACATACACGTGTCTGTACACTCTGAGAAACATTACCTTAAAAGGTCCGTTCTTATGGACTCACCCAATGGTAAAGGATGAAGTCCCCTAGAAGGACTGTGTTCCTAGTTTAGACAAAGAGGACGTAACCTTCGTCCTAAGAAATGATGACTCTGTGGACCCTTCGGGAGGTGAAAGACTGTGAATCCCGATTATAAGTCCTTTAAATCAATATAGTAGAGAATTTATAACTTTACAAAGATATGGTCGACCATTTATCAGTGATGGGATTCGAGGGATGTATAGTGAATGACGTGATTAGGGAGTGGACCTTGTGGATTAGGAAGGAACGAACGATTCAGTGTAGTCAGCACAGACTGAGACACGTTGGGGTATCTACCGTCCGGTGGTCCGAAGAGCAGGGACCCTAAGAGGACCGTTTCTGTGACCTCACCCAACGGTAAAGGAAGGGGTTTAGTAAAGATCTCTTTTTTTTTTTACACAAACTTCCTCTTCTGTAAAAACTAAAACTAGAGGACCTTAACATCTCAATCATATTTTTACTTCCAGTCTCTCGGGACTTCTCATCTCCAGTGGTAAGTCTACAGACGACCCCGATTCTTCCTCGATGTACCATCCAAATACAGGGATTTTCTCTGGTCGACGTGGGTCGAGGTCAGTTGTTAACGTTCCACCTTTACAATCGGCTCCCTAAGATTTAGAAAACTAAAAAGTTCTCTTCAATCTTTCGGTCTCCAAGTGTGTCTTCCCTTGTTTAAGAAAGTCCACCTAGGATAAGTGACTGAAGATGGATCTCGAGAGATAACAGTATGATAAGTTACGTACCAGACATCTGGTAGTCATAGACATGGTGGATTCTCGGAAAATCTTTAAGACTTTAAAATCCGGGGTAAAGTCTGGAAGACTTAGTCTTAGGTTTAAATTTCTAGTGGTCCACTAAACATGTGTGTTTTCAGACTCTACACACTAAATCAACGACCCCTATATTATCATATGTTTCTAAAACAAGAGTATTTACAATGTATGATCATCCTGTTCTATATGTTATCTTTACTTTTTACTAATCATTTGTTCTCATCAAAGTCACCACTATGTATAATACTTCTTTCATTTTACAGGTCCCACCGAAGAAATGAACGTACCTGCCATAAATTAGACCCCGGTATCTATTTGATTTTCCTGAGTTTACCCTACCGATCTGTGTGACCGTAGTGTCCAGAGAGAGAGAAAGACACTGAAGAGGTGTACTGATCGTACCCGGAGAAGTATCGTACCACTAGAATCCCATTAGTCGGTAGAATTGTATCACCAATCGAAGTGGATTTTATTCGTAAGGTTATCTGGTCACACCGTTGAATAATCGACTTGTCTATGACTCCTGGATGAGACACGTTTCGTGACAGGGTATGTGAACGATATTTATAAGACTACGTCGGAGTGTTCAATATATCGTAGTGAAGACAGCGTAAGATAATCAACGTTCCTTCCATTTCCAGGTAGGGTCTAAATTTCTCTACTCTATATGTTCTTATTCTTATTACTTCCTCACACTAAGGAACCCCTTAGTACAAACCTCTTATTGATGGTGTTCTCTATTATAAACTCGACTCTGGACTTACCTCGTTTCAACGGTTGGTACGTTTTAAGACTCGTTTTTTGTGAAGTCCATCTTCTTTATCGGACGTTTCCGTGACCCTGTCTTCGTTCGAATTTTAAAAGTTCTCTACATTTCTCCTGTAAAAATAATATCGTTTCACATACTTCCTCTCACAGTATCTTTTGTTTTGACCTCTCCATCCGTTCTTGGGATAATAATATCTACTCTTCAAGTCTCAAATGTAATTAGTGTTACCCTTTTTAACCTCAAAAACTTCGTGTCTTCATAATTTTCTATTTGACTCCGTATAATATGTGAAATTCAAATAAACTCGTTTTGAATCAACCTTAGCCCGTCCTGACCTGACTTTTACCAACTCACGAGGTGGTTATCCTCGATTTCCTTTCTGAAAATATCTCTTCTCCGTCCGTATTCATTTCTTTTTCTATTGAACCGATATCAAATTCGTCAACGTACTGCACTGATAAACACTACGTAACAGGAACCCAAAGTCAAACAATAGGAACTCTGAAATGTCCGAATCCGAAACTAGACAAATGTCTAAGGATTCATTGAGTTTGGTGACGTCAGATTACCGAAAGAAAAAAAGAAAAAAAAAAAAAGGTGAGTAACTCTAATATTAAAAAGAAAAATTTAAATATAAATTAACTCCTATTAACGAAATATTACTAAAGAATTTTAATTAAATATAATTAGCCTGTTACTGAGTAAATGTTATAAACTACCAAAAATGGTATGTAGTTATACTTAGTCGGTATCCACATAAACACAAAGAGGTAGGACTTGGAGGGGGAAGGTGGAGGGAGGGGTGAGATAGGGAGACCCAACAGGGTCTCATGACCTAAACTCACGAGACGAAGTGTGTACCTTGAAAGTGACCAGTAAATTAAATGTATACTGTTATATGTACAAAGTTACAATAAGAGAGTTTAGTAGGGTGGGAGCGGAAGAACGTGTTGGATTTTCAGACAAGAAATGTAAACACAGAGAAAACGACAGAGTGTATACTCCAGTAGCAATGGTAGAAAGATTAAAGGTATATATTCACAATTATATGACATAACCACAAAAAGAAAGACTAAATGAAGTGAGACATATTATCCGAGGTAAAAGTAGGTGGAGTAATCTTGACTAAGTTTACGCAATATAAATTACCGACTTATTATAAGGGAACACATATACATGGTGTCGAAAGAATAGGTAAGGAGACAGTTACCTGTAGATTCAACGAAGGTAGAGGACCGATAACATTCATCGTGACACTACTTGTAACCTCATATACACAGGGAAAGTTAAGACCAAAGGAACCACACATACGGGTCTTCACCCCAACGACACAGTATACCGTCAAGATAAAGGTCAAAGACTTCCTTAGAGGTGTGACAAGAGGTATCACCGACATGATCAAACGTAAGGGTGGTTGTCACATTCTCACAAGGGAAAAGAGGTGTGGGAGAGGTCGTAAATAACAAACATCTGAAAAACTATCGTCGGTAATACTGACCGTACTCTACCATGGATTAACACTCAAACTAAACGTAAAGAGACTATTACGTACTGCAATTCGTAGAAAAGTATACAAACAATCGGTAGACATACAGAAACCTCTTTACAGACAAATCAAGAAACCGGGTAAAAAACTAACCCAGTAAATAAAAAGACCTTAACTCGACGTCCTTAACGAACATAATTACTAAACAGACAGTCAACTAAGCAAACGATAAGAAATAAGGGTAAGACTTTCGATAGAAAAGTGGAACGAATATCAAAGGAAGTAACACGATTTCGAAAATTCGAATTAATCCAGGGTAAACAAATAAAAACGAAAATAAAGGTAATGAGACCCTCCACCCAGTACCTCCTAGGACGACACCAAATACAGTCTCTTACAAAACAGACAAAAGGAGATTCTCAAAATATCAAAGACCAGAATGTAAATCTAGAAATTACGTAAAACTCAAATAAAAACACATACCACAATCTTTCACTAGATCAAAGTAAAAAAATGTCCACCGACTGGTGAAAAGGGTCGTGGTCAACAATTTCTCTACTAGAAAGAAGGTAACATATAAGAACGGAGTAAACAGTTTCTATTCCACAGGTATCCACGTACCTAAATAGATACCCGAAAGATAAAACAAGGTGACTAGAAAAAAATAAAACAGAAACACGGTCAAGATATGACAGAACCACTGATATTGAAACATCATATCAGACTTCAGTCCGTCCAACTAAAGAGGTCAAGGTAAGGAGAAAGAGTTCTAACGAAACCAATAAGCTCCAAAAAACATAAAGGTATGTTTAACATTTTAATAAATAAGATCAAGAGACTTTTGATGGTAACCATCGAACTATCCCTAACGTAAATTAGATATCTAACGAAACCCATCATATGAGGAAAAGTGATATAACTAAGAAAGTGAGGTACTTGTACCATATATAGAGGTTGATAAACACAGTAGAAACTAAAGAAAATAGTCACAAAATACCAAAAGAAATATATCCAAAAAACAACAACAAAAAAAATGTATCTAAATAAGGATTCATAAAATAAGGTACATGGTGTTACCACTTACTTTAACAAAGAACTTAAGACGAAAGACAAAAGAATAACAATCACATATCCTTAAGTTTCCTAAAGACACACATTTAAAATAGAGGTCATTGAAATGATATAAGTAACTAATCGAGATCGTTAAAAGACTACCCCAGAAATCCCAAAAGTTCCGTCTCCTAGTACAATAGATGTCTGTCACTCTCAAAATGAAGAAAAGGTTAGATCTAAGGAAAATAAAGAAAAAGAAGAGACTAACGACACCAATTTTGAAGGTTTTGATACAACTTATCATCCCCACTCTCACCCGTAGGAACAGAACAAGGACTAAAATCCCCTTTACGAAAGTTAAAAAGTGGTAACTCCTATTACAAACGACACCCAAATAATATATACCAAAAATAAAACAACTCCATACAAGTAAGATACGGACGGAAGACTTCTCAAAAATAGTAATTACTTACAACTTAAAACAGTTTCGAAAGAGACGTAGATAACTCTATAGGTATTCAAAATAGAAAGTTAACCAATTACACGACAGAGTGTAACTAACTAAACGTTTACAACTTCTTAACAACGTAGGGACCCTATTTCCGTTGAACCAGTACTACATACTAGAAAAATTATACAACAACCTAAGACAAACGATCTTAAAACAATTCCTAAAATCGTAGACACAAGTAGTCATTATAACCGGACATCAAAAGAAACAAGAAACCGTAGAAACAGACCATAACCATAATCCCAATACCACCGTAGTATCTTATTCAAACCTTCGAATGGAAGGAGACGTTAAAAGACCTTCTCAAACTCATGCTATCCATAATCGAGAAGAGATTTAAAAACCATCTTAAGTCGAGACTTCACCAGACCTGGACCCAAAAACAAACAACCTTGTCAAGACTAATGTCAAAGCTAAAGGTACAAACACTACCTAGACAATTCTAAAAGACAAAGAAGGACCAAACCAAAACCTTTTCATATGAAAAGATTCTTAAACAGGTAAAGAAGGTTCAAAAGGTAAACTGACCGTATATCGACGACTATCATCAGAAAATACTAGTACATATAAAGACATAACAGACAACACTAATGAGGTATAAGTAAAGATTAAACCAACTAAAATAAAAAGAAGGAAACAAAGAACTCCTTAGACCGATTACCAAACAGATAAAATAAATAGAAGAGTTTGTTGGTCGAAAATCAAAACAACTAAAAAAACGGTACCAGAGGAAACAAACGAAAAGTAAATAAAGACGGGATTAAAAATACTAAATAAAGGAAGATGATTTGGACCCCACGAATTAAAGAACAAAAAGATCAACGAAATGTACATTTCAATCCAATAAAGAAACTAAAAAGAGAAGAAAGAACTCCATTCGAACATAACAAAACTTAAAAGGGGAATCGTGACGAAAATGAGGTAGGGTATCTAAAACACATTACAAAAGTAAAAGTAAGTAAAGATACGTATAAAACCAAAGAAAAAACTGAAGACACCAAACAACCAATAAGTCTTCGTACAACAAATCGGAGGTATACAAACATAAAAATTATCGAAAAGAGTATTAACTGTAGATTAGACTGGTTTTACACTAGTCTTTTCTACGAACCTTACTAAAGTTACAAAAAACCTAAATGGTTCCGATCTAAACACCGGTCCTACACTAGATAGGACCTCTTCAAAGGTACACTTGACATCTTTTTCCACTTTAAGTAACAAAACCCCACTTTACAGGATATCTATAGTTAATCTAGATTTACCAGGTAACATAGTAAATTTCAAACACAAAGAAACGATTAAAAGACGAATCAACTAGATAGGTATCAACACTAGCCCCATAATTTCAAAAGGTGATAATAACACAATGACAATTAAAGGGGAAAGTATGAACAATCCTAAACGGAATGTATAACGCCACGAGGATTCAACCCACGTATATATAGATGTTAACAATATAGAAGAACCTAATTAGGAAACTAGTAATACATCATAGGAAGAAACAGAGAAAAGTGTCGGAAATAAAGTTTCAGATAAAATAGACTATACTCATAACGATGAGGACGAAAGAAAACCAGAGGTAAACACATTTTATAGTAAAGGGTCGGGAAGTAAAAGTCAGACATACACAGCGAACAAAACTCCACCCAGAGAACATCTGTCGTATATATCCCAGAACAAAAACATAGGTAAGTCAGTCCGAAACAGAAAACCAGTCCCGTAAGTTGGGTAAATGTAAATTCCATTAATTGCTATTCATACTAGGACAACGGTAAATGAAACAACAAAACCCAAACTCAAAAATTTGGAAAAAACACAAAGGACAGATATCTTCTAGGAAGTCGTGAACAACTTCTCGACCAAACCACCACGACTTAAGAGAGTCGAAAACGAACAGACATTTCGAAAACTAAAAAGGAAGTATAAACTTATTCTAGGAAAGACTCATGTCATTAGACCCAACATCCAAAAAGAGAAAGTAGTGAAATTCATACAGGACGGTAAGGGAAGACCGGACTTCTCAAAGATAACTTTCTAGTCGACAATAGGAATACCCTTAGGGAAACACACAATAAACAACAAAAAGGGAACGATGAAAATTATAAACGAGGCACAAACTATAAACAATTAAACTCATTATACACAGAACACCACAAAGTGGAACCCAAATAGGATAAACCCAAAGAGACACAAAGAACATGAACTCACCGATAAAGGAAGGAGTAAAATCCCTTTAACAGTTGATAATACAGGAGTTGATAAAAGAGTACCGGAAAGAAAAACAGGAGAAGAAGACCCTGAGGATATTAAACTTAAAACCCCGTAAACTGTAAAAGGGTCTCCAAAGACTACAACAGGAGTAAAAATTTTTAAGAAAAAAGAAAAAAAGGAGGGACGAAGTAAATAAAGATGGTAAGATACAAGCTGGAGTGAATAGAATAGAAGACGGAGTCAAAAAGATTAGACATTGAAGTAAAACGAAAGTTTTAAAACCCAGTAAAAATGATAATAATAAAACTTAAGAAAAAGTCCATTTAAGGGATAGAGGAGGAGAAAACAATCCAAACCATCCGTCAATAGTACAAGGAAATGGACGACTTATAAAGAGACGGAAAAGTAGAACAAATCTAACGACACAAACACACTGGAAAGACATACGACCATGAAACACCAAAAAGAAATAACACCTCCAACGAGGGACACCCACCTTAACCTGTTCCCCGAACAGTTCCAAAGAACCGATCCCTTCGAATACAACCACAAGACCACCCACCTCGACCTAGAGGAGAGAGACCTCACGTTACTTCACAGGTCATCACCCAAAACTCCACAGGTACCCAAACTACACTGAAAACCGACGGACATAAAATTACGAGTCCAAATACAAGGACGCAACAACCTCTTAATCGAGCTATACAGAACGAGACTTTGAACAACCAAGAACCCATCTCGAACCAAAGTCACATCCATACTCCCGAAAACCTACTCGAGAGTGGTTAATTACAAGGGACCTCAGTTCTCAAAAGACCTCAAGAGTTCAAACCCTAAATTCGGAGGATGGAGATCGAAACAGAATAAGAATGTCATCGGAGTTCTGAAGAGTCAGGTATGTCGTGGATACTATTTTGTAGATCCATTTACCCTTTCTCTAAGAGATGTTACTCTCTGTGGGTCTTTCAAAGTGTCTCAATGTACCCCTTCTCTTCTCCCTCCTCCCTATATTTTCACTGGTCCTCCTCTTCTGTCCCTTAGTTCGTCCCTCTCTCGTTAGATCGGTTATTAGTTAAGAAATATACAAGAGGTGGAGGACCTTGTGAGTCTCTCCAAGTACCTCAATGTATCTCTTCTCTTCTTCCTCCTTCCTTTATCTCCACTAGTCCTCCTCTTCTCCCCCTCAGTTTTCCTCTCTCTGTCTAGATCGGTCATTAGTCAAGGGATTCATAAGAGGTGTCGGTTCTTCTGGGTTTCTCTAAGTGTCTCAACACATCTCTTCTCTTCCCCCTTCCTCCTCTATCTCCACTGGACCCCCTCTTTTTCCTCTCAGTTGTCCCAATCTTTCTTTAGTTCGATTATTAGTGTGAGGATGTATTTTTACCCATGATTTCTAACCGGTGGAGTATGTTTCTCGACTAAATAACCTTTTCTGAGACTACGACCCTCCCTAACCCCCGTCATCCTCTTCCCCTGCTGTCTCCTACTCTACCGACCTACCGTAGTGACTGAGCTACCTGGACTCAGACTCACTTGAGACCTTCAACCACTACCTGTCCCTCCGGACTGCACGACGTTAAGTACCCCAGCGTTTCTTAGCCTGTGCTGACTCTCTGTCTTGACTTGACTTGACTTTCTAACCTAAGGATTTCCATGTTTTAACTATTGTTTTTGTTTCCGTTTCTAATTTTTAGATCTAATCTCCAATCTGAGAGTTTTTATAATGTAATTTTCATGTTTTGTTTTAGTTAGTGTTTTAATATTTTTTATATATACACTTTAAACGAAATTTTTATCCCAGAAAAAAACGTTCCATTATCATCCAATATTTTTACTTTTAATTTCCTCATTATTTCTTAAATTTTTAATTTTTTACTATTATCATTTTATATAAAACCTTAAAGAGACCTCGACAACTCCCGTCACACCACAGTCAAAATCAAAGTCTATCAAGGAACTAGGTCAAATATGAATTTCAGATATCCGGGGAAGGTTACATCAGTCACGATTGATGTTCCAAAATTAGACAAAGTGGACAGTGAAGGTCTCGTCAAGGGAGAAGAAACAAATAAAACTGAAGGAGACAAACGTTCAGAGAAGTCACAGATTTAAGGCGGGACTGTGTTCCCCCGCTTCCACCAGTGAATAAATCCGATTGAACAAATCAACAAGACACCCCTCCCACTTTGTGACGTTTGTTTATAGTGACCGTACACACCCCTCAAGAGTGTTACAGACCCGGTGTGACCCAAACGGGGGGAGAGAGTCGTACACACGAAAGGGTCAGATGTGACGAGTCCGAGGTCTGACGAGACGTGACCTTGACAGATTTCACCAGGGACCCAACCCACTTGAAGGGTCAGGATTCCGTGAGTCCAAGTCCAAAAGTCCATGAGGTGTTTCCGTGTCTGAGCCAACCCGGACGAAAAACACGGGAAGGTTCCAGGCTCGTCGTGTCCACTGGTCCACGAACCTCTCGTGTGAGGGTTAAACCATCACGGAGAATAGAGGAGGGGTCAGGGTCCGTGAGCCAAAGGACCCACGTGGTGCTCTCGTGGCAGAGTCCACACGGCACACAGAGGAAACCTCCCGACTAGAGACTAACGGTGGTAGGACCTCCTATAGTTGGTAAGTCCTAGGGTCCTTCTGATCAATCATTGACCCTCGGACGAGTGTCAAACCACCTCCTACGGTAGAGACCCCGGTTCTAACAGAGAGTGGAAGACCGAGACCGACCTCGGGTGGACGGAGAGACGGAGGTCACCCCCTTCCCCGACCAAGTGTAAGATGATCGAGAGGAGACCACAAGCGAGTTAGGAAACAAGACACTCGTCCGGTCCGACAACGCCCTTTCAAGAGAGAGAGAGAGAGAAAAAAAAAAAAGGGGGAGACCTATAGGGTGTCAAACCCAACGATAGAGTGGAATCGAGGGAGTCTAACAGGAGTCCCGTAAGTCCGGGCCAGGGGTGGGATTCATACGTCGGGTGTGGAGGGACAAGTCGGAATTTAGTGACGACCGTCTGAGGTCGCAGACCCGATGGAGAGGTGACCCTCAAAACCGATCCGTACATTAGACACAAAACAAACAAACAAACAAACAAAAAAGAGGGTCAATACAACGGGAACTTCACTTCACTTTCAGCGAGTCAGTACAGGCTGAGAAACGTTGGGGTGTCTGACATGTCTGGTACCCTAAGAGGTCCGGTCTTATGACCTCACCCATCGGATAAGGAAGAGGTCCCCTAGAAGGACTGGGTCCTTAGCTTGACCACAGAGGACGTAACGTCCGCCTAAGAAATGGTCGACTCGATAGTCCCTAGGATACAACGGGAACCTCTAAGGTTTTGAGAGGTGTGTGGACGACCACTCTCCCAAAGGACGACAAACCTTTGAATAGGAGAAAGTACTGAGGGTGGGTCCTGGTCCAGAGACAGGAATTGAGAAAACAGAGAGAAAAATAGAAAATATAAAACAGGAAGGAGGAAAACTTCTCTTACCCAACAAAAAGACCCACGAACCACAGGAGACGGTCCCAAGTCTTCAACAAAACACCTTAAACGAGTCGTGAGTTTACGAGAAAACTACTTAAACGACCCCTCTTTAACCAGAGGGGCAGGATAAGGAGGCGGTAGAATACAGGCGGGGCACTAAACGTAAAAGATTATTACTCGTTACTAATCGTAGAAAAGTACACAAGTAATCGGTAGACATACACAAGAAACCTATTTACAGACAAATCCAGAAAAATTGTGAACAACTAACCCAACAAACAAAAAGACCGTAACTCAACATACTTGACGGACACATAAAACCTTTAATTAGGAAACAGTCAACAAAGTAAACGATAATAAAAGAGGGTAAGACTCCCGAAAAATGGAACAAATATCAAAAGAAACGACACTTTTTCGAAAATTTAAATTAGTCCAGCGTTGACAAATGAAAACAAAAATAAAGGTAATGAGATCCTCCAAGTTCGACCAAAGTCTTTTCCGTCTCCTTGGTCTCTAGTTTAACGGTTTTAGGCGACCTAGTACCTTTTTCGTTCTCTCAAGGTCTTTTTTTTTTTTAGATAAAGGCGAAATAACTGATACGGTTTCGGAAACTGACACACCTAGTGTTATTTGACACCTTATAAGACTTTCTCTACCCTTATGGTCTGGTGGATTGGACGGAGAACTCTTTAGACACACGTCCAGTCCTTCGTTGTCAATCTTGACCTGTACCTTGTTGTCTGACCAAGGTTCATCCTTTTCCTCATGTAGTTCCGACATATAACAGTGGGACGAATAAATTGAAGATACGTCTCATGTAGTACTCTTTGTGACCCAACCTTCTTTGTGTTCGACCTTGGTTCTAACGGCCCTCTTTATAGTTATTGGAGTCTATACGTCTACTGTGGTGGGAATACCGTCTTTCACTTCTCCTCGATTTTTCGGAGAACTACTTTCACTTTCTCCTCTCACCTTTTCAACCGAATTTCGAGTTGTAAGTCTTTTGCTTCTAGTACCGGAGACCAGAGTAGTGAAGTACCCTTTATCTACCCCTTTGTCATCTTTGCACAGTCTGAATTAAAAACCCCCGAGGTTTTAGTGACGTCTACCACTGACGTCGGTACTTTAATTTTCTGTAAATGAGGAACCTTCTTTTCAATACTGGTTGGATCTATCATATAAATTTTCGTCTCTGTAATGAAACGACTGATTTCAGGTAGATCAGTTCCTATACCAAAAAGGTCACCAGTACATACCTACACTCTCAACCTGACACTTCTTCCGACTCGTGCCTTCTTAACTACGAAAACTTGACACCACAACCTCTTCTGAGAACTCTCAAGGAACCTGACGTTCCTCTAGGTTGGTCAGGTAAGACTTCCTCTAGTTGGGACCCTAAAGAAACCTTCCTTACTACGATTTCGACTTGGAGGTCATGAAACCGGTGGAGTACACTTCTCAACTGAGTAATCTTTTCTGAGACTACGACCCTCCCTAACCCCCGTCCTCCTCTTCCCCTGCTGGCTCCTACTCTACCGACCTACCGTAGTGACTGAGCTACCTGCACTCAGACTCACTTGAGGCCCTCAACCACTACCTGTCTCTCCGGACCGTACGACACTAAGTACCCCAGTGTCTCAGTTTGTACTGACTCGCTGACTTGACTTGACTTGACTTGACTCCTCTATCCACTATCTCCTAGAACGAAACTAAATACAGTAGCTCACAAGACGGATACAAAAGGAGATTCTCAAAATATCAAATAGTAGAATGTAAAACCAGAAATTAGGTAAAATTCGAATAGAAACATATACTATAATCCTTTATAAGGCTAAAGTAAGAAAATGTACATCGACAGGTCAAAAGGGTCGTGGTAAATAACTTCTTCGACAGAAACGGGGTAACATATAACAACGGAGGAAACAGTTGTTATTCCGTTGGTATCCACGTACCCAAATAAAGACCGGAAAGATAAAACAAGGAAACTAGATATAAAGACACAAAAAGAAAAAAAAAACCGTCACGATATGTGAGAACTACTGACGCCGAAACATAATAATAGACTTAGTCCTTCCAACTAAAGAGGTCGAGGTAAGAAGAAAGAGTTGTAACTAAACTGATAAGTTCTAGAAAACACAAAGGTATACTTAACACTTTATAAAACAAGATTAAGACACTTTTTACGGTAATCATTAAAAGTCCCCAGTGTAACTTAGACATCTAACGGAAACCATCGTCTCAGTAAAAGTTTTATAACTAAGAAGGATGGTTTCTTGTACCTTATAGAGAGGTAGACAAATACAGTAGACACTAAAGAAAGTAATTACAGAATACTAAAAGACACGTGTCAAGAAAACAGAGGAATCCATTCAAATAAGGATCTATAAATTAAGAAAAACAACATTACCACTTATCCTAAGTAAGGAATTAAAGAGAAACAGTAAAAAGTAACAATCATATATCTTTACGTGAACTAAAGACACATAACCAAAAGATAGGAAGTTGAGACGATTTAAATGACTAATCGAGATCATTAAAAGACTATCGTAGAAATCCCAAAAGATACATATCATAGTACAGTGGACGTTTATCACTCTCGAAATGAAGAAGAAAAGACTAGACCTAAGAAAAATAAAAAAAGAAGAGACTAAATACATCGATCCTGCAAGTCTTGACATAACTCATTATCACTACTTTCACCTGTGGGAACAGAATAAGGACTACAATCCCTCGTGTGAAAGTTACAAAAGTAGTAACTCTTATTACAAACGACATCCGAAGAGTATGTACCGGAAATCATACAACTCCATCCAAGGAAGGTACGGGTAAAAACTCCAAAATGAGTATTTACCCACGACTTAAAACAGTTTCCGAAAAAGACGTAGATAACTATACTAGTATACTAAAAATAGAAAGTCACACAATTATACCACATAGTGTAACAAACTAAATGTATATAACTTCTTAGAAACGTAAGGACCATATTTGGGTTGAACTAGTACCACATACTCGAAAGACTACACAATGACTTAAGATAAACGATTTTAAAACAACTCCTAAAAACGTAGATACAAGTAGTCACTATAACCGGATATTAAAAGAAAAAAGAGTACAGAAACAGACCAAAACCATAGTCCCACTACCACCAGAGTATCTTATACAAACCTTCTCAAGGAACAAGTTAATGGAATTCCGTAAGAAGACGAAAATCTACGAAGAGAAACTATTGACTGAAATAGACAAACATGAAGAACTGGAATCCGTATCTGAATCCCTAGACGATGACAAGAAGAGATTTACAAACAAGAAAAACACAGAACGTAGAGATAGTGAGATACACACAAAGACAGAGATTCTCACTAGAGGGGAGAGACGACTCTGAGGGTGTATAGGAGTCCACCATGGTTCGATATTTGTAAATATGTAAAGAATATTTATGAATGTTTTATGATTCCAATAAAAAGGTTTTCAGTTTAACAATTTTTTATGTTCTAAACGTAAGTTAATCATCTATCTCCGACGTATGATTTCATGATAGGTACTGTAAAACTAAAATTAAAGGCGTAAACCCCGGAGAACGGAGAATGAAAGTGGGGAACAGGGTCATACAATAGGGTCCAATTAGAAATAGAACAGTTTATGTTGAACAGTGAACGTTACCTGTGAACGGGAGTTGAAGAACGTATTCCTAATTGAGTACACGACTACTTCGAGGACTGTAAGTTATGGGGACTTTCCTCAAGTCGCACCTCTTGTCTTTAACTCCATCCTCTGTCTTTCCGGGGGGTGGGGGGTCATTTCGTTAACCTTTAATTAAGGAATACCTGGTTTTGAGACTTATCGTCCTATTAATACTCTCCTCCGATCCGGGACGGGTCTGGTGTATAAAGAACAAGAACTTCAGTCCTCTGGAGGAACTGGTGTGTATGTGTCTTTCCGAGAAACCTTCGGTTTCCCTTTAATACAGTTCCCTACAAGATGGGTCTACGGAAAAGTCATTTTAGGTGGTACCGATTCTCTACGTTTCATTGAACTGTGGGGGAGGAAGGAGAAACCTCGTCAAAAGACCCGAGTCTCAGAATTCGTAAGGGTGGTTTATTTTATTGAGGGATTAAAGTCCAACGCTGATATAAAAAATCAGCTGTGATTCTATATGGTTTATACCTGACACTGAGTCCGTTTAGTTTTACTAACCGGTTTACTTTGGTTCTTCTATACGAAGCATCTTCATTAACTTTGACGGTGTTCCCGTGTTGAGTCACTGAAAGAGAGTGACTTAAGTGGGTACACGGATAGGTGTACATGACATGAAAAAAAGGGAGAATAATTCATGAAATGATAGAAGTGATGAAAGGTAGAAACACCTTTAAGAAAAGATGTTTCGGTTTCCCGGTTCCGGAAACAGTGACTGGTGACCAGATCACCGATCCTAGACCACGAAAGTGACGACGGTGGGTCGGGTTAGGGACCGACCGTTGGGTTCGGGGAGAGGTTCGGTAACGTCCGACTCCGGTGTCCTCTAGGTTACTCCGTGAGACACGAGGTCATTTGACCGTCCTACCCAGAAATCTATCAATCTATAAAAGTCCTCGACTAAAATACTCGATTCAAGAACATAGAAGAGTATAGATCCTTTGGTGATTTTAGGAAGTACCACTGTGACAAGGAACACTAATCATTTCAAAGTACTCTGATCATCTTTGGAAGACCTTTTTATACACGAACTAACGTACATACGGGAGAAGTGGTTTTAGTGTATATACGACTGGAAAGGGGGATGGAGAAACATCGTCAAACAGTCTCGTTAGACTTCATGAGAGAGGGTCCGACTTCAGGAGTAAAACGGGTTTATTTTGAATTGAGCGTTAAGAGAGTAATATACAAAAAATTGCAGCTACTATAGAACCAAATTCGACGAGGGGGGCGATGATTGTGGTAGGAGAAAAGTAAAGAGACGTGGATATGTCCATAAACCTTCTAACTAAACTTCAGGTCACAAGAGGTGTTTCGGAAGGAATTCATGAGGTCCTATGACTTTTTGTACTAACGTCAATCGTACCTTAGAATCTTACAGAAAAGTGACCAGTAAATCATAAGTCTTTATCTGTAGAAAAGTTAATATAGAATTGAGAAAAGTTCTCGTCTATGTAAAGAGGTCACCATCAGTGTGTCAAAATCGTCTTGTGAATCTATATGTGAAGACCACTTGACTAAAAGGTTTAGATTCTTTTATGGACGAACTGTTGTCCAGTTTAATGAACTTAGACCTTACTTACTACGGTCGGGTGGTCCATCTGAAATTGAACACCTTATTTATTAACTTAGCTACCAGTTAATTTATTAGTTAACGAAATAGTGCATTAGTAGAGTACAAATAGTCTTATAATCGTCTAGACAATGTCATCCGTCCATCGATCTATACTCGTCTCTTTCCCCCAGTCCCCTGTCCATCGTTCTTTCGTACGTAAAACATATGTTGTCCCTAGGTACCCGTCTGTCTTCGCCCTTGGAGGCATGACTGTTCTTTGGTATATAAACCCCACTATTCATAGGATCTTCTTTCAGTCCTTAGAGGACACAGTCTTACATTAGACAAAAAGTAATACGAGAGTAATGTTATTTTAATCGGAACGTCTATTCTTCATGGATGGTTGACACGTGGTTGTGTCTCTTTGGACCACCCGATGTCAGGTACCTCGTGTTTCTCAACCTTTGTTGAGTCACTGACTCGTATGTGCGTCCGAGTGTGTTATTCGAATGGTTTCTTTGGGTCCCGTCGATGAGGGACAGACGGACAAGAGGGAGACTTTCGTATAAGAACGAATTTATTTAGGAGTGAAATGAAAGTACTGGAGGGACAGACCAGAGACTCAATAAAAACACTGTCCCGTTCTTGGATTTTAAGTGACCTTGTCTAACTAGATATCATAACTCATGTATGGTACACGGTTCATGACTTGACCCTTTACAGGGTATGGGAAAAGTATATTGAAAGTGTCATCGGGACTCTTATTAAAGGGTGAGTGTCATACTCTATTAGGAATTCTGAAGGTATGTTTTAGTAACAATGTACGGTCTCGTGAAGGGTACCTCCTCCCAAAGTGGTTCCTAGTTAGAAACTACTTTTTATAGGTTTCGTCCCGTCTCAACTTAAGAGATACATCACGGTCCCGAAACACGGGAAAAGATGGTTTTCCAGATGTCTGAATCAGTTACGGAATAATATTTAATCTTGTTTCTATGCATCCCTTGGAATCCCATTAGAGAAATTACACTTTAGTCATTTTCCCGAACCCAAAAATTGTTTTCACAAAATATCAGTTAATCGATCTATATGTACATAGATATTCTTATATCTGATATATATAGATACACGTACAATCAGTCAGTCAGTACAGACTGACAAACGTTGGAGTACCTGACATCGAGTGGTCCGAGGACACAGGCAACCTAAGAGGTATTCTTGTGACTTCAACTAATGGTAACGGAAAAGGTCCCCTAGAAGGGTTGGGTCAATAACTTGGGTCCAGAGGACGTAATGTCCGTCTAAGAAATGAGAGACTCGGTGGTCTCTTCTTTGGTCCTTCCAGTATATATAGATGTAAATGTATATATAGGTATAAATATCGATATAGATATATCTCTACTGGGAATTTGTACTTCAAGTATGGGAAACTGAGATATAAAAGTGAAGATCCTAAGATAGTATTCCTTGATTAGACTGTTTCTATATACGTGGTCTTATAAGTAACGACGTCTCCAATATAAAAACGGTTAAGTCGTATGACCCCTTACCTTTATCTTTGAGTCAATATTTTTTATTTCAATAAAAAGGATGAATGTGTGTAAACACCTAAATGACTTTAAGTACGAACTTATCCATGAACTATCTAAATATTTATCTATACATCTATAGATATAGATCTATAGATATCTATCTCTACTTACAAATGTTACCCGGTGTAATTTACAAAGACCCTTACAGCATTATTTATACCATATCGATATTCTCTACGATACGTTGGTAATTTTAGTACTGAAATTTCTTATAAATCATTCTACCCTTTTACAGTGAAAAAACTACAATTCACTTATTTTCTTCTGTGTTGTGTCATACTTCGAATATTAGGGTTAATTCTTTTATTTGGTAACGTGTGTGTCTCCTTTCATGTCCATTTTTTACAGAAATTTTTCAATCGACACTAATGGAGAACTAAGATTTTAACACCTAAAAAAAGGAAACGTATATAAATAAATAAAAAATAATTAAAAAATTGAAAAATAAAAATGAAATAAAATGAAACGTTATGACATAACCAAAACGGTATATACTTAGGTGGTGTCCACATGTACGTTAGGGTTTGTACTTTGTGGGAGGGAGGGGTGTTGCAGGGAGACCCAGTAGGGGCACGTGGTCGGGGTTCGTACGACATAGGACGTAGCCTGTATCTGACCACTAAGCTAACAATGTACTGTCATATGTACAAAGTTACGGTAAGAGGGTTTAGTAGGGTGGGAGAGGGAGAGGGAGACTCAGGTTTTCGGGCGATATGTGTAGACACAGGAAAAACGACAGAACGTATGTCCCAGTAGTAACGGTAGAAAGATTTAAGGTATATATACACAATCATATAACATAACCACAAAAAGAAAGACCGAATGAAGTGAGACATATTAGCCGAGATCAAAGTAGGTAGAGTAGTCTTGACTAAGTTTACATAATAAAAATTACCGACTCATTATGAGGTAACACATATACATGGTGTCGAAAGAATAGGTAAGTAGACGACTACCTGTAGATCCAACAAAGGTACAGGACCGTTAATATTTGTCACGACGCTACTTGTAATCCCATGTACACAGAGAAAGTTAAGACCAAAGGAACCACACATACGGGTCGTCACCCTAACGACCCAGTATTCCGTCAAGATAAACGTTAAAAAATTCCTTAGAGGTGTGACAAAAGGTATCACCAACATGATCAAACTTAAGGGTGGTTGTCACATCCTCCCAAGGGAAAAGAGGTGTGGGATCGGTCGTAAATAACGAACGTCTAAAAACCTAGCGTCTGTAAGACTGACCACACTTCACCATGGAGTAACACCAAAACTAAACGTAAAGAGATTATTACTCACTACAACTCGTAGAAAAGTACACAAACAATCGGTAGACATACAGAAGAAACCTCTTTACAGATAAATCAAAAAACCAGGTAAAAAACTAACCCAGCAAATAAAAAGACCTTAACTCAACGTATTCAACGAACATATAAAAACTCTAATCAACAAACAGTCAACAAAGTGTACGATAATAAAAGAGGGTAAGTCTTCCGACAGAAAAGTGGAACGAATATAAAAGGAAACAACACGTCTTCGAAAATTAAAATTAATCTAGGGTAAACAAATAAAAACGAAAATAAAGGTCTTAAGACCCTCCACCTAGTATCTTAAGAGACATGAAAATTTCAAAAGATAAAACTCGTATAAAATGAAAATATTGTTGTCTCTTTTTCACAAAATGTTTTTTCTTCCAAACATATACATACAAAGGAACCCTCACCCCTATCTTCTTGTGGTTACCCTCTATTCTATTTACCATGAAAGTCGATCCTCCTGTTCCTGGATCTTCTCTTCCTTACGTCAGTTCAAATCCTATCGGATAACTTTCGACCCACAGTGATAAATCTTCTTAACCACGAGGAAACCAAAAGTGTTCCGTTAATCTTGGACTTCACAGACATAACCTTCGTTTACAAGATACAATTATACAAGATATTACCACCCTCAACCTCCTCTCCCCAGTACACGTCTCGTCATCGTCACCCTTCATGTCACTTCCTCAGAGTTCATGTTTAAGTTGGAATCTCGTCCTTAAACCAAAATCAGGAAGGTGAGGGTGAGGAGTAGGGCACCGGGACATTATCCGGACTGTGTCTTATTTGACGAGTCACAAAGTTACAAAAAACTGACCTGAAAACTCACCGTCTCTAGTTCTGGAAAGATGGACTTCTAAAGGTAGATCCGAAAAGAAAATGTAGTGACTGAAGAAAACAAAATTCCCTCGGATGTAGAAATATTTCCGTTTAAGTCACCGATAGTATGAAATAAAAAATCGAAAAAAAATAATACATTTATAATATATAAATAATATCTGTTTACTTTTTTGTCTCCATTCGTTTAGGTGTCTTCTACGTTTTATTTTGATGGATTTAAAGGTGGTGGTGGTGGTGGTGGTGGTGGATTTCTATTGGCACATTTGTAGGAAGGTCTGTAAAAAGAGACACATATAAATGGGAATAATAAGTTAATACACAAAACATTGGTACAGAAAAGTGAATCGTTAAATTGTGTTTGTTGAAAAGTCCAATAATAAAAATAAAAACCTAGAAAATTTATTAACAAAAATCGATGTGTGTACTATAAAATTACATAACAAGAAAATTTTTAAATTCATATATTTTAAATGTCCATTCTAATTTTAGAAGAAATTAGTCGTCAGGGTAGAATAGAATCAGAACCAGGGGAGGGGGTGGGGAGTCTTTATTGGTGATAATAGTATCATACATATACAAGAATGTCCACCAAGAGATTTCTAAATATACATTCTGTAATAAAACCACTATATATATCACAAATAATAGATGTATTTAACACTGTATGACATATATAATCAGACAATATATAATCAGATAATATATATATTATTTTATATAATATAAATGAAAGAAGTGAGTTTTAGTACTGAACTTATAGATTTGTGTAGAGTAAAGTAATTCGACTACACACCATAGTACATCATCTCTATGTGGTAATAAATAAATTGATACAGTGAATAACCACATTCAAATTCAACAAAAGTTAGAAAGAAACAATGTTTGTCGTGACTTTATTTATACGAACCGTTCTGAAGAACACGTGCACACATGTTAACAAGTAAATCCTATTTATACTCCTCTCATTAATCATACAGTACCCTACGTATCGGGAGTCGAAGTTATTAATTGTGTACCGGTTTGAACAAAGTAAAAATGAGGTGAAGGGGTATATATAATCTAATAAAATTTCACTTAATATATTAAACCTACGGATAAAATTGTAAATCATATACGACTTTTTAAGGGAGGTTTTACTGACTTGGTTAAATCTAAGAGTAGTCGTCACGAACTCTAATAAAAGTTGTTGAAACGGTTTGAACTTTAATAGTTTGAAATTCAAAAACACTAATCTTCATCATAAAATAATAACAAAATTAAACATAAAGGGACTAATCATCATTTTAACGGGTTAAAGTATACTTTATATAAAAGTATATAAACAACCACATAAATTACAACAGGATCTCCTGAGACTTAATAGTAGTAAAGAATTTTAAAATAAAGAAAAATTTTTTAATGAATAAAAATTAACTAACTACTAACGAATCGTCATAACCAAGCTAAAGACAGTATGTAGTCGTACTTAATTGGTAGGCACATGTGAGAAAAATTAAAAAAAAACAAAAAAATAAAATAATAAAAAAAATTAAAATTTTAGAAATTAAGAATGTACGCAAGGGTTTGTACTTGGGGGGAGGGTGGAGGGGGAAAAAAATTTTTTTTAAGACAAGGTGACGTCACGAAAGAGGGTAAAACAGAAGGTCGAACAAGAAGTAAATAAATCGATAGTAAGGAAAATCCCTTAAAAAATAAAATCAATAACATAAGAAGTTGAGAGAAACAAACAAAAAATACAGAAGATCGAGAAACAATTTGTAAAGAACATAGAAGAGTCAGACACAGAGGTAGAAAAAGGTTATAGAACTTAGTAGAAATGATATTAATGAGACTTAAGAAAAAGTCCATCTAACGGATAGAGATAAAGTGAATCTATAAGAAAACCCCAAAATAGAATAAGGAAGTAGACATTGTATAAGGAGACGACAGAGTAAACAGATTGAAAGACTCAAAAGTCAGGGTTCGAAGTCCTATTATCAAGGAGAACGTAGACCACAGAAGTGAGGTCACCTACTCTGACCAGATTTCTCCGAACACGTCCGAAGGAGCAACCCTCCCTGACCACGGAAGGGTAACCACTCACCTCGACCCAGAACAGGAAGACCACCCGTCTCGGTACAGTTCACCACAAACCTCTGTCGACACCCGAGTCCTTTTGAAATTCGTCGGACAGACTGCTACTCACCCCGATATAGGGACTGGACAACTAACAAACCGGACTCTGTAGGGTCGTGACCTCGAATTACAGATCACAATCAACGAGTTAGTACGGACTGAGAAACACTGGGGTCCCTGACATCGGACGGTCCGAAGAGACAGGTACCCTAAGAAGTCCGTTCTTATGACCTCACCCAACGGTAAAGGAAGAGGTCACCTAGAGGGGCTGGGTCTCTAACTTGGTCCAGAGGACATAACATTCGTCTAAGAAATGGTATACTCGGTGTTCCCTTCGGGAGTCGTGACCTTGGATATCCGATGACGCACCCTGGTCCACATTCTTAGTTTTACCGTCGAAGGTCCTATCGAGTACCTTCGTTCATGAGACGTCATAGAGACGGTGGTTACAGCACCAGGGAAGTCACTCGGTGTCGATGGGGGAATGAGGGATCCTTTAGGAGGTTCAAGTGGTACATCCAGACCGGTTCCTAAATACTTCAGTGATGAAAAGGGGACCCAAAGTCATGTGTACTCTGTAACACACGTGAGAGGTTCTCACCTCAAAGATGAACGGGTCAGGACAACTCAAGGACGATGGTTCGAAGTGACTGGAAGTTTCGGTTTACGAGACCTTCGAGAAGGAGAACTAAAGTCTGAGGGTCCAACCCCTCGGATTACACCCCGAATCTTGATTAAGGACACGCTCTTGAAGACGTTATTTCAAGAAAAGGCCCAACACCCAGTGGGTGAGCCACCCGTATCCTACACTAACAAAGTGTTTACGTGGAGAGGATGGTAGAGTAACACCGAAGAAGAAACAGAAACTTTCATCTTATAGTAAAAACCATCCAAGTTTATAAAAAACGACTTCCAACAAGACGTCCATCAAAACTAAAACTACAAAAACACTCTCTTCCAGTCGAGTCCAAAAAGATGAGGTGGTAGAACAGGAGTCTGGACCACAGGGTTGGATTAGAGAGAATGGGTCCTGTCGTGGTAGGACAACTAGTACCCAGAAGTACCCCACGTCAGTTCTGACTAGAACTATGGTTCCAGTGTCGGAACCTCTCCGTGGGTAGGGGTCCAGGTTCGGTATCGTCGAGGTCGTCTAGAAGATATATAAGATATATAAATTGTTTGTGAAAAAAGGGGAAAGACACTTTATAGATAAGTTTGGGAAACAACTATAAAACCGAACCTAAAAAGAAAGAAAAAGAAAAAATTTAGTGTAAATTCCAAATATATATTTTATGGTGACTTATTTATCGATTAAACATTTGTAAAACTTACAATTTCTCCGTTCACTTTAAAAGAATCGTAGACAACTAAGAAAAAAAGTTGATAAAGTCGATAAAAAAACTCTCGGACAATAGAAGGTCAGACATCTTATATATTACAACTTGTTTTCTCCAGTACCCTCGGACCAGACGATATCAGACACCTCAACGTTTCTCAACTTGTTCTGAATCACTGACTTGTCGTTGTCGTTTTCTCTATTAAGGACGGGAGCACTTTTAATACTAATCAATTTACCCTATCTATTTTTGTGTCTTGATCTTGTTTATTAAAGTTCTAAACATACCTTTATGTTTTTTGGAGCTTATCGGTTTCGTTAGAACTCTTTCTTCTTACCTTGACCTCCTTAGTTGAACGGACTGAAGTCCGAGATGATGTTTCGGTGTCAGTAGTTCTGTCATACCATGACCGTGTTTCTGTCTGTATATCTAGTTACCTTGTTTTATCTTTCGGGTCTCTATTTAGGTGTGTGTATACCTGTGGAATAGAAACTGTTTCCTCCGTTCTTATATGTTACCTCATTTCTGTTAGAGAAATTGTTCACCACGACCCTTTTGACCAGTTGGTGAACATTTTCTTACTTTGATCTAGTGAAAGATTGTGGCATGTGTTTTTATTTGAGTTTTACCTAATTTCTAGATTTACATTCTAGTCTTTGATATTTTGAGGATCTCCTCTTGTATCCGTTTTGTGAGAGTCTGTATTTAGTGTCGTCCTAGGAGATACTAGGTGGAGGGTCTTAAGACCTTTATTTTCGTTTTTATTTGTTTACCCTAGATTAATTTTAATTTTCGAAGACGTGTTGTTTCCTTTTATATTCGTTCCACTTTTCTGTCGGAAGACTTACCCTCTTTTATTATCGTTTACTTCGTTGACTGTTTGTTGATTAGAGTTTTTATATGTTCGTTGAAGACGTCGAGTTAAGGTCTTTTTATTTGCTGGGTTAGTTTTTTACCCGGTTTCTTGATTTATCTGTAAAGAGGTTTCTTCTGTATGCCTACCGATTGTTTGTGTACTTTTCTACGAGTTGTAGTGAGTAATAATCTCTTTACGTTTAGTTTTGGTGTTACTCCATGGTGAAGTGTGGTCAGTCTTACCGACGCTAGGTTTTTAGACGTTCGTTATTTACGACCTCTCCCACACCTCTTTTCCCTTGGGAGGATGTGACAACCACCCTTACGTTTGATCATGTCGGTGATACCTCTTGTCACACCTCTAAGGAATTTTTTAACGTTTATCTTGATGGAATACTGGGTCGTTAGGGTGACGACCCGTATGTGTGACTCCTTTGGTCTTAACTTTCTCTGTGTACATGGGGTTACAAGTAGCGTCGTGACAAATATTATCGGTCCTGTACCTTTGTTGGATCTACAGGTAGTCGTCTACTTACCTATTCTTTCGACACCATGTATATGTGTTACCTCATAATGAGTCGGCAATTTTTCTTAAGTAAACTTAGTCAAGACTACTCTACCTACTTTGACCTCGGTTAATATGTCTCACTTCATTCGGTCTTTCTTTTTGTGGTTATGTCATATGATTGTGTATATATACCTTAAATCCTTCTACCGTTACTGCTGGGACATACGTTCTGTCCTTTTTTCTGTGTCTACACATATGGCCTGAAAACCTGAGTCTCCCTCTCCCTCTCCCACCCTACTAAACCCTCTTACCCTTAAGATTGTACATATGACAGTACATTCTTAACTTAGCGGTCAGGTACAGACTGCATCCCACGTCGAACGAACCCCGACCACGTACCCCTACTGGGTCTCTCTACAACACCCCTCCCTCCACCCTCCCCCCAAGTACAAACCCTTGCGTACATTCTTAATTTCTAAAATTTTAAAAATTTTTTTTAATTTTTTTTTTTTTTGTAATACGACTCGGATTTTTTTTTTTTTTTAGTTAATTTACTGGTATGTACGTGCGTACCATTCAACGAAGTCGACACAGGTTGAAAAACGTTGGGGTACCTGTTATCGGACGGTCCAAGGAGACAACTACACGAATACACAAATCAACGAGTCAGTACAGACTGAGAAACTCTAGGGTACCTGACATCGAGTGGTCCGAGGACACAGGTACCCCTAAGAGGTCCGTTATTATGACCTCACCCAACGGTAAGGGAAGAGGTCCCCTAGAAGGGTTGGGTCCCTAGTTTGGGTCCAGAGGATGTAACGTCCGACTAAGAAATGGTAGGTTCGGTGGTCCCTTCGAGACCGATATATATACCAACAACAAGGGATTCAGTAACAGACTGAGAAACGTTGGGGTACTTGACGTCGTACAGTCCGAAGGGACAGGAAGTGGTAGAGGGTCTCAAACGAGTTTGAGTACAGGTAGTTCAGTCACTACGGTAGGTAGACAGCAGGGGAAGAGGAGGACGAAAGTTACAAAGGGTTTCAGTCCCAGAAAGGATTACTCAGTCGAGAATCGTAGTCCACCGGTTTCATAACCTCGAAGTCGAAGTCGTAGATAGGAAAGTTACTTATAAGTCCCAACTAAAGGAAATCCTGACTGACCAAACTAAAGAAACGAAAGGTTCCCTGAGAGTTTTCAGAAGAGGTGGTGTTAAGTTTTCGTAGTCAAGAAACCGTGAGTCGGAAGAAATACCAGGTTGAGAGTACAGGTATGTACTGATGACCTTTTTGGTATCGAACTGATATACCTGGAAACATCTTTATTACTGTTTATTAATATTCACGAGACTTTCTTTTCGTGGAACTAATTTTCCTAACTCCTTAGCTTCGACCACCCGGTGACCCATCCGACGTTATCTCTTTACTACTCATCATCACGAGGGTAAGTCCGTCGGTCCTGTTTAACCTTTACTAGAGAGTAGGGAATTTCCGATAAAGAGTAATGGAAATACTAGTGTTAGACGAACTTTTCATAACGAAAAACTTTATCAGTTGAAATTTTCGTGACGACGACGATTCAACACAGTCAGTACAGGCTGAGACACGCTGGGGTATCTACCGTCGTATGGTCCAAGGTGGTAGGGACCTTAAGAGGTCCGTTCTTGTGACCTCACCCAACGGTAAAGGAAGAGGTTGCGTACTTTCACTTTTCACTTTCATTTCAACGAGTCAGCACAGGCTGAGAAACGCTGGGGTACCTGACGTCAGGTGGTCCGAGGAGGCAAGTACCCTAAGAGGTCCGTTTTCATGACCTCACCCAACGGTAACGGAAGAGGCTATTTTCGTGACTGACTTATCTATTAGATCATGAATTAATAATTAGAAACCAATTTTTACTCCGTTTCTGATAGGAGACATAGGGGTCCTGTTCAGGTGATGGTCTTAGGAAGATCCTTTTGGTTGTCTTTATTTACTACCCATCTAGTTCATAAAAGACTTCTTTGATCCCTTTGATCCTTAAGGATGAACACCCTTAGGTCATCCTGACACGTGAGGTAATATCGTAATAGTTGTACTCGTTTTAGTTATCGTCATCGTTGTAGTTTTGAGTCTCGTTGTCGTTCTTATAGGTCTAGGTACTTTTGTTCACGTTGTTATAGTTGTTCTTGTTGTAATTAGTGTAGTTGTCCGTCACATTCCTGTCTCTTACTGTTCTCGTGGAGTCTGAAAAAACATGAATGAGAAAGTTCTTCTGTCATTCTAGTGCGAGTTCCTACGAACGGAGAAGACATACGAGACGTCATTCTTTGGTGGAAGTTGGAGTTCTTTGTGCCTTACCTCCTAATTCACACAGTGGTCTCACACTAGGTAGTTTGAGGTTACTATGTAACCTCCCTGTGATAGGTGAGACTCTTTTTGGTGTTAGGACTCGTTCTTTATGAGGATTGTCAATATACTCGTTCAGGTTTTTCAAACCTTTTCATCAGGTAAAATAGACCGGATACACGGGTGTAAAGGTGGGAAAGGTACCAAATGACTCTTTGGGTAGATCCGAACCCTGGATCCTTTCAGAAGGATTGTGTGTTTTGTCAAACACAATACCATCCACAGTCGTCTGATCAAAGATAAATGCTTCAAAATATTGTTTTATCTTACTAGAAATCAACTTAACCGAGTACAGAAATTCTGGGTTTTCGAATTCTTCGACTACTTATATTCTGGAGTTTAAGAGGTCCTGAATACCGAGAGACCGACTAGTTTCAAAATACTATACCGAACTTCAATCAGACACTAGTCCCGAACCGATATCATTCGGACCTCCAATTCCTACGAGGTCCCCTTACAAATTTGGGTATCGATGAAGTCCCTTTATGACCCCGGAGTTAACAGAGTCAATTCCCTTTTATAAGTCACCAGACTCGTCACAATTCATCTTGTTCTGACAGTGGAGGGAACAAGACCTGTGACATAAAAACATTTATGTCGGTTTCTGTCGAAATCAAAAACCGGTGGTGTAAAGTGTTAACTGCATATAACTCGAGTGACAAGTGACTTTAGAGTTTCGACATAATGTGTACGACAAAGATTTGGTGTAGAGGAGTCACCGGGAAGTACCTATCACGGTCATCGTGTAGTTGTGTAAGTAAACGAAAATAGAGGAGCAAGAGATCGGAGATCCCTCTGTTAAGGGGAGTTGGAGGAGAGACAACAGTGTTGTGTTGTCTTTGAAGTCGGTTTAATGTGTATTAACTTATCCAATACCAAAAGATATATGGTTTAAGGTAAGGACGACGTAGAAGGAGTAGTGACCTGAACCTTGTGTTAGACAAGAGAACTAACTCTGAACCCTGTGCAAGTCAAATGAAAGTACGGTCATCATACACAGGTTTAATAAAAAATCCGAGTTAAGAAAGACTTTTTCCGATTCGAGTATACAAAGAACGACTAATATAAACCGAGTAAAAGGTTTATCTTAGTTTAAACCAGATTAGACCGGAGATATACTTGTTCATCTCCTACACTTCAACCTTCCTCCTACACTAGGAACACTCTACACCGTGTCGAAGTCCTACTGATAGGTTTGAAGTTGATGAGGTCTAAATTTTTATTAGTCGAGAATGTATAGTAAAGTAAATCAGTAATATTGTCAGGTCCTTCTATGTACAACGGTGGACAAATAACTACTCTTTCGGTTCCAAATCTCTCTAATTTCCAACACAAATTCTCAATGTATTGATCAATACTCGTCTCGACTTGTGTCTTTGAGAGAATTGATTTTTACGTCCCTAGAAGACGGAAAGGTAAACCGAAATGCATATTCAACTACCCTAGAGGTTAGATACGATGAGAACGGTACTGATAGGACATAGACTGATAAAGACCCCTGGAGTGTTTACCCCTGTTTTATGTGGTCACTGTTTTAGTGAACCATGGAACTGGTCTGAACTTCTTCTTTTATACCCTTTGACCTAAGTAACGAACCCACGACGACGGATACTCTACTGGACCAGTATCACCAATTTTCTCCTTCACCGTCTGATGATTCGTCTGATGATTCTTCCTGAAGGAAAAGGTCTCTGAGTATTACAGTATTGTTTCCGTAGTCACCTGTCACCTGTGTTTTTTTATTTTATTTTAGTCAGAGACGTCTACTCAAAAGATCCCAACGATATTATTGTGTCTGACCCACTGATTTTTTTTTCACAAAAGAATGTTAAGTCTTTCGATCTTGAAATCCTACAGTCGTCTAAACAAAAAGGGACCCCGGAGAGAGAACCGAACCTCCACCGATGGAAGAGTGACACAGGAGTGTACCAGAAATGAGGTGTACATGTGTAAGGACCACAGAGAAAATCACAGATTTACAGGAGAAGAATATTCCTGTTGTCAGTCTAACCTAGTCCCTGGTAGGATTACTAGTTTAAAATTCAATTAACGGAGTAATTTCCAGAATATACGTTTATGTTAATAGTGTAAGACTCCACGACACTCAAGTTGTATACTTAAAAACCTCCTGCGTTGAGTCGGAAACTGTAATATGAGACAAAGAGTCTCGAACCTGACTTAGATCAATAGCAAAATCAAAAGTTATTCATCTCTTGTCGACGTATTTCACTGTGTATTTATCCTATAAGAACTCTTCTTCCTACACACCACTCTCCTCAATTCTATAACTAACAGTAAATCATAGACATAGATAAGAGGGTCCAAGGTTGATAAAGTGGGGTCCTGATCTTAAAGTTCCAAAGAACCGTTGGGGAGTAACAAGAGAACGACCGTCTTAGAATAAAAAGAATGACTTGAGAAAAGGCAAAAAGCCGATTACAAACTAGGAAACTCTTTCAAACCCGACAACCAAAAGACCTTTGTTCATATGTTTTAATTTTAAACCAGATATAAATATCTGGAAAATAGGTTTTTACCTGTAAAATCACTATTAGTATTTACACCATCTGTATATATAGTCTAAAAGGTCGTATCAAATTCTAGATTTTGAGATCAGAATAACTAAAGTATTAATGTACAAGTAAACAATTTGACAAACTTAGACGTAAGTCTTTTATATGAAGTTTCTGAACGATTTATTTAAAAACATAAGGGAAGTTATTCAAAGGTAATAAACCCCTTTTCTAAGATTTGAGTCGTATTGTACGATCCATGGGTCACTACACCTGGACGTGCAGATAGCTCAAAGTAGAGGACGGTAATGAGTTGTATTTTAGACACTATTTTGGTGTGTCTTAAAATTAGTGAGGTTTAATGGACAAAATATATATATATATATATATATATATATATATATATATATAGACGTGTACATAAAATTCTATGAAAAGATCTTACGGATACTACGAGAAGAAAGATGGTGGTAGATATTTGAAGGACGTTAGTAGAATAAATAGAAAGTTCAGAGTAAATTTAAGAAGAGACACTTCGAAAGACGGAAGGAGTCTTTCAACTAGTGAGTACAAAACGGTAACATCAAATATGTATGATTTAATGAATAATATAACATATATGATATCATATCGAGTATGTATAATATAATGTACATTTTTGATTCGATATATAGTATCACTACTCGTGAAACCAGATAAACTCAGTCAAACAAATAAACCGATAGAAAGAGTGATCTGTTCATGGACTGAGTCTCATTCATGAGTACACAAACAATTTAATCACTTATTTTTTTACACATTTCCTGTAACGGTTCCTACATCCAGAGACGAAAGGGTGGAGGTTTTACTAGTTATACTAAAGACACTAATTCTATTAGTATACCCTCACTCCATCTTGATCCTTATCGATTTGAATCCGAAAATTGGACAAATGGTCAATACCCTAGACGAGACTAGATTCGACTTAATGGTCACAACCCGGGATTCTTCTGGTTAGGTTCAACAGTTTAATTGGATTTGAGGTTTTCCATATTTATCTACTCCTCTTTCGTCCTACCGGACTGTCTATACAAGTGACCGTCTGGTCCACAATACGACTCCCCAAGTCCTTTGGACTAAGGAGGATGGAGGTAGAAGACTCCAGGGGTTGAGTCCCAGGGATTCTGAGACTCTTTGGTCTTATAACGGTGTCATCACCCCTTTATGATCGTACCTTTAACGGTGTGTATCCGAAACCCCTCCATCATATTCCCAATCCCACCTCCTTCTTACCATGTCTCCCTGACTACGTTTTCGGTTGACGGTAAGAACTCGTTAACTCCTCCATAACCAATCTTCAGGTCTGACAACAAAGACCCTGAAGGGAAAGTGTTACTGAGACGTTACTCATTGGCGACCCCACCTCTCCGTCAATGTCTCCGGTGGAGTCCGTTTCGGACCTGATCCCCACCACTGACTATTCGGTGGGTGAAAACTCAAGGGTGGGGTAAGATGAAAGGAGGAAGTGTAGATAATAATGTAGTCTAGACTGTTGTCAGGACTTTACATCCGTTCCGTTTCTAATACTGGAAACAAAATGTAAACTCCTACAACGGTAACTACAAATAAATATGATATAATGAATGATATAATATGTATGAGATTATATCGAATATATATAACTTAATTACTCCTGGTCTCTTCACCAGGTAATCCATCGGAGAAAGGGATAATTTGACGATTTGATGTGAGTGGATTACCAAGGAGGTAGGTTTTCGAACTCGAGACGAGAACAACCTCGGAAAACAGATAGGTTGTATTATCGAGAAACCTTAAAGGCCGGAAGTTTCAGAGGTTAAGTGGTATTGGTATTGTTATTGGTGTCATTATATTTAAAGAGAGTAGAACTGAATACAACACAGTCCCTGTTGTCGGTAAATAAGTGGTTCATAATAAACTATAGAGGATGGTATACGGTCTTTTGTGGGAGAAGGTTGTTGTGTTCTCTACCGAGATATGCAGTGGTCTACCAGTTGTCGTTTTAGTCCGACTAATATAAGAAACGTCTGTTTCTACCTCTTCAAGATATACCAGTCGTTTTTGTTCTGGTCCTCGACCGACACCGAGTCTAGTACTTGAGGAATAACGGTTTAAGTCTGAATTTAACTTCTTTCATCTCTTTTAGTGATCTGGTAAATCCATACTGGTTTTAGTTTAGGGAATGTTAACATGTCACCTTCACTGTTTATGTAGGTTCCCTAATTTATACTATCTCACGGACTTCTTGATACCTGTCTCTAAACATTGTAACACGTCCTTTGTCACTAGTTTTGGTAGGGGTTCTTCTTCTTTACGTTTTTCCGTTTTACCAACAGACTCTTTCGGAATGTTTATCGACTCCTTTCTTCACTTCACTTTTTGTTTCCTCTTTTCCTTTCTATATAGGTAGACTTACGTTTCAAAGTTTCTTATCGTTCCTCTCTATTCCTTCGGGAGGATTCACTAGTTACGTTTCTTTATCTCCTTTTGTAATCTTACTCTTTCTGATCTCTAGAGAAGTTCTTTTAATCTCTATGATTCCCTTATTAAGTACGGTATTACCCGTGTTACTTCCCGTCTTTATTATACCTGGATTGTATTCGTCTTTTAATATTCTTTCTCACCGTTCTTATTTGTCTTTTTGATATGTTTTTTCTCGAATTTATGGGTCTATTGGTACTACCACACTAGTGTATGGTTCTCGGTCTGTAGGACTTCCACTTCAGTTCACCCGGAATCCTTCGTAGTGATACTTGTTTCTATGACCTACACTACCTTGAGGTCAACTCGATAAAGTTTAGGATTTTCTACTCCGACAATTTCACGTATTGAATTATACGGTCCTTTAAACCTTTTGAGTCGTCACCGGTGTTCTGACCTTTTTCAGTCAAAAGAAAGGTTAGGGTTTCTTTCCGTTACGGTTTCTTACAAGTTTGATGGTGTGTCAACGGGAGTAAAGTGTATGATCGTTCTATTACAAATTTTAGGAGGTTTAATCCGAAGTTTTCATACACTTGGTTCTTTAAGGTCTATAAGTTCGACCTGAGTCTTTTCCGTCTCCTTGATCTCTAGTTTAACGGTTGTATATGACCTAGTATCTTTTTCGTTCTATTAAGGTCTTTTTTGTAGATGAAGAAGTGACTGATGTAATTTCGGAAACACATCTAGTGTTGTTTGACACCCCTTAAGAAGTTCTCTACCCTTATGGTCTGGTGGAATGGACTGAGGACTCTTTTAACATACGTCCAGTTCTTCATTGTCAATCTTGGCCTGCACCTTGTTACCGGACCAAGGTTTAACCCTTTCCTCGTGTAGTTCCAAGATATAACAGTGGGACGAATAAATTGAATAATATACGTCTCTTGTAATATCCTTTATGACCCTTCCTATTTCGTGTTCGACCTCAGTTCTGACGACCCTCTTTAAAGTTATTGGAGTCCATACGTCTAATGTGGTAGGACTACCGTCTTTCACTTCTCCTTGATTTCTCGAAGAAGTAATTTCACTTCCTTCCCTCACTTTTACGACAGAATTTCAAGTTGTAAGTTTTTTGATTCTATTACCGAAGGTCAGAGTAGTGAAGTACCGTTTATCTACCCCCTTGATACCTTTGTCACTGTTTGAAATAAAAGAACGTGAGGTTTTAGTGACTTCTTCCAGTGACGTCAGCACTTTAATTTTCTACGAACGAGGAAAGTCTTTTGATACTGGTTGGATCGGTCCTATAATTTTTCGTCTCTGTATTGAATTGACTGTTCCAGGCAGATCAGTTTCGATACTAAAAAGGTCATCAGTTCATACCTACACTCTCAACCTGGTATTTCTTTCGACTTACGGTTTATTAACTACGAAAACTTGACACCACAACCTCTTCTGAGAACTCTCAGGGAACCTGACGTTCCTCTACGTTGGTCAGGTAGGATTTCCTTTAGTCAGGACTTATAAGTAACCTTTCTAAGCACGACTTCGACTTCGAGGTCATGAAACCGGTGGACTACACTTCTTACCTGAGTAAACTTTTCTAGGACTACGACCCTTTCTAACTTCCACCCTCTTCCTTTGCTGTCTCCTACTCTACCAACCTACCGTAATAACTACTCTTCTTGTACTCAAACTCGTTCTAAACCCTCAACCACTATCTGTCCCTTCGGACTGCAAGAAGTCAGATACCTTAGTGTTTTACAACCCGTGTTGCCTCGTTGACTCGACTGACTGGCATACGGTCCTGAAAGGACCACCGAGCTAGTCATTTCTTAGACGGACGTTACGTTCTCTGGACCCAAACTAGGGATACAACCCTTATAGGAGACGTCTTCCCGTACCGTTTGGTAAGGTCATAACAACGGACCTCTTGGAAGTGCCTTTTTCCTCGGACCATTGTACGTCAGATACACCAGTGTTTCTCAGCCTGTGTTGACACACTGATTCGTGTGTGTGGTATTCGGTCCATGATTCGTGATCAATTATATAATCACTTACGTTGTGACAAAGGAAAAATAGCGTCTCGAATATCAGTGTTTTAAGTCATAGGTTTTGGTCCCTCTAATAGTTGTCATTCGTACATTTAACTAGTTTATAATTTAATAAGGTTTAGTCAGTGGATCTCGGTCTGTACGACCTCACACTTCAATTCCCCTGGAATCCTTCGTAGTGATACTTGTTTCGATCACCCCCACTAACTTTAGGTCGACTTGATAAAGTTTACGATTTCTACTACGACAATTTCACGACGTAAGTTATACGGTCGTTTAAGCCTTTTCTGTTGTCACCGGTGTCCTGCCCTTTACAGTTAAAAGTAAAATTAAAGTTTCTTCTCGTTACGGTTTATTACAAGTTTGATGGCGTGTTAAAGTGAGTAAAGTGTACGATTGTTTTAATACAAATTTTATGAG
This sequence comes from Capra ibex, assembly GCA_006410555.1. Classification (NCBI taxonomy): domain Eukaryota; kingdom Metazoa; phylum Chordata; class Mammalia; order Artiodactyla; family Bovidae; genus Capra; species Capra ibex. Next base: position 18,437,682 of record SJYO01038709.1, on the reverse strand, counting down.
GTTTGATCCGAAGTTGTGACACACTTGGTTCTTGACGGTCTACGTGGTCGACCTAAATTTTTTCTACCCCTTTGGTCTCTAGTTTAAAGGTTGTAGGCAACCTAGTATCTTTTTCGTTCTCTTAAGGTCTTTTTTTTGTAGATGAAGACGAAGTAACTGATACGGTTTTGGAAACTGACACACCTAGTGTTGTTTGACAACTTTTAAGAAGTTTTCTACCCTTAACGTCTGATGGAGTGGACGGAGGACACTTTGGATATACGTTCAGTTCTTCGTTGTCAATCTCGACCTATACTTTGTGACCTGACCAAGGTTTAAACCTTTCCCTATGCAGTTCAGAAATATAACAGTGGGACGAATAATTTGAATATACGTCTCATGTGGTACGTTTCACAACCCGACCTACTTCGTGTCCGACCTTAGTTGTAACGACCTTCTTTATAGTTATTGGAGTCTATACTTCTAATGGGATGGGAATACCATCTTTCACTTCCCTTTGATTTTTCGGAAAACTACTTCTACTTTCTCCTCTCACTTTTTCCAGCGAATTCTGAGTTGTAAGTTTTTTACCTATAGTACCACGAACGAAGCCGTCGTGTATATGATTTTAACCTTGCTATGTCTCTTCTAATCGTACCGGGGACGCGTTCCTACTGTGCGTTTAAGCACTTCACAAGGTATAAAAATAAGACATACACATTATTTAAAAATATGGGATTGTTTTTTTTTTTTTTTACCTATAGTACCGAAGGTCAGGGTAGTGGAGGACCTTTTATCTACCCTTTGTTACCTTTGTCACTCTCTGAAATAAAAACACCGAGGTTTTAGTAAAGTCTACCACTAACGTCAGTCCTTTAATTTTCTGTGAACGAAGAACCTTCTTTTCGATACTGTTTGGATCTGTCACATAACTTTTCGTTTCTTTAATGAAACGGATTTTTCCAGGAATACCAGTTTTGATACCAAAAAGGTTATCAGTACATACCTACACGCTCGACCTGGTATTTATTTCAACTCGTGACTTCTTAACCACAGAAGTTTGACACCACGACCTCTTCTCAGAACTCTCAGAGAACCTATCGTTCTCTAGTTTGATTAGTTAGGATTTCTGTTAGTTGAGACTTATAAGTAACCTTCTTGACTACGACCTCGACTTCAAGGTTATAAAAGGGGTGGAGTACACTTCTCGGGTTGAGTGACGTTTTCTGGGACTACAACCCTTTCTAACTTCCGTACTCTTCTACCCCTACTGTCTTCTACTATACCAACGTACCGTAGTGGGTGAGTTACCTGTACTTAAACTCGTTTGAGTCCCTCTACCACCACCTGTCTTTTCGGACCGTCCGACGTCAGGTACCCCAACGTTTCTCAACCTGTACTGACTATTTGACTCATCGTTGTCGTTGTCGTTGTTGACACTTCCTTCCCAAAGGTTTACCAAGATCACCATTTCTTAGGAGGACAGTTACGTCCTCTCTGTCCTCTACGGTCAAACTAGGGACTCACCCCTTCTAGAGGACCTCTTCCCGTACCATTTCGTGAGGTCATTAGGACGGACCTCTTAGTTTACCTGTCTCCTTGGTCCGTCCGATGTCAGGTATCACAGTCTTTTTTAGTCTGTCTTCACTTCGTTAAATCGTACGTACGTCTGTGATACTTCCTTTCGTCATCCTAAAAATTCCACACTCTCGTTTTCACATTCCTGTCGATGAAATCGAACCTAACCTTCCCTCCTGTAAGGTACTTCTTCTATAAACTTCAATTCTGGAATCTCGGTTTCCACATATATCAGGTAGACTGATCCCAATTATCGGTAGACCTCCGTTTTATTATACGTCCTTACCGTGACCTACGTTGGGCTCCTTAGGAAAAATTTACCGTGTCTTTCCTTGACCGTAAACGATTCACAGATGATACACGGTCTGTCCTCGATTAGAGAAAAGGTATACGAAAAATTTTTTAAAACAAGTCAGAGTCATAAGAGTAGACATATTTTTTCCTTCACTTCTATAAACAGGAGATTCCCGAGAATTTCTAACCTCTATAATTGATCAGGTACTAGAGTAGAAAAACAATCTTTCACTTCGGACACCTATACCTGGTCAAACGGAGTCGAACAGGTTATATATTCATGTAGTAAGAAGTTGAGATCCAGACTAGTTGAACCCGACTCTGTCAGAATATACTTGATTTTAGATTTTCCCGTGAAGTCTGAGAACTGTGACGGGTCCTTCTTATACACGTACCCCCTTGAGGTTGAACCTACGTCTCCCTCCTCAAGTAGACACGTGGGTAAATGTCATACCAAAATGGAAACCTACTGTCGTTCCGAAAAACATCACAGTCTATAAAGGTCCTTCTCGTCTTTGACTTCAAGTCACAAAACACATCTATTTTGAATAGGACCAACACCGTCTATATAACCTTCTTCCAATTTATAATTCAGGTTTTAGAAATACGAAAGCACTTTTCTCTAGACTACTTTTAAAGTTTAGATAAAAGTAAAGAAAAGATATCGAGAGAAAAGAAGAAAGAGGAGGAGACGAAAACGGAGGAAGAGGAGGAGGAGGAGTAAGAAGAAGAAGAGGAAGAAGAGAGGAAGGGGAGGGGGAGAAGAAGACAGACCTTCAGTTTATGGGTTAATATTGGAGTCCGAGGTAAAATGTAATCGTGACCAGGATTATAAATAGGGTTGAGGGTCGAACTCCCTCTCCTATCTTCTTCTATTTCCTCTTCTCCCTTCTTTTTTACTTTTTTTTTCTTCCTACTCTTCTACCTTCTATTTACTCATCTTTATTTTTTTAATGTATCTCCTCTCCTCACGTCCCCTTTCTTCCTCTCCTATTGAAGAAGAGAAACTGATCATGCGGGTGGTTAGGACAGAGTAGTACTTTCATTGAAGTCACTTCGGATCCCGAAAGGGGTACTTTATCATAAAGTAGAACTATTGTTACCCGAAGGGACCACCATTTCCTAGACGGAAGTTATGTCCTCTGAACGTCATCTGTATCCAAGTAAGGGACCCAGCCCTTCTAGGGGACTTCTTCCTTTACGGTTACGTGAGGTTATAAGAACGGACCTTTTAGGGTACTTATCTCTTCTGAAGGTCCGATGTCAGGTACCCAGGTACCCAACGTTTTCTCACTCTGTACTGACTCACTGACTCGTTTTTTGAACTATTGTTACGTTGTGAAACCAATGTTTGAAGAGTTTAGTTATTGAAGTTGTCTTTATTTCATGTAGACTTTTAATAAAGAAGGTCTCAGGGAACTTGAGTGAGGTTAAAGATAGTATCCTCTTCCACATAGTGAAACACGTATCCTTATGCCCGTTTCACTCTAGGATAAGGAGAAAGGGAGACGGGTTTCCCTTCTGGAGACGAGGAGACTCTAAAACGGGTCATTTTAGTCGTACATTATCTAGTGTCATTTCAGTCGTACATTATCTAAAGTGTCTTTGCAGAAATTCCCTTCTCTCTGGGAGTGATTAGGTACATCCTTTCTTGTCACAGATTGTCTTTAGTCTTTGGATTGATTCCACCTTAGAATTCTCCAGTCTTTTCGCTTTCAACGAGTCAGCACAGGATGTGAAACACTGGGGTACCTGGGGCAAGTCAGGTACCTTAAGAGGTCTGGTCTTACGATCTCACCCATCGGAAAGGAAAGAGGTACCCTAGAAGGGTTGGGTCCCTAGTTTGGGTCCAGAGGACGTAACGTCCACCTAAGAAATAGTCGACTTGATGTTCCCTTCGGGGTTTTGACGACCTTACCCATCGGATAGGGAAGAGATTGTCTAGAAGGTTTGAGTCCTTAACTTGTCCCCAGAGAACGTAACGTTTACCTAAGATATGTTTGACTCGATAGTCCCTTCGGGATTCTCCAGACTACCTTATAATTTTCCTCCTAGTCCCAATGAGTAAAGAAAAGAGACAGGGAATCTGTAATGATACCTATTTTACTGGTGAAAGTCGAGAACCAAGACCAAGGGGGGGCGGGGGGCGTTACAAGTATGTCTTAGAGGTGAATGGAGAGACCCAATAAAGATGTCTACTCAATTAGAACAACTACTCCCCTTTTTAGGTGATAAACCCTTAATATAAAAGAGATCTTAATTTTTATATCGTTTGTTCGTTTGTGTTGGGGGAACAATTATGTAGGTAAGAGACACTCAAACCGAACGTACTCCACCAATATCTGATATCAGTCCAGTTGAGGTCTACAAAAGAGCTTTTACCATAAATCTCCAGTCCGTTTTACCTTGGAACACGGGGTTCCACTCTCTAGAGACGAACTCTTCATATACACCGACAAGAGAACGAGACATGTAGGCGTCGAACTGGTGACGGACGAAATGGATGTGGGATGAGTATACTAACCGGAAGGATATATGAACGGGGTCCAGGTTTGATCACTAATAAGAATAGTTTCCCTGTCACTCCCTACACGGGGACAAGATCAAAGGGACCATTTACTACTCGCTTGGACTGTATTTACGGGGGATATTGACTGTCAGAGAGGGGGGGGGTGATCCTCACTCGGACTCTGAGACTGGACGGATGAAAGGTGAGGTACACCACCCCACGACGAGGTCGTGGAATGAAGTCTGTACATTCTAGGAAGTAGATAATTTGGTAACTACAGAGACAGTAACTGAGACCCGAGAAAGAAACCAGAACTTTGGCTTGTTCGTGTCTCTGAACATCCGGACACCCCACATTAGATTGTCCTTCTTTCTGGAATAGGAACCTCTCGTAAAAATGGAGTAAGATATTACAGTTCTTTGGTTAAATAAACAAAACGTCTATTCCTTTTACCTCGGGTCTCTCCCATTTTTAGAACGGGTTCACCCAGTTTATGCGTCGGTCCTAGATCCGAATCCAGTATCGGAACAAGGTGGATCCGAGAACAGGATATTGTCAGATACAGACGTAAGACATGGGATATACGGGTAAGACATGTAAGAGAGAGAATGGGACATTTATTCTTAGTCCTCAAGACACTTTAGAGTCTTTTCATTAGTAACTTAGTTAACTTGGATCAATGAAAAGATAATTCGCCGGTTCTCTCTCTTCAGATAAACATCTAAAAGAGGAAAATAGAAATATACTATCTAGAAAAGGAAGAGACGAGGTTATCCCAAAGGGAAAGAAAACCTAAAATTGAAGGAATAGAAGGAATGAATTCCACTGTCTTTACATTGGGACTAACTTTGAAACAAGTAAAGAAGAGTTTATACAGGTATCTTCCTTTCATCTCTAAACGTTCTTTTGGGTTAACGACATGTTAGAATAGAAGTGGAAGTCGGTCTTAGACTAAGATCCAGAAAGTAATTCTCGGATGACACACGATCCACACCTCGGATTCTTTTCTCTATTGGGACGATAGACTTCTCTAAAAACTGACCCCATCCTAACCTCAACCGTTGACTTGTACACACCTTTCCTAGAAAGTTATCCATAAAATTAGTCTAAATTGTTCTTAAATGTCTTTCAGACGAAGTACGTCTGAATGGGATTCCAAGACCCTTAGAGTTTCGTTTATTTAGTTCCAGGGACGGACTGAAGTAGGATCCATACAATTATCTATTGAATTTACGTTACACTAGTCCGTTATTAACGTTCTAGTTTGGTCAGTTAGGATTTCCTTTTGTTGGTAATTATAAGAAACCTTCCTGACTACGACTCCAACTTCGAGGTTATGGTACCGGCGTTCTACGTTTCTCTACTGAGTGACCTTTCTTTTTTTTTTTTTTTTTTGACTACGACCCTTTCAAACTTCCGTTTTCCTCTTCTCCGTCGTCCGTTTGAGACCCTCTATTACTTCCTGTCCTCTCAGACCACATTACGTCAAGTACCCCAACGTTTCTCAGTCTGTACTGAATCACTGACTTGTTGTTATACATCATATCCTGTGAAACAGATACCTCGATTCTCACCAAAGGATTTATACTATTAACTCGACTCGGACTTCTTGTTTGTGTTTCGGTGGAAAGTCCTATATACACTCCCCCGGTCCTTTGAAAGGTCCAGATATCTCTTCGTATATCTTTCCAGTCTCTACATGATGATCTCATATCCCCTACACTACAACATCAACCTTATGTCCTATTCACCTATTCCTGATTCTGTATCCAATACCTGTTCCACACTTCCAAGGACCGATTGACCAACTCATTAAAAGTTGAAAATCGAAATCCGTTACCTCTCGGTGACTAGGAAAAATTCGTGATCTCATTTTCTGGTAGGACTGTTATTTAAGGTTTGAAACTCCTCTTTGTGTAGTAACTGACTTTTATTCGTAGTATAAATATACATATAAAAGTAAAAGTAGAATTAGTAATTCTTGTTCTAATAGGAGGGGGAATTTGTCCGTGTTACCCTCGATTGGAGTAATGGTCCATTGTAAAGGATTTATCATTGAATAAAACACGGAGATTGACTCCTATATCTTTAATAGGTTCTCTGAGAACAGTCACTACCTTGAGGTCCGATATTATCCTCTTTCCGTCCCCGTACTTTACGGTACTATTTTTTTTCACGAGATTACTCATAATTATTTTTAAATGTTAACATCAGTTTCTACTGACTGACCAGACAGATAGAACCTAAGGGAAAGTATCCCTATACCTAGGGGAAATCCTAATAATTTTCCAAACTCCATATCCCAGTCCCTATACTCCTGAAATTGTAAGTTTCACTATACAAGCTATAAGTTAACTTAGATGATTACACCTTCACCCCCTTTTTATCTCACTCGTTCGACATCTGTGTTCGTGTATGTGTGTCTCTTTCTATGTCGTGAGTTCCTTTGTGAATTGTACATTATTCCTCGTCCTTTTTCTTCCTTAAGTATTTCTTTTGGTTTTTCTCACCAGTCCTTCTATTTGTTTAGTCTCTTTTCATCCGTACGGTTAAGTTGATGAGTAACTTATGATGAGACCTAACCCACGACACAATCCGTCATCCCTTTGTTTACTTCTCCTGTCAAGGACGGTATTCAATACTAGAAGACCGTTTTTCAACTAAAAATATAGAGTAGACTTGGCACGAACACACTGAAACTACTGTCTTAAGTAAAGTTTCTCCATCCAATTGAATATTTGGTGTCCTTATACTCTTCTTTCCTTACCGACTGTCGTAGTAGTTAACGTCTCTGTAACTTCCCTTACCCTCGATCATCCCTCCCAAAACCGAAACAACTCTTTCTTAAGTACCATTAAACCACTGTGGTCTATTGTCCCAGTCACGTCTCTACCCCTATCTTTTCTTTTTCGATTCAAAACCATTTAATCCTTCTATTTGTTACTCTGTTAAAAAATTTTGATGAAATTTTTTGTGAAACACATTTCACTTCTTACTACTTCACTCGTAAAAAAATTTCAACTGACACTAGTTGTATATTTTGTGGTTTATCTTACTGTAGACTCTTCTCCGGTAACCCAACCATTCGAAACACATTCGTCTCGGTCGCCTTATTACCTTCTTCCACTTCACTCACACCGGAATTGGACTCAAGTCTTTGGTGAAACAAACCGAATCCTCATTTTCACCCTCCAAGTTTTCCCGTATTTTTAAACCTCCGAACGTTGTGTCCCTGTTTATAAACCTCCTCTTCATCCTATTCTCCTCTCCTTCAACTGAATTTGGTGTTATCCGTGCCAAGTCTACTCTACTCTCCTAGTTGAAGGACGGTCACCTCGTATCGAGTACCGTTCTCTTCACTCTCTTTGAGATATAAAGGTTAGGGGAGGGGTTTAAATATTTATTAAGAGGGATATGAAACGTTATTTTTAACAATGATAGGTAGGACCTCCGTCACCTTCAATGTCTTCAATGATTTTACTGAGAAGGTTCACCGTAAACCATATCTTCTTTCATTCTCTTAACCAAACTAGAAGTTCATAAGTCGACGATTACTTACTGAACTGTACTTAGTAAAACTCGTGAGACTTGAAGTAAAAAGAACAAACACCTTTTCCTTCTTGTTGAGGATGGAGGATCTTACTGACACTTCCAATGTACTCTCCTACACGTATATCGTAGGTCGTGTCGCGGAGTCTACATTATCGGTAATCGGTTGACAATCGAGGGAAGGGGGTGAAGGAAACAAAGGGATCAGGATAGTTGTGTTACGACCTGAGAGGTCTAGGACGAGGGATAAAGAAGAGGGACAAATATGAATTATCTATTACTTTTACACTCTTTTGAACACCTACGACCCTTAGGTACGGTGTTACATGTTCTCGACTCCTACAGAACCTATTTCAGTTTGATAGGTCTCCTCGGGTGTCTCGTAGGGAGTTGGGTGGAGAAATGGTTCGTGACTCTGTTTGCTCCGTCGAAAGGTTCTACAGGCTATCATAGTCACCCAGTCTCTTCACCTGGATTAATCATCAATCTCTGAGAGTCCGAAGATTTATTCAGAAGCGGACAGTCTGTCTACCGTAAACGAAATATGATGATTTTCATTGTCTTCTACGGGGATGTTCAGAGTCCCTCTGAGTCCAAGTCTGAGTCCAAGTCGGAGTTTCCCAGGATCTCATTTCAGGGTTTTGTCCAGGTCTCTTTAGGGGTCGGTGTACTTTTTACAGTACGAAGTGTAAGTATCATAGTAAAATGTCAAATCTTTTGAATAAAGTGCAATCCAATCCTAAATACACATATACAAACACAAATTATATTTATAACAAATATTATTTTAACATTTAATATATTATTTATATATTTCTTATGTTATATTTGTGTTTTATTAATTTAAATTACATATACACATATAATTTATTCCTGAAGGGTCCCCCGAGTCACCATTTTCTTAGGAGGACAGTTACGTCCTCTGTGTTCTCTACGGTTAAACTAGGGAACCAGTCCTTCTAGGGGATCACCTCCTATACCGTTAGGTAAGGGAATAAGAACGGACTTCTTAGAGTACCTGTCTCCTCAGACCGTCCGATGTCAGGTGTCCCAACGTTTCTCAGTCTATATTGACTTGTCGACTTGTGTATGTGTGTATATATAATTTATTTGTTTTGGGTCTCTTGAAATGAATCAGACCCAGTAGGAGCTCTAGAGTCAAAATCTGTCAAACCTTCCTTCTGAATGGATTTGAGTACGTTTTAATCTAAATGATAATAAAAGAGAATATTCCGAGATATAAATAGAATGTATTTAGAACTAAAAAATGACACTCTAACAAACCACTCACGGAAAAAGAGAGTGATCTCGTTCTTTAGACCCTTACATCACAGGACCAGTTAACATAATAGAAACCATAGAGATAGTGAGTCTGGTAAAGTTTTTAAGTATTTACTCTTTTCTCCCAAGAACTTCTGGTAGACACGAATCAACGAGTCAGTACGGTCTGCAAAACACTGGGACACCTGACACCTGACATCGGGCAGTCCGAGAAGACAAGTACCCTTAAGAGGTTCGTTCTTATGACCTCACCCAACAGTACGGGAGGAGGTCCCCTAGCAGGGTTGGGTCCCTAGTTTGGGTCCAGAGGTCGTACCGTCCGTCTAAAGATTGACTGACTCGGTAGTCCCTTCTGGACTTCTATTAGATATTTAATATTTGTTCTCGTTTCTTACCTTAAGGGGTTCAAGTATGATATTCGGTACCGTATCGACTCGGACCTTGAGTCGAGAAGACGGTGACACAGGACCCGAAAGAAGTCACTTAGAAATTAGAACTAATTAACTCTAGGTTCCAGTAATCCTTGGTTCCAGTTCCCTACCAGTTACGTAAGTCATAGATGTACAGTAGAGTAAAAGTCCGGACATGTTGTTCTAATTAATAAAAAGTAATTGTTTATAAATAACTTGCAAATGATATTCGTTCCGTGATCTCAATATCGACACTTATTCGATTTTAGTGACGGGAGGACCTCGAACAATCTTCTGTGTATATCACTTTTTTTATATTTTACAATCTTCGTTTCAGTTTTCTGTTTACGATTTGATAACTGTAAACGTTAAGAATAATGAATGTTTTCCTCTTTAGATAGATTATATATTTATTGAGAGTTAGTGTCCTTTTTATTTAGTCGTTGAAATATCTTTTCACCTATAATGTCTCTACCAAGAACTGGAGTACCATGAACATTACATCACCCTCTTGGGGGAAAAGAGTTTCCGATCCCTCTCACCGACCTGTTGTACCAAGATTCTCTGGTTTCCTCCACCACTCGAAACTCATCAAGAAGAGTACGAAAGAATCCACGTGTCGATTATGCTCAGATTTAGGGTCGAGACAGTGAGTGATTTATACACTGAGAATCCCTTTAACGAATTAAAAAAACTCGAAGACACAGGAGTAAAACACTTGTCTCTTATTAAGATTAAGACGTTCAAATAACTCTCCTTACTATTTTATCTACACTCTCATACTTCATATATTATTCGTGAGTTGTTATGAAAAAAAGGAAGGTAAAGGGTGTAGAGTAAGACGGATCTTGACTCTTATCTCCTCGTCACGGAAAAGAAGGTGCTTATAAATCGACGGAAAGGAAGAATGGAACATTATAGACCGGAACTTCCTTAAGAGTCGATACAGTAAGACGACTCAGGGTACTTCATGGATAAATAATCAAGGTAAAACTCTACCCCTTTACGTATCAGTCTTTGTAATCATTGAATGGATGTCGACATTTCACCGTTTGACGTCAAGTTTAAGTCCAGAAAGTTACGAAAACAGTGATATCATGTTCCGAAATCCACTGTTAGAAGTTACGGACGGTGGTTAACTCACGGGTGAAAATCGTAGAAACAATAAACAGTGAATTAGATTGACATTGTGATAATCGTTCTCTGTAAACTGGTAGATGTAATATTGTGGAAGAATCCCCAATCTTTTCAAGTTCTATAATTAATCTCTAAGACTTGTTGGATAATATGATTAACGACTGTGAGGAATCTATTCGGACACCTTTGATTGTACGGCTATGTCCTGTCCTTGTAATTACTTTTCTCAAGTACCACTAATAATCGACACCATATTCGTGTTTCCAAACCGGTTTTAAGAAAAAGACAGGGGTGTTTACGTGGTAAGAACGGTAAATAAATCAGTCTCCTTTGTGATCCTTCTACTTTTACCCTACTTGTACCAAAAGTGCGGTTCAGTCACTATGGTCCTCGTTGGTAGGGTCAGACTTAAATCTCTGATATATAAAATTTTGTGGTTATGTTATATGATTGTGTATATATACCTTAAATCTTTCTACCGTTACTACTGGGACATACGTTCTGTCGTTTTTTCTGTGTCTACACATATCGTCTGAAAACCTGAGTCTCCCTCTCCCTCTCCCACTCTACTAAGCCCTCTTACCGTAACTTTGTACATATTATAGTACATTCTTAGCTTAGTGGTCAGATACAGGCTACGTCCTATGTCGTACGAACCCCGACCATTTGCCCCTACTGGGTCTCTCTACAATACCCCTCCCTCCACCCTCCCCCCCAAGTACAAACCCTTGCGTATATGTGGACACCACCTAAGTACAGTTACATACCGTTTTGGTTATGTCTTAACATTTCATTTTATTTCATTTTTATTTTTATTTTTATTTTTTTCTTTACGTCAAAGTAAGGAAGGTTTATATACGTTACCCGATACTGTTCAAAAAGGAGGAAGGAAGGAAGTGACAGGTGTTGACAACAGATACCCAAAAATGGAAATCCACTTGGTAACATCCTCATAAACCGATCAAAGAAGTCAATCAAGACAGTATTTACCTTCGAAGATTTCTTGAGACTAACCACCATTCCATGGTAGTGTTATTGCATTTTATTAATAACTGGTCAATTTATTTAAAATTTTTCTTCACTTCTCATGTTGGTTGAACGAAAAGATTCAGAATTTGTTGAGAGATCTTGAGGATACAATAAATGATAAAAAAACTGACGTGACGAACTGAACACCTCAGAATCAAAGGAAAAGTCCGTAGTTTGGAAGTGGGATCAGTCCCTTCGTACCTTAGGATTGGTAGTTTGGTGGTCCCTTAAGGGTAAGTATGTAAATCAAAAAAGAAAGGTTCTTTGATTCGTTTCCAATCGAGTCTTTAACAGTATTTAACCTTTAATTAACTCTAAAAAGACCATTCTGATGTGAACATCTCACTCTACTATTGACTGAACTCAAACGACAAACAATTGGTCTCAGTATAATTTATAAAAACATCTAACGAAATTTTTAGAGTGGAAAGTATTTAACAACGTATCGGAAACCCGTTTACTGTACTGGTGGAACTTGAAGTCGAGAAGTATACAGTATGCTCCAATTAAAATCATAGAAGGAGTATTCCAACAACACTCCTATAACGTATTTGATTATGTATGTTTCCCGAAATCTGTCACAGACCGTGAATCATTTAAAAGAACCAATTCATGTTCCGGAAACGGAACAAAGAGGGTCTTGTGCAAACTACTCAATCTGTCCGAAACCCCGACGAGAATGAGATCATATAGATGTCTATAAATTTCTATAAGAACCCGATATAAATGGAACAATATAGTCACCAGGGAGGTAAGTATGTTCGAGTGGTACAAGAAAAAATGGAGACGTTAAAATGAACACAAGAAGAAAGACGGACCTTACAGGAAAAGACTGATAACTAGAATTATTAGAAAGTTCCGAGAAAAATCCTAAGTACAACTACATACCTTTTTGGTTATGTTATAATATTTCATGAATTGGAGGATAATTTTATTTATTTAAATATAATTTTTTATTATTTTATATGACCATTCTTTTTTTATATTTATTTTATTTACGACGGAGAAGACTCTTCAGAGGTTCGTCAAACTTAATTAAAAAAAAGGTGTGGGAACGGAGGTCTCAAGGAACAGAACTTCTACTTTCTCATGACTTGGTGGACAAGGAAGAGACCAAAGAGTACAGAGTAACCTATTCAAAGTTTGAGAGTTGTCATATGTTCCCGAAGAAGTCAAACTATAGGAGAAATGAAGAGAATGTAACGAAACTCGATAAGAAAGGAAAAGATTGAGATAAAATCTGATGTAGTCGGAGGAATAGAAGAACCTTATACGGTGTATAAAAGGGTGGAATCTCTAAAATGTATTCGACAAAGAAGACAGATCTTATCGAAAAGTGTTAATGAACGAACCGAGTAAGGAAGAATAAGTAGTCAGAGTGAAGTCTTCAATGAAGGAGACTCTCCAAAAGAAGTGGATAGGTTCGGAACACCTAATCCAAGGGACACAGGATTGAAAGACTCTAAGGAGGAAAGTACAGTATAAATGGACATTGATAAACAAGTTGTTGATAAAAAGTGGTGTGACTTTCACGGTTCTTCCCTCCGTAGAATACGCAGAACAAGAGACATAAGGTTCACGGAGTGTAGTACGGACTATAATTTTTTTTTTTTTACAACTCACTTACTTAGATCAGGTCGGAGTAAAATCTATACCGAGTATCTCCCTCTCCCAAAATGAGTTCCAGTGTATTTCTCAGTCACCGTCTCTTCTGACATCAGATGTAGAGGACTGAAATCCACATCAAGAGAAAAGGAATATAAGTCAGGTGATATCATGAACAAGAAACATAATTAGACCCAGGATCCTATCCGACATTTAAGGAACTCTCGTCCCTGATGTAGAACATGAAAACGACAGGTTAACACCATCGATGATCGATGTACACCACTAACTTATAACAGTACTTGACATTCAAATTTTACGTGTGTTGTAAAATCTCACGTCTGATTGAGTAATTTTGTACAAAAGTAACGAATGACCAAATCTTTTGTAGAACCTACGTAGTCCAATTTATTATATATGATAGTTTTAACGAAAGTAGATAAATCAAAAAAAATTTAAAGATCACACCGAGAATCTTTGAAACACCGAATACAATATAAAGATAGTCTACATATGATGACGAAACAACATATACATACATAAAAGGGGAACCATGGTTGATATCTCGAAGTGTCGACTATTCATGAGCCGTGTGTGTACAACTTATTTGAACTCGATATCAACCATATAATTAACGACGGTACAAAGAACAATGAGAGTGACCCAAAACCCCTTGGAGTGTCACTTGGTAGACGGGAGTTCGAATACTCATGTACTTCAAGAAGCTAGAACCGGACTCCCACGGGGTACGTAACGTAGTCGGAAACCCAAAGGAAAGACTCCTTCGGGGTCACGTTAGTATATGTGTTGTTAGTGGTTCCAACTCCACCTCACACACCTGTGACCGAAGAACGTGTCCTTCACCGGAGTCGTAACGTTAACAGGGACCCCGGAAAAGAACTGTCGGAAGGATATCACCTACCCCCACTTACTCGTTCCTCAACTTAAGTCACAACTCTTCCCGAAAAGTAAAAAAAATACTCCTACTCCATCCGATTTCTTACACCCCTAGAACCCGAGGAAGTAAACGAATACGTGACTACGTAAATGAATAAGTTGAGTGTCAATATCTCGTTGATAAAGTAAGAACCAGGACACTTCTTTCCTTCCCTAGTCTATGTCAGAGATAAATCGTCAAAAACCAGACCGTTTCTCCGTCCGTTTCGGTCCTCGTCAATTAAAACAGTTCTCACCCACCAGTCATTAGTAGTAATGAAAGAGATTCGTAGAAATCTTTATATTCATTTTAGGAAGAAAAAGATTCTTGGAATCTTGACGGAATACTGGGTCGTTAGGGTGACGACCCGTACGTGTGGCTCCTTTGGTCTTATCTTCCTCTGTGCACGTGGGGTTACAAGTAGCGTCGTGACAAATATTATCGGTTCTGTACCTTTATTTGATCTACAGGTAGTCGTCTACTTACCTATTCTTTCGACACCATGTATATGTGTTACCTCATAATGAGTCGGTAATTTTTCTTATGTAAACTTAGGTAAGATTGCTCCACCTACTTGGACCTCGGATAATATGTCTCACTTCATTCGGTCTTTCTTTTTGTGGTTATGTCATATGATTGTGTATATATACCTTGAATCTTTCTACCATTACTATTGGGAGATACGCCCTGTCGTTTTCTCTGTGTCTACATATCTCGTCTGAAAATCTGAGACACCCTCTCTCTCTCCCACCCCACTAAACCCTCTTACCGTAACTTTGGACATATGATAATCCATTCTTTGCTTAGTGGTCAAATACAAGCTATGTCCTATGTTCTACGAACGCCGACCACGTGCCCCTACTAGGTCTCCCTACTATACCCCTCTCTCCACCCTCCCCCAAGTCCTAACCCTTGAGTACATGTGGGCGCCGACTAAGTACAGTTACATACCGTTTTGGTTATGTCATAACATTTCTTTTATTTCATTTTTATTTTTAATTTTTTTTTTTTTCTTGGAAAGATTAGTGGTGACGGAAGAATGAGGGACCGGACCTTCTTAGTACCGAAAGAGCGAGTCAAAAGACTATCGTGAAACATGGAAGTAGTTTAGTGAACAGAGTGTGATATCTTTATAAATAAAGGAACCTATGTACGGATGTAGGAAAAGGAGAGATCGAACTCTTAAGGAACTACATTACACCACCAACCACGAATTTGTTCGACACGTACTAAAAAGTTTCTGTATATTAATTACTCAAAGTCTCAACCTAGATATTGGGTTCCCGATATTGTGTCGTAGATTCTGTATCCTTAAGACTGAGTTTTAAGTCACGAAAAATAAAAAAGTAAGGTCGTGACTCACTTATTTACTTACGTAGATGTCACACTCTGAGGTCGTGGAAGACGGACGAGGGGAATAGGTGGAGAGAAGGGGATATAGAACAGAGTATTCATGTCAGTTCGGTTTCTTATAGGTTTTACTTTCTTAAGACACAGAAAACCAACCTGTTGTCTGGATTTCCTTTTGAGGGAAAACAAATAAGACGTTTAAACCGGGAGGGTCGTATGAAACACAAACACTCCATTTTTCTCCGAGACTCCTCGGGGTACTATAAATGACATTAAGTCTAGAAAACGTGTCATCCGTGCTCAACATCTAGGAGGACTGAGACTTGTGAGAAAAAAGTACCTGGATGAAACTTCGAGTTTAAACGGTAGTACGTCTCATGTAGTATACTTTAAGGTCCGACCTACTTAGTTTTCGACCTTAGTTCTGACGACCCTCTTTATAGTTGTTGGAGTCTGTACATCTACTATAGTGACATTACCGTCTTTCACTTCTCCTGGGTTTCCTGAAGAACTACTCTCACTTTCTCCTCTCACTTTTTCAACCGAATTTTGGGTTGTAAGTTTTTTGATTGTAATACCGTATGTCAGGATAGTGAAGTACCGTTTGTATTTCCTATTTTCACCTTCGACACTGTCTAAAATAAAAGAATCGGAGGTTTTAATGACACCTACCACTGATGTTGGTTCTTTAATTTTCTGTAAACGAGGAACCCTTCTTTCGATACTGTTTGGATTTGTCGTAATTTTTCGTCTGTCGAGAAACGGTTGTTTCCAGACACATCAGTTTCGAGACCAAAAGGGTCATCAGTATATACCTTCACTCTCAACCTGGTATTCCTTCCAACTCACGACTTCTTGACTACAAAAGTTTAACACCACGACCTCTTCTGAGAGATCTCGGGGAACCCTTAGTTCCTCTAGTTTGGTCAGTTAGTATTTCTTTTAGTTGGGACTTATAATTAACCTTTCCGACTACGACTTCGAAGTCGAGATTATGAAACTGGTGGACTACACTTCTCAACTGAGTAACCTTTTCATAGACTACCCTTTCTTATTTCCGTTTTCTTCCCCCGTCATATCCTACTTTACCAATCTATCGTAGTGGTTGAGTTACCTGTACTTAGACTCGTTTGATGTTCTCTATCACTTCCCGTCCTTTCGGACAGTACGACGTCAGGTAACCTTTCTTTTCTCAGTTTTTACTCAATCGTTGAGTTATTGTCGTTAACGACGAAATTGACTTCTACAACAAAGGTCTCCCAGAGACAATTTTTAGATCCTGTCATGGAATTGACTATTTACTCTCTCTCTCTTTTTTTTTCTCACCCATCGACTTTAATGAGCTAGAGATCCTATGTTCATCTCTCCTTCCCAGGGAGGGATCCTATCACGAGTTCCCTGTTTGGACTGAGGTGGGGTTCAAAATCATTCTTTGTTGTTGTTGTTTTTTCCTTGACTTAGAAAGATCTTCTATCTAGACCCCTTTGATCAGAGTTCCTGATTTAGTTATTTAATAAGACCATCTTCTTTCAAAAGATGTCTCGTCACATTTACACTCACTTAGGGATAAGTTCGATAGGGGATCTCGGAGATCCGGGACGTATACGTCTTTTCTGGTATCATTCTTTCCCCGTCGTTACCTTCCCAATATTTCCTTGGTCCCTTACAAACTCAACCGTTCCGGTGGTTCTAGTAGATCAAGTTAGAGAACCAATTTACCCTTTGATTCTAATTCCCTCCCTTGTCTCAACTGTCTAGACCCTCATCCTGTGTTTTGAGGACCGAGGGTCCTACACAAAAAAAAAAAAAAAAGAGAACTTGGACTTAAATATGATGACATACACCGAACCTATCTAATAAGTGACTCAGAACTCATAATGTTTCTCAGGATAAAGACGAGATATCTGATTCCTGACTCTGAACCCGTGACGTTAGTAACTCTCACTAGTACGTTTATATCGGACTTTCGTATCGTCCTTAACAGAGATACTGTACGATAGACGGTACAGTAGTCCAAAGTACTACATCACAGGACGTATTACCCTTAAGTCAGAAGGACCGACACCTACCCTTGACGGGTTCATAACGCTTGTTCTCCTAGATCCTTTAGTAAACGAAAGAACAGTACTGATAGTACAAGGAGTACTTAGGACTTCCAGTGTCAACTTAAATTCCCAGACTGGAATATAAAAGGAAGAGTTCCAGTTAATGAAAGAAACATTAGTTGTACTCACTCATCTTTTTCGGATTATAAACCTTAGTATTTCTGGACTTACGTTTAAGACGGAAGAGTTAATAAAGGGTCAAAACAAAGAAATTCGTTCCGTGAAATGAAGATACACAGAGTCAAAGGAGTGGATATTTATCCTTATTACTATTATGGTATGATTTACCAACAACTAATTTATTGTGTACGTTTTGTGTATTATTTTCGTAGTACGTTTTTGTATATTATTTACGAAACATTCACACTTCAAAGAAAAAAGTAAGACAGAATTCAAGGGATCTACGGTTTTACGTTGGACACCCGTCTTGACACGACCGTTCCGGTCAAAGTTTCCATACACTAGACATTTCAAAGTGTCCCGAAGTACGAATATTTTCTGGGGTTTGAATCGATTTATAAGACGACAGTGGTAGAACTAAAAGAAAAGAAAAAGAAAGAAAGAAAAAAAAAAAAAAAAAAAAAATGTTCCTCGAGAAGTAAAACATGGACGTTTAAATGTGGACATTTAACAAAACACGGTTATATCAAGTTTACTTACAAAGTCCTTGTCCTTTGTAAATAAACAAAAAAACAAAAAAATAAAAAAATAAAAAAAAATTTAAAATTTTAGAAATTAAGAACGTACGCAAGGGTTTGTACTTGGGGGGAGGGTGGAGGGAGGGGTATTGTAGAGAGACCCAGTAGGGGTACGTGGTCGAGTCTGTCCCACTCTCTTGTGTACTTACACCTCAACTGTCTTTATCTAAGTTTAAGATACATACGGTGATTAAACGAAAAAATATAGTCCGTAAAGGAAAATAGGAAGTCTCCTAGTCAAAGATTTAAAACTGTTAAAAGTAAACTGTTACAGAATCGAAACTGTAAAGTCCTGAGGAAGTTATTAAAACTCCTTTGGAGAGACCGGTATCCGTCTTGGATCCCGTCGGTCTCGAGAGATGAGGCTGTAAGAATTCGAACCCTTTAATCATGGACCACCTCAAGTCACCGTCACCCGTTCCTGTATCGTCACCCCCGACAACGACGTCATCCTCTGGGAAAGTGTTGCCGTGACAAAACAGTAAAACGTGAGTCTAAAGGCAACCGATTGGAGTCGGAATAGAAGGAGTAAAGACAAAGGAGAACTTCTGTGGTTTCCGGGAAGTTTTGTATCCTGGAAGGACGAGTTTCGTATTTCAGGTCAAGGGAGACTGAAGACGTCCTACCGAGTAGTGGTTCCTTGGATACGGAGGATGTTCTACTTCCGTGGTTAAGTCATTGTCCATATCATAGGTGAACGGAAGAGACAAACCCAAGGGTTTGACCCTGTCACCGGTACCGATGATTTCCACCGAACCTAGATGAGTAGAGTAAGAGAAACCTGTGAACAGTACTTAGGACCTAGTTCCCACCCCCTTTTCTTCCCAGGGTAAACAGGGGAAGACAGGACTTTAGATTTTACCATTATTGTCTGTCAAATCCTCTGTCAGTTTACCCTCACCTTTCAAGAGACATTGGTCTTCAGTCCTATAAATTTATCGTCAAAACCAAAACGACAAATGGATAATACATAGAAACTTGTTCAGGAAAGAGATAAGATTCTGTGTATAAAAACCGGAGAAGACGTTTTTTTATCCTCCCCCTCCTAATCTACTTAACACAGGTCTCTGAGAAAATCAAAAATATAAAGAATAAAACTTCCAACAGTCGGGAGACAACTCTTCCCTACACCTTCACTACGACTCGTTTATAGAAAGCCACTCCTACTCGTCCCCAAATTGATACGGACTTTTTTTTTTTTTTTTTCAAGTATGACGAGGGTCACACTCCTCCGGGTTGACCCAGTCAACGTCCCGTTTAGAATGATGAACCACACAATCTGGAGGGCCCCATCCGTCTCTCGTCTACTATAAAATACATCACATTGTCTGGTTCTCTTTTCGACAGTCACAGGGAGTTATGGTGAGGTATATCTATAGGTGGAGATGAAAGATACCCAAACCGGTCGAAAAGAGTCGATTTGAACGAAAGTAATATGAGATACTCTCTCCGTACCTGATCTTGTAGTTTTCACCTTTATTTTGGTTATATCAAAGTCGAGTTGACGACTGAGAAAGGTAATTATGACCCTGTTTTGCCAGATATTCCGAGAATTCAAAATACATGATTTTTTCTTAGAAATTGGAGAAGTATAGAGAGAAGGAAAAACTACTTCAGTCTTTTACACAAGTCTTCCGACACCCGTAGAGGTCAAATAGGAACAACTGATGATCAGTTATTCCTACTATTATCTTCTTTCCGTAGCCATGTCAAGAGAGAGAGACCGGTGGGACTTAAGTTTGAGATAATTAGTCGAAGGAACCGACCAAAGAGGTCACTGACTCGATTCGACAGGTACTCGAGGATATGTTTTCCGAGACCTTTCCAGTGGTCTGTGAAAATGTTGTTAAAAAAGGTCCATTCAAAAGAATAATGGTAAAGGTCCCCTCCGTTGACTTCTAGTTTCCTGTTGACTTTGGATTCCCTTTTGAAAGGGTTTCGGTACCGACCGATTAGCCACGGGTGTCGTCGTAATCTTAGTCAAACAGACTAAGAAAGGTGATACCGTATAGACCACTAGTACTAACAACGAAACCGACTTTTTCGGTGTGAAGACCCAGCGAACCTTACCTAACCCATCCATCTCTCCCTTTACTAACCTATCCATCTCTCCATCTTCCACCTTTTATGACAAATCTCGAAATTCAAACTTCAATGGAAGTCTATAGTTTAACCTCCTTGTACAGTGGGGAAACTCCGAAGAACCAGTATGATCACCATTTCTTGGACGGACGGTTACGTCCTCTGTACTTTACACCCAAGCTAGGAACCCCACCGTACTAGGGGACCTCCTCCCATACCGTTGGGCGAGGTGATAAGAACGGACCTCTTAGGGTACCTGTCTCCTCGGACCACCCAATGTCAGGTGTCCCAACGTTTCTGAGTCTGAGTTGACTTCGTTGTATCGTGCGTACGTGTGTGTAGTGGGGGAATGGTTGTATATAAGTTGACTTTCTGAATTTCAAATAAATAAATAAATAAATGTTTTTATGTGAGACGACAAAGTAACTGTCTCTTCAGGGAGACGGAAAAGAATAGACACTATTCTGGAAGAGCGGAGTACCCCGTAAAAATATAAGGAACCTTACAAACGTTAAAAATACGGTCATAAATTATATTTGGTCAATGAAAGAGTATCTAGTTGATAGTGTGGACCCCTCCCCTTCTTAAACTGTGTCTGGTGGGCCTTGAAAATCGTTGTCCTAAACCCGTAACGATTGTTTAAGAGAGTCTTCAAGGTTCGTACGTACTAGTACGAGGACCATCGAAGAAATAAAAAGTATACTGACGTAACTTACTAGGGTCATGGACTGACGGTTCAGGTGACGGTTGTAATGAATGTGGGTAAAACACCTACACCTTTTGATCTCAAGTCTCTTTACCTTACTAAATAGGTTCTAAATAGTTGATGAATTACCTTCTCGGTCTTAAGTACGAGTGTGAATAGGATTTTCGGAAACAAGTATCGGTATTGTGACACTCTTGTATTGTGTGACTCATCGTGTGTATCGTGTGTATCGTATCTTGTGACACGCTTTACACTCTTGTGACTCTTATGACACTCTTGGTATCCTTCCACTCTGTACCTGAAATTGAGACCCTGGACCAGGAAAGGACGTGTCTCTTGGAGTGACATCGATTCCTGGGGATCTTTACGGTATCGATATCCTGAGTCCGGACTCTTTGGGAGTTGACCCGTGACCCTGAAGTGGACGTAATAGTTGACCCGGATGGTGTATATGGTATTTCTAGGAAGATGACCAATTTTCGGAATAACGGATAAAACGAGTGAAGGAATAAGACCACTAAGTGGATCAGGGATGTCGGAGACGTCAAAGGGACCACGAGTCCCACACTGAGGAAAGAGAGAGAAAGGGAGGTTCCAGTGTAGAAGGTCCTTCTAGAGCGGAGGGATGACTTCGGGGACCGGGTCGGAAGACGTCACGGTACGAGACACATAAACTGTTCGACTCAACCTGTGAGGTACATCATCACAGTCAAACAGTTTATGGGGTTCACGCCGTATACGGATCGTCGAGTTCCGACCCTGTGAACTCTATGTTGTCTTCTCTCTGTCAACCTATGTTCTTGTGAGTCGTTTATGGTTGATTCAAGAGTCTTCAATAAAAGCCACTGAAACTCCCTTTATTTGGTAATATGTACTTCCACACCCCCTTTCTACTTCGTCGAGACGATGTGTGTCACCCTCGGGATCCCCCTGTGTCATCAGAACTTTTCCGTAAACCCGTGAAAGTTCCATACATTTACAAGAAACTAAGTATGAAAGAAGGAAGTGTGAGGGAAGGGTCTCAGTGGATCGTTCCTGTACTCCTGAATCTGTGGGTTAAAGAACTGTGAATTAGAACTGAAGATTTGTGAAACTGGAATGAATAGAGAGAGGAAAAGGAATACGAGAAAGAGGAGAACCCTTATGGAAGAAATAAAGAGAACAGAGTAGGTCAAGAAAGGGTATGAAGGACCGGGTCGGTTTCAGGTCGTAGAGGTTTCTGAAAACTTTCAATTGAATATAAGAAAGGACGAAGCAAGAAGTTGTGTGAGGAACGGACCCACGAACATACATGGGTAAATAAAGAATGACGGGTTACTATGGAAAACTTAACAATCACTTGAAGATTCCCTCCATAAAAAATTAAGGGGTGATCTAACACTTGAGGATCTCTTGTCATGAGAAAGGAACTAACGAGAGAGGGGTAAGGTAGGGATGGGGTTGGAGTCGTGTCATGAGATCAATGTGTTTTATGAAATTTTTACGAATAACTAACTTTATGAAAGGTGATCAGGGAATCGAAACCCCGAAACCCAGTTTACGATGGGTCCTTGAAACACTTTTTCGTTAATTTAAAACCATTGATGTTACGATATCCCACACACTCCAATGACGCTTGTACCTCCCAAAATAGGGACTCTTTATCCCAGTTTTCAGTCTCCTAGTCCCGTCATTTCATCTGGGTCTCTCTTTCATTCAAAACATTAGTGAACCATCGTTTTCCAATATATCTATGAAATAACGTCCTAAAAAGTCTCTGAAATTATAACTTTATAACGAAACCTTCAGAGATTCTCTCTCGGTACCTCACTTTGTAAGGGGTACGGATAGACTAATACCTTAAAAAAAAGACACCCGGTAAAGGACCCAGAACATAAAGTACCTTGTTTTAAACTCTTTGATGGAATCTCCTCGAAATATAAAAAGGAGAGAAGACCTCTAGAACAGAAAAAGGGTTGGTCAATGAACGGATTCTGTCTAGGTTACAATAGTGTAGTAGAAATAAATCAGATATGACATATAAACCTGATCCAGATATGGATCCCGAAAGAATGACTGAATAAAATATACATTTTTAAATAGTCCAAAACCTGTCTCTGCTAGAGCCCTTCAAAGGACGACATTATATATATATACTAGGATCCAGACATTAAAATAGAAAACACACTGTAAATTAGTTTGACCGTAGGTACAATTGACCCTAGTAATTTTATTAAATCTACAAACGAAAGTTAAAAAAGATGAGACCTTGTTAAATACATCGTTGTTGTTTTCCGTATGTCCGGACCCCCTACCTTCACGAGGAACTAAGTAATGAAAGTAAGTACATTTTGTTTCCCGAGGAACAAGTGAAAACACATATTAAAACTGAAAACATTAGACACATACCCCCTGTCGACAATCAATTTAGACTTTACTGGAACCCAACGTAACATTAGTTTTCACCATGTACAGTCGAAGGTATCTCCCAATTCTTCAGCTAAACTGTACTTAATGGACTCCTTTTCAACTTGAACGGGTCTTGTCCAGAAGTGACTCCTCTTACTAAATTTTTCATGTAACACACACGTGTATAAGTCTTTCTATTTGTTTGTGTGTGTGTGTGTATGTGTACGAGTCCGTGAAGGTAGGGGTCCTGGATCATAAATAAGGACGAACTCTTCTTTCTGAAGGTACGACACTAGAAGTGTGGTGTAATATTCTTCCCCAGTCCTCTATTTCTACTGGATACTTTTCATATTGAAAAGGTTTCTAAAGTCTTTAGATCCTTCATTTTTAGGGACTCCCACTACGTAGGTATTAAACCTTTCTTCCTCTCGAGAAATAGACACGTGGGTGTCAGGGATTCTGTTTTCTTTCTGAGGAAAAAAATACCAAAGGTCAATTGGACCCTTCTCAGTGGGTCCACCTCGACCGTCCTATTAATTCTCCTCTTATCTTCCGTCAACCCTCTTCCGTTACCGTGGGGTGAGGTCATGAGAACGGACCTTTTAGGGTACCTACCTCCTCGGACCGTCCGACGTCAAGTACCCCAGCGCTTCTCAGTCTGTACTCACTCGCTGAAGGGAAAGTGAAAAGTGAAAGTACGTAACCACTTCCTTTACCGTTGAGTGAGGTCACAAGAACGGACCTCTTAGGGTCCCTACCCCCTCGGACCACCCGACGGCAGATACCCCAGAGTTTCTCAACCTGTACTGCCTTCGATGAATCGTCGTCGTCGTCGTCGTCGTCGTCTTCCGTCAACTCATGAGAAAATGGTTTCTAAATAACACAAAGTCACTCGAGTGACGACTTTACTTCATTTCTATCGTACCCACACTCCCTTCTTTTTGGTCTTTTCTTTTACAAGATACGTATGAGGGTCCTGGAGTTGGTAGAGTTGATCAGAGTGAAATTAGTGAGAACCTTCTATGAACTCTCTCCTGGTTTTAATGGTCACAACAATAATACGAATCTATAAATAACTCGTAGTTTTCTTATAGTCTCGTGATCCGAGAATCATGTCCTCGTCTAGACTTGGGACGAGACAAAGTACTATTAGAACTAAGTTTCGATAGACCGTGATCTCTTTCCCTTTACTGGACTTGGGTTGAGTAGGAGACTCGACCACCTCGACTCGGAGGGAGACCGGCAAGTCACCATTCTCCGGTTTCAACTTACCGTAGACCTTCGTATCACTGGTTCAGGATCACGATACCCGTGCAAGAAGACTACAAACCTCCTTTCGTTACCTTCGACATCCGTCCTTATGATCTTCCCAGATCCCGTACTGGGTCGTCGTCCGAACGAACTCCATGTATACCTTTGAAGAATCCGTTTTGGTCAATGAGAATCGTTGGGGTAACAACCGTTCCTTCTGTACAACCTGATTGGTCCTTCTTTGTCGTCCCTTTCCCCGGTACATCTTACCGGGTCATTCTGTAAAAATCGTCTGTAAGAACGGGAACCAGCGATCTTCGAGTATCAGGTCCCATAGACATATGTCGTCTGCTCGTATCAGTGACAACTAGACCCACTACTAGACCATGAGGACCGGGTCCGTTCCGAGTAGTCTCATCAGTAACGGGTCTCAGACCCTTAGACCGAGAAGTAACCTCGTCGGTGAACACTTCTCCCGGTGGGAGTAACAAAGTGGTCTCAGTGACCGGAGGGACCGTACTTTGGACACCAAGTTCTCGGGTGGTGGGTACTCTTCTTTGAACTTAGACCATGGAACCAAAGGGTGAAAAGACGGGGTTAATAACTGTTGACTGGTAGTTCGTGGACGGTGGGTTCCTAAGAACCTTGTCTCCCGATCACCTGAACCTAATAAAACACATAAGTGACCCAATCCTGTCATGGTATCCTCCACGAAGACTCTTCCTTCTTTCAACACGGGACTGGAACTTCCGGAGACCCGAATTATAACCCGGACATGGTTTGGGTGAACGGAGATACGGTTATTAGTTGTTTGAACTCCTGTTCCTTGTCCAGTCTTCTATCTACTACTCTTCGATAGAATGGACCGGTGAAGTATCTGTACTAGATCTTTTTTTTCTTCTTCTTATTAGTCCAGTCTTCAGAGGTATCCCTTACCCATTCCCGGTTTGCGTTCAAGAACACTTTTCTTTTCCCTTCTCCTCTGTCTTTCCCCCTAGAGTTATACAGAGTCGGAAGGTTAGTAATCCTCGACAATCCTTCCACCAAACTTTATGTCTAAATGGACAAAAAGTTGTCTACGTCTAAATAGGCCCTTTCCTTCTCCTTCGTGTAACTAGACAGTAGAAACCGTGTTAGACTGAGACCTGTAACCCGATCTCGAACCACACTACTCCCCTCCCTGTGACCTTGACCTAGGTGAGAGGTGGGTCCTCAGAACGGTTGATAGGAAGTCCCTCAGGAATACTTTTTGAACCGTCGGTAAGTCTCGGGTCTGTTTTCCCAGACTTAATAGTCAGACTACGGGCTCTGATCGAACTCAGTAAGAGTTCACGTAAAGAGGGGTAGTACGTAGGTCCTTTCTAGAACCTTATTCAGTGGTAACGGGGGATCACAGACACCTCCTCTTTATAGATGTAAGACGATGACGATGACGACGATTCAGCGAAGTCAACACAGGTTGAGACATGCTGGGGTATCTGCCGTCGGGTGGTCCGAGGGGGCAGGGATCCCAAGAGGTCCGTTCTTGTGACCTCACCCAACGGTAAAGGAAGAGGTTATGCACTTTTCACTTTCACTTCAGCAAGTCAGAACTGGCTGAGAAGCGCTGGGGTACCTGACGTCTGACGGTCCGAGGAGGTAGGTACCCTAAAAGGTCCACTCTCATGACCTCACCCTACGGTAACGGAAGAGGTAAGATGTATCCGAATCTTCAAGATATTCATTCATTCACTTCAACGAGTCAGCACAGGCTGAGAAACGTTGGGGTACCTGAGATCGGATGGTCCGAAGAGACAGGTACTCTAAGAGGTCCGTTCTTAGGACTTCACCCAACGGTAAAGGAAGAGGTCCCCTAGAAGAGCTGGGTCCCTAGCTTGGACCCAGAGGACTTAACGTCCGTCTGTGAAATTGAAGACTCGGTGGTCCCTTCGAGATATCGGACCATGTTTCTACCTACAGAGAATCATGACGGGAGATCCACGAACATTAGAAAGTCTCTACGTTGACCCTTACATTTGTAATTTGGTGTTGTTTCGTTTTTGTCTTACGACGTCCAAAAACAAAACACTATTTCGGAATGTAAAGGTACAGAATGGAGGGACTAACCGGGACGTCGAAAGTATGACATCCTATAAAAAAGTAAAAATATACGGATCACGTACCATGTATCATCCATGAGTCTTCGATGTACAATTTAACTCTTCTACGGGACTCCGACAGAGGGAATATCTCTCTATCTTACGTCCTTAAGACCTTTCCGTAAGGTCCCTCCTTTTTCATATTTCTGTACTCCACACAGTGTATAAACGGACAAACTGAGGTCACTGACCCTTACTTTAATCCAGATTTTCTTACCACCCCCAACTGTTCTATCCGGTCCCGGTGTAATATCTCCCGGAAGTTACCATACGATGTAAAACTGGAGACAGGAGACTCAGTACCTCTTGTGACCTGACAAAAACTTTCTCTTTATAAGATTATACCAATGTCAAACATGAGTCAGAATAACTCTGATACTACTTACAAAATCAAAATCATGAGGATCGTAAACACCGTTGAATTCCATAGAGGTGAAGGTTCAAATCGGAGTACCTAGTATCGGTACCATTAACCGGTTCTGTTCTCAAAAATGAAGTTTAGGTCCTGTTCCTCTTTGAGTTCCGAAGGAGGAGAAAAACCCAACCTCTCTGGACACCATCTTTAGTCTGATAATCCCTCATCCTCGATGAAGTTTCCTTCTCTGTGTATTTACGATCATTACTGATCACGTTTTCCTTAACTCCACATCAATCCGAATGAATCTTCATTTGTAATTCTCAGAGGAAAAGGAGACAACCGTTTGTCTACAATTTACTGAGACTGTTGATGTGACATTAGTACAGTGACGGACCGAATTTAAAAAATTCACTAAAAATTACGTTCTGAATCTCTTCTTTAAGGTTTAAGGAATTGGACAGTAAGTTCTGAAAGATCTTAGTCCTTACTTGAATAGAAAAGGAATCATAAAGGGATAACGAACCGATGTACTTAAAACAGATAACTACTGAGGAGAGTGTAAATAGAAAATGTTAAAGTGGGGAAATAAGTACATTAAAGAACATAAACATCTTATAACAGGGAAAAGTTACCGAAAGTAGGGGGTTACATACCAGATTCAGGACGGAGGAGGACTTTCGGGAACTATTAATAAGATGGGGATTGACTAAGAGGATAGGAAACCTAGGGAAATCGTGACTAACAGAAGAGGTTCGAAACTCAAGTATTGGAAATATCGATACATAACAACAACTATTTGAGGTACTGAGATGGAACTAAGGTAATTAATTTGACATTTATTGAACTCCGTTCATTAACAATGAAGAGGAAGAGAACGTAGGAGTAATTTTTAGGTAATATATCTACGACACGGTCCAACTCATTTTTTTAAACACTTAATTTAAAGTATATAACATGAAAATAACGTACAGACAGAGGTACTTAAGGGATAGGAGTGAAAGTCCTATCCGACCCCTGAGAAACTTCACGGATTGTATCACGAACTGTGTCTCAAATACAAGTTGACATAACGACTTACTTTTTTATTCGTTTTCGGTGGGTAAGTATAAGTAGTGAGTGGGACGACCCTACAGAAGACCGTCTGGTACTATATTCAGTACCACTATTTGTGATATGTCGTGTTCCTCTACTACTTTTAATACCGCTTCTATCTGTCCGGAAATGGATCCTCCGTTTTGTTCTGGTTCACCATAGACCAACTTTTGTCAGGTCTTTGTCTCTGAGGTTCCTAGTCAGGTCTGATCGAGTGTCAAGAAAGAAAAGGTAGAAGAGGATTGAATAAATCGATCGGTCTCTCTGTTTGTTTTGGGACCTAGGTACTCTTTCTGAACTCTCTTCGATCTCTGTGTTACATATACGTTCAATAAAGTCTAGGTGAGTAACTACCGACTAACCGGACCCGTAAACTTGGTCATGAGGTACGAAAGGTACCCCGGTTCTGTTCTCCAAAAAGTGTAAAAGAATCCTCTTTCACAAAGGATCGAAGTGTCTTTACGATGACATAACTCTAATACTAGTTAATGAAGATCAGTATTACTAAGAAAATAAGTTTATGAGACAGGTTCGTAAGTCCAAAGAATTAGGAGTTTTGTATAAAGCTGACTCAGAGGACCCAATGGATAGATTTAGTACTTCCTTTGGGGACCCGATCCAAAGACCAGGACTTAGACAATAACTAAACGACGTACTGACACCATCCGTCTTATTTCCAGGAGGTTTCTACAAGTATAAGTATAGGGGTCATACAATCAAATGTGACATCCCTTCTTAATTCTAACGTCTATATAAATTCCAACAATTAAGTAACTGAAACTTCACCCCTCTAATAGAACTTTATAGACCCACCCGAGTTACCTTAGAGTTCCCAGAGGGTTCTCACCTTCTTCCTTTGTCTTCTCCCTTACTATCACTCTATAAACTTCTACGATGTAACGATCAAAACTTTTACCACCTTCCATTGGTCTTCGGTTTCCTTCTTCCATTGGAGATCCTTGACTTTCCTTCTGTTTCTTTGACTAATAGGTGTCAGAGGTTTTTATTGTATCGGGTTAATATGGAATTAAAATCGGGTCACACAGTCTGAAGACTACAGGTCTTCATATCCTATTATGTAAACACAATAAAATTCTACGATTCATACCCCGTGAAAAAGTCGTCAGGATCTTCCGATTTATGTATCTTCAGTATCTTCTTATTTATGTCACTGAAATTAGTCTAAAGACTGATTATGGAATCAAAGGGGTATTCAAGTTACTTTCCTAACCTACTACAGATTACGTGAACATCGATATTATAAGACTTAGATCCCTTACTCCAGTCCCCTATACCTACCTCTCCCTTTCTTTAGAGTCACAAGAATCCTAAATGACGACGTTGAGTGAAACAAAAGAGATCTAGGGTTTTATAATATAGAATCTTTCGAACATAAACACCAGGAATCTCGAGACTAACCTCAACTCTCTTGGGTTCCAAATTTTACTATGTCTAGTTCCCTTCCAAGGAGTAACCTCTCTCAGTTCAACATTTTATTAATTATCTCCTACATCCCGTATTTGAGGTTTAGAAACTCATAGGTGAGGAGGTTTTCAATAAAAGAGTAGAAGAGTTTAGTTGACAGAATTCTTCATAGAAGAACAGGGGTAAGAAGATACCTATAACGGTATCCTCTCTGTACCCTGATACCTTCAGAAGTTCGGTTTTCACTGTTGTGTTTTTACCTTGTGTTTTGTTCAAATTCGACACTGGACTCTGTTTGTTCTTTGAGACGGTGGTCCTCCCGTCTTCATGTCTCCGTAATTCTTAAGGTGGTAGTTACTGTGTGTTGGTCTCCTATTCTGGTCCTCACTATCAGTAGTTTGAAAATACATGGATAATTAGTTTTGTCTATGGATGACATCTGGACCTCAGAATCTCCAGAGGTCCGTAGTTATAAAAACAACGTCCTGGTACCCCCACCAGATCTCTCAAGACTCCCTACCCGGTTCCGTCGGTTCCACTATTACCCTTTGTCACCAATTCCCTTTGTAGATCGTAGTTGACCATAATAACTACTTTATTTTACTTTATTTTATCTTCATAAAGTAACAAAATTATTAGTTACATCAGTTTGGTGACGTATGATCGATAATCGAGGTCCACTTTTGGGTTTCTTGAATAGAAACCCCAAACGTAGAGACTCTGAAACTGAATCCCTAGGAACTTTGAAACTTCCTTAGTCTTTAGTCGATGTTCGACGAACCACTGGAGACTTCTTATTGAGTTCATTACTTCGGAACGGTGATGGGAATGGACCAGGTTACGGACAGAGGGACCCTCTCGACCGACTTCAGTATCAGGGTGAGGTTAAGAATGTGTCTTGTAAATCCTTCATGTAGTAATACGGTTGTCTCTTGATTCTTGTGCCTCCCGCCAGGATTCTACCACCTCATTATCCTACCCTTCTGGTGAAAGAGGGAGTGTTTAAGGAGTTTTCTTGTAAAGTTACGACTCGTTTGAGGTGTTTTGTTGAAGACTCACGACCGTCTCCTGTAGTCCGTTGGTCTTTTCGTCTGGTAACAGAAGCTTTTGTCACTTGGAGAGACCCTCAGGGAGTTACACCTCTTTGAAAAGTAGAAATTGGATCCACAAAATAGTAGACACGACATATCTACCTCTTTAGATCTCCGATGACATTTTTATTTTGACTTTTGGTCTTCGTCCTCCGAATTCAGGTTTCGGACTCTTGTAGTCTCTTGAGGACTTAAGTCCCTTGTAATTCGTTATCCTCGAGTAGTTTGCGGAGGTATGGATGTGACTTTGGTTCGAGGTGGGTTCTCGGTTGTTCAAGGTCTCGTTCTGTATGGTGTTTTTAAGAGGTCGTTGTGTCCTTGTGTAGGGACTCGAAGTTATATATCCGTCGAGTTTCGATGAGGTTTTGGAAACTGCAGAGTATTGGTAATGACCAGTGAGCTGACATGAGTTCTCTCTTCTTTGGGTCGAGGTGGGTGGTCTTGAGGTTGTGTTCGGAGGGATTGGTTCTTTGGAACTGTTCGGTGACTATGTTGGGGTGGGTGTCACTCCTTCGAGGTATTATTTCTCTTGAGGTGTTTAATGGTCTTATAATTTTCTGGTGGGGTTTGCGTCGTTATATTGGTTCTACTTCTCTGTCTCCTTATGGGTCGTCCAATTCCTTGTCCTCTTTACGGGTGGTTTGGTTTGTTTTCTCCTTCTGTATCCCTTAGATGGACTCTTTCTTAAGGCTTATAACTATGACCTTTACTAGGTTTTAGAACTTTAGTTTTACCTTAGTGTCTATGTATCGGATCTCTGTTCCTAACTCTTCTACGTTCTTTCCAAATTGTCCTTGGATCTTCTTTATTTTTTCTCAGTTATGTATTACTTATTACGTTATTTACTCTAGTCTTTGTGAGACCTCCGTTGTTTCTCATCTTATTACCTCCGTTTTCTATCCTAATCACTTTATCTTCTATCTTACCATCTTTATTTACTTAGTCTCTCCTTTTTTCTTTTTGCTTACTTTTCTTTACTCCTGTTAGAGTCTCTGTAGGTCCTGTTATACTTTGTGAGGTTGTAAGCCTAATATCCTCAGGGTCTTCTTCTTCTGTTTTTCTTTCTGGTACTCTTTTAGGAACTCGTCTATTATCAACTTTTGAAGGGATTTTACACCTTCCTTTATTAGTGGGTTCAGGTTCTTTGTGTCTCTCAAGGTTTATCCTTTTTGGGTTCCACTTTGTGGGGTTCTGTGTATAATTAGTTTAATTGTTTCTAGTTTGTGTTTCTTGTTTATAATTTTCGTCGTTCCCTTTTTGTTGTTTATTGTGTGTTCCCCTAAGCGTATTCTTATTGTCGACTAGAAAGTTATCTTTGAGAAGTCCGGTCCTCCCTTACCGTTCTGTATAAATTTCACTACTTTCTTTTATTGGATGTCGGGTCTAATGACATGGGTCGTTCCTAGAGTAAGTTTATGTTTCCTCTTTAGTTTTCGAAATGTCTGTTCGTTTTCGACTCTCTTAAGTCATGGTGGTTTGGTCGAGAGGTTGTTTAAGATTTTCTATAAGAGATCCGTCCTTTGTGTTTTTCTCACATATTTGGGCTTGGGTTTTGTTATTTAATTTACCATTGCCCTAGTATGAATAGTTATTAATGGAATTTTCATTTACCCAACTTACGGGGTTGGTTTTCTGTTTCTGACCGACTTACCTATGTTTTTGTTCTGGGGAGATATACGACGAATGTTCTCTGGGTGGAGTTTTGTTCCCTGCGTATGTCTGACTTTCACTTCCCGACCTTTTTCTATAAGGTGCGTTTATCTCTGGTTTTCTTTCGTCCTCACCGTTATGAATATAGGCTATTTTATCTGAAATTTTATTTCCGACACTTTTCTCTATTTCTTCCGGTGATGTATTACTAGTTTCCTAGTTAGGTTCTTCTTCTATATTGTTAATATTTATATATGCGTGGGTTGTATCCTCGTGGCGTTATACATTCTGTTTACGATTGTTCATACTTTCCCCTTTAATTGTTGTTGTGTTATTATCGTCCTCTGAAATTATGGGGTGTGTGTGGATACCTGTCTAGTTGATTTGTCTTTTAATTGTTTCTTTGCGTTTGAAATTTACTATGTAATCTGGTCAATCTGGATTAACTATAGATATCCTGTAAAGTGGGGTGTTGTTACTTAAAGTGGAAAAAGAGTTTACGAGTACCTTGTAAGAGTTCCTATCTAGTGTAGGACCCGGTATTTAGATTGGAACTATTTAAATTTTTTTAACTTTAGTAAGGTTGGTAGAAAAGACTGGTATTACGTAATTCTAATCTAGAGTTAATGTCTTCTTTTTGATAATTTTTAAGGTTGTATACCTCCAACTTGTTGTGTGAAGACTTATTGGTTGTTTAGTGTCTTCTTTAGTTTTTTCTTTAGTTTTATACGTATCTTTGATTACTTTTACTTTTGTGTTGTTGGGTTTTGGACACCCTGTGATATTTTCGTCACGATTCTCCTTTCAAGTATCGTTATGTCCGTATGGAGTTCTTTGTTCTTTTTTCAGTTTATTTATTGGATTGAGATGTTGATTTCGTCGATCTTTTCCTTCTTAACCTCTTGGGGTCTCAATCATCTTCCTTTCTTTAGAATTTTTAATCCCGTCTTTATTTACGTTTTCTTTGTTTTCTCTGGTATCGTTTTTAGTTGTTCGGTTTTCGACCAAGAAACGTTGCTATTTATTTTAACTGTTTGGAAATCGGTCTGAGTAGTTCTTTGTTTCTCTTTTTTTAGTTTAGTTATTGTAATCTTTATGTTGACCTCTCTAGTGTTGTCTGTTGTGTCTTTATGTTTCCAAGTACTCTCTGATGATAGTCGTTAATATACGGTTATTTTACCTGTTGCACCTTCTTTACCTGTTTAAGAATCTTTTCATGTTGAAAGGTTTTGACTTGGTCCTTCTTTATCTTTTAGAATTGTCTGGTTAGTGTTCGTCCTTTTAACTTTGACATTAGTGTTTAGAAGGTCGTTTGTTTTCGGGTCCAGGTCTGCCGAAGTGTCGACTTAAGATGGTTTTTAAAGCTCTTCTCGATTGTGGATAGGAGGAGTTTAAGAAGGTCTTTTAACGTCTCCTTCCATTTGAAAGTTTGAGTAAGATACTCCGGTGGTAGTGGGATTATGGTTTTGGACTGTTTCTACGATGTTTTTTTCTTTTGATGTCCGGTTATAGTGACTACTTGTATCTACGTTTTTAGGAGTTGTTTTAAGATCGTTAGTCTTAGGTTGTTGTGTAATTTTTCTAGTATGTGGTACTGGTTCACCCGAAATAGGGTCCCTACGTTCCTAAGAAGTTATAGGCGTTTAGTTAGTTACATTAAGTGGTGTAATTGTTTAACTTTTTATTTTCGGTATACTAATAGAGTTATCTACGTCTCTTCCTGAAACTGTTTTAAGTTGTAGGTAAATACTGTTTTTGAGAACTCTTTCGTCCTTATCTTCCTTGTATGGAGTTGTATTATTTTCGATATATACTGTTTGGGTGTCGTTTGTAATAGGAGTTACCATTTTTTAACTTTCGTAAAGTGGATTTCAGTCCTTGTTCTGTTCCCACGGGTGAAAGTGGCGATGATAAGTTGTATCAAGACCTTCAAAACCGGTGTCGTTAGTCTCGTCTTTTTCTTTATTTTCCTTAGGTTTAACCTTTTCTTCTTCATTTTGAGAGTGACAAACGTCTACTGTACTAGGAGATGTACCTTTTGGGATTTCTGAGGTGGTCTTTTAATGATCTCGATTAGTTACTTATATCATTTCAACGTCCTATATTTTAGTTGTGTGTCTTTAGGGAACGTAAGGATATGTGCTTATTACTCTTTCATCTTTTTCTTTAATTCCTTTGTTAAGGTAAGTGGTAACGTTGCTTTTCTTATTTATGAATCCTTATATAGATGGATTTCTTTGATTTCTGGAGATATATCTTTTGATATTTTGTGACTACTTTCATTAGTTCCTCCTCTGATTATCTACCTCTTTATATGGAACAAGTACCTACCCTTCTTAGTTATATCACTTTTACTCATATGATGGGTTTCGTTAAATGTTTAAGTTACGTTAGGGATAGTTCGAAGGCCGCTATAAAAAGTGTCCTGATCTTGTTTATTAAAGTTCTAAACATACCTTTATGTTTTTTGGAGCTTATCGGTTTCGTTAGAACTCTTTCTTCTTACCTTGACCTCCTTAGTTGAACGGACTGAAGTCCGAGATGATGTTTCGGTGTCAGTAGTTCTGTCATACCATGACCGTGTTTCTGTCTGTATATCTAGTTACCTTGTTTTATCTTTCGGGTCTCTATTTAGGTGTGTGTATACCTGTGGAATAGAAACTGTTTCCTCCGTTCTTATATGTTACCTCATTTCTGTTAGAGAAATTGTTCACCACGACCCTTTTGACCAGTTGGTGAACATTTTCTTACTTTGATCTAGTGAAAGATTGTGGCGTGTGTTTTTATTTGAGTTTTACCTAATTTCTAGATTTACATTCTAGTCTTTGATATTTTGAGGATCTCCTCTTGTATCCGTTTTGTGAGAGTCTGTATTTAGTGTCGTCCTAGGAGATACTAGGTGGAGGGTCTTAAGACCTTTATTTTCGTTTTTATTTGTTTACCCTAGATTAATTTTAATTTTCGAAGACGTGTTGTTTCCTTTTATATTCGTTCCACTTTTCTGTCGGAAGACTTACCCTCTTTTATTATCGTTTACTTTGTTGACTGTTTGTTGATTAGAGTTTTTATATGTTCGTTGAAATACGTTGAGTTAAGGTCTTTTTATTTGCTGGGTTAGTTTTTTACCCGGTTTCTTGATTTATCTGTAAAGAGGGTTCTTCTGTATGTCTACCGTTGTTTGTGTACTTTTCTACGAGTTGTAGTGAGTAATAATCTCTTTAC
This sequence comes from Capra ibex, assembly GCA_006410555.1. Taxonomy (NCBI): domain Eukaryota; kingdom Metazoa; phylum Chordata; class Mammalia; order Artiodactyla; family Bovidae; genus Capra; species Capra ibex. Next base: position 18,401,818 of record SJYO01038709.1, on the reverse strand, counting down.
GTTTAGTTTTGGTGTTACTCCATGGTGAAGTGTGGTCAGTCTTACCGACGCTAGGTTTTTAGACGTTCGTTATTTACGACCTCTCCCACACCTCTTTTCCCTTGGGAGGATGTGACAACCACTCTTACGTTTGATCATGTTGGTGATACTTTTTGTTACACCTCTAAGGAATTTTTTAACGTTTATCTTGACGGTATACTGGGTCGTTAGGGTGACGACCCGTATGTGTGGCTCCTTTGGTCTTAACTTTCTCTGTGTACATGGGGTTACAAGTAGCGTCGTGACAAATGTTATCGGTCCTGTACCTTTGTTGGATCTACAGGTAGTCGTCTACTTACCTATTCTTTCGACACCATGTATATGTGTTACCTCATAATCGGCAATTTTTCTTATGTAAACTTAGTCAAGACTACTCTACCTACTTTGATCTCGACTAATATGTCTCACTTCATTCGGTCTTTCTTTTTGTAGTTATGTCTTATGATTGTGTATATATACCTTAAATCTTTCTACCGTTACTACTGGGACATACGTTCTGTCGTTTTTCCTGTGTCTACACATATCGCCCGAAAACCTGAGTCTCCCTCTCCCTCTCCCACCCTACTAAACCCTCTTACCGTAACTTTGTACATATGATAGTGCATTCTTAGCTTAGTGGTCAGATACAGGCTACGTCCTATGTCGTACGAACCCCGACCACGTGCCCCTACTGGGTCTCCCTGCAACACCCCTCCCTCCACCCTCCCCAAAGTACAAATCCTAGCGTACATGTGGACACCACCTAAGTACAGTTACATACCGTTTTGGTTATGTCATAAAATTTCATTTTATTTCATTTTTATTTTTAATTTTTTTTTTTCTTGATTCTTGTGTATATAGTGATAGGAATTTGGGTAAGACTGAAACTTGTAATGGTATAGACATAGAAAGGGAGAGGAAAGAGGTAAGATAGGTAGAATAGAGAGAGATCCTGGAAACTAGTATCGGACCATGTATCCTCCATTGCCAAATGTCTCATCTTACTGTATCTTATCACACACTTCACCCTTCAAAAACAACGTTTCAATTCTCGGTTTTTCCTTCTTGTCTTCACAATTGTAAAGGGAATGGACCAGGTCGTGAACAGAAAGGTTATAGTGGTAGGTGAAGTCAATAAGACGGGGTCCTACATAAGTGACACCTACAACGATATTTTTGTCCTAATAATCGCAGTTTTCGGAGATAAGGTCTATCCTTGAAAGTTCTACCTCCCACTTTGAAAGTTCTACCTTGAAAGTTCTAACGTCAAGAAGATACCCATAGACACGATTCTAAAGGTCTTAAGAACCGGTACAGTAACTGGTGATAATAACCCAATCGGTTTTTCAAGTAAACTCAAAAAGGTATCATAGAATGTCTTTTTGAACTAACTTGAAAAACCGGTTAAGTTATGTTATTACACTGTCGATAAAAAAAAATTAAAAAAAAAAAAAAAAATGACAACCACCTCTTCTTCCGGGTATCTCCTCTCTTTTATATGGACTTCAGGGTATCGTTAAGTCTGATCCTCGTCTCGTCTTCAGTCAAAAGAAAAAGATGAAAAGAATATCCCAATAAGTTTAAGAGAGGAAGAAAAACGGAGTCTGTAAAAATGTCTATTATATATATATATATATATATATATATACTATACTAAGTGAAGAAGTACTGAGAATCCGGAAAAATAAAGGTACAGAAATAATGATACAAGGAAGACTTCTTGAGTCACTGGAGAATAATGGACAGATTACCGTAACTCAGAGGAGGGAACCGCAGGTACTGTGGTAAAGTCTGGAAGGGATAAGGGTGTTTTAGGGTCATTTTGAGTGGAAGGTTCCCCCAAACGTACCAACCTTCACTGAATCAGAACCAGAGTTCACCGAAACTCCTTAGACGTTCCTTTTCCCTCAGGTGAGTTCCCGGGACCGTGGGGACTCACTTGTCAACTTACAAAATCCTTTTTTACCCTTTATTTATTATCGGTCAATCTATGAATTAATTAGACATACCCCTTGTATAAAACAAAATTGATTGCAGGTCAACTATAAATCGATGAATAACAGAACTCTCCCAGAATCTTCATAATGTTTCTTCCACCAACACCACTCAATCATTTCTATTATCTCATTATTGGAGGTTTGTGAATGAAGAAATGTTTTCGTCACTTTACTGACTGTTTTTAAAAAGTATTGAAAAAAAAGAAATTCTAAAACCTTTTTATCGGTTTCTAAACTTAGTTGGGTCCATCGTAAATACCTTCTTTTTGTGAGGTTAGAACAATTCGTGTCGTTCATAACAACGTAAAATTAAATGGGGTCGAGATAATGGGACAGGGTCCGGTCATCATCGGAACTTTTATTCGGAACAAGTTTCACGATCTGACTTCTCTTGTCTAAATTAAGGGGGGGTTTAACAGTAATAAACTGAAGCCACCTTCAAGGGACTTTCTGGACTAAGTTTTCCGAACAGAAGTAACTAATAGGTCACGATTTTGAGAACGGTCCCTTCCCTACATAAACAGTCTGTCTACGGACCTCGTAATCTGTTGTTAACTCTATTCGTTCTCTGAACGTTTCTTCGAATTTTCTTTTTTTTTTATTGTTGTTGTTGTTTCATTAATTTATAAGTCTCTGAAACTTTTAGAGACTGTGTAAGTACTTTAGACCTTTCGGTTCTGTACGTATCCTAACACACGTACGAGTCCTTTCTGTACTCTTACAATATACACGAATAGAGACTGATCAGAACTCTGAGACGTAATCGTACTTTACTTCCGATGTCGTGTCAATATTTGAAGGACCCATTCGTAACTGTTGTCAATTTGTCCGTTGTCTTGGTGACCTCAAAATAACTAAGGTTCATAAATTTCTTTATAGACAGGTCAGTTATCAACTGGTGATTTAACTAGTCTCTGAAGTCACCGTTAGGTACTGTTTCTTACATTCTCTGATGTATCTTAACCGAGTCTGTCAATAACTTGTTTGTTTATCGTTAATCATGTCTTTCGTCGTTGTTTTCGTTCGGGACCTCTCTCTGTCTCTGAGTATTAAGATTTAAACAGTATAATATAATAAATTTTTCAGTTTAAAAGTTGTTTTATACTCTGTATGTTTCTTTGATCTTTCATACCTCGAAGACCAATTTCTACCGTCTCATCTCGTGGTAGAGGAAGACGTTCTCTTGGTTTTAGCTTCGATCGACAACTTGTTAGTAGTTGTCCTTCTACGACCTTGGATAGTTTTTTTCTGTGGGGTGTAGGTTTCTGTTTCTTCGGTATCGTTTTACCCTCCTCCCCATGTTAGTGTTATTTTAGTTTATAGAATGGGTAGCCCACCCACTTGGTGTTAGACCTCTCTTTAATATGGTCTCTTCAAAAGGGTGACAACAATTCTAAGACTTGGGGTACAACCCGAGGGTTCGGACCCCTGGGTTGTTTGTCTGACCCTTTTACGTCCCTTAGACTGGAACTTCCAGTCGTCATAAACTAGTATTCTGAAGGTGTCCTGACCCTCTTTGTCTCTGATGTCAGAATCTCCCGTGTTTGTTTTCGAACACACGTGATTCGGAGTCTCCTTCCCTCATCACTGGGGTGTCCTCTGACTTAGTTTTGATGAACGATCACAACCTCTCAGAGGACACCTCCACGCCCAGACGTCCCCTAGTGGTGTCCCTACCCCCGTGAACGTTGTAGTCAGACCCTTTCAGGGGGAACCATATTTAGGAGGACCCAACGGTAATCGGTCTGATGACTCGGACATCTGGGCTCCCGACCCAGTGGAGACCTGTTTTTTGATGATCCTTTCCTCACGTTGGTGTGAGTAGTCGTCTATTAACCTAATTTTGAAATGACTCGTTCCGAGACGGGTGGTCTCGTTCTGGGTCAAAAAGGGTGGTGGTCAGGGAGGGTAGTCCTCCGAATGTGTTCGGAGAATATGAGGAGGTAGTCTTCCGTTTGTCTCTTCTCTCTTCTACGTGTCAGACTACCGATGGTTTAATGTCTTTCAATTAGTAGTACTTTTTTTATTTTTCAATACAGAGTCTACTTCCTTGTTCTATTCTGGGGTCTTTTTGTCGATTTACTTCACCTCTATCCGTTTGAAGGTCCTTTTATTAAGTTTCATTACTAACACTTCTACTAAGTCCTACAGCCTTTTTCTTACCTCCGTTTCTAACTCTTCTACGTTCTTTACAAATGGTTTCTGGATATTCTTGACTTCTTGTTTGTCCACTTATTATGTGATCTTCTTTAGGTATCGTCTGATTGACTCCGTCTTCTTGTCTATTGACTGGACCTCCTGTCTTTCCACTTTTAGAGACGTCGTCTTGTCTTATATCTCTTTTCTTACTTTTCTTTACTTCTATCTACCTGTTTTTTATTTCTTTTTCTATTGACGTTAACGTTCGGTATTATCCTTGTACTAATCGGGTTATTATATTTTGTTAATATATGTTGAGTCCCCCCTCCTAGTTCGTCTCACTATTCACCTTCGTGTATAAAAGTAGATGAGTCGATCAGATACAGAAAACAAGCCACGTAAATTGAGTAAACGTAAATTCACGTTTTGATGTCAAAAACTCAAAACCCAAGTAAAAGAAAAGAAAAAAAAAACACTACTCTTTTTTTTAAAAATAACCAAGACCTTTATAAGCTTGGGGTCAATATAGAGTAGTTACGGGTCTCAGAAAAGTATACCCAAGTAAATGACATCCATCTAGAAAAGGAAGAGAACGAAGGACGAACCTCTTCAAGAAAATCGTAAACAACATTTCGACCAAACCACCACGACTTAAGAGAATTGAAAACGAACAAACCTTTCCAAAACTAAAGAGCTAGTTTAGAATTCCTCTCTCAGAACGGTTCATCTCATAAGTCAAAAAGGGTGGTGGTCAGGGAGGGTAGTCCTCCGAATCTGTTGACATTTATTATACATATTATATATATAAAATCTTTTGAATACTTGAAGACGGATTGATTTTTTTAAAACACTGTCAAACTAAGGTGAATAAACTAAATCATATTTATCTTACGATCTAAATATTAAATTCTTTTATCTATTAGTTCTTCGTCGTTTCCAAATGACACAGCGTCTCCCTTTATATCAGTTATAGAATATAATAGATATTACCTTATATTAGAGTTTCTATTATATACGTATGTGCATATTCCCTTAGTGTGTTTTTAAAGATGTAAATCTTTAAATCATAACAAATGGTCAAAAAGATTTACAGGATACCTATAGATTATCGTTGTATACTCTATATTTTAAAATTTATGTTAAAACATTCTATATTTTAATAACATTTAAATATATTTATCTTTAGTTAACATAAATTTAATAACTGATGTAGTAGTTCTACGAGGAAAAAATAAAAAAGACGTAAACTATTTTATAAGAGTCTCTTTACAATTATACAGAGTGATACTAATGTATAAAAAAGAAAGGGGAATATAAAGAAGACTCCAAAAACGAAATACATAAAAACAAAGAAACGACAATCCATAGACTACCAAATACTATAGATAAAAACACTCAACATGAAAAATAGAAATTTTTATAAGTAGAAAAAATTGAATTTTTACTTATTTAAATAATTTTAAAAATTTTTTTCTTTGATCTTTTATATCAGGTATTTGTACATGTTTTTTTTTTCGTTACTTATCTTTGAAAGAGACTCCTTCATGTCTATGACCTGAGTAATCTTTTTTTATGAAATTCAGTTGATTTAAACAATAAATTTTTTTACTTTATTTCCTTTGATACAGGTTTTTTGATTTTATTACTCCCGTTAAGTTTGGTTCAACAACAAGACATTGAGTCAACACAGACTGAGAAACACTGAGGTACCCGACGTCGTGTGGTCTAAAGGGACAGGAAGTGATAGAGGGTCCCAAACGAGTTTAAGTACAGGTAACTCAGTCACTACGATAGATTGGTAGAGTAGACGACTTTACGAGAAGAAAAGAGAAGTTTCAAAGGGGTTGTAGTCCCAGAAAAGGTTACTGAGACGAGAAACATAGTCTATCGGTTTCTTGACCTCGAAGTCATAGTCAGGAAGGTTACTTATAAGGGTAATGAAAATCTTAAAAGGTGTGAAACACCACTACGTGTGTCAGTTTCCGAAATCATATCAGTTACTTCGTCTTCATCTATAAAAGTACCTTAAGGAAACGAAAGAGACACTAGGTTGTTTACAACTGTTAAACTAGAGACCAATGAGACGGAAAAGATTTGGGTCGAACATGTAGACCTATAATAGTTAAGTTCATGACGACTTCAGATCGAACTTCCTAAAACTCGTATTGGAATGATCGTACACTTTACTCACGTTGACATACCATCAAACTCGTAAGAAACCATAACGGGAAGAAACCCTAACCTTACTTTTGACCGGAAAGGACAGGACACCGGTGACGACTCAAAAGATATAAACGACTGTATAACTCACGTTTGAAAATGTCTTAGTAGAAAATCCTAAAATTTGTTGAGTCGATCTTGGGGTAGTATAAGTAATCGACACAGACAACACCAGTACAAGAATTCCGCTGAACTGAAGTGTGAGGTCTTACAGACCGAGATCCACTCACTGGTGTGGTAGTATCAATAGACCCAGTAATTCTGGAGAAAACGTCTCAAGACGGTGAAGAATTAAAAAAGACGAAGACAATTGAGGGATGGCAAATACAGTAGATAGTACGGTTTTGAACGTACTTTAAAAGGGAACTAGAGAGACTAAAAGAACTTCTTTGGAGTTCAGAAAGGGTAAGATAACAGTAGAATTTGAAGAAACGTAACAAGTAAATTCTGGAAGAATAGAGAGGAACGATAAGAGACCTTGAGACTTAAGTCAACCCATATAGAAAGGGAAAGAGGGTACGGAAAGTCAAGAGAAGAAGGGAGTCGATAAACCTTTCGGAGGAGTCTGTTTGTAAAACGGAAGAACGTAAAGAAAAAGAAACCCTATCAAAACCAGTACAGGAGGAAACGTTACAATGTTTGAAGTTTGGTTCATATTTTACAGTAATTTGTTTTTAATATTTTGTCCTTGTTTGATCTTTAGGACCTCCACTTTCTATGTTATTGACTTTTTTACGGACGTACGATTCAATGAAGTCAGTACATACTGAGAAACGTTAGAATACCTGACATTGGACAGTCCAAGGAGGGAGGTACTCTAAAAGGTCCGTTCTTATGATCTCACCCATCCGTACGGGAGGAGGTTCCCGAGAAGGATTAAGTCCTTAGTTTGACCGTAGAGAATACAAAGGACGTAACTGTCAACCCAAGAAATGGTGAAGACTGTGGACCCCTCGGGGTTGACTTTCTTATTTTGGGTGATTTTTCTTCTTAAGTGATTTTGTCTAAATTTGTCCGTCTTCTGTCTTAGTCATTTTCACCACTGTTAGCTTTAATCGTCTAATCTCTTTGTCTTTCCTTTCACTTACTTCTTTTTACTGGTCGTGGAGTCTCTTGACGTCCCGTGGTAGTTTACATGGTTATATGTGTATTACCTTCAATGTCTTCTCCTATCTTTTCGTATCTGTTTTATAAAATTTTACGATACATTACAGTTTTTTGAAAACTGTAAAAATAAAAAATAACTGTAAAAATAAAAATAATGAAAAAATAAGAACAAGTCGACACAGACTGAGAAACGTTGAGGTAACTGACGTCGGGGTAGACTGAGAAACGTTGGGGTAACCGACATCGTGTGTTCCGAAGGGACAGGAAGTGATAGAGGGACTCGAACGAGTTTGAGTATAGGTAATTCAGGTACTACAGCAGGTTTGTAGAGTGGGAGACAGTAGGGAAAGAGGACGAGAGTTAGAAAGAGTCGTAGCCCCAGAAAAGGTTACTCAGAAAGACCGGTTTCATAACCACGAAGTCGAAGTCGTGGTCAGAAAGGTTACTTATAAACCCTGCCTAAAGGAAACCCTAACTGACCAAACTAGAGGAACGACAAATTTCTTAAGAGTTCTCGGAAAATGTTGTGTTGGTAAGTTTTCATAGTTAAGAAACCACGAGTCAGAAGAAATACCAGGTTGACAGTGTAAACATGTACTGATAAACTTTTTACTATCGAAACTGATTTTTCTGAAAACATCCGTTTCATTAGAGAGACGAAAAATTATGTGACAGATCCAAACAGTCTCGAAAGGAAGTTTCCTCTCTTACAGAATTAAAGTACTGTCGTCAGTGGTAGGTGTCACTAAAACCTCGGGCTCTTTTATTTTAGACAGTGACAAAGGTAACGAACGGGTAGATAAACGGTACTTCATCACCCTGACCTACAGTACTAAAAGTAAAAAAAATTATGACTTAAAATGTGATCGAGACAGTGAAAGGAGAAAGTAGAAGTAGTTCTCCGAGAAATAAAGGAGAAACCAAAGACCGTAATCCCACTATAACGGACGTATGAACTCCAACAACTATAAAGAGGACCGTTAGAACTAAGGTCAAACAATAAGTAGGTCGGGCCGTAAAGTGTACTACATGAGACGTATCATCAATTTATTTATGTGTATGTTACACAATTTTACGTCTATGTAGTGATATGAATGTTTCTACTATGGTGACATTACCGTCTTTCGTTTCTCTCTGATTTTTCGGAGAACTACTTCCAATTTCTCTTCTTATTTTTTCGACCGAATTATGAGTTGTAAGTTTTTTGTTTCTAGTACCGTAGACCAGGGTATGAAGTACCGTTAATCTTCCCTTTTTTTCTTTTTCGTCAACGTCTAAAATAAAAGAACCAAAGGTTTTAATGACCACTACCACTGACGTCGGTATTTTAATCTTCTGTGATCGAGGAACCTTCCTTTCGATACTTTTTAGATCTCTCGTATAATTTTTCATCTCTGTGTTCAAACGACTGTTTCAAGACATGTCAGTTTTGATAACAAAAAGGGTATCAGTACATGTTTATACTTTCAACTTGATATTTCTTACAACTCACGACTTTTTAGCTACGAAAGTTTAACACCATAACCTCTTCTGAGAACTCTCAGGGATCCTGACGTGCCACTAGTTTGGTCAGTTAGAATCTCCTTTAGCCGAGACTTATAAGTAACCTTACGGATTACGAATTTGACTTCGAGGTTATGAAACGGGTTGGGTACACTTTTCTGCTGAGTAACCTTTTCTGAGACTGCGACGCTTTCTAACTTCCGTTTTTCTCTTCGCTCACCGACTCCCACTCTACCAATCTATCGTAGTGGCTGGGTTACCTGTACTTAAACTCGTTTGAGGTCCACTATCACTTCTTGGCCCCTCTAACCATAATACGTCAAGTACCCCAGAGTAGCGTTTCCAAGTCTGTACTGAATCATTGACTTTTTGTTGTATCGTCATAATAAAAGGTAGACAGGGGATTTTGTTTTCTTCGTTTTTATTTGTTTACCCTGGATTAATTAAGGAAAACATGTCGTTTTTTTTTTTTTTTAGTTTGGTAGTTACTTCGTTTTCTGACGAATGACTTGCTCTATTTTATAAACGTTGATTCTTGCTATTTACCACTTTTACTCATATGATGGGTTTCGTTAGATGTCTAAGTTACGTTAGGGATAGTTCGATGGTCACCATAAAAAGTGTCTTGATCTTGTTTATTAAAGTTCTAAACATACCTTTATGTTTTTTGGAGCTTATCGGTTTCGTTAGAACTCTTTCTTCTTACCTTGACCTCCTTAGTTGAACGGACTGAAGTCCGAGATGATGTTTCGGTGTCAGTAGTTCTGTCATACCATGACCGTGTTTCTGTCTGTATATCTAGTTACCTTGTTTTATCTTTCGGGTCTCTATTTAGGTGTGTGTATACCTGTGGAATAGAAACTGTTTCCTCCGTTCTTATATGTTACCTCATTTCTGTTAGAGAAATTGTTCACCACGACCCTTTTGACCAGTTGGTGAACATTTTCTTATTTTGATCTAGTGAAAGATTGTGGTGTGTGTTTTTATTTTGGTTTTACCTAATTTCTAGATTTACATTCTGGTCTTTGATATTTTGAGGATCTCCTCTTGTATCCGATTTGTGAGAGTCTGTATTTATTGTCGTCCTAGGAGATACAAGGTGGAGGGTCTTATGACCTTTATTCTCGTTTTTATTTGTTTACCCTGGATTAATTTTAAGTTTCGAAGACGTGTTGTTTCCTTTGATATTCGTTCCACTTTTCTGTCGGAAGACTTACCCTCTTTTATTATCGTTTACTTCGTTGACTGTTTGTTGATTAGAGGTTTTATGTGTTCGTTCAATACTTCGAGTTAAAGTCTTTTTATTTGCTGGGTTAGTTTTTTACCCGGTTTCTTGATTTATCTGTAAAGAGGGTTCTTCTGTATGTCTACCGATTGTTTGTGTACTTTTCTACGAGTTGTAGTGAGTAATAATCTCTTTACGTTTAGTTCTGGTATTACTCCATAGTGAAGTGTGGTCAGTCTTTCCGACACTAGGTTTTCAGACGTTCGTTATTTACGACCTCGCCCACACCTCTTTTCCCTTGGTAGGATGTGACAACCACCCTTACGTTTGATCATGTCGGTGAAACCTCTCGTCACACCTCTAAGGAATTTTTTAACGTTTATCTTAACGGTATACTGGGTCGTTAGGGTGACGACCCGTATGTGTGGCTCCTTTGGTCTTAACTTTCTCTGTGTACATGGGGTTACAAGTAGCGTCGTGACAAATATTATCGGTCCTGTACCTTTGTTGGATCTACAGGTAGTCGTCTACTTACCTGTTCTTTCGACACCATGTATATGTGTTACCTCATAATGAGTCGATAATTTTTCTTATGTAAACTTAGTCAAGACTACTCTACCTACTTTGACCTCGACTAATATGTCTCACTTCATTCGGTCTTTCTTTTTGTGGTTATGTTATATGATTGTGTATATATACCTTAAATCTTTCTACCATTACTACTGGGACATACGCTCTGTCGTTTTCTTTGTGTCTACATATCTCGCCCGAAAACCTTAGACTCCCTCTCTCGCTCCCACCCTACTAAACCCTCTTACCGTAACTTTGTACATATGATAGTACATTCTTTTCTTAGCGGTCAGATACAAGCTACGTCCTACGTCCTACGAACCCCGACCACGTGTCCCTACTAGGCCTCCCTACTACACCCCACCCTCCGCCCTCCCCCCAAGTACAAACCCTCGAGTACATGTGGGCACCGCCTAAGTACAGTTACATACGGTTTTGGTTATGTCATAACATTTCGTTTTATTTCATTTTTATTTTTAATTTTTTTTTTTCTATTTCACAATTACGGGTTGTATATCTCTCGAGTATATTAAGTTATATTGTTGTTGTTCTTTTATTGAACTAACCTTTTACCAGTCAAGTCAAGTCAGTGAGTCAGTACAGGTTGAGACACGTTGGGGTATACGATGTCATTCGGTCCCGAGGGACAGGTAGTGGTTAGGGACCTCAATTGAGTTTGAGTAGATGAAACACAGTGACTACGGTAGGTCGCTAGAGTAGAAGACAGCAGGGGAATAGGAAGGTGAAAGTTAGGAAGGGTCGTAGTCCCAGAAAAGTTTACTCAGTCAAGAAGTTTATTCCACCGGTTTCCTAACCTCAAAGTCGAAGTCCTAGTCAGGGAGGTTACATATAAGTCCTGACTAAAGGAAATCCTCCCTGACCAACCTTGAGGAACTTCAGGTCCCTAAGAGTTCTCAGAAGAAGTTGTAGTGTAAAGTTTTCGTAGTTAATAAACCACGAGTCGAAAGAAACATCAGTTTAAAAGCATAGGTATGTACAGATGACCTTTTTGGTATGGAAACTGATCTACCTTGAAACAACCGTTTCATTACAGAGACGAAAAATTATACGACAGATCCAACCAGTATTGAAAAGAAGGTTTCTCGTTCACAGAAAATTAAAGTACTGAAGTCAGTGGTAGACGTCACTAAAACCTCGGGTGTTTTCATTTCAGAGAGTAACAAAGGTGACAAAGTGTTAGACAAACGGTACTTCACTACCCTGGTCTACGGTACTAGAAGCAAAAGCTTACAACTCCAAATTCGGTTGAAAAAGTGAGAGGAGAAAGTGAAAGTATCTCTCCGAGAAATCAAAAAGAAGTGAAAGACGGTATACCCACCACGGTAAATGTATAGTCTCGAATAACTATAAGAGGTCCGTTAGAACTGGGGTCGAGACGAAGTAGGTCGGGTCGCAAAGAATACTACATGAGACGTATATTCAATTTACTCGTCCCACTGTTATATGTCGGAACTGCATGAGGAAAGGGCTAAACCTTAGTCAGACAGTAAGGTACAGGTCAAGATTGATAACGAAGAACTGGACGTATGTTTAAAGAGTTCTCCGCCCTGTTCTCCAGAACATAAGGATAGAGAAAGTCTTAAAAGGTCTCAAACAACACTAGGTGTGTCAGTTTCCGAAACCGTATCAGTTATTTCGTCTTTATCTACAAAAAGACCTTGAGAGAACGAAAAAACTACTAGGTCGTCTACAACTGTTAAACTAGAGACCAAAGAGACTGAAAAGATTTAGGTGGAACTTGTAGACCTCGAAGTACCAAGTACATGACAATTTCGGACCGAACCTCTTAAAACTCGTAATGAAATGATCCTACACTTTACTCACGTTAACACACCGTCAAACTCGTAAGAAACCGTAACGGAAAGAAACCCTAACCTTACTTTTGACTGGAAAAGGTCAGGACACCGGTGACGACTCAAAAGGTTTAAACGACCGTATAACTCACTTCGTGAAAGTGTCGTAGTATAAGGTCCTAAACCTTGTCGAGTTGACAAAAAAAGGTAGTTGAGGTGATCGAAACAGGTATCACTACGAAGAATTCCGGGTGAACTGAAGTGTAAGGTCCTACAGACCGACATCCACTCACTAGTGTAGTAGTACTAATAGACCCTACACTTCTAGAAAAAACATATCAAGAAGACACGTATGAACGGTGAAGAAGAATTATAGAAGACGAAGACAATCCAGGTATGGTAAAGATAGAAAATAACACGGGTAGCAACATACTTTACAAGGGAACCTTAAAGATTAAAAGAACTTTACTAGAGATCAGAAAGGGTAAGATAACAAAAGGAGATAAAGAAACGTGACTTGACTAGTGACTCCTTCAGAAAGAATAGAAAGGGACGATAAGAAACCTTGAGACATAAGTTTACCCATATACAAGGAAAAAGAGGAAATGGAAATTGAAGAGAAGAAATGTATCGATAAACATTCCGGAGGAGTCTGTTGGCAAAACGGAAAAACATAAAGAAAAGGATCCCCAACCAGAACTAGTAACGGAGGACATGTTACAGTACTTGGAGGCAGGTATCAAGAAGTCCGTGAGGTAGATCATCTAGATTAGGTAACTTAGATAAACAGTGAAGACGACTTATGAGCATACCCTAAAATAAATCCAGTATGAACTTATCAGGTTACCGAAAAAGATGAAAGAAGTTATATTCAGACTTAAACGGTTATTTCTCGTGTACCAGAATCGGTGTCATTTGAGGACCAGAACAAAAACGACCGACATATCTTGAAGAGGTAGAAACCTTCGTTTCTTATATTAGTTAGACTAAAGCGATAACTGGTAGACCCCTACAGGTACACATCTCAGAAGAGAACACAACAACCTTCTCTCTCAAACGATACTGATCACACAAGAGAACCATTTTGAGATAATCGGAAACGGAACGAAGTAAGACAGGAGGTTCCGGTTTAAAAGGATAATAAGGTCCATACAGAACTAAAGGATGACAACGTAAGGTCAGGGGATATTTCTTTTCCTGTAGAAAAAACCCATAATGAAGATCTTACAGAACATTCAGAAGTATCTAGGTAAGTTGAAGTCGAAGAAGTCGTAATGACCAGTCTCGTATCTGAACCTAATGACACTGTAACTTACTTAACGCAACCTTTACTTTTCTCTAGTAAGACAGTAAAAACTCTAACGAAGGTTCATGACGTAAAGTCTTAGAAAATAACTGACAGTACCGATGAGGTAAAGAAGATTCCCTAAGAACGGGTGTCATTATCTATATTACCAGTAGACTCAATTTAAGTGGGTCAGGTCAGGTAAAATCAAGTGACTAAGATCCACTTTTTTGTCAGAAGCCTTACCCTCTTTTATTATCGTTTGTCTCGTTGCCTGTTTATTAATTAGAATTTTGATATGTTCGTTGAGGACGTCGAGTTAAGATCTTTTTACTTTCTGGGTTTGTTTTTCACCCAGATTCTTGATTTGTCTATAAAGAGGTTTCTTCTGTATGTCTACCGATTGTTTGTGCACTTTTCTACGAGTAGTGAGTAATAGTCTCCTTACGTTTAGTTTTGGTGTTACTCCATGATAAAGTGTGGTCAGTCTTACCGACGATAGAAACCCAAGTTCAGATGTTCGTTATTTACGACCTCTCCCACACCTCTTTTCCCTTGGGAGAATGTAACAACCACCCTTGCGTTTGATCATGTCGGTGATACCTCTTGTCACACCTCTAAAGAATTTTTTGACCTTTATCTTGACGGTATACTGGGTCTTTAGGGTGACGACCCATATGTGTGACTCCTTTGGTCTTAGCCTTCTCTGTGCACATGGGGTTACAAGTAGCGTCGTGACAAATATTATCGGTCCTGTAGCTTCGTTGGATCTACAGGTAGTCGTCTACTTACCTATTCTTTTGACACCATGTATATGTGTTATCTTATAATGAGTCAGTAATTTTCCTTATGTAAACTTAGTCAAGATTACTCCACCTACTTTGACCTCGACTAATATGTCTCACTTCATTCGGTCTTTCTTTTTGTGGTTATGTCATATGATTGTGTATATATACCTTAAATCTTTCTACCATTAGTCAAGTCAAGTCAAGTCAAGTAAAGTCAGCCAGTCAGATACAGGCTGCGTCCTATGTCCTACGACCCCGACCATGTGCCCCTACTGGGTCTCTCTACAATACCTCTCCCTCTACCCTCCCCCCAAGTACAAACTCTTGCGTACATGTGGGCACCTCCTAAGTACAGTTACATACCGTTTTGGTTATGTCATAACATTTCATTTTATTTCATTTTTATTTTTAATTTTTTTTTCACTTTCACTTCAGCGAGTCAGCACAGACTGAGAAGCGCTGGGGTACCTGACGTCGGATGGTCGGAGGAGACAGGTACCCTAAAAGGTCCGTTCTCATGACCTCACCCCACGGTGGCGGAAGAGACCTTTATTTTGTGTTTATTTCCATTAATTAGATTCATTTACATCTTTCTCATATTTGCATAAAAAAAAACTAAACATTGGGGAAATAAGATAGACTAAATTTTCTGTTTATGTCCTTGTTATTAATTTTCGGATACGACTATAACAATATTATGTATTTATACATTAAACAATGTTATTGTCGTATTTCTCCCTCTTACCTTAATACATCTTTACTTCGACATCTACGATAATTTTAATTCAACCGTTCTTAAATTTGATCTAACATCATTTAATTCTTAATTATCATTAGGGGTACTGTTGGTGGTTCTTTCAATGTTTTATATATGTCCTCTTTGTTGTTTTCCTTAACGTATCATGTGATATAATATAGATAAATTATGGGTTTTGTCTTCATTACTTCCTTATTTCCCTACTCTTTTCTGTTCTATATATCGTGTGACCGTTTGTTTTTGGGATAGAATAGTCGTGAATGTAATTTACATTTATCTAATTTAAGAGTTTAAATTTCCGTCTCTAAACTTCTTACCTATTCCTTGTATTAAGTTGATGTTCGATACGTATAAATCCTAAGTTTTATGTGTTCACTGAACAATAAATTTTTTTACCTTTTTTTATACGGTACATTTGTCATTTGTTTTATCTCGGTCTCATCGATATGATGAGTCAGTCAAGTCAAGTCAAGTCAGCACAGACTGAGAGACGCTGGGGTACTTAGCGTCGTGTAGTCCGGAGGGACAGGTAGTGGTTGAGGACCTCAAGTGAGTCTGAGTGTAGGTAGTTCAGTCACTACGGTAGGTCGGTAGAGTAGGAGACAACAGGGGAAGAGGAGGACGGGGGTTAGGGAGGGTCGTAGTCTCAGAAAAGGTTACTCAGTTGAGAAGCGTACTCCACCGGTTTCATGACCTCAAAGTCGAAATCGTAGTAAGAAAGGTTTCTTTAGGGTCCCGACTAGAGGAAGTGTTACCTGGCCAACCTAGAAGAACTTCAGGTTCCCTGAGAGTTATCAGAAGAGGTTGTGGTGTCAAGTTCCTCATTCACAGAAAATTAAAGTACCGACGTCAGTGGTAGAGGTCACTAAAACCTCGGGTTTTTTTATTTCAGACTGTGACAAAGGTGACACAGGGGTAGATAAAGGGTACTTCACTACCCTGGTCTACGGCACTAGAAGTAAAAGACTTACAACTCGAAATTCGGTTGAAAAAGTGAGAGAAGAAATTGAAAGTAACTCTCCGAAAAATCAAGTAGAAGTGAAAGACGGTATTCCCACCACAGTAGACGTATAGACTTCAATAACTATAAAGAGGGCTGTTAGGACTAAAGTCGAACACGAAGAACGTGAGTGACACAGTAACTAACTGACTAGGAAAGTATTAATATTTTACGTGTAAAATATTAATACTTTCCTAGTCAGTTAGTTACTGTGACGTTAATATTTGTACAAACGAAAATTGTTGTTTCGGGGGTTTGTGTACTTAGTTTGTCACTCACGTTAAATTCCTCTTCATCAACCAATTTTCACTGTCGAACTCTAAACTTATGATGTAAAAGTTGATACCTATCTTATGGCTCGATTTTCTAGTCGTTCCTGTAGTTTCTGAACTTTTTATGACAATGGGTTGCCTGGGTTTCTGTAAATGTCCTGTGAGGTGTTATGTTGTCGTCTTATGTGTAGGACAAATTCACGTATACCTTGTAATAGGTCTTATCTGGTATATACAATTCGGTATTTTATTCAGAGTTATTTAAACTTCGTTAATATTATTACATAGTATTATGTTATTTTAATCTTTTTTATCGTCTTCCTTTAATCCCTCTACTTTTGTATACACGTTCAATTTGTGACGATTTATTAGTTACCCAATTTATTCTTTAGTAATCCTTTAATCTTTTATGGACGTTTAATAACTTCTATTTTTGTGTCGTATAGTTTTGAATAACCTGTGTCACTTTTATCATAAAACCATGATGAATCCATGATATCGATTATCATGAATTGGTATTTATGGATGTGGTTTTTTAAATTTTTTTAAGACTAATTATTGAATTAAAAAGTGGAATTTTTCTTTTAATTTTTATCTTCTCTTTTGATTCGTCTTTTATTCGTATAACTTCTTTAGTTTATAAATCATCTCTATTTACTTTATCTTTTAACTTTATTTCTTTTGGTTGTTTTGGTTTCAAACTAACAACTTTTTCTAGTTGTTCGGAAATCGTTCTGGTTTGACTTTCCTTTCTTTCTTTCTTCCGAGTTTAATAATTTTACAAACTACTTTTACCCCTGTATAGATGAAACATCTTCATTTTTCTTACTGTTCTCTTATGGTACTTATTGACATACTGTTATCTAATTGATTCTATGTTTGTCATTTGAGGATCTTTAAGTGTTAGATGACTTTGACTTATGTCTTCTTTATCCTTTAGTTTTTTCGTCTACAAATTACTCACTTTTCTAACCTAACGATTAGTTTGTTGAAGTATATTTCATTTCTAATTCGGGTCCACACCAAAGTGACCACTTAAGATGTTTGGTAAAAAAACAAAAATTATTACGGTTGAGAAGTGATTAAGAAAGTTTCTTACCCATACCATCGTGGAGGATCGAGTCATATACTCTAGTAAAAATAGTATAGTGTACCTTAACGTATTACTGTATTTTGTTTTCTTTTGATTCTTGGTTATAAGGAATACTTATATCTACGTTTTAAGGTATTGTTTTACGATCGTTTGGTTTAGATCGTCGTATAATTTCCCTAAGACATGGTACTAGTTAAATAGGGTCCTTACGTTCTAACGAAGTTGTAAACTTTTACTCAGTTCTATTATGTGAGAGAATTATTTTATTTCTTCTTTTCTTTATGTGTTAGTAAAGTTATCTGTGTCTTGTACTGTGCTAAGTTATGGAAAACTAATATTTTCGTGAGTTTTTCGATACTTATTCCTTTACAAGAGTTGGGTTCGTTGTAAATGGTTTTATTTCCGTAGACAGTAGTATAAATTACAACTTTATTTCTTATAAAAGAACATTCTAGTGGTGCTTCCGTTACTAAGGGTAAGAACGGTACCAAAAAAGTGGTGACTTGACATCCATGATCGGTCTCTTTAACACGGTCTTATTGTTTACTTTCTGTAAGTTTAACCTTTCTTTCCTTATTTTAATAAAGATAAAAGTCTACTGTTTTAGTATATTTCTTTTTGGATTTCTTAGGTGTTTTGTTACTAATCTCACTTATTTACAAATCGTTTTAACATCCTATATTCTAGTTATATGTTTATAGTCAACAATGAAGACGTGGAATCGTACTTTTTGGGTTTTTATTTTAATTCCTTTGTTAAAACTTTTGTTTTTCCATGGGTTTAACCTTTCCTTCTTCATTTTAAGAATTATAAACTTTTCTCTGTACTATGACATATTTCTGTTAGGATTTCTGGTGGTTTTTAGAAAATTTTAATTATTTACAAAGTTACGGTAAGAGGGTTTAGTAGGGTGGCAGAGGGAAGGGATGTCTCAGGTTCTGACAAGATATGTAGACACAGAGAAAACGACAGAGCGTATGTCCAAATAGTAATGGTAGAAAGATTTAAGGTATGTATACGTAATCATATGACATAACCACAAAATGAAAGATCGAATGAAGTGAGACATATTGTCCGAGGTCAAAGTGGGTGGAGTAATCTTGACTAAGTTTACATAAGAAAAATTACCGACTCATTATGAGGTAACACATATACATGGTGTCGAAAGAATAGGTAAGTAGAAGACTACCTGTAGATCCAACGAAGGTACAGGACGATACTACTTGTGAACCCATGTGCACCGAGAAACCTAAGACCAAAGGAGTCACACATACGGGTCGACACCACATTATAGTATATACTTTGCTTAGTGGTCAGGTCTAAACTACGTACTATGACCTACGAACCCCGACCACGTGACTCTTCTGGGTCTGCCTACCATACCCCTCCCTCCTTCCTCCCCCCAAGTCCTACCCCTTGTGCACATATGGACACCGTCTAAGTACAACTACATACCGTTTCGTATATGTTATAACATTTCATTAATTGGAGGTTAATTTTATTTTTGTAAATATAATTTTTTATTTATTTTTATTTTTGTATTTCAGTTTTTTCTTCATTTATTTTAATTATTTATTTAAGTCATTTTATTATTTTATGTTTTAGTTATATGTCTTTAAACACCGTAAAGATATATTGAGAGTCTTTCTATTCACTTTTTTTATCAGGTTAAATATTAACATAGTTTTAATTTTATGAACCGTTATTTAAATCGGTTCTACAATTTTCTGTACATGTTTCTTTTGACATTCTGTGACTGTTTTCTTTAACTTTTGTGTTGATTTATTCTTCTATAGGGTGAAAAGACCTAACCTTTTTAATTATAAAAATTTTATAGATATGATGTGTTTTATTAGATGTCTAATTCATGATAGGAACAGGTTTAAGGTTACCATGTAAAGTTTCTTGACTTTGTTTGTTCAGATTTTAAATACACCTTGGGGGGTTTTTAAGTCTTATTGGATTTTGTTTGAACTCTTTCTTCTTATTTGGACCTCCGTAGTACAAGGGACTAAAGTTTGATATGAAGTTTTGATATCATTAGCTTCGTCATACTATTACCGTGTTCTTGTCTGTGTGTCTAGTTACTTTGTTTTAACTCTCGGATTTTTATTCGAGTGTGAATGTACCTGTAAATTAAGTACTGTTTCCTCGTTTCTACACTTATCTCTCCTCCTCGTTTCTACACTTTAACCTCTAAACCTTCATTGACTACTGAGGTCAAATGTTTCAATATAACGCGATTTATTCCACCCTGTCTTATTTTTGATGAACAAAATCATCTAACCATTACCGGTGCCCACTCTCTACCCCACCGTCAGCATTTTAAAATAAATTACTGTGTATACAACTTTACTTCCACAATCAGTGAGTCAGCACAGGTTGAGAAACATTGGGGCACTTAACATCGGTCGGTCCGAGGAGACAGGTACTCTAAAAGGTCCGTTCTTATGACCTCACCCAACCGTACGGGAGAAAGTCCCCTAGAAGGGTTGGGTCCCTAACTTGGGTACAGAGAGACAGTCTAAGAAGTGGTAGACTCGGTAACACCTACAATAAATGTATATATACATGTAATCCGAATGTATTATGTGTATATGTAGATAATATACACACACACACACATACACACATATATATATATATATATATATATATATATATATTTCCAAATCCATCTCCTATTACCTACTTCGTCCCTCAATCTCATGAACTCCAATTCTCGACTCCATTTCCTAAAAAGACACCTCTTTTTCTATATAGAATGAGACTCGGTTCTCCCTTACTCGTTCCCTTACAGCTTCGTCTCTCCCACGAACTTTCTTAAGTGTAGACTCCCACCCCTAGACCTAGAAGAGTTCATTCCTTTTCCACTGGAGTAAAAGACCCTCGTCCCAATTTTATACTTTATTCCGTCTTTAACAAGACTTATCGACGATATTCCTTACCCTGTATCTACTCCTTTAACTAACTGTTTATCGTGTCCCTGTTCGTCATCTACTGTCTCATACTTTGATTTCACTCCGGTTACGTAGAGACATGAAAAAGGTCTTAACCCCTTATTTTGTCTCACACTTCATATACATCCTGTCTCTACTTAGTCCACTGGTCCGAATTCCTTGGTACAACTCCACCTTCTCTTCCGTCCATTCCTTCGGTTCTCTTTTATTGAACCTAGTCTCTCGTCCTTTCCTAAATTAAAGAGACCCGAAGTTAAAGGAATAGGTAGTCATCTCCAGTCAACACTCGTGACGGATTGTCAAAATAACGGACATTTGTACCTGACCTTTTCCTTATCTGTCCGACTAACCAACACTCGTTGCAGTACGGATTTACCCGATCTTTGTATCTTTCTACTCTTACAAGTTGAACAGAAAAATACTTCATGTGTAAAAAAAAAAAAAATGAAAGACCGGTACAGAAAGAGACGAACTGGTCTGACAGTAGAGAGTTTTTTGACCTGGTCACAGGTATTTAAAGAGAGTCCTACTCTGACGGAAATAAGGAAGGATTTGATTGTCTGGTTTTGAATGTCGTGTGTGTAAGAGTGATGTAGATTTGAAACCGTTTGTTTAGGGACGTCCGGTTTCGGTTTGTCGTCAGAGTTTGGTTATAGTCGGTGAATTACCCTTGATCTACCCCTTTGTCACCTTCGTCACAGTCTGAAATAGAAAAACTCGAGGTTTTAGCGACGTCTACCACTGACGTCGGTCCTTTAATTTTCTGTGAATGAGGAACCTTCCTTTCAATACTGGTTGGATCTATCGTATAAGTTTTCGTCTCTGTAATGAAACGGTTGTTTCCAGGTAGATCAATTCCGATACCAAAAAGGACACCAGTACATACCTACACTCTTAACCTGACACTTCTTCCGACTCGTGGCTTCTTAACTACGAAAACTTGACACCACAACCTCTTCTGAGAACTCTCAGGGACCTAACGTTCCTCTAGGTTGGTCAGGTAAGATTTCCTCTAGTCAGGACCCACAAGTAACCTTCCTGACTACGATTTCGACTTTGAGGTTATAAAACCGGTGGAGTACACTTCTCAACTGAGTAACCTTTTCTGAGACTACGACCCCCCCCCCCTAACCCCCGTCCTCCTCTTCCCCTGCTGTCTCCTACTCTACCGACCTACCGTAGTGGCTGAGCTACCTGTACTCAAACTCACTTGAGGCCCTCTACCACTACCTGTCCCTCCGGACCGCACAACACTAAGTACCCCAGCGTTTCTCAGCCTGTGCTGACTCACTGACTTGACTTGGGTTCACCTTCCTCTGTCAAAGAATGAAAACAATGTGTGTCTATAGGAGACTCCTATTATTAAAAGTCCTCCGAGACTCCTATTAGAGGATTTCCTTCAATCGGGAGTTGAACAAAACCCTTTATTTTTGGTAGAACCTTATTCATAGAAGGGAAGGTTCCTCTAAAGAACTTCCCGTTGTTCTAAGTAAACCGGTATAGTCACGACCCGACAAGTAAATTTAAGGTCAGATGTTAGAAATACATGTGTTAAACGTCACAAAGGTTTATTAAGACATTATTTGTAAGTCTGAAACTAATCTGAAGTTGGTCTTAAACGTAAACCGAAATCCCTTTTTCTCCCCTCTAAATTTCTTTGACACGTCTCTAGACCCGAAATAAAGTATTTCGTTTTGACTTGTTAGTTGGTTGTTTTATTTTTGTTGTCGTCTTTTTTTTTTTTCTTTTGTTTTTTTGTTTTTTTGTTTCGTGTTGTTTTTGTTTGGTTATTTTTCATAGGGTTTTCCACGGGTCTTTGACCATATCCAAGTTAGTGCTCTCCGTTAGTCTGTATCACCTTCTTGTACTTTAGACTCATGTTTAGGACGGAACTTGAAGGTTCGTCATTCGGGGACCTGTTCATCTAAAGAGAAAGACTGAACATCAAAGAAGAAGACATTTTATTCTCATCACTATCGATAGAGTACTCTATTAACACCCTAAGTAAATCTTTTGTACACGTTTGAAGAACACGTAACATATACCGTTTATTCCCATGAATCATTGATAATGAAAAGGGAAATGGTAAAAGTAGATGAATTGGATGTTGTACTGTCCGTTACAGAGG
The DNA here is from genome assembly GCA_006410555.1 of Capra ibex. Classification (NCBI taxonomy): domain Eukaryota; kingdom Metazoa; phylum Chordata; class Mammalia; order Artiodactyla; family Bovidae; genus Capra; species Capra ibex. Next base: position 18,378,942 of record SJYO01038709.1, on the reverse strand, counting down.
TCACAATAACGTGGTCAGATCTTAAAAAGAAATCATTTACTTGTTGGAGGGGAGGGGTGAGACGGGGTTAGCTAAAAGAGACCCTATTCCCGTAATACAACTATATAGAGACCTCGTTCCATCAGGTGACTCTAAGAGTGGTTCTTTCTTACAACGAGTGGAAACTAGTGTTTAAAGTGTCACACTGACACCACGAGTCTCGGATTGGTCGGGAACTGTCATGTCTTTATCTTTGGACTCATAGATGGTGACGTCTGAAGTTTTCATTCTACGACTTCTAAGGATGAAACTACCCATGAACCAACAATCAGATAAGGAACATAGTTTGTATTAATTACCCCCCTCTTAGGGTTCGGACCGTAACTTCCGATTAAGAGTAAGGAAACCCATGACACTTCGGTGTCGGTGACAGTCTGTAGTGACACACAAGTCTTTGTCCATGACTTTTCCCTTCTGTTTTCTCCTCCGAGACCCTTCAACGTTCCTATACTCTTGTGTTCCGACAGTAGGTACAACTCAGATCCCAATACTTATAGAGACGTTTCCCTCGATATTTCCCGACAACTACACCCCTTATTTTCCCTTATTCTGTTGAATTTACTTTTCTTAATGGAACCTTTTTCATAGTAAAACATAATAAACCCCTAAACACGATAGACATCAATTTTTTTATTTGACTAATTTTGTTTCGGGTTTGTTGAAAAAACAAAACCAAAGTAAAAAGTAAAACGAAACAAACGAACAAAAACAAGTCTCAAAAACCAAATAGACTTCAAAACCTACTGGTCCCCAGTCTAAAAACATTTTAACAGTTCGATCGAGTCGAATAGAACTGATTAGGTACGTATGGGAAGGGGTCTCAAAGAGACGCTTATAAATATGTAAGAGACTATTGGACTAGTCTATATGAATAAAAATACTCAAAACTCTCTCAGATTCCTATGTTAGTCCGATACCCACGACCTTAAAGACCTTGTGAACTTCCTCATCTCTAAACTTCCGGTCTTTCGGAAGGGTTGTAAATAATTTAAGACGGTGATCTCACTATTGGGACTCTGATAGGACAAGTGATGAAGACTAATCGTGTATATCGACTTCTCTCTGATACATCTCCATTTGATTCCAGATACCCAAAGAGTCCTGAACGATCCTAACGTCAGGAAATAACCCAGAAACGAATGGTCATGAAAGAATTGTGGGTATCATTGAGTGCAAAGACCTGAGCCTCAAGTTGCTAGAATAGAGAGTGTTGAACCAACGGTAGTCCCCAGACGGTTCACTGAAGTGTACACATCACCGAGGCCAGTAGGTAGAGGTCCCATAAGTCGACCTCCCTGTGTAGAGGACCTTGGAGTACTAAATGTACGTCCGCCGGGGCCATGAAACGAACGACTTATACCAGAGGCCTCCCCAGTGCATCTTTTTAGCACTGACTCAGTCTAGGTGCAAGATGGTCGGTGAAATGATTCTGAACACATATCGGAACGTCTCCTGGTATCCATGTCCCTTATAAATGTAGGGGAAAGGTTCCGGGACAGTGTGAGAGTCCGTGAAGGTCCTACCCTACAGGACTTCTCTCCCTTTGTCTTCTTCCTTCTTCTGTGTCTACCATGTGAGTAGACTCTAGTTTCTACCGTCACCGTCCGACGTTCTCCCAAGACTCTTTGTGTGGGAATTGAGTATCCAAGCCTAAAGGGTACTAGAAAACAAGAGACGGTCGAGAGAGTAGTTAGTCTTGGTCAGGAATCTTCCTTTCGGGATTTCATAAAAAAAAAAAAATCGTGAACACTCAAAGTCCAAGAAAAGGACAATGAAGGAACGAAACTTCACTGGTACACATTCAGGTAAATGTGGTACCACCTGGATAAATAAAGTATATAATATATCTTTAAGACTTACCTTACTTGAGATTCCTAGGATGTTTCAGATTATAAGACGTTTAGGTACTTTTTTTTTTTTTTTTTGGAAAGTTGTAAAAGGTTTTCTTCAGACCCTCGTTTGCGACTCGTTAGCCCAGACTCGATAAAATGACGTACATTAATACATGAACCTCTTTACGTCACCGAAGTCCTAAGTCTTTCTTTCCTGATAGATGGGACGAATAAGGAGTGACGAGGGAGTCTTTCCGAGTCACTAACCCAGGAACGTCATTTTAATAAAAGACCTTCCCTTCTTTCTCCGTCCGTTTCCTGTTAAGAGTCCCACCTTTGAACATATTCTACGTAAAGACAAATCGTTTTAGTAATCAATAACAATTTACAACTTTTGTACGTTAAACATTCGAACTATAAAAAAAGACTAAAGATAGGAAAGAAATAGAAGGAAAACCAAAGAGACTCAAGAGTCGTTTTCATGTAACCTTTTAAAGTAGAACTCCTCCTTACCTCTCCTTTTATAGACCTTCTCGTTTCCGAGACTCATATAAGGATCTCGACGGACCATCCTTACCACCATCCCGGTTTCCCACTAACAAAGAACCGAACGACTCTTTCCTTTGATTCCCCCTTTTCAACCCCCACAACTCTCTCTATGGTGGAAGGTAATTGTTAAAGGTAGGTATTCGAATATAGAACTCCTAAAACACAAAATGAATTGACCTCAGTCCTCGTTTCCTAACATAAATCTATACAAAAATAGAGAGGATCCTCTCCATCAAAGTTTCACATCTTTCATTTTCACAATCAGCGAGTCAATATAGACCGAGAAACGTTGAGGTACCTGACATCGGGTGGTACGGGGAGACAGGTATCTTAAGAGGTTTATTCCTAGGACCTCACCCATCGGTAAGAGAAAAGGTCCCCTACGAGGACTGGGTCCCTAGTTTGTGTTCATAGGACGTAACATCTATCTAAGAAATGGTTGACTCGGTGGTCCCTTTGGGAATAGTTTATTTCTAAAAATACATCGGATTTTAAGGGTCCGAAATTAGTTTGTCTGCTTTCTATCTCATCCCCTTACACAAGACCGAGGGTCTTACATAACGGTTTATGGCCCCGAAGATAGTTACCCTTACGATTTCAGATCGGAAACCGGACACGGGAGTTGTCTCTGAGATCATTTTGAGGAAATGTTGGACGACCCTGGATAGCTCAATACCTGTCCAGTAGGGAACCAACATCCCTTTGATCTCTCCTGTGAAATCGTTGTTCCGTCGAACCGTCAGTTACACTTTACATCCAGTTTAATTCTTTATGATTAGTGAAAGGACCTTTCAATCCATCCCCTTCTAGATAAAGTCCTTTAATGGTTGAGAACCCCTGTGTGAAACGGGTAATACCTAGGAACGTTTGGTGGTTTACCACTCCATGAACCATGTTGTCCCAAACTTCATGGTCCGTCCTACCTTAAACCTCTGAAGGTCATACCGAATCGATCTTCCCGAATGTCTTAGGTGAATCAGTGTAAGGGAGTACCATGTATACCTGTTCGACTCCGAGTCACTTTCTTTCTACGAATGAGTTTCAGTATGTCTTTCATCCCCGTGTCGGTTCGGACCTTCTGATCTTACTTCAGAAAGTCTACGGTGTGACGGAGGAATGAAAAATTTGACTAATTAGATGGTCGATGTTGACTTTGTTCGTGGAAGAATAGACCTAGATAAACTATACCGAATTATCACGATAGGATCCTGATCTTTTATAGGAGAACTGTCGGATTTTTCACTAAGAGAGTAGACGGTTGACGAAAGACTCTTTAGAAACGGTGTTGAAGTCTCGAATCGATAGGAGGGAGTCCTCTAACTTATAATAAGTTGATAAAGTAGGGAAGTCTTCTTTCTTTTCCCGACCCGTAACTGAGTTTCCCAAAACAACCTTTCACAAAACTGAACTCTTTCTTCCCGATCATGACCCCGGGTGTGATCAGGACCCTGGACCTGAAATTTTTCATTTCTCTTGACACCGAACACACTACTAGGATTTCGTTCCTTTCCGGACCAAACCCACCAATACTCTAGATAATACCCGAGGTGAATTTTAAAAGTAGGAGTATAATAGTTTGTCTGTCACTCTAGAAGACTACTGGGACTTGTAGAGACAGACCGGAGAGAGGGGGATAGTATTACGGGTGCGTTATCTCTTAATCGAATGTATTATCTATAAACTTTTTACAACTATCATAAATATTTTACGTTTATAATCCTAAATAAAAATAATAAAGTTGTATACAGAATTTAGCTCTCCGAAAAATCTTCACTTTGGTGTCAGGAGGTCTCAACAGGTGGACCGTCCCACAAAACTCTAGTCGGTTTGACTAGAGAAGTGATATGTCTACTCGACCCCTGTGACTCTAATTCCCTCTTCCTTACACGATATCCGGTCAAACAAGAGTCAGAGTCCAGACACCACATTCTGAGAGGTGTGTTTACTATCTGGACGAAGATCCAGATTTACTGGAGGTGTCCGATATCTCCCTTGTTATGTGTGTGTGTGTGTGTGTGTGTGTGTGTGTGTGTGTACACTAAACTTAAATTGTAAATGTTTTACCAGGAGACTCGAGGTCAGGAAAGAGAAATTAAGGTTCGAGTTTAGTTGACTAAACCTCTTTCATCTCTCCACGTGAGATTTTACATAATCTCTCACTTTTGTAACATCAACATCTTTCTTGTTAGTAAAAATCCTCGTAATTGAAACAACGATTACGAGACACCGGACCTTGTTTAATAAAAGGAAGAACCCACTGAATTAAGTCACAGAGAAGATTGAGACTCCAACATCTTAAACTACCTACTGTCTCGAGGTCCTGTTCCATTGAACTAGACTCAGTCAATACCTTTCAACCTAAGAAAGATTGGTGGATTTATCGTGGTTCAATCGTGGGTAGATCAGATAGGGAGATTCCTATACCTTATTCGTCCCTACTTAGTTCCTAGGAAAATGGGATATCGCTTAAAGTGAATCGATAACGAGTCCGAATCAAAGGATTTCCCTCTTCCTTTACCGTTGGGTGACGTCATAAGAACAGTTCTCTTAGGATACCTGTCTCCTCGGACCTCCCGACGACAGGTACGCTAACGTCTCAGTCCGTGCTGACTTCGCTGAATCGTGTGTACGTACATAACCTCTCCCTTTACTGTTGGGTAAGGTTATAAGAACGGACCTCTTAGGGTCCCTGTCTCCTCAGACCACCCGACGGTAGATACCCCAGTGTGTCTCAGTCTGTGCTGACTTCACTGAATCGTCGTCGTCGTCGTCAAAGGATTTTCCGATAAAGTCAAGAGTTCCTATATTTACTTCTATGTCATCCTAAAGTCTTTTATTACGACGATACTCTATCAGTTAGGAGAAAACTATATATTCAGGTCGTAATTCAACCTGTTTAATGGGGTCTGTTTAACACGGTACAGGTGTCCCTTCACTCAGTAGGGTCCTTCACTATTCTTTGGTTCAGAACACTTCTTGTGAACTTCTTCGATTTCGACAAATTGAATCTCTTCTCTACTTAGTTTCCTTGTGACAAAGACAGGTGTCGTAAGATTTCTGGACAGTCTTGTACCTCTTCTATATAAGAAACACAGAGGTTCTTTGTCCCGACCCTAGGAAACTTTCTTCTGTGTTCCCTTAACTAAATCAAGTTGTGTTCCTTCTTAAAAGGTTGTCAACTAACCTATCTGATCTACCAGACCTGTCTATCACCTAAGAGTCAGTGACGTTCATACACTTGTTTATAAGATTCGTGAACAAGTATTGTAACTTACCACCTAGATCCAATGAAGATTCCAGGGTAGATCGAGGATTGTTGTAATGAATAAGTCTCGGACATATAGAATTGTTTCTAGGTTTGGCCCCTCGTATCTCCATTTGTATATCACCATCTTAAAATCCACTTCCCGTTATTTACCCCTTCCCTTAATTTACTACAACCCTTATAAAAAATTACAGGGACTCTATATTGTTTATGATCTTTTATTACACATACAAAATGTCCCCTGCTAGGAAAGGTCAAAGATGGGTTTGAATAGAGGACCGAAGGAGTTATTGGAAGTCGGTGAAGGGAGGGAAGACGGGTTTCGACTGTCTTAGACCTCGTAACCGACTCTTGTCACTGAGTAAATCGTCCACATCCGAAAGGAGTCATCCGTAAGTTAGGGTGGAGAGGGGTGAGGGGGTAAAAACGGACACGGTTTTCACCGTCGGTCTGGGGGAAAATGATGAAATGGTATCTACTGGTGGTCATCCACCGAGTCCTCGTCGTCCGGGTCATTCTCGGGGTAGTGTCGGTCTCGGTGAAGACAGGAAAGAAGAACGGAGGACTATAATTTTTCTACTTGGTGACTACCGAAGGTCTCAGACACGAACGAATGAAGGAAAAGAAGGAATATAGAGAGTGTACCTGAGGGTCAGTGTAGATTGTAAGGGGAAGGAAGGGATAAAGTCATGTTCAGTGTACTCGTGGGGGAGGGATGGGACGGACCCCAACCTCAAAATTGACACTCATTTCGTTAAGAAGGGTAACGATTTTATAACTGAACTGAAATGAACGTCGGTTATCCTCAAAGACCAGAAACTAAAGGTTTCGACACAAATAACACAAAGGAGTTGTTCTACTCCAACTCCTTATTGCAAACCCTATGAGGTGATACCCTCATAAAAGGAAGGAACACACGGGTCCATCTTATCTAGTTGAAACGACCGGATACGTTATAAGTCGTCAGCATGACAATTGGGGACAGATAAGTCAGATACATTTTTTTTGTTTCTCAACCCTTACCCACAGATACCCGGAGTCTTACGTTCTCTAATTCAAATACTTTCTATAAAAATATATAATCACGAATTTATTAAACATTCGAGTACTTATTACGACAATACCCCCCTATATGGGGGTGTAGAGGATATCCCCTTCGAAAGAGACTATCGAGATGGAGAAACCACCATTCCCATTTCAAAGGCAATGACGAGTGTTCCTTAGAAAATAAATAAAGAAATCAACCTTTCAATCCAGACTGTAGGTCACATGAACCGTTAACTAAACTGTCACCGTAAGAGATAGTCTAACTGGAAAATTTACCAAAATGTAACTATGTATGTGGACTGGGTATTCTCACTATAATCCGGAATACTCTTCGAATTAATGAAGAGAAGTGTCCGGAGTCCCACTGAAATTCAGGTGATCTACAGATGGAGATCCAAACCGTGACGATTGTTAAGTGATTAGAAACTTTTATATTTGTGAAGGTTCTCCCTTTTATGTGGGTTGTTTAAGTGTGACTTCACCCAGAGGTTTCTCTCTGTAACAGAGGAGGTGAGGACACACATTGGTGGGGATCACGGACAGTTCCTCACTAATGTATGTCTACTAAACTCCGAACTGTTCCCGATTCTCCTCCGAGATCGTAAAGTCTAAGACGGTAATAGTGTACCCTAAGACAATTCGGGGAGACCGAAGGTTTAAGTCAGAGAGGAACCGACAGGGAACGAAAAACCAGTGAAGTAAATCAGATGGAGTGACCTTGAAAATCAGTAAGAAAGGGTAGTCCAGGAGTGAGTCCCTTGCGACTTGAAACCTTTTGGGACGAAAACATAAAGGGTTGGTTGTAGGATAATGGTAGTGGTGGTAAGTGTGTGTGTGTATGTGTGTGTGTGTGTGTGTGTGTGTGTGTGTGTGTGTGTGTGGAGAAGTGGATGTGTTAGAAAAGGACTACTTCTCGATCTTGGGGTACGGGGGGACCTGACCACAGTTAAAGACAGACCGGACCACTAACATAATAACTTGACGGAGAACGGAGAACAATCCTAGAGGATCTAGACTGTTATTTATTTACAGGAGCTCTCGTACGTGTCGTAAAGAGATCCCTTCTGAATGTCAAGACGTCATCCGAGTCATTGACGACTCTTTCTTCTTGTAACTTCCCTTTCAATCTTTAAGGTAACTTCCACTTCAATCTTTAGGATCTCTGTCTGGACTGAAACGTAGAAAGACTCTGAAATCTGTTCAATTTAGAAAGACACGGAGTTGAAGGGGTTAACATTGTACTCGTAACGATTTGAACTATAAACATAGAAAAGACTAGAAATTTTTAGTTTGATATTATATGAATGTCATTGTTCTTATTGTTACTGTCGATGATAAAGAATTATTAAACGAAAAGGTCCGTGACATGATTCGTGAATCACGTCTAATAAAGTAAACCATAGATGTTAGAGGATCCATCCATAATGCCATAATAACATGAGTGAGAACACATAGAAAACAGTAAGATAAGAAGGAATACGATAATAAGAAAAAAAGAAAGATCTTGAAAAGTGATGAACCGTCTAACATATAAATGACCAAATAAACAAACAACAGACAGGTGAGATCTTACATTTGTGATACTTCTGTACAAACTATGCTATAGGGGTCACGGATCTTTTCACTGATTGTATACTATCTATGAGTTATTTCTAAAAAGTACTTACTTAACGTGTTCAGTGGTAAAATTTTTACTCTGTCTTCGGGTCTTATGACTTTAGTCAATGGACATATCTCGATGGATCTGTTCTAAGTTTGTGTATAGACATACAGAGGTTTTTACTACAACAATTCGTGTCACACATGTTCATGGAACCCAAAATGACTCGACCTTCCTTCGTCACCACGTTTTTTCTTTAGGTGTGTCCAGGACGAGTTCTTGTACGTATGTATATTTGGGTATTTGGGTATTTATAGTATATGTTTGTATCTACGTATATGTATTCCTGTTTATGTATATACGTACACATATATACACACACACGATTCGACGAAGTCAACACTGGTTGAGAAACACCTTGATACCAGACATCGGGTGGTTCGAGGAGACAGGTACCCCTAAGAGGTCTGTTCTTATGACTTCACCAAAAGGTACGGGAGGAAGTCCACTAGAAGAACTGGGTCCCTAGTTTGACCGTTGAGAATACAAAGGACGTAACCGTCTACCCATGAAATGGTGATCATTGTGTAGTTAAGTGAATTCAAGTCAGTGAGTCAGTACAAGTTGAGAAACTCTGGGGTACCTAACGTCGTGTGGTCCGATGGGACAGATAGTGGTTGAGGACCCCAAATGAGTTTGAGTACAGGTACTCAACCACTACGGTAGGTTGGTAGAGTAGAAGACAGTAGGGGAAGAGGAAAGTGGAAGTTTGAAAGGGTCGTAGTCCCAGAAGAGTTTACTCAGTCAAGGAGTGTAGTCCACCGGTTTCATAACCTCAAAATCGAAGTCCTAGTCAAGAAGGTTCCTTATAAGTCCTAACTAAAGGAAATCCTACCTGACCAACCTAGAGGAATGTCAGGTTCCCTGAGAGTTCTCAGAAGGGGTTGTGGTGTCAAGTTTTCGTAGTAGAAGTCGTGAGTCGAAAGAAATATCCGGTTGAGAGTGTAGGTATGTAGTGATGACTTTTTTGTGATCGGAAATGATCTGCCTGGAAACAACCGTTTCATTACAGAGACGAAAACTTGTACGACAGATCCAAATAGTATTGAAAAGAAAGTTCCTCATTCGTAGAAAATTAAAGTACCGACGTCAGTGGTAGACGTCACTAAAACCTCGGGTTCCTTTATTTCAGACGGTGACAAAGGTGACAAAGGGGTAGACAAAAGGTACTTCTCTACCTTGGTCTACTGTGCTAGAATCAAAAGACTTACAACTCAAAATTCCGTTTTAAAAGTCAGAGAAGAAAGTGAAAGTAGTTCTCCGAGAATTCAAGAAACGAAAGACGGTATTCCCAACACAGTAGACGTATAGACTCCAATAATTATAAAGAGGACCGTTAGAACTAACGTCGAATACGAAGTAGGTCGGGTCGAAAAGAGTACTACATGAGACGTATATTCAATTTATTCATCCCACTGTCATATGTCGGAACTGCATGAGGAAAGGACTAAACCTTGGTCAGACAGCAAGGTACAGGTCAAGATTGACAACGAAGAACTGTACGTATGTCTAAAGAGTTCTCCGTCCAGTCCACCAGACCATAAGGATAGAGAGTCTTAAAAGGTCTCAAACAACACCAGGTGTGTCAGTTTCCGAAACCGTATCAGTTATTTCGTCTTTATCTACAAAAAGAGCTTGAGAGAACGAAAAAGCTACTAGGTCACCTACAACCGTTAAATTAGAGACCAAGGAGACTGAAAAGATTTAGGTGGAACTTGTAGACCTCGAAGTACCAAGTACATGACAATTTCGGACCGAGTCTATTAAAACTCGTAATGAAATGATCGCACACTTTACTCACGTTAACACACCATCAAACTCGTAAGAAACCGTAACGGAAAGAAACCCCAACCTGAATTTTGACTGGAAAAGTTCAGGACACCTGTGACGACTCGAAAGGTTTAAACGACCGTATAACTCACTTCGTGAAAATGTCGTAGTAGAAAGTCCTAAACTTTATCGGGTTGACCTTAAGGTAGTGGAGACGATCGAAGTAAGTATCACTACGAAGGATTCCGGGTAAACTGAAACGTAAGGTCCTACAGACCGAGATCCAACCACTAGTGTGGTAGCACTAAAAGACCCAGCACTTTTATCAAAAAGATATCAAGCAGACACATAAGAACAGTGGAAAAGAGTTATAGAAGACGAAGACAATCCAGGTACTGTAAAGACAGAAAATAACACGGGTAGAAACGTACTTTATAAGGGAACCATAAAGATTAAAAGAACTTCTCTAGAGACCAGAAAGGGTCAGATAATAAAAGGAGATAAAGTAACGTAACTAGCGACTCCTTCCGAAAGAACAGAGACGATAAGAAACCTTGAGACGTAAGTTTATCTATACAAAAAGGAAAAGAGGAAACGGAAAACGAAGACAAGATAAGTGTTGATAAACATTCCGTAGGCGTCTGTTGGTGAACTGGAAAAACGTAAAGAAAAGGAACCCCTACCAGAACTAGGGACTGAGGACATGTTACAGTACTTGGAGGTAGGTATCAAGTAGTCCGTGAGATAGATAGTCTAGATTAGGGAATTTAGATAAACAGTGAAGGTGACATATTAGTATTCCCTAAACTAAATCCTGTATGGACTTACTAGATCACCAAAAGGGATGAAAGAAGTTATATTCAGACTTAAACCGTTATTCCTTAAGTACTAGACTCGGTGTCAGTCAAGGACCAGAAGAAAAACGACTGACATATCTTGAAGAGGTAGAAACCGACGTTTATTATATTAGTTAGACTAAAAATATGACTTGTAGACCCCTATAGGTACACATCTTAACAGAGAACACAACACCCTTCTCCTACACTGGTCACGAAAGAGAACCGTCTTGAGATAATCGGAAACGGGACGAAGTAAGACAGAAGGTTCCGGTTTAAACGGATAATGAAGTCCATACAGAACTGAAGGATGAAAACGTAAGGTCAGGGAATATTACTTTTCCTGTAAAAAGAAAAAAGAAAGAAAGAAAGAAAAAAAAAAAAAAACCTCAATCAAGATCTTCCAGAACATCCATAAGTATCTTGGTAAGTTGAAGTTAAAGAAGTCGTAATGACCACTCCCGTATCTGAACCTAATGACAGTACAACTTACCAAACGGAACCTTTACTTATCTCTAGTAAGACAGCAAAAAATTTAAAGTGGGTTCATGACGTAAAGCCTGAGAAAACAACTGATAGTACCGATGAGGTAAAGAAGATTCCCTAAGAACGGATGTCATCATCTATATTACCAGTAGACTCAATTTAAGTGGGTAAGGTCAGGTAAAATCAAGCGACTAAGGATTTTACAGTTACGAGTGAGAATGGTGGAGGACAAACTGGTGAAGGTTAAACGTAACTAAGTACCTCGATTGTAAGGTCCAAGGATACGTTATAATCAGAAATGTCATAGTCTGAAATGAAGGTAGTGGTCAGTGTAGGTGTAAACCCACAACAAAGAGAAACATAGATAGAGAAAGTAAGAAAGACCATAACAAAGAGGTGAGAAGAGGGTATCGTATAACCCGTGGATGGTTAAGTAGAAAGTCACAGGATAGAAAAACGGAAAAGGATGACACATTCCCCAAAGAGTTCCGTTATTATGACTTCACCAAACGGTAAGGGAAGAGGTCACCTGGTGTAAAACAGTCTTGAGAGGTCGTACTGGACAGGTAGAACCCACCGGGATGTGCCGTATTGAGTATGAAAGTAACTCAATCTGTTCCGGCACCAGGAACACTAGTCTAACCAATCAATGGACAATAACACCAAAAGTTAGACAGACGGGAAACTACGTCTTCCCATTCTCCGAATACCTTCGAAGGACTACCCTCTCTGACTGTCTCTTCCTTTAACCCAGAAAAAAGACTACCCATCCCGGTATAAGTCATTTAGAAATTAAGTTAAAAGATATCTACCCACCCCGACACAAGGGAGGGACAATAAACTGGACGCGGTTTGATACCACCTCCATTTACTTCCATTACCACTGGAGAAAGTTTTCCAGGGTACGTACGTAACGATGTGAGTCACGGGGGCCGGGACGTCGTCCGGTGGTGACTGGATTTGGAGACGGTCTCTGAGGACCTGTAAGAACCCGTTCAGACCCAGTCAGAGAACACCCCATGACCACGTGTGTTCAAAGACAAACACGGGAGGTTTTCAAAAAAGGGTCAGGACACATTCAAGACCACCGAGAGACTAACCCAATTACCGTTGGAGGAGGTTCTTCCGAATACGGAGTGGGTCCGGACGATGTGAGTCTAGGGGACGGGGACGCCCTCAGGCGACGACTGGGCATCCCAGAGACACCCGAGAGACCCAGAACCACGTGCGTTCCAAACAAACTCAAGAGACTCACAAAGACCGTCCGTACCCTAAACTAAGATTTATACTAAAACGGGGAGGATGACAGAACGACCCCGAAGAGGAAACAAGAACTTGTACCTCATAGAGAAGTGTCAACTAACTCGTGACACGTCGGTGGTGAGGTGTGGATGACAGAACGACCCTGAAGAGACGGGAACCTGCACCCCATAGAGAAGTTTCAGTGAGGGTGTGGTACGTACCTGTTCCGTTACCGTGGGGTGCAGTCATGAGAACGGACCTTTTAGGGTACCTGTCTCCTCGGACCATCCGACGTCAGGTACCCCAGCGGTTCTCAGTCTGTGCTGACTCGCTGAAGTGAAAGTGAAAAGTGAAAAGTGAAAGTATGTAACCTCTTCCTTTACCGTCGCGTGAGGTAACAAGAAGGAACCTCTTAGGGTCCCTGACCCCTCGGACCACCCGACGGTAGATACCCCAGTGTGTCTCAGCCTGTACTGACTTCACTGAATCGTCATCGTCATCGTGTGGTGCGTCGATCGTGGTGTACCCTTCAGGGTATATACATACGTATACGTACATATGTATATACATACGTATACGTACGTATGTATACACATATATTACTGGTATTCGTATTTATAATTAACAGCAACACAGTACTTCAGTGAGTCAGCACAGACTGAGAAACGTCGGGGTACCTGACATCGGATAGTCCAAGGAGGGAGGTACCCTAAGAGGTCCGTTCTTATGACCTCACCAAACGGTAAAGGAAGAAGTGTTTTGTCTACTTTATATGTACGTCTTTTTTTGTTTTATGTCTGTGTATTTTGTCAGTATATCTGTATGTTTATATGTGTCTGTATGTGTACCTGTGTTTTTGTTCCCAACTTTGTGTCTTGGTACACGACACGATTGAAAACAGTCAGTACAGGTTGTCAAACACTAACATACCTAACATCGGATGGTCAGAAGAGACAGGTACCTCTAAGAGGTCCGTTCTTATGACCTCACCCAACGGTACAGGAGGAGGTCCCCTAGAAAGGGTGGGTTCCTAACATGGGCACAGAGGACGTTGAAGACACAACGCCCGTATAAGAAATGGTGACTCGATGGTCCCTTCGGTATTTGGTATCCTGTTGGATTTATGAAAGTTGGGAAAGTTTTTGTTCGTAACTTTGTGTCTGGGTATATAGGTTCGTTTTGTCTTCTGTTGTCATCTTCGTACACATATGTACACGTTTGTGAGTGTGTGTGTATATTTTGTATTGGGTTCGTAATTGGTTTCTTTGTACTTTTTCTCCCTCTAGGTAAATTTTCATTTGATTGTTGTCCGGAGTGTATGATTTACTATTGGCTCACTATCTTTAAATAAACATGTCACCCATGTGTCTCTACCATTTTTAAGGATACCTGAAGTGACCAAATTCTTCTGAAGACTCTCATCGACTTTACACCTGACCTTGGACTTTAAAACAATCGTGATCGATCCGTTTCTCCTACCTCTTCACTGAAACGCCATCGTCATCGTGTGGTGCGTCGATCGTGGTGTACCCTTCAGGTTATATGCATACGTATAATTGAAGTCAGTATCTTTCTCGAAACCTTGTTTCGTTTAAACTCGATGTTAAAGTTGACACGAACTAAGGTTTCGAGAAAGATACTGACTTGTGAATCTTATCTTTCCTGTTCCCATATATTTTTTTATTCGGTTCGTTTTATAAAGACTTTTCGTGTCTTCTTAACAGTCTGCAGAAAACCTCGATTCATCCTTGTTAGGCTTAAAGTTCTCCCTTTTTGACAAAACCTCAACTATATAGACATAGAATTCACACCCCTACAATATTTGTGTGTGTGTTCTGATCTAAGTAACCAACGTACATACAAGTTTCTTACGTTTTGTTTTTTTTTTAATTTTTACTTCGTTCGTAATTATATACGGTGGTCCAAAAAAAAAAAAAACTGACTCGTTATTTTTCGTTTCAAGGAGAATGAGACTAAGAATTTCACTGTCTTTTTCCCTTCACTCTGTAAACACGACCGATTCACCCACCTACACTACATATGTGTGACAGGTGTAAAGTAAAATGGGTGACTGAACCTCTCAACTCATTCTTTGGGACTGTAGGATAACAGATCCTTCTAGGGACTGTCAGACCCGGACGGTTAGAAAGGGAAGTCAAGTCAAGTCAAGTCAGAGAGTCAGTACAGGTTGAGAAACTCTGGGTACTTGACGTCGTACGGTCCGGAGGGACAGGTACTGGTCGAGGGTCTCAGGTGGGTTTAGGTACAGGTAACTCAGTCACTACAGTAGGTTGGTAGAGTAGGAGACAGTAGGGGAAGAGAAGGACGGGAGTTAGAAAGAGTCGTAGTCCCAGAAAAGTTTACTCAGTTGAGAAGCGTAGTCCACCGGTTTCATGACCTCAAAGTAGGGAGAGCACTTACCTGAAAGTTAAATTGGGGTTAAGTAAAGTGATTCTACTAACTAATGACTGAACACAGTCCAGACAGAATCCAAGGAATATACCTAATACAGGGAATAAATTGGGAATTTGGAATTCCAATACTCCTTCCATGATTAAAATAAGTATAAAATCTCCACTAGTCCCATTTTATAGATGTAACACCTTACATCTACCGAAAGAACACCAAAATATCGATTAAACTTAGTCTCAACCCTTAACTTGGATACGTCAGACATCAGTCTCAGGTATAAAACTCAATGAGGATAGTTATGACACAGAACATGATACTCAAAAAAAAATTCAAATAAAAATTGACTTTCTATTATCAAAATGTTATAATACAACTAAAGACGACATAAAATTGTACTTACTCCGTGTCCACATGTATACACACGAGGGAGAACTTAGATATATTAAGACCTGGGTCGGTTCCCGGACCATACATGGTCTACGAATCACAGACTATCCAAATTGTTTTAACTTGAATCTTCCACTATATCGATTCTCAAATTTTATGATATTTCAGTATCGTCTCATTTATTAATTTAAGGGTTTTCTAATACTTTCGAAAACTTGTCTTACACCACTGTAAACTTTACTTGAAACTTCTGCACTACTTAGAAGATATCCTTCTTAACCCCCCTTACCACCAAAGAAGTTCGAGTTCAAGTCCCACCTTGTCCCGGAGAAAACGTACCTACCTACTGAAGGAGAAGTCGTGAACTGATTATACGATCTAAAATCGGAAGTCTATACTCTATGATAAAACGGAAGTCTGTCCTAAACTGGACACTGTGTGGTTTTCGATGTATTAACGTGTGGTACACTATTGTAAACATGACACGGTTCGTATTCAAATGTAAGGAATTCATGTATAGTAGACCTCCTAAAATTCTTTTATAGACATGGGTATAACCATCTATCTTTGTTTATTCAGTAATAATTCAAATGTAATCGTTCATCCTGTTATATGTCTCAGTCTTCTATCTAAATCAACAACGGATCCTGACCCTCTATCCCCTTCCCTATTCCTCGCTGACGATTATCCATTTCAAAAGAAAACCCTCAATACTTTATAAGATTTTAACTAATAATAGTACTAATATGATGAGACACTTATATAATTTTACTAATTTAACATATGAGACTTATTCATTTGAAATATCAAACACTTTATATATAGTTATTTCGACATTTAAAACCTCTTTAAAAATTTTCAAATCCTTTTTTTTAATATTAGATTATAATTCGTTACTTCACATCATACTTTGATATGTACAATACTAGATTAACTAATTTATATACTACATGTACGGATATTACAAAGTTTTGTTGAAATTTCAAAAAAAAAAATAAAAGGGTAAAAGGAGTTACTAGTATATAAAAGAAATTAATAAAAAACATTAATATAATTCACCTTTTATTCGTAGTTTATAATTATAAAAGAAAATCAACCGTCCGACTTTACAAAAGAAAACATGAACAATGAAAAGTATTAAAAGACTTTAATTTTACGTAATAAAATTATTTGTCTAAAAATTTTCGTAAATTTTTTGATATTCTATGGGTAACATATATTATTATATATAGTTATTTATTTTTAGAAAACTCAATGTCGTCGAAATTTCCACCTCGGTGACAGTGAGACTTGAAATCTCAAATTCTAAGACGAGTATAGTATTCTTCAATCATGTCATTCAAAAGTGGGTAATCATTTGAATTCTCGAAGTCCGTGATCGTTTGGTTATCTTCGATGTCCGACATCCACTCCGGGAACCCTAACACAGTAGTGAGGGTTCCGGTATGGAAAAAACAAGTCATTGTTTGTCTAATTGGAGATTGGGACACCCACGAATTTCGTCCTCGAACATTCTCTCGTCGAACTTCTCAGAATTTTCGGAAAACTTAGAAACCACTGTTTTGGTCAAATAGTCAGAACCGGACGACTCAAAGTCAATCTTCACATATATTTTTGTTCTCTTCAAGGGGTATTAGACCTTAGGTTTACGTCGTTATCTGACATTTCAGGTTCTTAGGATAATCGTCAGAACTTCAGTATCCATCTCCTAATAAATCATATCCGAATTGAGATCTTTCGTAGGAAGTTTAGTTACTGACTTTTTATAAACCAAGTAAGTCTTTAAAGTCTGTCATTTCATATTCCTAATCCATGGATACTAAGTATATAGAACTTGTTCAGAAGTGAATCGCGAACTGAAAAAATGTGGGTTTCATCCTCACAACGTACCTGACAAGTCAGTCAAGTCAATTCAACGAGACATCATAGGTTGAGAAACACTTGGGTACTTAGTGTCGTACGGTCCGGAGGGACAGGTAGTGGTTGAGGGCCTCAAGTGACTCTGAGTGCAGGTAGCTCAGTCGCTACAGTAGGTCGGTAGAGTAAGAGACAGCAGGGGAAGAGGAGGACGAGGGTTAGGGAGGGTCGTAGTCTCAGAAAAGGTTACTCAGTTGAGAAGCGTACTCCACCGGTTTCATGACCTCAAAGTCGAAATCGTAGTAAGAAAGGTGTCTTTAGGGTCCCGACTAGAGGAAGTCTTACCTGACCAACCTAGAGGAACGTCAGGTTCCCTGAGAGTTCTCAGAAGAGGTTGTGGTGTCAAGTTTTCGTAGATAAGAATCCTTGAGTCGAAAGAAGTGTCAGGTTGAGAGTGTAGGTATGCACTGGTGACCTTTTTGGTGTCGGAACTGATCTACCTGGAAAAAACCGTTTCATTTACAGAGACGAAAACTTATACGATAGATCCAACCAGTATTAAAAGGAAGGTTCCTTATTCGCAGAAAATTAAAGGACCGACATCAGTGGTAGAGGTCACTAAAACCTCGGGGGGTTTTATTTCAGACTGTGACAAAGGTGTCAAAGGGGAAGATAAACGGTACTTCACTACCCTGGTCTACGGTACTAGAAGCAAAAGACTTACAACTCGAAATTCGGTGGAAAAAGTGAGAGGTGAAAGTGAAAGTAGTTCTCCGAAAAATCAAGGAGAAGTGAAAGACAGTATTCCTACCACAGTAGACGTATAGACTCCAATAACTATAAAGAGGGTCGTTAGAACTAAGGTCGAACACGAAATAGATTAGAACATAAAGTATACTACATGAGACGTATCTTCAATTTATTCGTCCCACTGTTATATGTCGGAACTGCATGAGGAAAAGGATAAACCTTGATCCTGACAAGTCCCTTAATTATCGGGAACAAGAAAGTTTAAAAGTTACTACTCGAAATTGGGAAGGATTTGGAGTCCGAGAACACCTATGACGAAAACTACACCTTTATCCACTCCCAGAAACTTGAACTATTGGTGTCCTTGTCGTAAAACACGAGTTGGGTATCAAAAGGGTAGTCAGATGCGAGATCCTAAATGTAAAACAAGTTAATTACCCTCTTTCCCATCCGAGGTATAAGTGCTTTTCTCTCCGGATTTGGAACGAGTCACATAGGGAGGGGTCTTTCTCACTCCCTCTGAGACCGTTCTACTCTTGGAACACTCTTTTGTCGTGTCTCAGGTTCAACGTCGAATCTCCTTTTGACTTTATTATTATTATTATCCGGTTCCGGATAGGTTTGTCGGGGTAATACCATCACCCAGTCCTCTTTTCACCTGGTCCGCGAAGTGACTAGTGTCTTTTACAACGGGGTCACAGGTTTTCCTTTAGCTGACTAACAAGGAGGGGGGCGTCAATGATTATGGGTCCCAAGGAACCCACATTAATCCTACCATCGAACACAGACCTGGGGGTCGGTGGAAATCAGGACTAAAGAAACTCTCAGACTGTGGACCCCGGGTACGAGTCGATAACAAAAAGGTCATCAATACATACCTACATTCTCGACCTGGTATTTCTTTCGACTCCCGACTTCTTAAATACCAAAACTTGACACCACAACCTCTTCTGAGAACTCTCAGGGAACCTGACGTTCCTCCAGTTTGGTCAGTTAGGATTTCCTTTAGTCAAGACTTATAAGTAACCTTTCTGACTACGATTTCGACTTCGAGGTTATGAAGTCGGTGGACTACACTTCTTGACTGAGGAACCTTTTCTGGGACTACGACCCTTTCTAACTTCCGTCCTCCTCTTCCCCTACTGTCTCCTACTCTACCAACCTACCGTAGTGACTAAGCTAGTTGTACTCAAATTCGTTTGAAGTCCTCGACTACTATCTCTTTGAACCAGGTACTTCAACGTTTCACAACCTTTATTAACTCATTAACTTGACTATACTTGGTTACTTTTAAAATCGTTAGCAATCTACTGTTTAAGTGTTCTTCATTATGTAAACTAATCGATTGTGTACCTTTATACGATTTGGAGTGTACATTATCTGTCTTCTATTTTTGTCAACAATAACGGGTAACAACCACCTCCACACCCCTTTCTCCGTCAGAGGGTACTCCTACCGGTCTCACATCTGTACACGGTGGTAAAACCTTCTATTATACCCGTTATAGATAGTCATACTTTATTCGTATAAATGACTCGATAACTTAAAAATCTTAATTAAAATTCTGTAGTAATTCTGTAATTAAATTCTATAATTAAAATTCCGTAACATGTCTTTGTAAATCTGTACTATGTTACTTTATGTTTTTCCTACAAATAACGTAGTAAGGAATATTATCCCTTTTAATCTTCCTCGTTTAGTTATATCTTCACTTATACAGGTAACTATGTTTGATATTAAATCTTAATAAATTTATTAAATTATATTAAATTTATTTAACGTCAAATAGTGATATTATTTCTTATGTACTCGTATATATATATATATATATATATATATATATACTTTTCTTTCCCCCTCTATTTCAATAGAGGTGTATCGTCACAAATTATAAATTATTACCTGTGTTACGAATAAACGAGTATAAATGTGAAGATTTCGTTTATAGATCCCTAGATTTAAAGTTTGTTGTTTTTGTATGATAAGTGTGTCAGACGACTTGTGTCCCATCCATTCCGAGTTCGATTCTCCGACCTTCTGTTTCGTTCCTTGGCATCCTTTACGTCTCTGTAAATAAGTGAGGACCGACCGTACCGTCGGTATTGTGTCGGAGAAAGGAACGACTACGTCATCGACATCGTCGTTAGTATTGTATTGGTATTACATCGGTAACGTATTGGAGTGTATTGTATTGGTACAACAGTGAGATTACATCGGGGTTACGTCGTCGTTTTGGAAGGGTCTACCAC
This sequence comes from Capra ibex, assembly GCA_006410555.1. Lineage (NCBI taxonomy): Eukaryota > Metazoa > Chordata > Mammalia > Artiodactyla > Bovidae > Capra > Capra ibex. The sequence continues at coordinate 18,358,561 of SJYO01038709.1, read as the reverse complement.
GGGTATATTCACATGGTGTGTTTCATCGGGTACATATTCACATGACGTGTTTCTTCGGGTGCTGGTTCACTCATAGAACACTACATGTACACGTCACGATATACACTAGAGTGGACAATGTTTCAGTAACAAATGTCTTGTGCCCCGATCTCCCACACTCTTACACCCCTTTCTCTCGGACTGACTACGGTAGAATAATTCAAGGGGGGTGGATTATTGATTTTTTTATTATTTTACTTTCCCCAGTTGGATATACGTATCTATGTCTTTCTCCAGATGTTATATAAAAATTGACTTATTTCTCGTTTAAAATTTTCTCTTACATACTCAAGAAAATATATAATATATATACATATATGTACCCCCCGTTTAAAATTTGACATTAGATGTCCCACCTAAATGTCCTCTGAAAGTGAAACATGTTTCCTCCTCCTAACTAAAAATTAGGATCTATACGATGAATGATTCCGGATCCTGGAATACATTTAGTGAAGTAGAGAGATTCGATTCAAAAAAGTATACATTATCTCTCGATTTGAAACACGTGTAAAGTATTCCGACACAACTTCCATTTTACCTTTTACTTATATTTACGAGTTATTTATATTCGATAAAGACGAAACATAATAAGACTAAAAATTATTAAAGTACGTAAAAAAGACTATAGTCTCTTTTGCCACTTCTTTTTTTTATCTGTTGGATGTAAGTATATTACCAAACCACCGAAATAGTCTCATCGGTCATTTCAGTCATCTTTAAATTTTTGGAGGGATACTCCTTCTCATAGACCATTGGATGTTTTCACGTGTGATCTACCTTTTCGGAATCTAGAGATAAGAATTCCTAATAAACTTTGACTTTATACAAATGTAGTAATAGGTTTGAGATAGACAACAATAATAGTGAAATATACTATGTCTCCGAGACTTCAAATCATTGAACCAGTCCCAGTTTGTATCACCTTGGTCCTTAGATTTGGACAAGAAACACGGAGGTTCAAACACGAAAAAGCATAGTATACTGTAAGAGGTCTAATAAAGTTCACCTCTCGTTCATTTGAAAGGGACCACATAGGGGAATCAGGGAACGTGTCGGTAATTGAAAGTGTGTGGTTCTTATAAAGAAGTGAAATCCCTGATCTTCCACCTTCATCTTGAGGGATACAAGACAAAACGCTATAAAGACTTGACTCGGTTCTCACACAGGATGATCCAGTACCCGAAAGTGACTGGTGTTTTCAACTCTTGAGAACTCGTTTAGTCAAAGAAGACAGAGTGACCAAACTTTCGTTTCGTCTTTACCGTTTTCGACTGTTTCGAGTCGACCTCGTGCCTACAACTTTACCTGTTTTTATTGTACGGGAGTACTTGTACTAGTTGTCTTTACAAGATTTGTTAATAAAAGGTTATGAATCATAAAATAGGAATTAGAATCTCCATCATACATGAGAAGGAAAAAGAAAGGAGAGGAAAAGGTCCACGGAGTAACACGACAAGAGTGGGAAAATAGGAATACTAGTTTAAAGAATAACTCCAAGACACATCGAGTGACAACCAGAGAATTGTCAAAGAGGAGTACCTGGATCGTTAGAGTTTAAATAGAAATTTAGATGTTCTTTTTTTTTTGAAAAAAGATAGAAAAGAGTCAGAAGTTTCGAGGAGTGGTTAAAGAGGAGGAGTAGACCGAAAAATAATAGGTACAGGAATTCAGATTTAAATTAATAGGATGTATAAACTCGTCTTCCGTCCACAATCTGTGAGTCAGTACAGCTGAGAAACGTTGGGGTACCTGATATCAGACGGTTCGAGGATCCAGATATCTTAAGTGGTCCTTTCTTATGACCTCACACAACGGTAAGGGAAAAGGTCCCATAGAGGGACTGGGTCCCTGACTTAGTCCTAGAGAACACAGAGGACGTAACTACCCATCTAAGATTTAAAATAAAAGACGATCTTACACTTGAGGGACTCCGTCCATATAACACATAATACAAATGACTACAGTACTCAAGGATCTTGTCTTTGTGAGTCCCAATTATTTATAGACAACTCACTCATTTACATACTTATAAGATTCTAGAACAAGGTAAGAGAAGGACCGAGTTTGTAGTTAGTTTGGACATAGATTTCGTAAACAACAACAAATCAGTGATTCAGTACAGACTGAGAAAACACTGGGGTACCTGACATCGGACGGTTCAAGAAGACAAGTACCCTAAAGGGTCCGTTCTTATGACCTCACCGAACGGTAAAGAAAGACTGGGTCCCTGACTTTGACCCAGAGAACGTAGAGGACGTAACCGTTCACCTAAGAAATCGTGACTCGGTGGTCCCTTCGGGTGTCTCCGATATATCAGATTCCTTATTCTGAGATATAAAAAGAGTTGTTAATGAGTGACGACCTAAAACAAGAAGACAGGTACATGAGTAAGTCAAGAACTCATGAATGGTACACCGACTTTGATTCGACCACTGTCTTAACGTTTTCACTCATTTTTCATAAGTACAAAAGTCCTTTGTCTCTTATATTTTACTCTGTATCTGTGTTTCTGGTTGACCTTCAGATCAAGTCAAGTCAACGAGTCAGTACAGGTTGAGAAACCCTGGGGTACTTAACGTCGTGTGGTCCGAAGGGACAGGTAGTGGTTGAGGGTCCTGAACGAGTTTGAGTACAGGTAGTTTAGTCACTACTATAGATTGGTAGAGTAGGAGGTAGTAGGGGAATAAGAGAACGGAAGTTAGAAAGGGTCTTGGTCCCGGAAAAGTTTAATCAGTCAAGAAGTGTAGTCCACCTACACTTCGAGGTTTTATAACCTCGAAGTCTAAGTCATACTCAGGAAGGTTACTTATAAGTCCTAACTAAAGGAAATCCTAACTGACTAACCTAGAGGAACGTCAGGTTCCCTGAGAGTTGTCAGAAGAGGTTGTGATGTCAAGTTTTTTTAGTTAAGAAACCACGAGTCGAAAGAAATACCAGGTTGAGAATGTAGACATGTACTGATGGTCTTTTTGGTATCGAAACTGATATACCTGATAACAGTTATTTCATTACAGAGACGAAAAATTATTCGACAGATCCAAACAGTATCGAAAAGAAGGTACGTCGTTCACATAAAATTAAAGTACCGACGTCAGTGGTAGACGTCACTAAAACCTCGGGTTCTTTTATTTCCGACAGTGATAAAGGTAACAAAGGGGTAGATAAACGGTACTTCACTACCTTGACTTATAGTTCTAGAATCAAAAGACTTACAAACCAAAATTACGTCGAAAAAGTGAAAGGAGAAGGTCAAAGTAGTTCTCCGAGAAATCAAGGAGAAGTGAGAGACTGTATTCCTACCATAATAGACGTATAGACTCCAATAACGATAAAGAGAGCCGTTAGAACTAGGGTAGATTACGAAGTAACCTGGGTATAAAACGTATTACATGAAACATATATTCAATTTAATCGTCCCACTGTTATATGTCGGAACTACATTAGAAAAGGGTTAAACATTGGTCAGGCAACGAGGTGCAGGCCAAGATTGACAACGAAGAACTGGACGCATGTCTAAAGAGTCCTCCGTCTATTCCACAAGACCATAAAGGTACAGTACTTCTTAAAAGGTGTCAAACAACACTAGGTGTGTCAGTTTCCGAAATCATATCAATTTCTTCTTCATCTACAAAAAGGCCTTAAGTGAACGAAAAAGATACAATGTTACCTACAACCATTAAACTCGAGACCGAGAAGATGAAAAAGATTTAGGTCGAACTTGTAGACCTTTAAGAGTCAAGTACATTACAACTTTGGATGGAACCTCTTATAACTCGTAATGAAACGACCGTACACTCTACTTACCTTATCACTGCATCAGACATGTAAGAAACCGAAACGGAAAGAAACCTTAACTTTACTTTTAACTGGAAAAGGTCAGGACACCGGTGACGACTCAAAAGGTTTAAACAACCGTATTACTCATGTCGTGAAAATGTGGTAGTAGAAAATCCTAAACTTTATCGAGTTGACCTTAGGATAGTGGAGGTGATTGAAACAAACATTACTACGAAGGATTCCGGATGAACTGAAACGTGAGGTCCTACAAACCGAGATCCACTCACTAGTGTGGTACCATCAATAGACCCAGTAATTCTAGAAGAAACATATCAAGAAGACACATAACAGTAGAAAAGAATTATAGAAGACGAAGACAATCCAGGTATGTCAAAGACAGGAAATGACACGTGCAAAAACGGACTTTACAAGGGAACCATAGAGATAAAAAGAACTTCTATAACGATCAGAAAGGGTAAAATAAAAAAAAGGGGAGACAAAGAAACGTAACTAGTGTATCCTTCCGAAAGAATTGAGAGGAACGATAAGAAACTTTGAGACGTAAGTCTACCTAGATAGAAAGGAAAAGAGGAAACGGAAAGCGAAAAGAATAAAAGAGTCGATAAACATTCGGGAGGAGTTTGTTGGTAAAATGGAAAGACGTAAAGCAAAAGTACCCCTACCGAAAGTAGTTTTGGAGGACATGTTACAATACTTGGAGGTAGGTATTAAGAAGTCCGTGACATAGTCTATATTAGGGGATTTAAATAAACAGTGAAGGTCACATATTAGTATTCCCTAAATTGAATCTAACATGGACATACTAGATCACCAAAAGGGATGAAAGAAGTTAAATTCAGACTTAAACCATTATTCCTCAAGTACTAGACACGGTTTCTTGATTTATCTGTAAAGGGACTTCTTCTATATGTCTACCGATTGTTTGTGTACTTTTCTACAAGTTGTAGTGAGTAATAGTTTCTTTACGTTTAGTTTTGGTGTCACTCCATGGTAAAGTGCGGTCAGTCTTACCGACGTTAGGTTTTCAGATGTTCGTTATTTACGACCTCTCCCACACCTCTTTTCCCTTGGGAGAATGTGACAACCACCCTTACGTTTGATCATGTCGGTGATACCTCTTGTCACACCTCTAAGGAATTTTTTGACCTTTATCTTGACGGAATACTGGGTCGTTAGGGTGACGACCCGTATGTGTGGCTCCTTTAGTCTTAACTTTCTCTGTGTATATGGGGTTACAAGTAACGTCGTGACAAATATTATCGGTCCTGTACCTTTGTTGGATCTACAGGCAGTCGTCTACTTACCTATTCTTTCGACACCATGTATATGTGTCACCTCATAATGAGTCGGTAATTTTTCTTACGTAAACTCAGTCAAGATTACTCCACCTACTTTGACCTCGGATAATATGTCTCACTTCATTCGGTCTTTCTTTTTGTGGTTATGTCATATGATTACGTATATATACCTTAAATCTTTCTACCATTGTTATTGGGACATACGTTCTGTCGTTTTCTCTGTGTCTACATATCTTGTCAGAAAACCTGAGACACCCTCTCTCGCTCCCACCCTACTAAACCCTCTTACCGTAACTTTGTACATTTTATAGTATTCACTTTACTTAGCGGTTAGGTCCACGCTACGTACTATGACCTACGAACCCCGAACACGTGACCCTGTTGGGTCTCCCTACCATACCCCTCCCTCCTCCCTCCCACCAAGTCCTACCCCTTGTGTACATATGGACGCCACCTAAGTACAACTACATACCGTTTTGGTTATGTTATAACATTTCATTAAGTGGAGGTTAATTTTATTTATTTAAATATAATTTTTTTCTACGAGTTGTAGTGATTAGTAATGTCTTTACTTTTAGTTTTTGTCTTACTCTACGGTAGAATGTAGACAGTCTTTCCGATAGTAGTTTTTCACATGTTTATTATTTATAACCATTCCTACCTCTCTTTTTCTTTGAATATATGACAATCACTGTCACATTTAACCACGTAAATGTATCATTTTGGTATACCTTCAAAGAAAATTTTTCGACTTTTATCTTTATGGTATAATAGGTCGTTAAGGTGAGGACCCATATGTAGTCCTTTTTTTTTTGTGTAATTAAGTCTTTCTATGTTACAAATATCGTCGTAATAAATGTTACCACTTCTATGTCTTCGTTAGATTGACTTGTAGTTCTCTACTTACTCGTTTCTTTTAAAATATACAAACACACACACATACACACACACACATATTTTGGGTCAGTGTATATAATAGGTCAGTATACACACTAATCACACTGACGGGATTACCTGATCCGAGGTTCTCCCGACCCCAAGACAGAACGAGTGGTGATATAGGGGTCCTGAACCATGTCTCATTCGTAAGTTATTTTTAAACAATTTACTTTTCTGAGTATCGTTATCCTTTCTTTCATCACCAATTGTCGAAAATTAGTCACTCGAAATGATGAAACAAGTAAGATGAGACAAAAATTAGTTATAAAGGTAGAAAATTATTATAAAAAATTTTAGCACGAGTGTTTTTATCAAGATTAACGGGGTCCTTTGGGACCTTACTGTGTTAAGTAAACGATATTTATTCTATTTTGATGTATCTAGACAATCAATAAATCTTTTAACGGTATGAAACACAATAAATTTCAAAGATAAGATCTTTTATTATTCTACAAACCTTCTTACAACTCTTAGATTTTTTATTTAAAACAATAGTCAAGGGGAGACTGAAACTACATCAGACATAGAAAAGACACACCAGACTTATAGAAAGATCTATAATTTAGAACTCTTGGGGTTCTTATCATACTTTTCCGTTTTTATATACTGTGACTTTCTACTTCGGGGTCTACTTATCCACAGGTTGTTCAATGGTCCTTTCTCGTCTTTTGCTCAATGTGTTCCTTACTTCTTCGACTCAGTTTCACCTTTGTCGTAAGTCAACACCCACACAGACCACCATTCTGATTTCAGGTTACGATATTTTTTTTTATAACGTATCCTTGGACCTTACAATCCAGGTACTGAGTTCCATTTAACCTTCACAAGTTTGTCCTCTACTGTTCTCACTTGGTTACTTGATTTTACCTTCCCTTACCCGTTTAAATTAAATGTACTGGTAGTATAAATGATGACACCGGTTCTTAGGAAATTTTCTTTACCTCATCAAGAGTATTAGTTGTTCTCAAACTTTATGTCATGGACGCACGTTAGAGTTTTTACTGTCTTACTAAAGTCGAGTAAAGGTTCTGTTTGTAGTTGTAGTGTGATTAGGTTCAGAACCGGGGTTGGTGATTACAACTTCTTCTACTTCGATTTGTCAATAAACTTATGGATGTTCTGGAAGATCTTGATTGTGAGGGGGGGATTTTTTTTTACACGAGAAAAGTAGTGTCCCTTGACTTTGTGTTTTCATCCTTCAGCTCTCTATGTACCTCATTGTCCGTTCAAACCGGAACCACATGTTTTACTTCGTCCCGTTTCCGATTGTCTCAAACCGGTTCTTTTAAGTGACCAGTATCGTTTTTGGGAGAAGGTTGTTGTGTTCTCTACTGAGATGTGAACCTGTAGTGGTCTACCAGTTATGTATTTAGTCTAACTAATATAATAAACGTCGGTTTCTACCTCTTCAAGATATGTCAGTCGTTTTTCTTCTGACCCTTGACTGACACCGAGTCTAGTACTTAAGGACTTCTACCTCTTCTAGATAGGTCAATCGTTTTTGTTCTGACCCTCGACTGACACCGAGTATAGTACTCGAAGCACAACGTTTCAGGTCTGAAATTAACTTTTGTCATCCCTTTTGGTGGTTCGGTAAGTCCATATTGGATTTAGTTTAGGGAATACTAATATGTTACCTTCACTGTTTATTTCCCTAATCTATACTATCACACGGACTTCTTGATACCTATCTTCAAGTATTGTAACATGTCCTACACCACTGGTTTTGGTAGGGGTTCTTTTGATTTACGTTCTTCCGTTTTACCAACAGACTCCCCCGGAATGTTTATCGACTCCTTTCTTCTCTTCGTTTTCCGTTTCCTCTTTTCCTTTCTATATAGGTAGACTTACGTCTCAAGGTTTTTTATCGTTCCTCTCTATTCTTTCGGAAGGATCCACTAGTGACCTTTCTTTATCTCCTTTTGTTATCTTACCCTTTCGGATTTCAAGAGAAGTTCTTTCTCTCTATGTTTCCTTTGTGAAGTACTTTTGTACCCGTGTTATTTCCTATCTTTTTAATTCCCATATTGTCTTCGTCTTCTATAATTTTTCTCCACCGTTCTTATGTGTTTTCTTGATATGTTTTTTTAAGAGTTACCGGGTCTATTGGAGTCAGCACATTAGTGAGTGGATCTCGGTCTGCATGACCTCACACTTAAGTTTACCCGGAATCCTTCGTAATGATACTTGTTTCGATCATCTCCACTACCCTAAGGTCGACTCGATAAATATTGGGAATTTCTACTATGACAATTTCACGACGTGAGTTATACGGTCGTTTAAACCTTTTAAGTCGTCACCGGTGTCCTGACCTTTTCCAGTTAAAAGTAAGGTTAGGGTTTCTTCCCGTTACTGTTTATTACAAGTTTCATAGTATGTTGACACGAGTAAAGTGAACGATCGTTCCACTACGAGTTTGGGAGACTCGATAAGAAGTTATTATGTACTTAGTTATTAAAGGTCTACGTGTTTGAACCAAACCTTTTCCGTTTCTGTGTTCTCTGGTTCAACGGTTATAGGTAACCTAGTATCCTTTTCGTTCCTTTAAGGTCTTTTTTTATATGAAGACGAAGTAACTGATGTGATATTGGAAACTGAGACATCTAGTATTGTTTCAAACCTTTTATGAATTTCTTGACCCTTACGGTCTTGTGGATTGGACGGAGGACTCTTTGGAAACACGTCCAGTTCTTCGTTATCAATCTTGACCTGTTTCTTGTTGTCTGACCAAGTTTTAACCCTTTCCTCATGAAGTTCCCACATATTACAGTGGGACGAAGAAATTGAAGACACGTCTCATGTAGTACACTTCACGACCCGATCTACTTGGTGGTCGACCTCAGTTCTGACGACCCTCTTTATAGTTATTAGAGTCTATATGTCTCCTGTGGTGAGAGTAACGTCTTTCACTTCTCTTTGATTTCTAGGAGAACTACTGTCACTTTCTCCTCTCAATTTTTCGATCGAATTTTGTCTTGTCAGTTTTTTGATTCCAGTACTGTAAGCCAGGGTAGTGAAGTACCGTTTATCTACCCCCTTTTTTTACCTTTGTCACTGTCTGAAATAAAAGAACCCGAGTTTCTAGTGACGCCTGACAGTGACGTCGGTACTTTAATTTTCTGCGAACGAGAAACCTTCTTTTCGATACTGTTCGGATCTACCGTACAATTTTTCGTCTCTATAGTGAAAAGACTGGTTCAAAGAATATCAGTTTCGATACCAAAAAGGTCATCAGAACATATCTACACTCTCAACCTGGTATTTCTTTCGACTCACCACTTCTTAACTACGAAAACTTGACACCACAACTTCTTCCGAGAACTCTCAGAGAACTTGTCGTTCCTATAGTTTGGTCATTTAGGATTTAATATAGGTAGGACTTATAAGTAACCTTCATGACTACGACGTCGACTTCGAGGTTATCAAACCGATGTACTACACTTCTCGACTGAGAAACCTTCTCTGGGGTTATGACCCTTTATAACTCTTGTTCTCTTCTCCCGTTGTCTCTTACTCTACCAACCTACCTTAGTAGTTGTGTCACCTGTACTCAAACGTTTGAGCCCCTCATTTACTTCCTGTCTCTACTGACCGTACGACGTCAGGTACCTCAGTATTTCTTGGTCTGTACTGACTTGCTGACTTGTTGTCACTTCATGGTTCTCTATTGTTAAAATTGATGTAAAATATTAATGACATCAATTCTCTATTATCTTGTTTGTAATCTATCGGTTTCTATTTCCCTAAGAACAGATTAAAGGTCGTAATAAAGATGTTTTCTTAAAGAACCTTTAGTACGTTTCATTATCACGTAGGGAAGCTATTATAACAAAAGTAACGAAACGACAGTCTAGTCTTTGTAGTATTATACAAAAAACAATTCAAGTATATCGTCAAGAAAGTATATCTAAGAAGTAAACTATAAGTGTTCTTGAATACTTCGTTCTTTACATTCGATAATTGAAAAGAAATGTGTTCTCATTTGAGTTTAAGTTTCTTAATTCACTAAAAGGGCCTCAGTAGATTTCAGAATTCTGGTTTTGAATTCAAAAGATTAGGAAGATGTTTGTACTAAAGTAAAAAAAGTTAATTGAGGTACACCTGAATAGGAAGGAATTAAAAAGTAATTTGGATTAGAGATCTATCTTTCTTTTTTGTGACCGTATAAATTGTTGGTTAGAAATCTTTACTACAATTATGTAACTGTCTAATTGTTTTGACTCCGTTTCTACAAAGGTAAATAAAACATTTCTAATATCAAAAGAAGTGATTGACAAGAAATCTATCTTCCCTCTTTTAGTTAACTACCACGTCATTTTCAGTTGACGTACTACATCCGGGTTCAGAAACTTGATTATAATTGGGTATAAATAGACGGTTCTGTCTATAATTATATCTTTTATATTTTAAACTTGGACTTAAAAAAAATTAAAAAAATTAAAATTTTAGAAATTAAAAATGTACACAAGGGTTTGTACTTGGGGGGAGGGTGGAGGGTGGGGTATTGTAGAGAGACCCAATAGGGGTACGTGGTCGGGGTTCGTACGACATAGGACGCAGTCTGTATCTGACCGCTAAGTTAAGAATGTACTATCATATGTACAATCTTACAGTAAGAGGGTTTAGTAGGGTGGGAGAGGGAGAGGGAGACTCAGGTTTTCAGGTAATGTGTGGAGACACAGAAAAAACGACAGAACGTATGTCCCAGCAGTAACGGTAGAAAGATTTAAGGTATATATACACAATCATATGACATAACCACAAAAAGAAAGACCGAATGAAGTGAGACATATTAGCCGAGGTCAAAGTAGGTAGAGTAGTCTTGACTAAGTTTACTTAAGAAAAATTGCCGACTCATTATGAGGTAACACATATACATGGTGTCGAAAGAATAGGTAAGTAGACGACTACCTGTAGATCCAACAAAGGTACAGGACCGATAATATTTGTCACGACGCTACTTGTAACCCCATGTACACAGAGAAAGTTAAGACCAAAGGAGCCACACATACGGGTCGTCACCCTAACGACCCAGTATTCCATCAAGATAAACGTTAAAAAATTCCTTAGAGGTGTGACAAGAGGTATCACCGACATGATCAAACGTAAGGGTGGTTGTCACATCCTCCCAAGGGAAAAGAGGTGTGGGAGAGGTCGTAAATAACGAACGTCTAAAAACCTAGCGTCGGTAAGACTGACCACACTTCACCATGGAGTAACACCAAAACTAAACGTAAAGAGATTATTACTCACTACAACTCGTAGAAAAGTACACAAACAATCGGTAGGCATACAGAAGAAACCTCTTTACAGATAAATCAAGAAACCGGGTAAAAAACTAACCCAGCAAATAAAAAGACCTTAACTCGACGTCTTCAACGAACATATAAAAACTCTAATCAACAAACAGTCAACGAAGTAAACGATAATAAAAGAAGGTAAGTCTTCCGACAGAAAAGTGGAACGAATATAAAAGGAAACAACACGTCTTCGAAAATTAAACTTAAAAACTTGGGCTTATTATTCCGAGTAGTTTATATAGATCAGACAGACCGTCTTTCTTTTAAAGAAAGTTCAGTAGAACCGATTTATTATATCGTTCTTGGTTACCTATAGTCCCAAATAAATCAAAGTAATTAAAAACCAGTTACTGGTTTTTTTTATCAAACGTAGATCTCTAGAAGGGTACGAAGGGACCAGCGAGTCTACCATTGCTTAGATGGCCGTTACGTCCTCTGGTCCCAAGTTAGGGACACAACCCTTATAGGGGACCTCTACATTTACTGATGGGAGAAGTCATAAGAACAGACCTCGTAAGGTACCTGTCTCCTCGGAGCACCCGATATCAGGTACCCCAGTGTTTCTCAGTCTTTATTGACTGAGTGTGTGTGTGTGTGTGTGTGTGTGTGTGTGTGTGGAAAGAATCGACTTCTTTATGATAACACCGCTTTCGTTCAAAACAAAAAAAAAAAAAATTATTGTCGTTGTTATTCTGGAAGAATTTGATTTTTTCCTTCGGACATTCTCGTCGTAATTTCTGTTAATAGACGGTCCTTAATTCAAAGGAACGATAAGGATCCTTCAACTCCTTCTTGATTGTTTCCATTAAAAGTCAATATTAATACTGGAAAGTAATGAATTGAGACAGACCAACTTTACCTAAAAAAAAACATATCGAATTTAAACCAATGAATAAGTTATAACCACGTCATTACATAAATTGTAAATCTATAAATTGGTACTGTGTCAGATTTTACGTGTCTAAATGGGAAATAGTATGTAAGAATAATTTTATAATGTTTTAATATTTTCTACTTCATCCATCGGAACCTGTACTCCGTTACAATTTTTTGTTTCGTTCAATTATTACACCGTTATAATCGTTAATTCGACATAAATAAACACATACACACACACAGTCATATATGTATATGTGTATATATAATAAAAAAGACTGACTGTTTTATGAAAATTTTTATGAAGGAATTAATACGAGGTGTTAGAGGAATCGATGTACACCGTTTATGAATTCTTTAAAGACAATAAGTTGTAAAATAATCTTATTTTCAGGTAACTTAATCTGTATAAAGGTCCAAAACTAGTATTTCCGTCTCTGTCTTATTTTAAGGAGAAACATATTAAGTATTTCATTTGTTAATTATTTTCGTTACCAAATGAATCCTTTTTAACAGTTAATTGAACTAGTTATCGGTAAACATTTCTTAAAGATGAAGTGATGGATAAAGAATACATAGAACACACACGTATTTTCATTCTTTTATGAAATTTTTTTGATTAAATTTAACCTGAAAAACCATTAATCAGTTATATAATTCCGTCTTCTCTTTTTCATACACATTCCGTCACCCTCCCATATATACCACACGAAATTCAGTAGGACAAAATAAATTAATTGACTTTACGAAAGAACGATTATTGGTCGATAGTACCACAAGAAGTCAGACCCATGTCAAGTCCAAGAACGTCGACCCACCATATATTTTTAGTTAAAATTTTTTCTCCTTACTTAGAATCAATAAAGACGGAAATGTAGGGATAACTTATTTCAAAGTCAAAGTAATTAGTGGTTTCACCCTTCAAGTCCTGACTGACTGACTTCTTTTTTTTTTTTTTTGTAATATTTGTTCTAAAAGATTTATGTCATTGAGACCCTCAACCATTACCTGTCCCGCCGGACTGTACGAAACTATGTACCTCAACGTCTGAGCCTGTGCTGACTCACTGACTTGACTTGACTTCAAAGTATTGAAATCAATACCCCTTTTCATTGAATGTGTTATCGTTCCTTATTATACTGTTCTTCTCCTGAAATGTATTTACTTTTCGACAATAATTTATTAGTGTTAAGACGTGTTACCGATGGAAGTAATAAAACAATATATACAATATATGTATATATATATATTTTATACAATAACTTCTTTCATATTTGTGGTGTATTATAGTTTATTCAAAACTATTATCATAACCTCCTCTCTCTGATATTATCGAAGAAATAAAAGGTCAAATCTTTTAGTTCTGTGTTTTTAGTACATGTTATTTAGTGACTTTTTCGGTTCTATTCTTAATTTTATAAGAACTTAGAGTCCGGATTATAATAGGAATCACAGTTAAAAGTATAAAGTAATAGATAAAAACAATTTCGTGTAAGTATTACGTTATTTTATAATTTTTAATTAAGTATACGAATGGAGTAACTATGTTAGTTCGAGTTTTAAGTAAAAGAAAGACTATCGTTTCTGAAAAAGAAGTGGCGAAATCTCTGTTATGTAATGTACTCGTAGAGTAGGGAATTTACTGTTCACCTCCTCACTCCTCAGTTATTCAAGACAATCGTTCTTTTTACCTTTTTTTTATTATTAAATTGTCGGTCCTCTGTGTATTGGAGTTCTACTTATACTCTAAAGTAGAAACTATTTGATGGGGTTTACATTATGTAAATTGTCTACTACAGTAGGAATTAGTTCTTTGGTGTTTGGTATACCGTAAAAGATCAATGTATATAAAATGAAGGACTGTTATTTCGGATCACAATAAGTATTCTAAAATCACGTATTAAGTAACCAATATTAAGTCCGTCTCATTCGGAGAAAGTTCATAGATTGGTAACAAACATTTGACTTCTTAGGATCTTTTCTTCCTAACTTCCTTTTTTTTTTTTGCATCAGACCTAATCTAGGATACTTAGGATATACTTAATGAGAAGTTGGGTCCCTTCGAAAGTCGTGTTTCGTACACGAAAACAAGTACACCACAGTCCGTTCTTTTATTTTAATAAGGTTTTATAGAGAATAGTCTTGTGTAACTCCATGTTCCCTGACGTTGTAACATCGACCGATTAGGTTTGTTGAAGATCCCAGAAGGACAGATATTCTTAGATGTGTGTGCGTTAAAACCTAAATTTTACTGATAAGGAGGGTACCTTGCCGTAAGTCAGAATTAGAGTAGTGATCTATCCTTACAGTTCAAAACGTCCTTCTTCTGTATATAGTCCACAGTCATTTGTATTTTTTCAACGTATAAAACTGAAATGGGATACCTTGTCGATAACTGAAATTAAATACCGAGGTAAGTAATCCTTTTTAGTCCACGAAACTTCCAGTAAATACCATAATGACTGTTGATGATGATAACTAGGAATAAAGTTCTCCGAGTCTACGGTCATCTAAAAATATCGGGTCATTGTTTCCTTCGGAAACCGAAAGGGGTATCGTAAAAGTTAGATTGTCTTACACTTTAGTCGAAACCACCCATAGGTTGAGACCGTAAATTAGAATTTTAATAAGTCCTATTAGTATTGACTGCCAACGATACTAGTAAATTCCAAGACTCTTCGAAGTCAAGGGACTTCATATTTCTAATAAAGTAATTGATATAATGACGTAAAACTATATCTAGGTTCCAGTACCAGACGTCACTTCAAACCCTGGTCCAACTCTGTCAAGTGTCCCGAGGAAAAACCTACACAAAGAGTCCTTCTACAAATACACTTTTCTAGATAGTTCTGAGTTTAGACTGTAAACATAGAAACCCTCACCCGTTCTTTTTGTTCCTTATCATATTTATATTTTACTATTTCGTACATTTGTCTGTTTACATTTGCGACGACTACATCCACTTTGATTCCGTTTGAGGGAAGGAGGAGCACGGTGAGTCCCAAAAGTACCCATGTCTAAACGACTGCTATCACGGCAACACCGAGGTTAAATCATTATAAAGACGACTTCGTGTCTTTGGGAGGATCAAAGTCCTTTACTTCCGTAGAGAGAGAGAGAAAAAAGGGGGACGTCAAGACACGGTTGTCCTCCAAAGTGGGATGAATTTCTCGAATGAAAACCGAGAGTAAAAGTCTTCTGGTGTCTCCCTCTTATTTCCGTTCATAAACACCAGATACTCTTACTATTGCAAACCCTCACTTCCACATTCCTTTTATAAAGGAACTAGTCCAGAACGAAAGGAGAGATATTATAATGGGAGACCCAATTGACCATTAAAAGATTAGGGTCTCCTTATTCGTAGACTTTTAGTAGTAGGTTTAAAGGAGTCTTTGTGTTCAATATGTAGTCTCGATTAAGGACCAAATTCTGTAATTCGCATTAAATCACAAAAAAAAAAAAAAAAGAGAGATTTTTCAAAATAACCTTTCCAAAGTTTCTCTCACATTCCAGTTATAAGTTGAATTGTTGTTATTCATATCGTATTTTAATACGATGTAAGTCGATCTAAAACTCCAGTGATCGATATCTAAACCTAAAGGTTCAGGGGTAGTGATAAAATTCATTACAGGGACCCGAAGAGTCTTTCTTTTTACTTTATTACCCACCTCCCTGAGGAGTTCCTGAGACATTCGATGACAACTATATAGGATGGAAAGAGGATAGGTTTTATTAAAGTTCCGGTATTTTTATGAATTTTACATGTGTAAAAAGAGTTTTTGTCCACCTCTTGGGAGATCTAATCTCTTCCTTGTCTAATATACAGACAGGTAACATCACAATGTGACTCACAGACTAAACAGAAGATAGTTTTACACCCTCTTCTGTTCCCACCCTACTAAACCCTCTTATCTTAACTTTGTTCATATAATAGTATACACCTTATCTAGTGGTCAGGTCCAAACTACGTACTCTGTCCCACGAGTCCCGACCACGTGACCCTACTGAGACTCCCTACCCTACCCCTCCCTCCACCCTCCCCCCAAGTCCTACCCCTTGTGTACATGTGGGTACCGACTAAATACAGTTATATACCGTTTTGGGTGATGTTATAACATTTCATTAATCGGAGGTTAATTTTATTTATTAAAAAAAATTTTTTCTAACCTAGTAACAGGACTCTTCCTCTACTGTGACTGAGGTTTCTTTATATAAATTAAATGACAGGTTTCTTAAGAAAACAGTAATCAAGAATCTTTAGACCGTACTAGTTTATGATCGGTTACCGGTCCCTTAGAAGCGAATATTCATAAAGGACTTAACTGTAAATTCAGAAAAGATTCTTTATAGTTGTGTCCTTTTATAATTAAGTTTTACAAAGGGTCTCAAGTTTAATATATCCGACAACGTATGAATTGTCAGTTTATCGTATTCTTCTAAATTTTGTGAATCCAGTTTCTTGGATTTATACGGTTGTTGGAGAAGGAAGTGAAATAAATGTATAATATATTATGTTATAAATTTGTAAGACGGGTAAAAAAGAGGAATTAAATTACTTTTTTTTTAGTTTGGAGTTTAGCAACATTATTTTTTCTGGCTGTTATTGTTTATAACTGTTACTTACACCTTTCCTTTCGAGAGTGTATAAAGACCATCTTTATTTACACTTTACTATACATATTGACGAAACCTTTTGTTAAACCACGAAAGATTTTCAACTTGTATTAAACGGTATACTAAATCGTTAAGGTGAGAATGCACAAATGGGTTTCTAAACGTACACTTACAAGAAACTTCACGATAAGTATTATCGTTTTTTGACCTTTTGTTGAATAGAGGTAGTTGACTACTTACCCACTTATCTATCACCATATAGGTGTGTTACGTTATAATGAACTTTTATTTTTATCATCTTCATAACTAGGTGTGTACTATATAGATTATTATGCCTACTGACCTAGTACAATCTCAAGATAAAAATTAAAAAACTCCTTAAAGGTGTGACAAAAGACATCAACGATATGGTTAAATATCAGGGTGGTTGTCACATCTTCCTAAGTGAAAAGAAGTGTAGGAAAAGTTAGGAACAATAAACAACAGAAAAAATATTGTCAGTGAGACTGTCCACACTACACTATCGAGTAATACCAAAACTGAACGTAAAGAGACTACCAATCACTACGACTCGTGAAAAAGTACACTGATAACCGGTATACAGGCACAAGAAAACCTTTTTACAGATAAGTCTAGAGGTCATACAAAATTTTAAAATAAATAAATAAATTGACTTCCTATTAATGAAATGTCTTAAAACAACAAAAGACAGTTTGTAGTTGTACTCAGTCGTATCCATATGTATACAAGGGAGGAAGGGTAGAGGGAGACGTAGGGTAGGGAGATGTAACTCTGTCGGGGACAAACTCAAGGGACTCAGGATGTCGTTTAAAGGTAACCGATAGATAAAACGTATGTCATTACATTCAAAGGTACAATGAGAGAGGTATTTAGAATGGTAGAGGAGGGAAGTTGGGGGTACAGGTATTCTGTCAAGATATACAGATAAAGAGGTAAGTCATCCAGTTAAGTCGACAAGTCAACACAGATTAACACTGGGGTACTTGATATCTTACGGTCCGAAAGGACAGGAAGTGATCGAGAGACTCAAACGAGTTTGAGTACGGGTAACTCAGAAAAAACATATCAGAAGGAACATAAGAACGGTGAAGAAGAATTATAGAAGACGAAGACAATCCAAGTATAACAAAGGCAGGAAATAACACGTGTAAACAGGTACTTTACAAGGGAACCATAGAGATTAAAAGAACTTCTCGAGAGATCAGTAAGTGTAAGATAACAAAAGGAGATAAAGAAACGCGACTAGTGAATCCTTCCGAAAGAATAGAGAGGAACGATAAGAAGTCTTGAGCCGTAAGTCTACCTATATAGAAAGAAAAAGAGGAAACAGAAACCGAAGAGAAGAAAAGAATAGATAAACATTCCGGAGGAGTCTATTAGTAAAACGACAAAACGTAAAGAAGAACCCCTAATAAACTAGTGGTGAAGGACATGTTTCAATGTTTGGAGGTAGGTATCAAGAAGTCCGTGAGATAGTCTAGATTAGTGAACTTAGATAACAGTGAAGGTGACATATTAGTATTCCCTAAACTAAATACAATATAGACTTACCACATCACCAAAGAGGTACCGACGGGACGTTTATTTCATCGAACATGGTCGAAAGATCTAAGGTACACATACACAAACATATGCTATAAATTGAAAGAGGAAGACTGAACGAAGTGAGACATATTATCCGAGACCCAAGTACGTGGAGTAATCTTGACTGGGTTTGCGTAAGGAAAAATACAGACTCATTATAAGGTATCACTTATGTGTGTATTTTACCTTATAATGAGTCGTTATTTTTCCTTGTGTGTGTGTGTGTGTGTGTGTGTGTGGGGTGTCGAAGAAATAGGTAAGTAGACAGTTACCTGTAGATCCAATGAAGGTACTAGATGGACAACATTTATCACGATATTACTTGTAACCTTATATATATATATAAAGTCGAAACCAAAGGAATCCCATTTTCAGCTCCTTACTCTAACGACCCAGTATCCAACCAAAAGAAGGATCGAAATAAAAAATTCCTTAGAGGTATGGTAGAAGGTGACACCGACATAGTTAAAGTTAGGGTGCTTGTCACATTGTCCTAAGGGAAATGAGGTGTGGGAGAGGTCGTAAATAACAAACATCTGAAAAACTACTACCGGTAAGACAGGTCACACTACACCAAACACTAAAACATAGAGTGACAACAAAACTAAACGTAAAGAGATGATTATTCGCTACAACTCGTAGAAAAGTACACAAACGATCGGTAAACATACAGAAGAAACCTCTTTACAGACAAATCCAGAAAAGGAGTGAAAAACTAACTCGACAAACGAAAGACTATAACTCAACATACTCGACGAACATATAAAACCTTTAATTAGGAAACAGTCAACAAAGTAAACGATGATAAAAGAGGGTAAGACTCCCAACAGAAAATGAACCAAATGTCAAATGAAACGACAATTTTTCGAAAATTCAAATTATCCAGGGTGAACAAATAAATAAATAAAAAATAAAGGTAACGAGATCCTCCATCTAGTATCTCCTTTAGGGGACCTGTCAAAATTAACTTAATAAGTTATAAAACTACGACTCAACACACTGAATAAATATATAGACATATAAATAAATATATAGACACATGAATAAATATATAGACTGAATAAATATATAGAAATATATAACCCATAATTAGGGAATAGTTTATATAACGTATGTTTATAGGAGAGGGTAAGTAGTTTACCAGAAAATGAAAACAACCATCATAAAAACGACAGGTTCACGAAAAATTAAACTACATCAGGGGAAACAAATAAAAAAAGACACTAATAATGAAAAAATAAAAAATATTGTAAAAACGATTAAAAAAATTTAAATAAAAAATCAACCCCCTTTTAACGAAATGTTACAGTACAACCAAAGATAGTATGTTGTTACGTTAAGTCACTATTAATATATATTTGTGGGAGAGAGAACTCACCTTTAAACGAAATATTGTGTTCCTCGGGTCAGACCACGAAACACTACGGGGAAACAAATACAAACAAAGAAAAAGGAACTTTGGTTCTTCCTGGGACACCCTGGAAGGGTCCCAGTCTGTGAGATACAGGGGACGGTCAGTAAACATCTTTTCAAAATCGGAGGATCCGGAACGGACTCAAAGTTTGTCTTTTAAATAAGTATTTTCACTCTTTGACGTTTTTGATTCCTTTCATCATTTAGTACTGTTTTATTACTATCAAATCGATATTTTGTTTTAGTTCATGGAAATCAAGGAGAAGATCCCGATATCTATTATAGGACTCGGTATAAAAACTCAACAAAACGCACATGATGTTAGGGTTGACTACCTTCTTTAATTGACGTACGACTGGTGTTCGAACATCTAGGGTATGGTCAACCTTGGTCTTCCAACCACTAATTCTAAGACTATGTAGTACCAAACGGAGTGACGGATGGTTACTCTCCTTTAAGGTACTCGACTAGTATACGAGACGTTCGGGGTGAGGATTACAACGGAATTTTATGGAAGATATTCGGTACCCGCTAAATTCTAGAAAACTTGTAATCTAAGGATATGAGGAACGAAACCACGGAACGTTATTTGAAACATGAAAAGAAATGGTGTTGGACCATAGTCATCTAAATCACGTAACCCGTTCACGGGGGTTCAAACCAAACCATTGTCTAACTCCTCCATAGAGTTTTATATAACTATTCTGACAACAGTTTCTTGCATGCGGACAAAAGAAGATCTTCAAAACACCAAAGTCCAGAATATTATCAGAAATTAGATAAAAATGTAATAAAACAAAGTACTACATTGACATATCATATCAAACTAAGAAAATGTAAATTGACAGGTCAAAAGAATGTAGTGAATAGTTTCTTCGACGGAAAAGGGATAACATATAAGAACGGAGAAGACCGTATCTTATTGATGGGGATATTTACACCCGAATAAACACTCGAGAGATAAGAGAAGATAACTAGACACAAACAAAACACAGTTACTCTATGACAAAAAGAAAAGGTCAATAAAGTTCTTTCTAAGAAAAAAATGAGAACAAAACTCTATCTTAACTACGTGTTATAATATACAATGTTCACATACTATATCATGAATTCTTGAAAATTTCCAATATAAGGTACATATCAATAATATTTTATAACTGATATAAGGGACACAACTGATATAAATTTAAGAAATTTTAAATGAAAACATACGAAAAATGTAAAACTAAATACGTGACACGGTAAAGATCTAGAATTGAAACAAGGGAGTCATACATAATATAATTATCTTAAAAGGTTTAATGTTTCTTAATATTGACGTAGGGAAGACTGACTATGAATATAAAAATCAAATATCGAATCAACTACAGTGTCCAGGAAAGGGACGTCCCTAATACGCTCTTCTGTACGACCGGACGAATCGGGACACAATGAAATGCATATGTATCTTTTTTTCCTCTTTTCTGCCGACCTTTCACTAATATAACTATAAGACTCATTCCCGTCATGAAGGTTAAAACATACAGATCATACGGTGTCAAGAAGTTCTTAACTACCTTTACAGTAGTTACAGTCAATGTTACAGTCGAATGTTACAGTCAAAGAGTAGAAGTGTTTTTTACGATATACTACCGTACTTTTAACTTTTTTTATGGAATACTAGTGTTATCTCTCGAAAGTCTAATCTGTTTCTAGTGACACAAAATTACTTGTCACGGTAATTAATTACTCTTTTGTTATTCTTTTAATCGACAGTCCGAACACTTAAATATTTTATATAAAAACATCGAATAAATAAAATATGTATTATCAAACGGAAAGAATTAAGAGATGGTGATAGAAGGAGGAGGAGGGAGAGGAGAGGGGTGACTATTGATAAAAGAAGAGATATAGACACTTAGACAAAGTAAAAACAATATAAGTACGGAAATGACAAAAAAAAAAGAAAGGTATACAAGTCAAGTCGAGTCAGTGAGTCAGCACAGGCTGAGAAACGCTGGGGTACTTAACGTCGTGCGGTCCGGAGGGACAGGTAGTGGTTGAGGGCCTCAAGTGAGTCTGAGTGCAGGTAGTTCAGTCACTACGGTAGGTCGTTAGAGTAGGAGACAACAGGAGAAGAGGAGGACAGGGGGGTTATGAAGGATCGTAGTCTCAGAAAAGGTTACTCGATTGAGAAGCGTACTCAACCGGTTTCATGACCTCAAAGTGGAAATCGTAGTCAGGAAGGTTTCTTTAGGGTCCCGACTAGAGGAAGTCTTACCTGACCAACCTAGAGGAACGTCAGGTTCCCTGAGAGTTCTCAGAAGAGGTTGTGGTGTCAAGTTTTCGTAGTTAAGAAACCACGAGTAGGAAGAAGTGTCAGGTTGAGAGTGTAGGTATGTACTGGTGTCCTTTTTGGTATCGGAACTGATCTGCCTAGAATCAGTCGTTTCATTACAGAGACGAAAACTTATTTCACTATAGTATATCGTAAACAGAAAGAGACAGAAGACAGCCTTAAAAGTGAATAGTATTATTGGGGGTTCACATAGGTGCAACAACTTTTGTCGTTTTAAAATAAGTTAAAACGACCGACTCATAACAAGGGACCACATATACATATACATATACGAAGAATTAGGTAAGTAACCAATTACCTGTGAATCTAAAAGAGGAATAGAACCGTTAACATTTACCACGACGATACCTGTAACGCCATGGACATAAAAGAAAAAAAGAAAATAAAAACTTGATCGTAAAATTAAAGAAAGTTCATATATGGATTCTCACCTTAATGACTCAGTATACTATAAACCCCCAAAGGGACCACCGAGTTATCCATTTCTTAGGTGGACGTCACGTCCTCTGGGTCCAAGTCGTGGACCCTCCCTTCTAGAGTACCTCTTCCTTTACCGTTGACTAAGGTGATAAGAACGTACCTTTAGGGGACCTGTCTCCTGTTTCCTTGGACTGTCCGATGTCAGGTACCACAACGTTCTCAGTATGCTTTAAATCACTGGGTTGGTGTACTATAAAACTCAAAAACTCTTTGTAGGTATACAAAAGGTGGTACCGAGGTGGTTAAATGTAAGGGTGGTTACTATATATTTCAAAAGGAAAAGAGGTGTAAAGACGATTATAAACAATAAATAGAAGAAAACTATTATCGATAAGACTGTTTACACCAAAATTAAACGTAAAGGACTTATTAATCGTTATAACTCGTGAAAAAGCACACGGATAATCAGTTGTCACACAGAAACCTGTTTACAGATAAGTCCAGACTGAAACACACACACACACACACACACACACACACAAAAGGGTGAAAAATTTTTAAAAATTTTAATTTTAATAAAAATTACTTTCCATTAACGAAATGTTGTAGTACAAAGAAAGACGGTCTGTAGTTGTACTTAGTCGGTATTCATATGGATATGGGGGAGAAAGAACTTAGAGGGGTAGGGTGAGGAGATTCAACAATGTCCCGGGACCAAACTTAAGGGACTTAGTATGTCTTTTAAAGGTAACCGATAGAAAAAATGTATACCACTACATAGGTACAATGAGAGAGGAATGTAGGTTGTGGGAGGAAGGAGGGGATGGGAGTACAGGTGTTCAGACTAAAGATACAGACGTAGAGGTAACGACAAGACGTTACACAAGTAGTCATGGTAGAAAGATCCAAAGTGTATACACGTAATCATATACTGTAAACACAAAGAGAAAGACTGAATGAAGTGAGACATATTATCTGAGATCCAAGTAGGTTGAGTCGTGACTGAGTTTGTACAAGGAAAAATACCGACTCATTATAAGGTAACATATATACGTGGTGTCGAAGAAATAGGTAAGTAGATAGTTACCTATAGATCCAACAAAGGTACAAGATCACTAACATTTATCATGACGTTACTTATGACCCCATGTATACAGAAAAAGTTAAAACCAAAGGAATCCCATATACGGATGAACACCTTAACGACCTAGTATACCACCGAAATAAGGATCAAAAAAAAAAAAAAAAATTCCTTAGAAGTATTACTGAAGGAATTACCGACATAGTTAAGTGTAAAGGTGGTTGTCACTTTATCCTAAGTGAAAAGAGATGTGGGAAAGGTCGTAAACGACAAACATCTAAAGAACTACTACCTGTAAGATTGTCCACTCCACTATAGAGTAACATCAAAACTAAACGTAAAGAGATTATTACTCGTTGTAACTTGTATAAAAGTACACAAATAAGTAGTAGATATACAGAAGAAACTCTTTACAGACAAATCCTGGAGAAACGTGAAAAACTAATCCAACAAAAAGACCATAACTGAACGTATTCGACGAACATATAAAACGTTTAATAGTCAACAAAGAAACGATAATAAAACAGGGTAAGACTCCCAACATAAATGTGGAACAAATATCAAAGGAAACGACACGTTTTAGAAAATTCAAATTAATTCAGGGTGGACAAATAAAAACAAAAATAAAAGTAATGAACTTCTTCACTTAGTATCTCTTAGAACGACACTAAATACAGTAACTCACAAGACGGATACAAAAGGAGATTCTCAAAATATCAAAAACTACAATGTAAATCCAGAAATTAGGTAAAACTCAAATAGAAACACATACCACAATCCTTCACAAGATTTAAGTAAGAAAATGTACATCAACAGGTAAATAGGGTCGTCGTAAATAACTTCTCTGATAGAAAGGGTAACATATAAGAACGGAGGAAACAGTTTTTATCACATGGGTATCCATGTTCCCAAATAAAGACACGATGGAACGAGGGAAGTAGATATAAAGACAAAAACACGGTCATGGTATTACAGAAATACTGACATCGAAACATGTCGTTGAACTTCAGTCTTTCCGACTAAGGAGGTCGAAGTAAGAAGAAAGAGTTGTAACGAAACCGATAAGTCCCAGAAAACAAAAAGGTATACTTAATACATAAAAAAATTTAAGATCTAGACACTTTTAATGGAAACCATTAAACCATCCCTAGTGTAACTTAAACATCTAAGGTAAACCATCGTATCAGTAAAAAGTGTTATAACTAAGAAGGTTGGGTCTTAGTACCTTATAGAGAAGTGGACAAATACAACAGAAACTAAAGAAAGTAGTACAAGAATGTCAAGAGATTATACCGAGAAAACAGAGAAATCCATCCAAATAAACATCCATTAAATAAGAAAAACAACGTTACCATTTACCCTAACTAAAGAGAAAGACTAAAAAGTAACGATCACATATTCTTACGTTCACTAAAGATACATAACCAAAACGTAGGGCGTTGAAATGATTTAAGTGACTAATACAGATTATTAAAAGAGTATCATAGAAATCCCAAAAGATACGTATCGTAGTACAGTAGACGTTTGTCACTCTCCAAATAAAGAATAAAATGTTATACCTAAGAAAAAGAAAGAAAAAGAAGAGACTAATGGTATCGATCCTATAGGTTTTGACAACTTGCTATCACCACTCTCAACTGTGGGAACAGAACAAGGACTATAATTTCCCTTACTAAAGTTAAAAAGATGTGACTCTTATTACAAAGGACACCCAAATAGTATATACCGGAAATGAAACAATTCCACCCAAGGAAGATACGGGTAAAAACTTTCAAAAAAAAAAAAAAAATTTAGTATTTACCTTTTTTTTTTCTTTTTTTAGTATTTACCCACGGCTTAAGAAGCCTTTATAAAAAGACGTAGATAACTCTAATAGTATGCCAAAGACAAAAAGTTAAACAATTATACCACATAGTGTCACTGACTAGACATATATAACTTCTTAAGAATGTAGGGACCCTATTTGGGTTACACTGGTACCACATACTATAAATATTACACTACAACTTAAAACAAACGATCTTAAAACGACTTTTTAAAACGTAGACATAAGAAGTCACTATAGTCGGACGTTAAAACTGAAAAAACACACACACACGTTAGAAGTAGACCAAGACCATAGTCTCACTACCACCGGAGTATCTTACTCAAACCCTCACAAGGAAGGAAACATTTAAAAACATCTCAAAAGTCTCCTATCCGTAATCAAAAAGAGATTTACAAGCCATCTTAACTGGATACTTCGATAGACTGGGATCTGAAAAACACAAAACCCTCTAAAAACTAGTGTCAAAGTTAAAGTTACGAACACTAACCAAACAAATATTAAACATAAGAAAGAACGAAGTCAGAATATTATCACGTAAAAAGATTCTTAGGAAAGTAAAGAGAGGTCGAATAAGTGAAATAACCGTATATCAACGAACATTATATATAGAGATTGCTAGAATATATAAAGTTTACAGACAACAATGAAAAGGAAATAATAAATAGTTAAATCAACTATACTAAGAAGAGAGAAAACAAGAACTACTTGTCTAAAATCAAAATAATTATGAAGGATATCAAAGGAAGTAAAGAAAAAGTAAATAAAGACGGATCTATAAATACTCAAGAAAGGAAGATAATTGTAAACAACATGAAAAATAGTCTCTTCCGTTACCGTGGGGTGAGGTCATGAGAACGGACCTTTTAGGGTACCTGCCTCCTCGGACTACCCGACGTCAGATACCCCAGCGATTCTCAGTCTGTGCTGACCCGCTGAAGTGAAAGTTAAAAGTGAAAGTACGTAACCTCTTCCTTTACCGTTGGGTGAGGTCACAAGAATGGATCTCTTAGGGTGTCTGCCGACGACAGATACCCCAGTGTGTCTCAGTATGTGTTGACTTCGCTGAATCGTCGTCGTCGTCGTCGTCGTCGTCGTCGTCGTCGTGAAAAATATCAACAAAATCCACATTTCAGTACAACAGATAAGATACAAAAAGAACAAAGAACTCCATACTAACATAACGACATTTGAAGGGAGAATTTTGGTTAAAACGACGTAGGATATGCAAACACACTAGCACGAAAATAACAGTAAACAAAGATTCTTAAAAAACCAAAGGGAAAACTAAAGAAGTCATTGGTCAAACAATGAGTCTTTGCATAACAAATTAGAGGGAGAAACACAAAAAAAATGTAAAAAAAGGACATTAACTATATATCAGAGTCGTAACACCAGTCTTTTTTATGGTTTATGATAAAGTTAATAATTTATAAATGACTACGAACTAAACACTGGGTTCTACACCAGAGAGGACTTCTTAAAAGGTACACGTGAACTCTTCTTTCACGTAAGAAGACATAAACCTACCTTACAGGACTTCTATAGTTAATCTAGGTAATTTATAGGTTACACAGTAAATTCAGTACAAAGGAATTAAAAGACAAAACTACTGGATGGGTAACCACATTCACCTCACAGTTTCAGGAGATGATAATAACATAATGACAGTCAAAGAGAAAAATACAGACAATCACAAACAGAATACACAATTCCACGAGAATACAACCCACGTATTTATAAATGTTAACAATACAGAATGAGAACCTAACTAGGGAAGTCGTAATACGTCACAGGAAGGAATAGAGAATGTTATAAGAGATAAGATTTGAGATAAAACAAGCCATACACCTAACAATGAGACCAAAAGAAAAGTAAAGGTAAAAGTACCTTATAGAAAAAGGTATGAGAATGAAAGTCAGACATACACAGAGATCCAGACTTCACCCAGAGAACATCTGTAATATATATACCTAGAACAAAAACATGGGTAAGTAGGTCAAACACAGAAAACCAATCTTACAAATAAGGTAAACGTAAATCTCATTAGTAACTATGTATACAAGGATAACGGTAAAAGAATTAATAAACCCTAGACAAAACGTCCAGAAAAGGAAGAGAACACGAAGGACAGATATGTTCTAGGAAATTGTAAACAACACTTCAATTAAATCACCATGATTTAAGAGAATTGAAAATAAAGAGACATTTCGAAAACTAAAAAGGTAGTTAAAACTTACTCTAGGAACCGACCATCTTTTTAGAACTAACATCTAAAAGGGAAAGTCACGAAATTTATATAGAACTGTAAGGGAAGACCGGACGTCTTAAAGAAGACTTATTAGTCGACAATTAGTATAGACCAAAGGGAACATACAATGAACAACAAAAAGGGAACGACGGAAATTATAAGAAAGAAACATAAATTAGAAACAATCAAAATAATCATACACAGATTGACACAAAGAGAGACCCTAAAAGGACATACCCTGAGACATGGAACACCTGAACTGACGGACAAAGGAAAGGGCACCACCCCTTTAGAAGTTGATATGACAGAAGTTTTTAAAAGATTCCGGGAAAGAAAAAGATAAGAAGAAGACCCTAGGGATGTTAAGTTTACAACCACACAAATGATAACAGGGTCTCCAGAGACTCTGATAGAAATAAAGAAAAGTAAGAAAAAGGAAATAAGATGAGAAACCGTCAATAAAAGTAGTAACATAGGAGGTCGATTGAATATACAAGAAGACGTTAACTAGGGAAGACCTCATAAAAATTAAAGTCGTTAACACAACAAGTAGAAATAAACAAATAGGAAATAAAGAAGATCCAGAACAGTTTACATAATTAACTAAGAACTTAAAAGAGGTAAGATAAAGACTCCAAAAACTAGTAGAAATGATAGTAAGGGGACTTAAGAGAAAGTCTATAAAACGGATAAAGGAGAAACAAATAAAATGGAACACACAAAGATTCACAAGGAAGTAAAAAACGTTATAAAGAGACGGAAAAGAAAAAAAAAAAAATTGAATAATACAAACTCCAGAGGAAAGAGGTCCGAAGTCCCAACTTAAGGAAGAAAGAAAACCAAAGACAAGAGTCACCCATTTTAACCAGGTTACAAACACACCTGAAGTACGACGCACACAGAACACAAACACAAGGCCACCTTCTTCCCGTCAAAGGGGGTATGGGGAGACTTTCCGTCCCGACACACTCCACCATTAGCACAGACGACTACTAACCCGAAGACAGAAACACAAACAACAAAACTATTCCACAGAAAGTGACACACGACGACCGTCAACACACTAGGCACCAGAATATATGTCCACCTCTGGAAACACACACAAGAATGATTAGTTGTGGGGGCACTTCAGCGAGTCAGTACAGGTTGAGAAACGTTGGGGTACCTGACATCGGATGATCCGAGGAGGTAGGTACCCTAAAAGGTCCGTTCTTATGACCTGACCCAACGGTAAAGAAAGAGGTCCTCTAGAAGTGTTGTGTCCCTAACTTAGATCCAGAGGGTGTAACATCCGTCTGTGAAATGATAGACTCGGTGGTCCTTTCAGGGTCCTTTATGGGGGACTCCAATCCTTAAGAGACCTTCAGACACCAGAACCTTAGTCACCAGGGTGAGGTTTCTGAGTCTCGATTTAGAGACTAGTCTCTTGACTCTCAGATGTCCACCAAACAACACCGTAATCTACGTTAATTTTGTCTGTGTGTAAGTGTGTGTGTGTTTGTTTTTCGTTCTCTACTTGGGGTCTATTCACCGTTGATGTTTTAGTCGGTTTATTATTATTTTCATTACTTTATATGGGTGTGTATATGTGTGTAATTGTTTTGGTTCGCAAGGACATATATATTCCAGGTTCTCTAACTGGACCGCTCGTCTCCTTGGACTTTTAAAATAGTTGGTCAATTTTTGTTTTGATTGATTTCGTGTTTGACCTTTTGTTTTGTTGTTGTTCTACGGTTGATCCCTTATTTCGTTGTTTTAGTTTTGTTTGATTGTTTGAACCATTCTTTTCTTTTTTTTTTCTTTCTTTCCTTTCTTGTTTTTCTTTTCCTTTCAATGTATCTCCATCTATTTCTTCTAAGTACATATAATTTTTTATTGATGTTGTCCTTTTCTTGTCATACTTTTCGTTTGTTTTATTATATACATCTTTTTATTATTATTTAAAATTTTTAAATTTTTAATTTTCTTTTCTCTGGGATGTCTTAACGTTTTCCGGTTTAATCTCTGTCTCCGTATATTTCCTTTATTTTTCACACTAATTTTTAAGAGTTTTCGAATTTATCTAAATTATAATCATTATTTTAGTTGGCGATGTCGTTGTCTAACCCCCCTTTCATTTTTATTTTTATTTATTTCTTTTATTTATGTCTTCGTTGATGTCTTGTTCACTTTTATATTCTTATTATATACAAAAGGAAGAAAACCCTAGAGTAGACAATCACAGGAAAGAGAGTGACGTTCAATGTCAGGTGGAACAGAGGGATCCTACGGAAAGTTATGAACTGACCAGAGACCTGTACGACTCCCCCGTCGAGTCTGAGATTAGACTAAGATGAGGACCTAAACGGAGGTTATAGGTGTCGAAGGTCTCGATCACGGAAAAGAAAACACCTTTGAGAGTAACGGGAAAATATATCAAGTATCTGTATCTGATACGGACCCCTAGTACATCTAAGGTCAATCAAGTCAAGTCAGCGAGTCAGCACAGACTGAGAAACACTGGGGTACTCAGCGTCGTGCGGTCCGGAGGCACAGGTAGTGGTAGAGGGTCTCAAGTGAGTCTGAGTGCAGGTAACTCAGTCACTACGGTAGGTCGGTAGAGTAGGAGACAGTAGGGGAAGAGGAGGACGGGGGTTAGGAAGGGTCGTAGTCTCAGAAAAGGTTACTCAGTTGACAAACGTACTCCACCGGTTTCATGATCTCAAAGTCGAAATCGTAGTAAGGGAGGTTTCTTTAGGGTCCCGACTAGAGGAAGTCTTACCTGACCAACCTAGAGGAACGTCAGGTTCCCTGAGAGCTCTCAGAAGAAGTTGTGGTGTCAAGTTTTCGTAGTTAAGAAGCCACGAGTCGAAAGAAGTGTTAAGTTGAGAGTGTAGGTATGTACTGGTGTCCTTTTTGGTATCGGAACTGATCTGCCTGGAATCAGTCGTTTCATTACAGAGATGAAAACTTATACGATAGATCCGATCAGTATTGAAAAGAAGGTTCCTCATTCGCAGAAAATTAAAGTACCGACGTCAGTGGTAGAGGTCACTAAAACCTCGGGGGGGGGGGTTTTTTTTATTTCAGACTGTGACAAAGGTGACAAAGGGACAGATAAAGGGTACTTGACTACCCTGACCTACGGTCCTAGAAGCAAAAGACTTACAACTCGAAATTCGGTGGAAAAAGTGAGAGGTGAAAGTGAAAGTAGTTCTCCGAAAAATCAAGGAGAAGTGAAAGACGGTGTTCCCACCACAGTAGACGTATAGACTTCAATAACTATAAAGAGGACCGTTAGAACTAAGGTAGAACACGAAGAAGGTCGGGTCGCAAAGAGTACACCTAAATTAGACGTCGATTATATCGACCACCCTTCTAAAACCCATGAGAAAGAATCGGTGCGACGGGAACCCAAGGTCAACACCAAGATAGAGGAAATGTAGACTTAGTAGTTGTCCCCAAACGAGGAGTTCGACGGGACCTCCTGAACCCAGACGGGGTCCCTCATGACCTTTACCTCTACCGTGTCTACAAACCTGACATCCTCGGAACCGTCCTGGTCTATGAGTCCCCTCGGTCACCGATCCAGTCGTCCCTTACACCACGAGATATCCCAAAAAAGATCGGAGACCGTCGAGACAGGGTCACCCCTAGTTCGAACCTTCACCGTGTCAACGAACCTAGTCCCCTTGAGACCGTTACGGTCATAGGTCCCCGTGACCGTCGATAAAAGTGTCCTCTATACCGAGATAATCCCAAATAAGATCGGAGACTGTCGAGACGGTGTGACTCTTAACTTGTATCTCCACCGTGTCGACGAACCTAGTACCCCTGGAACCACCGTTTTATACAAGTCCAAGTGTCTGACGGAGTCGACGTCCTCGATACCGGGATAGTCTCAGAAAAAGATCGGTGACCATGGACCACTAGTCTCTCGGAGAAACCGACCGAGAAGAGACAACGATCCGGGTAAATCCGTGAATTTCCCGGGGGGCCGACTCCAGAAAGAGAACAACGAATCACATAGTCCGTGAATTTCCCGGTCGGAGAGACCCCAGAAAGAGACAACAAGTCGACGACTACGGTCGTACACCCCTCTTTCTCTGGTCTCACTACAGAGGTGGTGGACACACACTGAGTTGTCATAACGGAACGGAGGTACTGACGGACCAAAAGGAATGTCCGTAAAGGGTAACGCTAGAGTAAGGAATACAGGGGGATTCAACAGAGGGGTGTCAGTTTTCCTGGAGTGGGACCCTAATGAAAGGTTAGGGATACGAGGTCGAGGGTCAGTGACACGAAAGATCCCCTGAACGTAGGGACAGGACACGTACATACTAATGTTGTTCCTAACGGACACACTCAGAGTAAGGTAAGTCTGACAGTGTATAGTCGACGAAGTGAGAGGTTGTCGGAGTTTACGAAGAGGAGACAGGGTTTGTTAAAGGGACTACACCCCCAGACTAGGGACGAAGTCAAAGGGGTGTCTTAGTCAGGAAGAGTGAGAGGAGAAAAGGGGGGAGAAAGGAAACAGGATGGCTCAACACACCAAGGTATATAAGAAAAGGTCACCAGTCCATGAGTCGACCCCAAGACGTTCTAGAAGAGACAAATTTCCACATAAGGACTACATATACACTTCTCTCTTCCATGAGGTGTGGGTAGATGAGGAGGTGGTAGAAAGAGAAAGAAAGACTAGAAAAAAAAAATTAACGTAAAAATTTTTACTACCAAACATATATGACAAATATATAAAACATATAACTGTGGAAAAACTAGTATAGTAAACGTTTGAAAAAAGGAGTAAGTCAACCAACAGGGAAACAAGACAGTTATCAAAGTAAACGATACGATTTCGAAAACTCAAATTAATCCAGGGTAAATAAATAAAAACAAAAATAAAGGAAACGAAATCCTCTATCTAGGTTTTTATATAACAATGTTAAATACAGTTTCTTACAGACGGGAACGAAGAAAATCCTTAAAATACCAAAGGTCAGTATATAAATGTAGAAATTAGGTGAAATTCAAATAAAAACACATACCACAATATCTTCCAAGATTAAATTAAGAAAATGTACTTCGACAGGTCAAAAGGGTCATGATGAATACTTTATTTGACAAAAGTTAACATATAAGAAAGGAAGAAAGTGTAACAGATTAACTGGTATTCTCGGACTCAAATAAAGACCCGACAGATAAGACTAGATCGAGACAAAAAGTAAGAGTTCAAAAGAGAAAAAAAAAAAAAAAAACCAATAAGTTCACAGAGAAAAAAGTACATATAAAATTTTTAATAAAAAAGGTCAAGACATTTTTACGAGACCAATTAAACTATCCTAGTGAAAATGAGACATATAACAGTCCATTATACCAGTAAAATTGTTATAATCAAAAAAAAAAATTTAATTATTCGTAACATATTAAAAGATAAACACAGAAGTTAAAGAAAGTAGTCACAGAATATCAAAAGATTTATGTTCAGAAAATGGAAAATACATCCAGATAAAGATTCATAAAATAAGTAGACTACGGTAACATTTACCCCAACAAAGGAATTAAAGAGAAAGACCATCAAACAAAAATCACATGTTTTTACACTCTCTATCGACATATAATTATGACGTATAACGTTATAGTGGTTTAATTAACTGTTTAAAATCATCAAAAATAAATGAAACGAACTTGTAAGAAAAAAAAAAAAAATTAGACTAAAGAAACCAATCCTAAAGGTTAGGATACGACTCATTTTCACGACTCTCACCCATATGAACAGAAAAATGATTAGTATTTCCTTTATGAAAGTCGAAAAATACAAACTTATAATACAATCAACAGACGAACGGTATATGACGAAAATGATACACCTTCACATAAGGTAAATATTGGGGGAACACCTCTCAAAAATACTTTTTGTCTACAACGTGAAACAGTCTTCTAAAAAGACGTAGTCAACTCTACTAATATACTAAAAACAATAAGTTAAACAACTACCCCACATATTTAAAATAAATAAAGAACCGTAACTTAGTAAAAACTCAAAGACCCTATGTAGAAAATAAAAAAGTAAACTTGATATATAAAATAACGTCCTATTAACGAAATGTTATAACACCACCAGAGACGACATGTAGTCAGTATTAAAATATATATAGATATATATAGATATATAGATATAGATATAGATATAGATATAGATATATATATATATATAGAGGAGAGAACTCTGAAGGGGAGTAAGGTGTGGAGATCCAACAGTGTCTCACGGTCCGACCCGAGGGACACAATATGTCGTCGAAGGACGATCAATAAATAAAACGTGTACTATCACATATATATATAGTTAGGATGAAAGAGTTAAACAGGATGGGAAAGGAAGGGAGTGATACAAGTGGTAAGGTAAGAGATGCAAGACACAGAGGTAAAGTAGAGACATTTATTCAAGTAGTCATTAAAAAGATCTAAGGTATATACACACAATTATATGTTATAAAAAAAAAGAAAGACTGAATGAAGTGAGACATGTTATCTGAGATCCAAGTACACGGACTGCTGAGACTGTTGACTGAGTCGATGTTGACTGAGTTTAAACAAAGAAGAATACCGTATCATTATAAGGTAACAGTTCTTTATAGGTATGACAAAAGGTATCATCGATACGGTTAAATGTAAGGGTGGCTGTCACGTCATCTCAAGGGAAAGGAGTGTCAGAGAGGTCGTAAATAACAAACATCATAAAAACTACTACCGGCAAGATAAGTCACACTTCACTACGAAGTACCATCAAAACTAAACGTAAAGAGATTATTACTCGTTTCATCTCGTAGAAAAGTACACAAATAATCTATAGACACACAGGAGATACCTCTTTACAGACAAATCCAGAAGACAAATAAATAAATAAAAATAACTTGACAAACAAAAAGAATATAACTCGACATACTCGACGAATATATAAAACCTCTAATTAGGTAACGGTCAACAAAGGAAACGTTAATAAAAGAGGGTAAGACTCCCAATAAAATTTAACATAAATAGTAAAGGAACCGACACGTTCTCGAAAATTCAAATTAATCCAGGGTAAACAAATAAAAGTAATGAGATCCTCCACTAAGTTACGTTTAGAACGACACTAATACAGTCTCACAGGACGGATATAAAAGAAGATTCTCGAGTACCACATACCAGGAAAATTACGTAATAACTTAAGTCAAAAGACTATAAATTAACTTTGTAAACTGTGGATACAGGTAGTTACTATAACCGGATATTAAAAGTGAAAATAATAATAATAATAATATAGAAACAGACCAAAACCATAGTCCCACTACTACCGGAGTATCTTACTCAAATCTCACAAGAAAAGAGACATTATAAAACCTTACAAAATTCTTCATGTCTACAATTGAGAAGAGATTTATAAACCATCTTGAGTAAAACTTAGGTGGACCAGGAACGAACAACAAATAACACGAAAATTTTTTAATGATAAAGTTAAATTAGTGACCATTAACTGGACAATTATAAAAGATGAACAAGAACCAAATCAGAATCTTCTAACATGTAAAGATACTTGAAGGATTAAAAAAGGTCCAACAGGAATAACTGTATATCAACAAGTATTATCGAAGAAGATTGGGAAGATAAAGATACCATAGACGACATTCAAAAGGAAGAAGTAAAGACTAAAATAATCAAAACCGATAGAGACAATAAAAAACTACTTAGACCGATTCTCAAATAGACGAAACAAATAGAAAAGTTTCTTGGTTACAAATCGAAGTAACCACAAAATGAAAAAAATTAAAATGTGAAGGATAAAATAAATAAAAACGAGACTAGAAACACTAATATACGGAATGTAATCGAAAGTCAAAATGAACAAGAAAAAGATCAAGTAAATCCACTTTCCAGTGAAACATTTATACTCTAAAGAAACCAAGGGACTATCAACACATAATGATATTTAAACGGAGAATCTTGTCGAAAACAACTCAGGATATCTAAACCCTAGTAACTCAAGAATAAGTTAGAGAGAACTTCAAGAAAATTTCAAGGAAGAACTAAAGAAGTCAGTAGGTAACCACCACCAAAAACAAAAAAAAAGGAACATCAACTAAAGATCAGAGTATCGAAGTACCAACCTTTTCTACGAACTATAGTAGAATTAACAGTATGTAATAGGCTCTGAACAAAACACCGAATCGTATACGATATATGACTTCTTACAAGGTACGCATGTACCTTTTTTACACGTAGAACGACGAAAACTTACTTAAAAAAGATAAGTATCGAGAATTCAAGTAAACGAGACTACATTGTAAATTCCGGTTCCAAAGGAATAACTGGGTCTGTTCCAAAAGGAACAACTAGACAGACCTACTAGATAACTCCAATCACCCGACAATTTCAGGGGACGATAATGACATTGACGGTTATACACGTAAATACAAAGAATTATAAACCAAATAAATAAATCCACTAGGACACGACCCACGTACATATAAATGTCAAGAATATAGAAGAAAATTCTAACTACAGAAACAGTAATACTTTACAGTAAAAAACAAAGAACAACGTTGGAACCAAAATTCAAGATGAAACAGACTTTATTCTTAACGATGGGACAGAAAGAAAATTAAAAGTATACGTGTCTCATCGTAAAACGGAGAGGGCATAAGTTAGACACAATTAAATCATCCATCATATATATAAAGAGAACCTAAATATAGTTAAATGTGTCAGGGTTAGTAGATTAGGAGACTGAGGGGGAGGAGGAGGACGGGTGTTAGAAAGGGTCGTAACCCCATAAAAGGTCACTCAGTCGAGAAGTGTGGTCCACCGGTTTCGTAACCTCGAAGTCGAAGTCGTAGTCAGGAAGGTCACTTATAAGTCCCAACTAAAGGAAATCCTGTCTGACCAAACTAGAGGAACGACAGGTTTCCTGAGAGTTGTCAGAAGAGGTCGTGGTGTCAAGTTTTTGTTGTAAAGAAGTCATAAGTCGGCAAAAATACCAGGTGGAGAGTGTAGGTATATACTGATGACATTTTTGGTATTGAAACTTATATATCTAGAAACAGTCGTTTCACTACAGAGACGAAAAATTATGTGACAGATCCAAACAGTATCAATAAGAAGGTTTCTTGTTCATAGAAAATTAAAACACCGATGTCGGTGGTAGACGTCACTAAAACCTCGGGTTCTTTTACTTTAAAGTGTCACAAAGGTGAAAAGGGGTAGACAAAACGGTACTTCACTATTCTGGTCTACGGTACTAGAAACAAAAAACTTACAACTCAAAATTCGGTCGAAAAAATGAAAGGACAAAGTAGAAGTGGTTCTTTGAGAAATCAAGGAGAAGTGAAAGACGGTGATTTCACCATAACAGACGTATAGACTCTAACAACTATAAAGAGGGTCGTTAGAACTAAAGTCGAACACTCAATACGTCGGGTCGTAAAACATACTACATGAGACGTATCTTCAATTTATTCGTCTCACAGTTATATGTTGGAACTTTAAGAGGTAAGGGTTAAAACTTGGGTAGACAACAATGTACAAGTCGAGATTGACAACGAAGAACAGGACGTATGTCCAAAGATTTCTCAGTGCATTCCACCAGACAATCAGGGTGGAGAATTTCTTATAAGGTCCAATAACACTAGGTGTGTTTCCGAAATCGTAAAGAAATTATTAATCACTACAATTAGTTGAAAATTACACGAAAAACCCGTAGACATACAGAAGAAACCTCTTTATAAAAAAAAATTTAGAGGGTGAGTAAAAAAATAATCTAACAAAGAAAGAAAGAAAGAAAGAAAAATATAACTCGAAGTACTCGAGAAACCTATAAAACCACTAATTAGGAAACAGTGAAGTTAAATTATACAAAAGAGGATTAGACACTCGACAGAAAAATAAAACGAAAACCGAAGGAAAACACACGTCTTATAAAATTCAAATACGATACGATACGATTCAGTGAAGTCAGCACAGGCTGAGACACCCTGGGGTATCTGCCGTTAATCCAAGTTAAACAAATATAAACAAAAAGAGGGGTAATGAGATCCTCCTTCTAGTCTTTTCTAGAACGACGGTAAATACAGTCTCGCATAAGACGGATACAAAAGGAGATTATTAAAATATAAAACAAGAATATACATTCAGAAATTGAATAAAATTAAACAAAAAATGTCTCATAAGACTAAAATAATAAAAGGTTAATGGGTAGGTTAAAAGACTCGTTGTAAATAACTTCTTCGAGAGAAAGAGGTAACATACAAGAATAGAGGAAATAGTATCTAATCCACTGATCGTCACGAACCCAAATATAGAACTGAAAGATATGACAAAGTAACTAGGTATAAAGACAAAAAGAGGTTCATGGTATGACAAAACTACTGACATCGAAAAATCATGTTAGACTTAAGTTCCTCGGACTGAGGAGGTCAAGACAAAAACAAAGAGTCCTGATAAAACCAATAAGTTCCGGAAACATAGAGGCATATTTAATCTTTTGCAAAACAAGATTAAGACATTATTTTTATGGTAACCATTAAATTGTTTCTCACGTAACTTAGACATCGAACGAAACACATCGTAACAATAAAACTGTTATGAATAAAGAAGGTTAGGTTGTTGTACCGTATAAAGAGGTCACTTTAAACTTTACCTTCAGGGAAACAGTCTGTCCTTGAAAGACTTTGAGAGAACATCATTGTATGTATTCTTTTAGGCTGTTGTATGGAGAACAGGCAATAGGGGTGAGGGTGGAAGCAAGGAGGCCTCTGCAAGTCTAGGTGAGTCATAATGGTGGTGGCAGTGGAGATGGCAAGGAGAGGTCAGATTCTGAATCCATTTCAAACAGAGCCAAAAGAATTTGCTGATGGATTGCAACATGTGACTGAATGGGAAGTGTAATTCTTCCATTTCAGCACAAAGGTCCCTTCTTCAAGGAAGCCTCCTGAGAACCCTGGTTACTAATCTAAGGTCCTCTAGTAAACACTCTTGAAAGCCCTGGTCTTAAGTCCTCCTTCATCAAATACCTCACGTTGCTGACGGCTATTTAGCGACCTGTTCTCCTACTTACCTGTCAGCTCCCTGTCTGTCTTGTCTGACACATTCGTATGATGTCTGGCACACAGTAGGCACTCAATAAATGTTCGTTGGCTAAATGAAAAGAACCCATTCGAGCCTGATCCCCATCTCCGTAAATTACTTGCTTCCAGTCTCTAGGCTAGAGTAAGAAAGGGTTCATTCTTGCTAATGGGCTCTAAGTGCATATATTTGTGCCCTGGGTATGGCCTGGAGGAGCCAGCCTCACCTGTCATCCCAGAGGCAGTGGAATTCATTTAGCTGTTCATCGAACACCAAACCAGTGCCAGACAGTGTCCTGGCCTCCAGGTTCAGATTCTGCGAGGAAAAAAATGGGAGAGACTGATGCATTGAGGGCCTGAATCAGAGGGAACATCCCACACTGTCCAGGATGGAGAACCTTAGGGTTTTGATTGTCCCAGGAGCCTCTCACCAGCCCTTGCAGCCCCATGATGAGGTCTTGCTCGGCTGTTTGGCTAAGCTTCTTCATTCTGCCTTTCTTCTTTACCTCCGCTAGACTGGGGCTGGAGCGGAGCATGGCACCCTTTTTAATACCTCGCTTCTGCCAAACAGAGAGAAGGGTCAGAGTCCAATGCACAGCCCGCTGCTCCCCCTCCCCCTCATCAAGGCAGGTTGGGGGGCCTCACCGAGGTGATGCTGGAGTCATGTGTGGGGGAGTGGGGATTGTGCCTACTCCTTCGCTCCTTGGGTGTGGTGGAATCCTGACCGGTGGAGGTCATGGCTGGGGAGACTTCACCCCTGACGCGGTCCTGGGGGGTGGGGTGGAGGTGACGGTGAAGGAGCCCGAACGCCCTTAAGACCCCACATACCAGCCCTTTCCCAGACCCCGCCCCCTAGGCTAGTCTCCTTCCCTTATGCTGGCTCTTCCCGACCGCCTTTTAAACTCCACCTCTCAAGGCTCTCTCCCTCCAACCGGGCGTCCATCCTACCTGGTCCCGCCCATTCCACTAGGCTCCATCCCTTTAACACTATTCTTTCTTCTTTCAAAGTCTTGCCCTTTAACAGAGCAATTAACCCCCAAGCTCAGTCCGTTCTCTCCGCCCCTTCCGCTCTATCAACCCTTTCATTCCCCAAAGCCTCGCGCAGACCCCACCCCTTCGCAAACCTGCCCCTTCCAGCCAATCTCCCAAGATAATCAGCCACCCTTTCACTCAGCCAGACCCAGCCCCGGCCCCGGCCCCGACTCCACCCTTAACGATCCACTTAACTCCACCCCTTATCGGGCCAGCCCAGCACCTTCCATTTGGCTAGATCCTGACCCTAACGTTTTGACAAGCCCAGCTCCTCAGGGGACTGCCTCTTTCCCTCCAACAGGCCCCACCCCCTACCCAAGTCCAACCCCTAGCGCTTCACCAAGCTCCTTCAGTCAGTTCGAGCCGCCTTCCGCTGGCCCCTCCTCCTTCTCGCCCCGCCATTGGCACCGACCAATCCCTTCTGCGCCACTCACCGGGTGCAGCCCCTTTCTCAAACTCCGCCCTTGTCTGGAGCCTCCAAATTCCTGACGACCGCAGGTGCGTGATCCCCTCTTTTACATTGGGCCGAGTCTCTCCACAGACCGCCCCGATTCCGCCCACACAAGGGACCGTGCCGCACCGCCGCGCCCCCACAGCGGGCCACACCTCCCGTGGACTCACTATCGGCTACTCCACTTCTCTGCGCTCGACGCTGGCCGTACTGCGCCTGCGTGAGGCGCCTACAGGCGGCTCGACCAAGCGCCGGGGCTCAAGCCCGACCCTCTCCCAACCACCCCCGCTGTCGTCCTATCGGCCATGGCCGCCGTCCCTTATTCCCTGTCCACTTACCTTAGGGCCCCTCCAGACCCGCGCCCCCCTACCGTGCGATGACTCAAGAGTGGAAGCAAGCAAACAAGTGCGTTAGGAAGGGGCGCTTTCTCACCTCCCCGTGGCTTCCCGCGCGACGCGCCGTAATGACGTAGCCCGGGCGGGCTGGTGGTAGTGCCTGGAGAGCGTTGGAATCTGGACAAGGCTGGTGGCGGCCAAAATGGGAGTGGTGATGATGATAAATGTGAGGATTTTCTGAGTTCATGTTCACTAAGGTAGTACACAAGAAACATTCACCAAATGTTAGATACTAATATTCTGCCGCGAAACTGGTGGAGCAGAAGGAGTCTCGGTAGGGGCAAATAATTGTGATAATAGCAAGTATTATGTGACAGGCATTGTCGTAAGACAAAATACTATGAGGTCGTTCCTGGAGGCTGCTTTGCAGATGAGGAAACTAAGGTTACGTGACTTAACCATGTGACCTTGGGCAAGTTACTGAACATCTCTGTGCTTCAGTTTCCTCATCTGGAAAATTGTGATAATGATAGTGCCCAGAGACAGAATGGACCTCAGGAGGGGAGTTTTTATTTGGGCGGTGGCCCTCCACAGTGTCACTTCTACTCCCATGGTGTAATAGAAAGTGTGTGCCTAGCACGTAGGGGAGGTTGCCCCTGTGCACCCCATCCCCAGCTACCTCACATCACATGTCTAAATGTCAGCCCCACAGTAAGCCAGTTTGTCCTCCTAATCTCCCTGTCTCATTCTTCACCATTTCCTACTGGGCTGTAGGCTGGGGTGGGAGAGATAAGCAGTCTGGGGTTCAACATCGCTTACTAACAAACAGATTGACAGCCCCATTGCCCAGTAGCTGGGTCCTCTGACCGTCTTGCAAACCCCTGTTCGAGCCTTCTCGTCCCTTACAGTTTTTTCCTACCTGACCATGTCTTTTGTCCCAGTGGAAGAGGGTTACAGCTTTAAGACCTTTAAACCTCTGCATAGACCAAAGAAAGCATGTAGACAGTGATACACCCTGAGGAGCATTTTGAGACTGTGATGCAGGGTAAAAGAGTAGGGAGTCATGAAAAAGCCAAGGCCCATATTTTTCTGAATAGTCAGAAGAGAGATTTCTCTAGAGCTGACGTTGGCAAACTTTTTCTATAAAGGGGCTGATAACAAATATTTTAGGCTTTGCAGGTCACATATGGCCACTGTGGCATTGTCTTCCTTCCTGTTCTCCTTCCCCCTCTTCCTTCCTTTTCCTTTCTTTTGCTTCCCTTTCTTTTCTCCATCCCTTCCCCTCCTTTTCTCTCCTTTATGTTCTTTTTGTCTCTTTAAAAGTGTAAAAACAGGTTGCAGTCTGGCTTTGGCCTGAAGGTCACGGTTTGTGGATCCCTGCTGTACAGTGTCAGTCTTCGGTTTCCTTTATCTGGCTGGGATTCTTTTACAGGATGAGTGCAGAGGTTCCATGCTTCCTGAGGAGTGGCATTCCTTTTATGTGAGATGTGAGGATAGGGATTCATAGAAAAGGTCAGGTTATTTCTGGTGTTCTTGTACTGGGTCAAGCAAATGTTCCTGGACAGGGATTCCTATAGTTTCTGTAGTGGTGTTCCTCTATGGAACTAGGCAGGGGTTTCCATACAGGAAATAGCCAGTTGTTTCTAGGGAACTCCAGGCTATGCATTCCCATACAAATTCAGGATGAGGCTCCATAGACTGCATTATAACAGGTTCCTATAAAGAGGTGGTTGTGGTTGTTTAGTTGCAAAGTTGTGTCCAACTCTCGCAGCCCCATGGACTATAGCCCACCAGGCTCCTCTGTCCATGGGATTTCCCAGGGAAGAATACTGGAGTGGCTTGCCATTTCATTCTCCAGGGGATCTTCCCCTGCTGCTGCTGCTTAGTCACTTCAGTCGTTTCTGACTCTGTGTGACGATATGGACTGTAGCCCACCAGGCAACTCTGTCCATGGAATTCTCCAGGCAAGAATACTGAAGTGGGTTGCCATGTCCTCCTCCAGGGGATCTTCCCAACCCAGGGATTGAACCCTGGTTTCCTGCATTCCAGGTGGATTCTTTACTGCTGAGCCACCAGGGAAGCCCCAAAAGAGATTATGTAGCCCAATTCAGGGTCAGCACAGGTGTTTC
Source organism: Capra ibex (assembly GCA_006410555.1). Taxonomy (NCBI): domain Eukaryota; kingdom Metazoa; phylum Chordata; class Mammalia; order Artiodactyla; family Bovidae; genus Capra; species Capra ibex. Next base: position 18,315,739 of record SJYO01038709.1, on the reverse strand, counting down.
TGTAAAGGTTCAGAGCTGTATTCATACAAATTTAGGATTAGGTGTTCATGTCCAGATTCAGTCTAGATTATTATTAATTGTGCTAAATTATGTTAGCTGTTGTAAAACCTAGAATCTCAGAGGCTTCACAGATGCATGTTTATTTCTTACTCATACAAAATCCATTGGGAATATTTATTACTGATCATTCATGGACCCAGGCAACTTCCATTTTGCAGATCTGCTCTCCTCTGAGCCCTTGGAGCCCTCACTATTCAGCTAGTAGATGGGGAAAGAGAGAGTCGAAGAGTCTATGACAGAATTTTATGGAAGAGGTATGAAAGTGTAGTATGTCAATCTGCCCACATTCCATTGGTCAGAGCTCTGTCACATGCCCATATCTAATTATAAGGGAGGTGGGAAAAGTGGGTGAGCCTAGAAAGAAAAGGAACAGGTTTCAGAGCCTACAGCAATGTCTGCTACAGGATTCTATAGACTCCACAGAGCTATGCTGTCCAATGTGGTAGTTACTAGCCACACACTGAGCCCTTGAAATGTGACTAGTCCAACTTGAGATGTACTGTAAGTATAGAATACACACTGAGTCTTTTTTTCTTTGAATTGGTATAAATAAATGTATCAATAATATTTTTTAGGGGGTGAGCTGTGTCATGGGGGATATTAGTTCCCTGACCAGGGATCAAACCTGAGACCCATAAAGTGGAGAAAGAGTTAGTCGCCCAGTCGTGCCCGATTCTTTGCAACCCAATGTACTATAGCCCACCAGGCTCCTCTATCCGTGGGATATTTCAGGAAAGGATACTGGAGTGGGTTGCCATTTCCTTTGCCAGGGATCATCCTGACCCAGGGATCGAACCTGGGTCTCCTGCAGTGCAGGCACATTCTTTACCAATGAAACTACGAGGGAAGGGCCCCTAGAGTGGAAGTGCGGAGTTCTAACCACTGGACTGCCAGGAAGTCCCAGCAATAACTTTTAAGTTGATTAAAATAATTTTATTTATTACTGACTGGGCTCAATCTTGATTGCTGTGTGATCATTCCTCTCATTGTGGAGAGCAGGAGTAACTCTAGTTGTGGTGCTTGGGCTTCTCATTGCAGTGGCTTCTCTTGTTGCAAAGCACAGGCTCTAGGGCACTTGGGCTCAGTAATTATGGTTCCTGGGCTCTAGAGCACAGGCTCAATAGTTGTGGTGCTCGGGCTCAGTTGCTCTGCAGCATGTGGGATCATCCTGGATCAGGGATTGAACCCACGTCTCCTGCATTGTCAGGTGGATTCTTTACCACTGGGCCACTAGGGAAGCCACTATATCGATTACATATTGAAATGAAATACTATTGGTCCTTGAACAAAATGGATTTCAATTTGTGGGTTCACTTGTATGCAACTTTTTTTTCAATACATATTACTGCTACATGATCCAAGGTTGGTCGAATCTGTGCTTAGTAACTCAGTCTTGTCTGACTCTTTGCGAGTCTACAGATGTGAAACTGCTGATGTGGAGAAACCAAATATAGAGGACTGACTATAAAGTTATACACGATTTTCACTGCTCGGAGTTGTCAGTGCCCCTCCCACCTTGTTGTTAAAGTGTCAACTGTACTCAATTATAGTGGGTAAAGTATAAAATATATCATTTAAATTAACGTCACCTGTTTTTCTCTCTTTTTAATACAGCCACGTGAAAATTTAAAATTACACATGTGACTAGAATTGTACTTCTTTTGGACAGCACTGCTATCGAGAATTCTCTTTAATGTATCAGGACAGGGGTGGAGGTGGAGGTTTCTCCACCTGTAGAGGTTTCTCTACAGGGTCGGGTTGTTTTGTCTTGTCTGAGGTCTGAAGAATGACCCTATTATCTGGTAAGACAGGTTTGTAGAAAAATATGAGGGTTGGAGACATTGTGGAGTGAGAGGGGAGGATGTGAAGGCATTGTTTTCTTGGGAAGATTAAGCATGGCTGTTCCTTTAGAGGACAGAGGGTGGTTTTCTGTAGAGGGTCAGGCCAAAGGATCATAACATACTGAGGCCAGGTATTTCTGCATGGGATCAGAGCTGGGTGGCAAGAGATGCAGATCGAGAGACTCTTAGGGGTTAGGCCAGGGTTTGTTTGTTTGCTTGCTTGCTTGTTTGTTTTTCATTTTGTTGGGGTTATAGCCAATTAACAGACAATATTATGATAGTTTCAGGTGAACAGCAAAGGGACTCACCCATACATATACACGTATCCATTCTCCTCCCAACGCCCCTCCCATCCAAGTTGCCGCATGACATTGAACAAAGTTCTCCGTGCTACAGTATGTCTTTGTTGGTCATCTATTTTAAATGTAGCAGTGTGCATGGTAAGTCACTTCAATGTTGTCCGACTGTTTGCGACCCTGTGGACTGTTGCCCACCAGGCTCCACTGTCCATTGGATTTTGCAGGCAAGAATACTGGAGTGACTTGCCATTTTCTACTCCAGGAGGCCAGGGTTCTTGTACAGACTCAGGACAGGTAATCATGGTGATTCAGATTTTGGATTGTTTAACAAGGTCAGAGCAGAAGTTCCTGTGCAGGATAGATGTTTTTATACTGGTTCATTTCTTGGATGTCTCTCAAGTCAGAGGTTCCCTTTGAGTGTGAGAGCAGGGTTTTCTGTACCAGCTCAGGACACAAGTTCCTGAAGGGACTCAGAGGGTGGTCCCACGCAGCATCAGGACAGAGATCCTGTGCAGATGTAGGACACAGTCACCTTCACAGATTCAGGTGAGGGTTTCTTCTGTTGGGTCAGGACAGTGGCTCCTGTAAAGAGCAAAAGTGGGGCTTCTGGGACAAGGCCGGGGAAGGGGCTGTCATAGAGAGTCACAGGGCTTCCCATGCAGGGTCACAGGGGTGTTCCACAGGGGAAGGTTAGGAGTTCCTGTAAAGGATCAGGTCAGAGGTTCCTATAAATGAGTCAAGTTAAGGATTTCTTTGGAGAGTCAGGATAAAGGTTTTCTGCTTAAAGTCTGATTAGAAGTTCCAGAACAGTTATAGTCAAGGCCTCCTGTAGAGAGTCATGGCCCTGGCGCAAACATAGGGTGAGGAGGGGAAGCCATGTACAGTGTCTGGGAGGGGGATCCTGTGCCAAGTGAGACCATGGGTGGCTGCATAGGATGAGATATGGGCTTAAAGTTGAGGATTAGGACAGGTGTCCCTAACACAGGGCTTCCTGTGTCAGCTCAAGACTGAGGTTCATGTTGAGAGTTAGAGCAGGAGTTCCTGCATGCTCTGTGTGGTGGGTTGTGAAATCAGCATGTTGTGCAGAGTGACGTTAGGAGTTATTGTCCACCATGGAGGCAAGGGCTTCTAAACTCAGTCTGGATTTTCTGAACTCACTAGATTTTCTAGTGAGTGAGGTATTTTGAAAATGCTACCTGGAGGGCAGGGCTCCAGTACGTTGTGAGGACAGAGGTGTCCTGTCCAAGGTCAAGATAGGATTCCTATAAAGAGAGTGAGACTTGGGAAGAGGGTCAGGACAGGCATTTCTGTTAGGGGTGGTACAGGGACTTTCTTTCAGTGGGAGTTCCAGATTGCCAGCAGGAGTAAGGCAGAGGTTCTTGTGCCATGGGAGGCCAGGGGTTCCTCCTGTGCAAGGTGCGGGCTGGTGTTCCTGTCCAGAGTCAGGCTGGGTTTCCTATTGATAATTAGAAAAAGGGGTTCCCTTAGAGTCCCAGAAATAGGTTTCTGTACTGGGCTCGGGCAGCCATTCTTATAGCGGGTGCAGACCCAGATTCCTGAGCAAGGTGGGGCCAGGCACATTTCCACACAGGTTCTGAGAGGGGTTTCTATTCAAGATGAAGACTAGGCCTCCTCCAGGCTGAGAGGGCTGGGGTCCTGTAGGGGCAACCAGGCTTTTACAGGGCCAGGGCCCTTGTGGACAGTTCCTGTAAGGAGTGTGTGGACCACTATGATTCTCACATGGGCTAATGTAGTGACTGCTCTAAAGGGATGCTGCTCTGTTGAGGACAGCTACTCACGCCTGCTGTGTTCAAGATATGTGGGCCCACAGTCCCCACCTTGGGGCTCCAGGGGAGAAGCTGTACAGAGAACCAGACCAATTAAGTGTGAGGTTTTTGGGCTCCAAAATCACTGCAGATGCTGATTGCAGCCATGAAATTAAAAGACACTTACTCCTTGGAAGGAAAGTTATGACCAACCTAGATAGCATATTCAAAAGCAGAGATATTACTTTGCCAACAAAGGTCCATCTAGTCAAGGCTATGGTTTTTCCAGTAGTCATGTATGGATGTGAGAGTTGGACTGTGAAGAAAGCTGAGTGCCGAAGAATTAATGGTTTTGAACTGTGGTGTTGGAGAAGACTCTTGAGAGTCCCTTGGACTGCAAGGAGATCCAACCAGTCCATCCTAAAGGAGATTAGCCCTGGGTGTTCTTTGGAAGGAATGACGCTAAAGCTGAAACTCTAGTACTTTGGCCACCTCATGTGAAGAGTTAACTCATTGGAAAAGACTTTGATGCTGGGAGGGATAGGGGGCAGGAGGAGAAGGGGATGACAGAGGATGAGATGGCTGGATGGCATCACCGACTCGATGGATGTGAGTTTGAATGGACTCCGGAGTTGGTGATGGACAGGGAGGCCTGGCGTGCTGCAGTTCATGGGGTCACAGAGTCGGACACGACTGAGCAACTGAACTGAAGACTCACTATAGTGAAGGGAGGGTCACCCATCTAAAATCCACTCCTTAAACTCAGTGTGGTCAGGGTGAGTTCTGAGCCTAGCTTTTCATTAGTCAAATGAGCATGAATGCAGTTTCCTCAGGCTTTTTTTTTTTCCAGGTGTTCATGAACTAAGGCAGCTGAAGTCTCTCAGCTGTTGCCGACCCACAGTGAGCACTTAGTTAAAGGTGCTGCTTGCTGTTAGGAGCTGCTGGAAAGCCTCGGCCAGCTGTGGCGAGCCACTTAACCTGTCTGGTTTAGGATGTCACCTGACTGCTCCTGTGTAAGGGTTTGTTAAATGGAAGTACAGGTTCCACATTCCGGGAAGCAGTTCACCCTGGTGAGTAGGTAGGTGTGTTGGGGCGGGAGCTGGTACTGTGGGGAGCTCCCCGACCTTCAGGGTCTAAATATCACCCCCAGAGGGCACTTTGTCCTCCTAATCTCCCCAGCTAATTCTCTACCATTTCCCACAGGGCTGCAGGCCTATCTGGGTTGAGAGAGTTAAGAGATAAGTGACAGAAAGGCCCATAAACAGCCTCACAGTCCTGCACTGGCCTTCTGACCTACTTGACGGCTACCATTCCCACCCCCCTTCCTCCCTTTCCTGTCCTCAGATGTCCGATGTCCCTTAGAAGAGGGTTCCTGGCTTACACCAACTGAAACTGGTGGCTCAGACGGTAAAGAATCTGCCTGCAATGCAGGACACCCGGGTTCAATCTCTGGGTTGGGAAGATCCCCTGGAGAAAGAAATGGCAACCCACTCCAGTATTCTTGCCTGGAGAATTCCATGGACAGAGGAGCCTGGCGGGCTACAGTCCATGGGGCTGCAAAGAGTCAGACACAGCTGAACAACTAACACATACAGTGTCAGCCACTCGGAGACACTGGGACATGGCCCACGCCACACGATATGCTCACACACATACGGACTTGCACAGAAATACTGTTGTCACCAGACCCACAAAAACATTCTAAGACTCAGACCCCACTGCTGTGCCTCACACACCATCATATAACAGTTCTTATTCAATGTTCCGAAATGTGTATGGATCCACTTCTGTGCCCAGTGCACATGCCGTCATGCTGTATCAAAGATCACCCCACTGGTGCACAACCCCACACGTTTACTCAGCACATGATGCCGCTGACACACTTCCACATACTTCGCACATTCACCCCTGCCCAGCCTTTCAGGGGAACCTGGAGTCACGCACGTCATGTCACACAGCCTCATCCCTATTGCCCGTTGCACACTGGCTCCCACCATGATGTGTCGGTGCACGTGCTATCTCGTACCACCTGGACGCTGTCACACTTGGTTTCACATATACCATTACAACTGTGAAGCCCCATGTGCCATCTCCCATGGTCACACATGGCAGCTCACAGTGTCATGAAATAATTGTGGACACAGATACATACACACACCCCAGTCCCACACAGACTCACACCTCCATTTTCAGGACTCTGGCGGTTTTATTTTACGGAAGCTTTGAAGGTCCAGCCCAAGGTTTTTCTGGGTCCCAGAAGGTTGGATAGGACACACTGCTGGCTAGAAATGGGGAGGGAACACCAGACCCTGCCCTGAGGCCATGCTCTGTACTCTCATGAGCTGAGTGGGGCCACCACAGTGGTGGTGGTGGTGGGAGGCACAGGGCCTGTGGGGAAGGAGCCTGTGGGTGAGCCCAACAGGGGTCCTGGGAATGGCATGATATGGCTGACAGGCCCTGACAGCACTACGGGGCCCAGGCCTTGGTAGACATGGGCAGTACCAGGTGGGCCCAATGTCAAGCCTGAGGTCACCTCCCCACAATTCCCACTACTGCTGCCCCCAGCCACCACCATGAAGCCGCCAGATGGTCCTTCTGCTGCTCCTGTAGCTCCTAGGCTGGATCCCCGTTTCTTTTTCCCTTTCCCAGATGCCTTGCGGTTTCGAGTCTGGATACCATCCTTCCTCATGGTCAGTGGTCGGTTCACCTGCCAAGAGGGAGGCCATGGCTGTTTCCCAGCTCCACATCTTGCTCTATGACTCCTCCAGGGATGACCAATTCACCCCACTTCTAAGAACAGAGAACTTATTCAAGGATTAGGGAATGTGACCCTGATATGACAAGAATCCTGAAGTTTTCAGGCTGTGAGTTTGGGAAAGCCTCTCAGGTTGATAGGAGCTGCCCCTGGTCTAGGGCAGGGCAGGGGAGTGGAAATTAGCTGATGGCCTAGGGAGGAGGTGACAGGTGGGAATCAGGAGAGAGGGTGGAGGGGTGAGAGGGAGTGGGGGGTGGAGGAAGGGTGAAGGAGGAGGAAGGAAGAAAATATCTAATGGAGAAAGGAAGAGGGAAGGGTGGAGGGGAAGGAAGGGAAACGGGAGGAAGGAGAGGAGGGAGGATCCAAGGGCCCCAGGTCACCTGGTGTAGTTTGTAGTAGAGGCCGCAGGCGTTGCACACAGGGTCCCCGCTGGCATTTCTCCGCCACAGTGTCGTGGTGGTAGTCTGGCAGTTGGTACACTGGGTCCCTGCCCTTTTGCTGACAATCTGGGGGAGGGAGCAAGTAAGTATGGACACACTGCTGGGTGGAGGACCAAAGAGGTGAGGGTCAGTATGAGGGCAGGGTTTGCTTCAGGGAAAGGGCTAGGGTTTCTGTGTGGGTAAGGAGAGGGCCTCCCTGCCAGGATAGGCATTGGGGGTATTTTATGGGGCGCTACACAATTTGCATGTAACTTTGGCCATCCACTGGAATCATTATGGGAATTAGAAGTAATCATGATTCCCCCGCATCCCAGCCAGTTCAACCAACACATCTGAGGAGGGTCTCAATCCCTAGTGGTTCAAAGTGCCCCAAGGTGATCCCAGTGTGATGCAAAGGAAGAGAAGTGCAGGGAGAGGATAGAATTCCTGCTTGCAGCCTATGTTTGGTCAAGGATAAGAGGCACTGTACACAGCTGGTGGATGGGGAAGGAGCGGAGCGTGTGGGTTCTTATAGATCATCAGGACTGGGATTTCTGTGAAGGTTGAGAACAGCAGGGATGGCAGGGCTTGGTGTTACCAGGCGCTTCTTGGGCCGGATGAGAGGCCTGTTCTGCCCATTCATCTTGTGATAGAGGCCACAGGCGTTGCACAGGTAGTGGCCTGTCCTGTCCCGCCGCCACAATGGTGTCGCCGTTGCTCCGCAGTTCACGCATTCTCTGGCCTCTGGTGGGGTAGACAGAGGGGAGGAAGGAGTTAGTCTCAGACCAGCTCTCCCTTGGTCACCCCCACCAGCCTCAACCTCCCAGTCCCTTTTTGAGAACCTCACCGCAGGGGGTTAAGGGCAGAGTTCCACGAAGCTTAGGGGAGGAATAAGGTGCTGGATTAAGGGGGCTCCCAGTGGGAGAAAAGTAGGTACTAGAAAAGTCAGGACCCCCGTAGGCACTGCTAGGGACTGGAATTGATGAAGGTGGTGCAGTCCCCAGTGTCAAGAGGTCTGGACTCATCCGCTCCGTCTTTAAAGTCTCCAGGAAGCTGCTTCCCCCTTTCCCATCCAGATCTTCTGAGGCCTGGGGAGAGGAGTCCTCACGGGTGGGGCACACAGTTGAGGCAGGGTAGAGCCCAGTCTTGCCGTAGGCCCAGCTAGCATACGGTGAGCCCCCGGGGATCCCCTCCATACAGTTGATCAGTGGGTACACCTGAAAGACTATGGGAGTATGGGAAAGAAAGAGGAAAGAGAAACAATCAGTCTAAATTCATCTTACTTTCAGGGTCTAATGATGCCCAAGAGCCTCAATATAGTGACCAAGTTTCCATGCTTTGAACGGGTGACCAGAAGAACTGCTGGCGTTTGAGTGACTCCAGTGTCTGGGCCCTGTGGTTGCTAGTGGTTGCTCTGTCCCCTGACCTCCAACATTTCCAAATGAGCTTTGAGGATGACTTGTTGGGATTTGGAGCCCCATATATTACCTGGCAACTCCAGCCACTGTCTACTTCCATCATTGCTTTCCGGTATGGCTACCCCAAGAGGACAGGTTGGGGAGCAATGGCATTCCCAGTTCTGGGCTTGACTAGGAGTCAGCACAGAGATGTGAAGCCTTATCTCATTTTCCAGAATTGACTCTTTGAAGTCAATTGACTCTGGGTCTCCATGGCAACCTTGACAGCACAGAGCCAGTGCCAAGATAGCCACCCAAAGAAGTTACCTGGGGAGTGTCTGTAGGCCTCAGCGTCCCTGTAGTAGGCCAGTGCGGCAGCTGCAGCCGTGGCGGTGCTGGCAGCAGTGGAGGAGGCTGCTGTATCCAAGCCCTCAGACCCGGGGGGAAAGAAGACCCCCGATTCTGGTGGTGAAGATACCAAGGCAGGGTCCATGAACTGGGGTAGGGGCTCAGAGGTCCCCAAGGCCCCGAGGCCAGGGAACTCCATGGGGCTTCTGGGGTTTGACCTGTGAGGACAGGAGGGGTCCTCAGACACAGAAACCCCCCTCTCCCCTCTCTTCCTCCTTTCTCCCTCCTCCCACTCCATTCCCTTAGTCCTCTTACCCCCCTTTTCCACCTCCCTAGTACCCTCCTCTTGCCTCCTCTGTCCACCCTCATCTCTCCCTTTTCTTCCACTCAGTTCTCTTACTCCCTATCCTGCCCCTTTTCCCTTCTTCCTCTTATCTTTCCTCTCCTCCTTTTCTCTCCTCCACACCCTCCTTTTACTCCTCTTCTGTTTTGTCTCCTCTCCATTTTCTCTCCCCATCTCTTCTTTCTCCTCCTCTCCCCCTCTTCCTTCACTTTCTGCTCTTCCTCCTCCTCCCTTCCTCCCTGCTCTCTCTTTTTCCCTTCTTCCTCTTCCTCTCCCTGTCCTTTTCTCCCTGGTCCCCTATCTCTTCTCCTTCCGTCTCTTCCTCCTCTCCCTCTGCTTTTCTTAGCCTCCCCCCTTCCCCATTCAACAACTGCTTCACTCCTCTTTCCTTCTCCTCCTTTGTCCTCCCCTCCCCTCTTCTGTCTTCATCATTCTCCTTTGCCTCCCTTTCTGCTCATCTCTTTCTCCTTTTCCTCATTTTCTCCTCTCCTCCTCCTCCACTTTCTCTTCTCCCTCTACCTCCACCCCCTCACCCTCCTAGGAATGTGTAGGTGGGGTGGGCTGAGCTGCAGAACCAGAGTCCCTTGAACTCCTTGGTCATTCCCCAGACCTTGGGGTTCAGCCTCCTGTCTCCCCAACTTCATCCCTATCTGTTGCATCTTGCCTTCTGACTTTCTCAGAAACCCCATGGTTTCCGGCTTGACTCTCCCCTCCTCCACCTCCGTTGAGTGTGCAGACAGAGGGCCCCCTCAGTTCCTCCCTGTTTCATGGGGGGGTCAGTACCCCCACTGCTTATCTCTGCCATCCCCGCCCAACTTTTGAAATCACCCCAAGGCCTGTGGCTTCCTCTGAGGAGGGGGACAGGTGGGAGGTGTTCCCTCTGCCTGTGCCGTGTCCTCTGGAGAGGTCTGCCATAGTTCTGCTTTCCAGCTCCTTCAGTCCCCAACATGCCCAGGCCTTAGTTTCCCCATCTGCTGGATAGGAGGTGCTGACAGGGGTCTTTGCCCCTTTGCCTCTATTCTTCTCTGTGCGTATCTCTTGTCTCCTGTGTCTCTTTTCCCCTACCCTGCTTCTTGTCAAGTCTGGCTCTCTATTTCCCTCCCATTTTTCTGTGCTACCATGATTCATCTTGCTCTCTCTGTGCTTTTATAAATGTCTGTTTTTCCTCATCCCCTTGTCTGTCTTCCCATGTCTCTGATTCTCTTTCCATCTTTATCTCTCTTTTATCTCTTTCTTTGCTCTCTCTATATTTTTCTGTTTCTCTTTTTCCCTCTCCGCTCATCTCTCTGAATGTCTGTATATCTCTCCCGCTCTGTCACTTTCTGCTTGTTTGTCTCTTCCTTCGTGTTTCTCTCTGGGTCCTCTGGCCTTATTTTAATGTCTTTCTCAATGTTCCCATACCCCTAATCATACCCTTCTGCACACAACCCCAGTTGAGGAGTCAGGAAACCTACTGCTACCCTTGACTTGCCCTGTGAATCTGAAGGCCTTGGTCTCCCTGTCTGTAGGGTGAAGTGACAGAGATAAAGAAGACCACCTTCCCCTGCCTAAGTGACCCATTGTATTGCCTATGTAGACAGGCTCACAGCTGGGCCCTGGGTTGGGGTTGTGCTAGGAAACAGACAGGCCTGTCATTGTACCCACCATCAACCTTCTCTAGGCCCTGGGCCGCCTTCTGTCTTCTCTGGGAACAGTGTCTTGCCTCCTCATCTCCAACTCCATCTCTTTCCTGTCTGTCTCGCCATGATTCTATCTGTGAGTCTCTCTCTGCATTTCTGTCTCACTCTCCTTTTCTGCTCCCGAATCTCCCACTCTTTCCTGTCTCTCCGTCTCTCTTACTCTTCCTTTGAGTCTCTGTTTTTCTTCTTTCTCTTCATGTCTCTGTATTTCGCTCCTTTTCTCCCTCTCCATCTCACTTTTTTTTCCTCCTTTTTCTCTGTCTTGATTTGTTTCTTACTCTTTTTGTCTCTGTTAACCACTGTTCTTTTATCCCCTCATCCTCTCCTCACCAGCACACCCCCCCAGTCTCCTTCCAACCCCACTGCCCCTGTCCCTACACCTTGTACCTTGGCAGGTCCAGGACTGCCCACCCCTCTGTGGCAGGGACCCAACTCCCCCCGCCCCCCCCCAGTTATCACTCTCTAGACAGAGATAAAGTTTATCTCAAGGCTGGGGGATATGAAAACTCCTTATCAGCTGCCCCACTAGAGTAAGTGCTGCCCCAACGGGTGGCAGGCAGCTGGCCGGCCCTCAGCTTTCCCTCAGTCCAGCCCCTCACCCCAGGTAACATCCCCACCCCAGCCCTCAAGGGAGGGTCCCTTGGGACTGAAGGGAGTACAGATGGGATCTGGGGGCAGACGAGTCTTGGGAGAGTCTGAGATGGAGTTTGAGGATTAGATATGGGGTTAAGGAGTCAGGGGTTTGGGGAACAACTGGAGTTTGGGGTAAACAAATGCGAGTTTAAGAAGCAGTGAAAGGTTTGCTTGAAAAGTCACATTTTGGGATCAGAAATAAGTTGGGAAGGCAGAAACAGGGTTGGGGATCAGAGGCAAAGTTTGAGAGAGAGAGAGAAAGTTGAGAAGTTGGAGCTATAGTTTAGGGGTTGGGGTGGATTCTGAGAGTCATAGAAAAGTGTGAGGGTCCAAGGGTTTTGCTGGAGCGGAGATGGAGTTATGATAGGCAGGCAGAGGTGTGTCTGATGACTAGAGATGGCTTATGGGAGCACAGGAGGAGTTTGAGAATAGAGATACAATTGGAGTGAAGAAAGATTGGGGGCCAGAGAGGGCACCTAGGGGGACAGAGAAATATCGGGAAGCTAAGATGGGGTTTAGAGAAGGCAGACAGGAGGATTCATGTGACAGAACAGATTGAAGGGGTGGACTTGGTGTTTGGAGTGATGAAGACATTTTTGTGCATAGGCAAGGAGTTGAGAGAGAGAAATGGTTTTAGGGCATCAGAGAGAAGTCACAGGGAACAAGTATGGGATTTGAGAGGCATCGATGGGGTTAAGAGCGTGGAGCTAGGGTTTGGCAGTCCAGAGACAGGTTTGGGAGGTCAGAGAGAGAATTGGGGGCAGAGACAGGGGAGTTGTGGAGTAGGCAGGGGCTTCAGAGCAGAAATAGGTATGTGTGTTGGGGGGGCACAAAAGTGAGCCTTTGTGGTGAATTCAGAGACAAGTTTGGGTTAGAGAAAGTCATATTTGGGGCAGAGGTTAGGATTTGGTGGGATGAAAGCATATTGCAGGTCAGAGATGGAGCATGGTGGGCAGAGTTAACGGATCAGGAGAGCATAAATATCTTGGAAGCAGTGGATGGGAGTCAAGGCAGAGAGAATTGGGTTTAGGGGGCAGATTTGGGGTACAGATGGGGGGTTGGAAAGATAGAGGTGGTCTGGAAGAGCTGTCAGGGGATTCAGGGGTGGTAGACACTTTGGGGACCAGTGGTGGGTTGGGGAGCCTAGAGCAGGCTGGGGGAGTAGCCTTGAAGTAAGGGGCAGCAGGCCCAGGGTTTGCCTTGCTGGGGGCTCTTAGGGGGCTGAGACTGACCTGGGCTGGTTGGTGCGGAGGGTTCAGCTGCTTTGGGGATGTGACGAGCTCAATGTGATCCCGGGGGGTGTCCTGGCTGGCCTTGGCCTTTGAGGCTCCCTTCCTCCTTCCCTCCCTCCCTCCCCTCTCCCTCCTCCCTCCTCTCCAGGGAGTGGCTGGTGCCCCAGTGGGTGGGGCAGGCCAGGGGAGGGGGCGGGCCCCCTACTGGTGGGGCACCTCTTGGGCAGTGAGGCCTTCTTCCACCCCACCTGCCCACCCTGTAGATTCTTGGACCCTGTTTGACTTGGGCTTCTGTGGGCTTCAGTGTCCAGTCAAACAAAAATGGGCTGAAAGCAAGATAAAATGAAAATAGCAGATATGGTTTCATGACCCAGCTGGGCTTTTCAGTGAGTTTTACAAACGTAAAGCCCCTACTGTGTGCTTAGCCAGGTGAGGGCTGGCCCCTTATGTATGTGTCCTCCTGGCCAAAGGGAGCGAAGGGCTGTGACTGTACCCATTTTGCAGGTGACAAGAATGAGGCTCAAAGAGGTTTGGTGGGAATTTGAATCAAGATGTTGGTGGAACATCTTTAGGACCCAGGCCCACCCCAGGGATCAGGCCAAGACTGGCGGGAAGCAGAGGCACATTCACTCAGCGCCCCACTGGGGCTTACGCCAGCTCTGGCCTGCCCTGGGGCAGCAGATAAGTCTTATCAGATGGAGGCCAGCGTGGCTGTTGGCTCCGCGGTGGTAACAGGCTGTCTTGGGCTGGGGTGGGGGGCGGAGCTGGGGGGGTACCCAGGGACAGTGGCCTCAACTTCTTGCCCGCCATGCGGCTTTGGAGGCGGGAAACAGGTGGGACTAGGGGTTGGTTCCTCTGCAGGTCCTTGAATAGGATAAAGTGGGGGAAAGGCAGGAGGGAGGGATAGAGAAGGGAGAGAGGTAGAGAGATGGGAATGACGGGATGCAGATAAATAGAGAAAGAGACAGAAAGAGATGTAGATGGAAGGAGACAGAGAGGGCACAGAAAGGAAGGAGAGACAGAGGGTGAGAGACGCACAGAGAGGGCCAGAAACAGTGAAGGGCAGACAGCGGCTAAGAGAAAGGGAGACAGGCAGAGATGGACAGAAGGTGCAAGATAAAGCCTGAAAGCGACAGAGGCCAAGGACATAGGTGGAAAAGCTGAGAAGGGAGACAAAGATGATACAGAGAAGGGGAGGACAGAGACACAGATTCAGCGACAAAGAGTTTGAGAGGAAGTCATGAGACCCCAGGTAGCAGCCTGGCATATGCCCTGGGTAGGTGGTGCCAGGGTGGGTAGGATGGGAGGGGGTGTGGACTGATGTGGACCCATGTGGCCTGTGGCCTGAGAGGGACCTCCAGAGAGCCACTGGGCCCCTGTGCCTTGTCCTGTTCTCCTTCCCCCAAATAGTAACAACGGTGACAATGACCACTGGCTCATTACTGGCACAGACCCGTGTCCTATTCTGAGTGCCCCATGTAAAGTCATTGAATAAACATGTAAACATAGCCATCCAACTTGGGCCCCTGCAGGGCAGGGGGTAAGACTAACCAGCCATGGCCCTGGGACTCCACGAGCCAGGGAGTTCCCTGGTCCACCCATTCTATGGATGAGGTGACCGAGACACACCAAGGGCAGAGGGCAAGGATGAGTAGGCTCTGCTCGCTCACTGGCCCACCCCAGAGGGATTTTATCATCCTCATCTTACCTGTCTGGGCCTCACTGTCCTCATATGCAAAATGGAAGCTTTGAGGAGGAAAGGAGGCTATTTATTGAGCTCCTGCTCTGTGCCCGTCTGTGCCAAGCCCTTGTCGGTAACAGAGAGGACAAAGACCCCTATGACTCAAGTGATGATTTCAGGACATCCACTCTGGAGCTGGCCCACCTTCATTTGTGGGCCACTGACTGGCGTGTGGCCTTGGGCAGTTACTGTCACCTCTAGACTTCAGTTCCTCATCTGAAAAGATGGGGTACTAGCGGCCACTCCACAGGGTGATTAGAGTGACTCAATGAGACTTATTCATTAAGTGATTTCAACTCATTTGATTCTGAAATCTCAATAAATGTTAAGTATTCTTATTTATTCATTGAGTGCCTACTGTGTGTGAAGGATGGTATTTGGCCCTGTTTTATCAGCACTACTTCTAATTCTAGTACTAATGCTAGTAATGTGCTGATACCAATACCAGTACTAATTCTAATTACTAACATTCTAATATTGATACTAGCACTAATGCTAATTTTAATAGTGATACTAATAATGCTTATTATTAGCAGTAAGCATTAATAGTAATGGGCTTCCTGGTGGCTCAGAAGGTAAAGAATCTGCCTGCAATGCAGGAGACCCAAGTTCGATCCCTGGGTCGGGAAGATCCCCTGGAGAAGGAAGTGGCCACCCGCTTCAGTATTCTTGCCTAGAGAAGTCCATGGACAGGGGAGCCTAGTAGGCTACAGTCCATGGGGTCGCAAAGAGTTGGACACGACTGAGTGACTAACATAGCATAACATAAATAATAATGCTAATTCTAATCTATATGAGTACTTTATTAATATCCATACTAATTCTAGAACTAATAATTATTCATTTTAATTCTATCAATGACTCCATTGACTAATAATAATACTAATTCTGATACTAATATTTTTCCTAGCACTAATATAATAACCACAGTAGCATTATTTGCCAAGCCACCCCAGGCACTGTGCTCAATGCTGTCCATGCATCATATTTATCCTGACCTCACCAATCCTTGTGGTGTAAGTGCATATAATTGCCCCCATCTTCTGGACTGGGAATAGGTGCAGAGAAATGAAAATGTTCGTCCAAGGCCTTGAGTTCTTTCTTGTCTCAGCTCTGACTGATTTGCTGCCGATTCCTGGGCAGGCCAACCTCTGAGCCTCAGTTTCTTTGCTTGGAAAATGGGTATAATCATAGAACCCACCTTAAATGTTGTTGAGAGACTGCTCAACACAGGGCCTGCATGCACATCGTAAATGGTAAGCTCTGTAGTAGTAACTCTCCTCACTGTTACTAGAAATAGCAGGTGCAGTGTTGGGGTAAGGTGGGGAAGTCTGCCGTCTTCAGAGGCATGTCTCAGACAAGGGTTTGCCTGCTGGACTCACAGCCCATTTCTTCATAACTGGAGTGGAGAAAGGGTTGAGAACGGAAGTAAAGAATGGGGAGTGGGGGCCTCAGGGCTCTGCCTCCATCAAGAACCAAAACCCTGAGGCTCTGAGGCCAGGCCTCACCCCATTCCCTCCCCCATCCCTGTGGAGGGGGCACAGGCCCAGAAGTCTGTGGTGACAGTTCAGCCAGCAGGGAGGCAGCTGGGAGTGGGCAGATAAGGGAATCGCCAGGGCCAGGCCAGGCTTTGGGGGAGCCCTATGAGGGCGGGGGTGGGGGCAGGGGTGGGTGTCTGGGCCAAGCATCCTTTCCCTCAGGCCTCCATTTGAGACTCAGCCCCAACGGCCTCTCTTCCTCTCTCTTCCCAGAAGCCTTCCCTGACTGGTTCCCTCCCTCCTGGCATCTTCTGGGGCTCCAGAGCTTGGTCCAAGCCCATGGCATTTGGACTATTCTTGTCTCTTCCAGACTGTGGAGTCCACTAGGGCTGGGACGAGCTTGGCTCCCCTCCGTGTCAGTAGCACCTGGAGAAGCATCAACCAAAGTCGACTAAGGAATCAGATGTTTGCCTTAAAACCACACTATTTTGTTTTTAAGAGAAAAGTATAAAAGATACTATAATAAGCACTCACCTTTGTCAAATGTTAATATTTTGTCCTATTTACTTCAGATCCTTTTTAAAAGAAATATATTACAGATACAGTTGACACCCTTGCACCAATTGAATTTCATCTCCCCCTCTCCTTCCACTACCTTGAATTTGGTGTTTATCTTTTTCATGAATGTTTTGATGTTTTACATTATATTACTGCATATGTATGTACCCATGAACAGCAAATGATACTGGGGGGTTTTGGCCTGTTTTTGACCTTCATATAAATGAAATCATATAGTATGTGCTTATTTTGCTCAGCATAATATCTATGAGATTCATCCAAGTTGTTGTATAGCTCATTCTTTTGTTATTGAGATGTAATTAGCATACCACAAAATTCACCCTTTAAAGTATACATTTCAGTGGTAAGTTAATTCACAAGGTTGTACAACTGTTATCACTTTCTGATTCCAGAACATTTTCATCATCCCATAAAGAAACCCTGTGCCCATTAGTAGCCATTTCCCTTTCCATTTCCCCCTCCCCACAGCCCCTGGCAACCACTAATCTACTTTATATCTCTATGGATTTGCCTGTTATGGGTATTTCATATAAATGGAATCATACAACATGTGGGCTTTTGTGACTGGCTTCTTTTACTTCACATAAAGTTTTCAAGGTTCATTCATGTTGTAGCGGAGAAGGTGATGGCACCCCACTCCAATACTCCTGCTTGGAGAATCCCATGGGCGGAGGAGCCTGGTGGGCTGCAGTCCACGGGGTCGCGAAGAGTTGGACACGAATGAGCGACTTCACTTTCACTTTTCACTTTCATGCACTGGAGAAGGAAATGGCAACCCACTCCAGTGTTCTTGCCTGGAGAATCCCAGGGACGGCGAAGCCTGGTGGGCTGCCATCTATGGGGTCGCACAGAGTCGGACACGACTGAGGTGACTTAGCAGCAGCAGCAGCAGCATGTTGTAGCATGGATCAGTACTTCATTCCTTTTTAAGGCTGAATAATTTTCTATCACATGAAAACTTCATTCTGCTGTCCAATTAGTGAACAGTTTTGGCTGTCGTGAATAATGCTACTATGAACATTCATGTGGAAATTTTTATGTGTATATATATTTTCAGTTCTCTTGGGTGTATATCTAGGAATGGAATTGCAAAGTCCTGTGGTAATTCTCTTTTCAGCTTTTTGAGGAACCTCAAAGGTATTCTACAGAGTAGCTATAGGAAGGTTATACATCCATTCCAGCACTTGTTACTGTGCTCATTTTTGATCCTAGTAAATGAGATATGGTATCTCATTGTGCTTTTGACTTGTATTTCCCTGATGGCTAATGATATTGAGCATCTTTTCATGTGTTTATTGGCCTTTTTTTTTTTAACCATACCATGAAGCCTGCAGAATCTTAGTTCCCTGACCAGGGATTGAACCCAGGCCCCAGCAGTGAAAGCACTGAATTCTAACCACTGGACCACCAGGGAATTTCTGGTTGGCCATTTTTATATATTCTTTATAGAAATGTCTATTCAAATCCTTTGCCCATTTTAATTGGGTTGTCTTTTTATTTTTGAGTATTAAGAATTCTTTGTTCTGTATGCTAGACCCTTATCATATATGTGATTGCACATATTTTTCTCTTATTTGTGGATTATCTTTTCGCTTTCTTGAGAGTGTCCTTTGACGCACAAAAGCTTTTAGCCTTTTTTTTCTTGGATGCATCTTGCAGCTTGTGGAATCTTAGTTCTCTGACCAGAGGTTGAACCCAGGATCTTGACAGTGAGAACATGGAGTCCTAACCACTGGGCAACCAGGGAATTCCCAAAAGTTTTTAGCTTTGAAGAAGTCCAGTTTGTTTATTTTTCTCTTTGGCTGCTTTGCTCTAGGTGTCATATCTAGGAAACCATTGCCTAATCCAAGGTTGTGAAGATTTATGCCTAGGTTTTCTTCTAAAAGTTTTATAGTTTTAGTGCTTAATATTTAAGTCTTTGATCCATTTTGAGTTATTTTAATGCAAAGTAGGAGTCCAGGTAAATTCTTTCCATGTGTATATCCAGCTGTCCCTGCACCATTTGTTGAAAAGACTATTCCTTCCCCCATTGAAATGTCTTGGCACTATTGTCAAAAATCAATTGCCCATGGTGCATAAATTTATTTCTGGACTCTCAATTCTATTCCATTGATCTGTATATTTATCTTTATGTCAATACCACTCAGTCTTGATTGCCATATTATGTAGTAAGTTTTTAAATTGGGATGTGCAAGTATTCCCACTCTGTGTTTCTTTTTCAATAGTTTTGTAGCTATTCTGGATCCCCAACATTTCCACTTGAATTTTAGGGTCAGTCTGTCAACTTCTGCAAAGAAGTAAGCTGGGATTCTGATAGGAATTGCACTAAATTTGTAGATCAATTTGGGGAGTATTGCTGTCCTAATGCTATGAAGTTTTTAATTCATAAACATGTGATGTTTTTATTTAGGTATTCTTAATTTCTTTCAACAATGTTTTATAGTTTTCAATGTATAAATCTTGCCCATCTTTTGTTAAGTTTATTACTAAGTATTTTATTTTTCTGATGCTGTTGTAAATGCAATTGTTTTATTAATTTCACTTGTGGGTTTTTCTTTGCTAGTATATAGAAATACAATCAAGTTTTCTATGATCTTGTGTCTTACAACCTTACAGAGCTTTGTTGTAGTGGCTTTGTTGTGGATTCCTTAAGATTTTCTGTGTACAAGATCATGTTATCTGCAAATAGAGATTGTATAATTCTTTCTTTCCAATATGGATGTCTTTTATTTCTTTTTCTTGCCTAATTACCCAGACTAGAACCTCCAGTACAATATTGAAGTGCTGAGAGGGGATATCCTTGTTTTGTTCCTCATCTTCAGGAAAAAATATTCAGTCTTTCACCATTAAATATGATGTTAGCTGTAGATTTTTTGTAGATGCCCTTTATCAGGTTGAGGAAGTTCTCTTCTATTCCTAGTTTTTTGAGTGTTTTGTGTTTTTGTTTTAATTTACTTGTAATTGGAGGATAATTGCTTTAAATGTTGTGTTGGTTTCTGCTGTACATCACTGTGAATCAGCCATTGTTGAGTGTTTTATCATGAAAGTGTATTGAATTTTTTCAAATGCTTTTTTCTGTATCTATTAAGATCCTGTGGATTTTGTCTTTTATTCTCTTAATATGGTATATTACATTAATTGATTTTCACATGTTGAACTAATCTTACATCCCAGGGATAAATCCTACTTGGTTATGGTGTATAATCCTTTTATATGTTACTGCATTCTAGTATTTACTAGTATTTTGTTGAAGATTTTTATATCTATATTCATAAGTGATATTGGTCTATAGTTGTTTTTTCTTACTATGTCTTTGTCTGGTTTTGGTATCAAGTAATGATGACCTCTTAAGTTCATTCCCTTTAATTGCCAAGTAGTAGTCCATGGAATGGATATACCATATTTTGGTTAATCATTCATCTGCTGATGGACATCTGGGTTGTTTACAGTCTCTTCTTTATTACAGCAGACCTGCAACTTACAAACTCATATGTCTCTGTGCACACACATGTGGAAGAGTTTTTTTCCTGGGGCAGGGGATATCAGTCTATCCATCCTTCCACCTCCCCACCCATCTATCCATCCACCTGTCCACCTACCCCTTTATTCATCTATCCATTTACTGCCCTTCCTTCCTTCTTTCTTCCCTTCATTATTCCTTTCCTTCCATCCTTCCTTTGTTCCTTCCTTCCTTCCATAAATCATCTGTCTCTTGGCACATAGCATCTGGGTCCAAGGCAAGTTATTTTTGTAAAAAATAGGCAGGAAACCTGCTACAGCTTTTGGCAAAGCCTTTCATGTGCTAAAACTCACATCCTTAACCATCCTCTATCCCCAGCATTTTGGGGGCTCCCTGGGAATTTGCTCATAGGGCATGGCTAAACTACCACCTGGAGACTGTTTAAAAGACCAGAGTCCACAAGACTAGGGGCTCCCTCACCTTAAAGAGAGTCTCGTATGTACTCCTTCATCCGTCTCTTATTTGCCTAGGGATCTGTACTCTCCCCTGTCCTCTTTGCCTGCCTCATTCACTGGTTCCTCCTCTTGTTTCAGAACTCTAAATGTCCTTGGGCCTCTTCTCTAGTTGACATGTTCTCTCTTGGTGAACTCATGCAGTCTCTGTCTTCAGAGTATCTCCAGAATCTAACCACTTTTTACCACCTCTCCCACCAGCGCTAGTGTTACTCATCTCAACCACTGAAGTAACCTCCTCCTCAGGGTCCCCCAGCTTCCACCCTCAACCTTGTAGTCTATTTTCCTCAAAGCATCCAAAGGGAGCTTGTTCATTCCTAAGTCGGATCACGGTTCTCCTCTGCTCATGACCCTCCTGTGGCTCCTCTGTCACTCAGAGTAAAAGCCGGAGTCCTCTCCATGGCCCATGAGGCCCCACACCATCTGTCCCCCCAACCTCTCCCACCTCACCTCCTGCCGCTCCCCCTACTCACTCTTCCTCTGTACTAGCCTCCTCGCTGCTCCTCAGAGACTCCAGGCCCCTGCATGTATCAGGGCCTTTGCACTGGCTATCCTCTCTACCTGCTATGGTCTTCCTGTAGCTGTTGGCACAGCTCCCTCCCTCATCTTTTCATGTCTGGGCTAAAATGTCTCTTTCTCAGTGAGGTTTCCCTGACCATCCTATTACATATTGGAAAATGCTTCAGTTTTTTTTTTAATCTGTTGCCACTTTCCCAAAGCACCTATCATCCTCTAACACACTTGATATTTTCCTTACTAAATTTTGTTTCTTTTCTGTCTTTCCCACCAGAATGGCAGCTCCACAAACATAGATAAGCTTATCTCTTCTGTTCAACACTGTCTTTCCAATGCCTGGAACAGGCCCAAGCACACAGTAGGTATTCAATGTATGTTTATTGATTGACTGAATCAGTAAATGGTAGGGGAAGAGGACAGGAACAGAGAAAATTTGTTCTTGTCCCATCTGTCTCCTCTTGTTTGTAGCAGAGCCTCAGCTGAGATGAGTCTGAACCTACCAGATCCAAATGTAGAAAGTGCCACATTCTGCAGGGCTGAAACCAGCTAAGGTGCTCTAGGAGGAGGTAGTATTATCTGGGCTGGCCCTTGAAGGCCCCATGGGAATTGCAGAGCTCTTGGAGTTCAGTCAAACCAGTTGGGTGGAATAAACATCAGGTAGCACCTGGCTGGAGTGAGCTGAATCAAAAAGGATGAAAAGGGTAAGCTCACTGACAAGGAGAAATCTATCAGGGGCCTTGAGTCCCAAGCTGATGACCCTGAATTTGGTCCTCAGAGATGTCATACCCCCTGGCGACTGACCCCCAAATAGCTCAGAGACCTTATGTTCTAGAAAAACAGCCATATATAATGCTGAGACAGTAATAATAAAGAGCTCATGTTAATTGAAAGTTATTTATTGGGGCTGCTTGGATAGGGGACTCTCAGACATGTTGGTCCCAAACCCACTTCAGATTGCCCAGTAAAATGCATAAAGTGCCTGAGTCCTCAGTCCTTAGAGGTTTCTGGACCTGGGTGAGGGTTTGAAGGAAGGAAGGGAGGGGTGACATGGCAGGGCATAGAATGGCAGAGAACTAACCTCCATCATGAGGAGATATAGTTGGGACCCCTCAGTCAGGTTTCTGTCGGGGTATTGGAGGTAGATGGACATAATGGGCCCTTTTGCCCCTGTTCTGGGGACTGGACCCTCCTCAATGACATCACAAGTCTGAAGTGGGAGGAGAGAACAAAAATCATTCATTCACAGACCATGTTTGAGACCAAAATTCCATTCTTTACCGTGGCCTAGAACACCCCTGTATCTTTCACACTTCATCTCCTACCATTCTCCTCTCCCTCACTATGTAACAGCTGTATGACCTCAAGCAGAGTACTTCTGGGGTCCAGCCCCGGTGGATCCAGGGAATTCAAAGGGTGGACGGCGTTGGCGTGAGAAAAACTTATTTATTGATTGATATAAGATTAGATTAGGAAGAAATAGTGTAGTAGGGAGATTAAGTGGAGGAAGAGGGCTGAATAGCTTGGTTTACGCGGAAAGCCAATAAAGTTCCAGACAAAGAGCTTGCACCATCTACGTTGGGCCACCGGCGCTTGCTTGAATATCTAAGGGTGCCACACCTTAGGCTCCCTTTCCTGTGGGTCTTAACAGCCAGGGCAAGTAAGTAGACCTGGCGGGCCTCCGCGCCCCAGGTGGAAATTCAGCCTGAAATTAAAGAGCAGAGCAGAGGGAGGGAAAGGGAGAGAAGAAGAAGAGAGAGAGACACAGGGGGAAGCCAGATTCCCAAGAAACCAGGCCGAGAGACTAGTCCGAGAAACTGGTCCAATCCTTTATTGTTCAGAAGGCCTTTTATACTTTTGATAAAACATGGAGATCAATGGGTAACACAAAATTATGTAGCATTCGCAACCCAGACTCTTTCTGTATATCATTTTGTATACAAAAGGTCTCAGGTGATTTACATTATCTTCTGGCCAAGAGGCTTGTTAACTTTTTGGCTCTCTTCCTTAATGAATGTTAATTTTGTTTCCCCTGAAGTGTTTTTCTTTAATCTACATCTCCTTAAAGCGCTAAAGTTACATCTCTATAGAACAAAGGTGCAGTGGGTTATAACAAAGAAGGTACTTAACTCAAAGATCTAATGTTGCTAATACCAGGTCTACTACTTGTTTTTCTATATACCAACTAAATCTACAAATAAAGGATATGAAAATTTGGCAGCAAGTATTGACTCAACAAATGAAACTTTTAATCAGTCCTATTCTAATGCCTTTGACTCCTTGGAAGCCCCTACATTCCTAGGATGTTTTAAGCCTCCTGTGCCTCCTGCGGTCAGGAGGCCTCAAACAATCACACGCGCAGCTGTACGAGTCCTGCAGGCAGGCTAAAAAGCCATCAGAGGGGTTTTTGGATTGAAACACTCTTTCAAATGCAGAAGACTAAAGCCCTGAATTGACTTTTCCCAGAGAATGTCAGAAGAGTGGAAAAGCAGAGCACAAAAACCGGCAGATTTTTGTTGGGGTACATGCTTAGGAATTTCCAGAGGGGTCCCTGAAGTCTGAGCACGCCTTGCGTATGTCAGCTTCCTTCCTCATGACCTTGTCACGGGCCGGATTCCTCACACTGGCTCCTGGCAGAGTACCTAACTGCTCAGCACCTCAGTTTCCTCATCCATCAAATGGGGATGATAATGTGCCTAGTAAGTGGCAGAGTCAGAATTCAAACCCAGGCAAGTCTGGGCCAAAGTCCATACCCTTAACCCCTGTGCTTTACCCACTTTACTTCCAAGCCAGACTTTTTCACTGATATTTTCCAAAAGAGTCCAGGTCAATTTGCACAAAATATATTTAATACCTCAATCTTTGTTCCCCAAAAGGAGAACCAATGTCCCCTTCACATGAAATCATCTTAAGTATTACAAGGATAATAAATTAAATTACAGTGAGTAAAAAAAAAATTACAGTGAATCAGAAATTATTCCCTGTTCAGTCCTCTTTCAATCCTTCTGATTATACCAAGAAGAAAGTGTCTGGTGGATGCGAAGTCCTTGATACCTCTCTAACCAACCTAACTTTGTCAAGCCCGGAGATTGGGGGAAGCAGAAGTGGCTAGAATCTAATGACACAGTGATGCTTTTACAGCTGTTTGTTTTTATAATTGCCTCCCCTTTATGCCAAGATATGATGGATTTCCACTTACTTGGTTGAACATTTTCTTTTTACACAAATGTATTTATATAAATAGAGTTTGGGTATACTGTTTTCCACAAGGGTGATATAAAGTTTTCTTTTAAAATACGTTTGTTTATGGGGAAAATTATGTCCATGATAATGAGTAAACAATGGTGTGCAAACCTTATATGGATGTGATGAAACCTGTTATGTCTGAAGTTTGAGTCATGCTTCTGTTTTCATTGCATCTGTAGCAGCTTTCTCAAAAGAAGATGGAAGTTTGACTCACCTTGAGGCACTGGACCATTTCCTCCAAATGCATCTTTGTGATCAGGCATATATCCAGGGAGCCAGGGACCAGGTGAGTGGCTTTGGATTCAAATTCCTTTCCCACCTCGTGGAGGTTAAATTTCTGGTCTCCAAAACACAATGCTTTCTGGTCTCCCTATATGGGGGGAGAAAACAACCTGGAACTAAACCTCCAAGGTGAGTGTGAGGCACAGCCCCCTATCTACCCCAACAAGGTTAAAAAAAGAAATAGAACAAGGCTTTGATGAAAAATAGCCACTTGGTACCCACTCTTATCTTGTTCCCCAGAGGCAAATGCTTTCAATGTGTGTATGTGTTTCTTCTGGAAATTATTTCCATACCTCCAAATAATATGTTGATACTATCCATGGCAGAGACTATAATCTGCCTGCTTTATATAAATTTCTCCCCTTTTTCTTTTAAACACAACCCAAGTTTTAGTGGGGTCTATTGTGCACCCAGCTTTAAAAACCTGCATTTCCCAGCATTCATTGCTGGGCAGCCATGGAAGGCTGGACAATGAAACGTTAGCAGAGGCTCTGAGCCATGCTTCTGAAAACCTTCCCACCCCACTGAGCTGACGCTTTTTGCCTACTCATTTCCTCCTTTCAGCCACTGCCCACACCCTGCCTGCCTACCTCTAGACTGATTGTTGAATGAGAGAAAGAGAAAACTCTATTTTATTTAGCCCACTTAGCTTAACGCAGTTAAGTTTTCTCCCACATGCCTCCAAACACAGTCCCTAACTGACGTGCCACTATTTCTTGATTTGGCAACTTCAGACATTTTCTATCTTTTTCCTGCTATGATAAATGAGAATTTAGCTCATCCACAATACTACCCCTCCCAATAGTATTATGTCATCAGTTTTAGCTCCTCTTTTGATTCCTTTACAATTTAAAAATAACCCACTTGCACCTTAATGTTTTGATGGATGAACATAGTATCTCATTGACCCAAGTGATACCCAAGTATCTCTTCATCTTGCCTCTTTCTCCTGTGCCTGTCAACTTCTGCCATTTTTATTTATTTATGTATTTAATGGCAAAATATTTTAATTTTTCATAAAACTATTTCCCCCACTCCATAGACACCACACAGAAAAGAATCTGTATGCATGTGTTCTGGTTGAGCCAGAGGATGAGACTTCTTCCATTAAAAAAATAAAATCACTTTTATACTCCCTTCATATCACCATGGCTGATACTACATTCATTCTATCAGAAAATGACTTTATTTCACTTGAATGATAGTTCAGCTGAGTATAGAACTTGAGATTGTAGGTTATTTTCCCATAGCCTTTTATATGTGGCTTCATTGTCTTCCTGAATCTGGTATTGCTGATAAGACGTCTGATGTTAATCTGTTTTCATTTCTTTTAGATATGATGTATCCACCCTCCACTCTTGCAGCTTTTAAGACTTTTCTTGATCCTAGATGTACTGAAATTTCACTCCAGTGTGTCCAGATACCAAGGGCTGAGGCTTCATATGCCTATTATTGTTGATGCATGCAAGGCCCTTCTCTAGTTTTATTTGTATACTTAATCTCTATCTCCAGTCTTCATTCCTGTCCCCAACATAGGCAATGATTATAATGTGTTTGATGTTCATTCTTTGGTTTTCATAAGTTATTGTAAAAGGTGTATTATTGTTTTATGTGTGTATGTTATAAGTGGTATTGTGCTATGGACATGATTTGGCTTTGCCATTTTTCATTCAGCATGATCTTTTTAAGACCCGTCCATCTTGCTGTGTATAAATCCAGTCTGATACTGCATAATTCTATTTTTATGCATGACATTCGATGTTGGAGCTTCCCAGGTGGTGCTAGTAGTAAAGAATCCATCTGGAAGTTCAGGAGATCCAAGAGACTCGGGTCCAATCCCTGAGTTGGGAAGATCTCCTGGAGTAGGAAATGGCACCCTACTCCAATATTCTTGCCTGGAGAATTCTATGGGCAGAGGGGCCTGGCGTGCTACAGTCCATAGGGTTGTAGAGTTGGACACAACTGAGAGACTAAGCACACAGCACAGAACACACATTCCACGTTAATTTTACATTTTTTTTTTACTCTGTTTGCCATTCATGGGCCCTTTCCATTGAAGGCAATTAGTGTCTTTGCATCTCCCACATTGGGAGTTGTTCCAAATTCTCAAGGATTGTATTCAGTCTCTGGAAATCTTTTGACCTTGGATCCGTTTTTCTTGGGGACATTCGTTTTCCTGACCCAAACTGGACTGATTGTGTTCTAGGTATCTTTCTGGATCTTCCTCTTAGAATCCACTGTTTCTTGACTTTGATGTCTTATTCCTGGATTAATCACTCATTTTGATAACATATTCTCAAGTAATTTTGAAAGCAAGTAGGCCAAGTTTCTGAGTCTTTTTCTTAATATGTCTAAGAATGTTTTATTCTACACCCACCTTGATTAATAAGTTGTCTGGTCATAGAATCCTAGGTTGAAATGTTTTCCCTCAGAATCTTGAAGTTGTTATTCTGTTGTCTTCTGGTCTCTGACTCTTGGGAAATCTGAAGTCTACATTTCCTTTTCCTTTGTAGTTGAACTACTTTTTAACCTCTCTGCAAACTTCTAGGAGCTTTGTATTTATTTTGATGTTCTATAATTTCTTAGGAACATATCTAGGTGTAAACATGCTGGATACTCAGTTAACTCTCCATATAAGGACTGGAAAGATCTCTCACATTATTCTGTGGTTATTTCCTCCCTCCCTTCCCTCCCTTTATTCACTGAATAGTGAAGTCCCACTATTCAGAGTTTGGAATCTCCTCCACTGGTCCTTTTTAAATTTTTAAATTGTGTGTGTGTGTTTTGGAGTTTTAGGCTACTTTTTAAAATAGCATAATCAAATTTTACCCCAGCTGCAGTTTGGAATTTGGGGAAGTTGTTACCTCAAAAGTCATGACCTCCATGCCCAGGATCTTGGAATAAAACGGAGTGGTGTCTTTGAGGCTCTTCACTGTCATCACAATGTGGTCAAGTCTATGGATAAGACACAGGGAAGGGGTCCGACTGTTGTCCCTCCATGACTAAAAAAAGAAAAAAAAAAGAGTCAAAAGAGACCACACTGCCACTGGTCACACCCATGTTTCCTGTGTTTCCTTCTCCCCACTTCCCCTCACCTCCCCAGTGACTATACTTCCTTCTACCCCCATTCCAAGGGGAAAGTCCTGGGAGGAATCTTCAGTACTTATTGCTCATGTGTGGGTTCACAAGAGTCCATGTGTCTGCCATGACCACCTTCCACTGTTTTCTTATTCTTTTCCTCCTTCCAGAGGGATAGAGGTGAAGATAGGAGTGAAGTGAAAGTCACTCAGTGGTGTCCGACTCTTGCGACCCCATGGACTGTAGCCTGCAAGGTTCCTCTATCTATGGGATTCTCCAGGCAAGAATACTGGAGTGGGTTGCTATTTCCTTCTCCAAAGGTGATCAACTTAAGTCAGGTTTAAATCCCTTATGAGTTTACCGATGGCATTTTGTTGATGCTGATCACCACAGTTCTTTCTCTGAACTGCCATACTACAATGCCCTGTAATTTTTTTTTTAAAGGAGGTGCGTGTTTAAAAATGGACTCATTTGTTGTTTTTTTAAGACAATTCCACATAATGTTACTAGTGGGCTAATGATGGAATTCAGCTTGCCACCCCCCAGGCCACTCTTCAAAACAAGCTGCTTTATAGAACAAGGAAGAGTTTGGTTTTTGGAAGATAGGAGAGTTGAGACCAAAAACCAAACTCTCCCTTGTTTTCCCAGAGCTGAAATTCATCTCTTTTATAAGAAATAATAAGAACAGAGGAGGACTACTTCCATGAGTATAAGCCCTTTATTGGCCAATTTAAAACTCAGTCCCTTCCTTTATCACTCCACAGTTAATCACAGAGGACAGGACAAGAAGGGAGCATCTCAGATGCAGTGATGTTTCTGGGCATGTGTGCCTACAGATCAGCACTGACACCTAGGGGGAGGGCACACCAACCACCACTCATTTCCTGCCTTCAGCACACCTCCCACCAGATCTTTCTCTTGATTGGAGTTCTTTAGTAATTTGTATATTTATATTACATCTGCTATAGGATTATAAGATGCCTATGCACCATAAATTGCAGAGTATAGTGGTTAAAAAAATATATTGCAGAGCCAGACTGATATTTACTTGCTATCTGGGCCGAGAGAGTTTGGTTTCCATTTCTGGAAAATGGGTATGATTTTTTTTTATGTGTTTTATAGAACTGTTGTGAACAGCTTAAAAAAAAAGTTGGGAGAAGTTCCCTGGTGGCCCAGTGGTTAGGACTTGGTGCTCTCACTGCCAGGGGCCTGGGTTTGGCTCCTGGTTGGGGAACTAATATCCCACAAGCTGGGGAGTGTGGCCAAACATAAAAAAATATTACAACAATGCCTGACAGCAAGTGCTGTAAGAGTTGATTATGATGATGTTGTGGTCATCTTGTTAAAATCCAGACTCTCCATACTGTGACCCTCAGTCTTTGCAACCTATTTATTTATTTATTTTCACTGCATCAGTTTTTAGTTATGGTACTTGGGATCCTTCGTTGTGGCTCATGGGCTCCAGAGTACATGGGCTCTGTAGTTGAGGCGCCTGGGCGTAGTTGCCCTGCTGGCATGTGGGATCTTAGTTCCTCCATCAAGAATTGAACCTGTGTCCCCGCATTGCAAGGCAGATCCTCAAGCACTGGACCATCAGGGAAGTCCCCTCATTCATTGCTCTTGGATTCCAAGCCACATTGTCCTTTTGCCTATTCCTCATAAGGGCCATCCTTGAACCTTTAGCCTTGGGGCCTTTTGCACATGCTAGTATCTGTCTCCCTGATTAGAATATAAGCTTCATAAGCATAGAAATTTCTGTTTTGTTCCCCACTGTGTCCCAAACAGCTAGCAGATGTTCTATAATATTTGTTCAATTAATGAATATCTACTATAATAATTGGACTTCCCTGGTGGCTCAGATGGTAAAGCGTCTGTCTACAATGCGGAAGACCCAGATTCGATCCCTGGGTCGGGAAGATCCCCTGGAAAAGGAAATGGCAATCCACTCCAGTACTATTGCCTGGAAAATCCCATGAACAGAGGAGCCTGGTAGGCTACAGTCCATGGGGTCGGAGAGTCAGACACGACTGAGCAACCTTACTTCACTTCACTACAATAATTAGACCCAGTGCCTGGCACAAAGTCTGGCTTCTGTTCTATTCTGCTGTGTTCAATTCCATTTGAAACCATTACATTAAAAAAAAAAACCATTACATTTTAAACAGTTGCTTTCACTTGAGCCCCAGCTTAAAAAAAATACTGTGCTTTTCTATTTTCATGAGTGAAGGAGGCATTAGAAAAGTTCTTGAGTTCTGCTGTCCTCATGGATACAGAGGATCCATATAAACACAGAAGCCGTAGAACTGAGGAAATGATTGCCATTTGAGCTTCATTGAAACTAATGTTCTATGTATTAAAAATCTTATTAACCTTTTAATGTCTGTAGGATTGATAATAGCACTCCCCTTTCAGTCCTGATATTGGTATTTTGTTTTTTCTCTTATTGAGAAAACAGAATTTACTAATAGTTTCTTAATCTGTTCAAAGAACCAATTTTTGACATTAATTTTCTCTGTTGTAAGTTTCCCATTTCCCAAGTTTCTGCTCTCTTTATAATTTCCTTCCTTCCACTTTCTCAGGGTTCAATTTGCTGTTCCTTTGCCAGACTCCTGATATGGAAGCTGAGGTACTTGATTTTCAAGTTTTTACATCTATGCACATTTAGAACTATAGATTTTTTCTTGAGCACTGCTTTAAATTGCTTTAGCCACATCCCCCAAATCTGATAAGTATTTGGAAATCAACTCAACAAACTCCTTCCATTATCCAATGCCCTACTAGCTCACATTCACTCCCCAGTTCTGCTTTGCAGACGTGGAGCTCCATCCTTGCAAATTCAAGGATAAGCAAAGCTGGCTCTCTTTAGGAACTGGAAGAAGGCCCATGTGGCTTGGAATCCGAGAGTGAGTGAGACTGGAAGAGGGGAAGGCCAGGCAAGATCATGCAGGGTTTCGAGATGAGGTTAGGGAGGCTGGTTTAAAAAAAAAAATGACTGAAGAAAAATGCACAACCTAAAAGTTGTTGAGTTATGTAATATTTCAGGACTTGACTGAGGACAATAGCCCAGGAGACAGCTGCTCGGATAGCTCTGAGGACCTGCTCCAGATAGGTAAGGGAGGACTCTAGATATTCTGGAATTTTTGCTGAAAAAAAATAAACCCATATAGTCAAACATCAAAA
Source organism: Capra ibex (assembly GCA_006410555.1). Taxonomy (NCBI): domain Eukaryota; kingdom Metazoa; phylum Chordata; class Mammalia; order Artiodactyla; family Bovidae; genus Capra; species Capra ibex. The sequence continues at coordinate 18,284,898 of SJYO01038709.1, read as the reverse complement.
TATTACTGCTAATCACAAAAAGCAGCCTTCTCAAGTTAATGATTTTAGCACTTTTCTATGTATGAGAGGATGCAAGAGTCTGGGCTCATTGAAATCTTTTCTCAGGTATGCATGTTAACTACCTAGGGCCAGTATACTTAACTACCTAGGGTATTTCTCCTAAATGCCCCCAGGGCGCATTGTTGGGAGGCAGCTGCAGTGGCTGCTGGCATGAGTCTGGGCAACACTCATTGTTTACTTGGAACAGCAGGCGCCATTCCCTTTCTACAAGCAACACACTTAAGCTTACTATGTGTCAAGCTCTGTTCTAAGCACTGCATAAAGCATAATCCACTTTATTTCTCACAACCAAATATATGTCTATATGTATATTATATATGTAAATATATATAAACTAGAATGTCCAAAATACTATAGCCTCCCTCTGGCCTCCTCCACAGGGACAGCTTCTGTCTTCCTACAAAGTCCTTTTCAAGGTTTCCTTCGGGGTGCCAGTGGCCCTTGGAATTCTTTTAGCAAACCTCAAAAGCAGCGCTCTTTCCTGGCCGCTCCCTGTCCCGCTCCACCCCAGTGGCCCTGGCTGAACCGGCTCCTGGAACCACCCCTAGGGAGCGGAGCTGAGCTGCTGCCCACTCCTGCAGACCTGCTGACAGTCTGCTGTGTGTTAGAGCAGGGGCTTTCTATGTCCCTCTGCTGCCCTCTGCTTGTCTTTGAAAGAGGAAAGAAGAAGGAAGAGGATGGGGAAATGGATGAAAGCACACTGGGACGGCCACATAGAAGGGAAGCAGGTTGCCAGGCCCAGCTGGGAACTCTCAGCCTTACTGCCAGTACCTGTGCCCCAAGACCCCCGGGGGCCACCCCATTCACCTTCTTCTCCAAAGTCCAACTCCACATCCTGGCTGGCAGCCTGGAGTGCAGATGGCGCAGTGTGGTAGGCTAAGTGTCTTTGCCCCAGCCTCCAGACAGCCCTCTGGCTCAATGCCTGCAGATCAAGGGGCAGGAATGGGAGGGCCACTGACTAGGGACTGCTGGTGTTGACAGAGGTAGATGGTGCAAGTACAAGGACTCTGACATAAAACACAGGGCCTGGAAAGTGAAAGCCTAAGGTGTCTTAGCCAGCTCAGGCCACCATAATATAGTACTATAGACAGGGTAGCTGAAACAGTAATTTATTTTCTTACCATTCTGGAGGCCAGAAGTCCAAGACCAGAGTGCTAGTATGGTTGGGTTCTGATAACATCTCTCTTCCTGGCTTGCAGATGGCCACCTTCTTGCCAGGTCCTCACATGGCAGAGAGAAAGAACAAACTTTCTAATGTCTTCTTTTTTAAAAAGCTCCCTGACCAGGTACTGAACCCATAGCCCCTGCAATGGAAGTGCAGAATCTTCACTGCTGGACTGCCAGGGAAGTCCCTCTGGTGTCTTCTTATACAGGTACTAATGCCATCTTGAGGGTTTTACCCTCATGACTTCATCTAACCATAATACCTTCCTAAAGCCCCTAATATATCACATTGGGGGCCTCAACACATGGATTTGGGGAGGGAGACACAAACATTCAGTCCACAATTAAGGATTACTTTGTAATAACATAGAAAAACTACCCATCCTGAAGTTTGGGGAGGACCTTTATTCTAGGGTGTGAGATCTCTGATCTATTTAGAGTGTATCTCCCAAGTGTGAGATCTTTGATCTGTTTGGGAGTTTATGTCTGGCGTATGAAGTTAGGAACAGTCTGAGTTAGAGTATAACTACACTAATTCATAATGGATCTGTCTCCAAGCCAAGATCTCAAAGCTATTAAATGTTCTCTGTCCCAGGGTGTGAGTTTATGAATGCTTTTGGGGTGTGAGCTCTGAAGTCCTCCCCTTCCCACCCCTTTCTCAACCCCATTCTCACCCTGCACTGCTGAGAGGGAACATTCATCAGCCCCATTACTGTTCACCTTACCCTGAGCTGAGTGCCCTTTCTCTTGTTAATGACCTGTCCAGCCCCTGGGGCATGTGAGTTTTAGATTCTTGTACCTAGACACACCCTAGATACCCACTCAGACAGACGCACAGATGCTTTGTGCTGTGCATATTGGTTTTGCTTAAGATTTTCCTTTATGAAGAATTACACATGAATATAGGTTTGTATGGGCTTCCCACTGGAGAAGGAAATGGCAATCCACTCCAGTACTATTGCCTGGAAAATCCCATGGACAGAGGAGCTTAGTAGGCTACAGTCCGTGGGGTCGCAAAGAGTCGGACACGACTGAGCAACTTCACTAGTCACTAGTCACTATGGACTTCCCAGGTAGCACTAGTGCTACAGATCACACCTGCCGATGCAGGAGACATAAGAGATGCAGTTTCGATCTTTGGGTTGGGAAGATCCCCTAGAGGAGGAAATGGCAACCCATTCTAGTATTCTTGCCTGGAGAATCCCATGGACAGAGGAGCCTGGTGGGCTATAGTTCATGGGGTTGCAAAGAGTTGGACACGACTGAAGAGACTTAGTACACAGCCCACATAGGTTTGTATAAAAGGTTCCGAGAGTACATCCAGTATATGAACTATACTGGTGATCCCCAGTTCCACTCTCCAAAAATGACCACTGAAGTCAGTTTCTAGTGTTTCCTTATACACACACACACACACACACACGCAGAGTCACCATAAGCATCTCTACTTTTCCTGGTCAACAGCATGTCCTGTGGAAGGCATCCCCATCCCACAGGTACACACAGGTTCCGTTCATCCTGTATCATGTTAGGTGGGTGCTCTGAGATACAGTATAAACCCCCACCATTTGTTTTACTCTGCAACTATCATTGGCTAGAAATGGACATTTACAAGGTCTTCCCAGCTGTTTGCTCCTGCCAGTCTTGAGCACACAGCTCTGTGCATGTGTGTGCACGTTGAGTTAGAAGTGTAATTGCTGGGTCAAGGGTTCGTTCATTCAGTGGACACCTAATGAATGGGATCTGTGTACCAAGCACTGTTCTTGATGCTGGGGAGACATCAGAGAATAAGACAAATGTCCCTGCCCACATGGACCTGACAGTCTAGCTGGCGAGGAGGGTGTCCAATTTTTATTTAGATGTTTCACAAGGTCTTGGAAGGTTTCACTCTCATCAGTGGTGCCTTTACTCCACTGCTGTCTGTGGGGCGGGCTCTGTAGGGTGGGGTCTGCAGCAGGTGGCAGGCTGCCTTGACCTTTGCTTTCTACAAGACCTGCAGGGGCTGGGACTGGGACTCTCTATTTGGGGGTGTGGGTGTGTGCGTGTGCATGTGGCCAGGGATAGGGGATATGGAAACTGCATGGTCCACTGGAGAGAGTGAGAGGAAATAGGGATACAAGAGACCCTTTATGGTGTTGGAGGGAGCTGAGGAGCAGACCAACCCCAGCTCACACCCACAGAGGGTATGCTGGAATAGCAGTGATAAGGAATCTAGTACCATCTCAGAACATACCATTGGGTGATTGGTGTCTGGACATCCTTGGGGTCACAGAGACAGGGGTGTGATCATCCTGGAGTCACATGGAGTGGGGTGTAAACACTCCTGGGACCACATAGACAGGAGCGTGATGCCCATATGAAGCAGCATACACTGTGAACAGCCTTAGTTACTCAGATGGGGGTCTGAGCTTTCCAGAAGTCACACACACTGGACACTGCACACTCCTGGAATCACGCAGAGTGGAGTATAGACACTTCTGGGGTCAGATTGGCTAGTGTGTCGATATGGTTGCAGTCAAACAAACTAGACTATGGATGGTCCTGGGGTCAGACAGATTGGTATGTGGACACTGCTGAGCTCAAACACACTAGGGAATGGATACTCTTGAGTCACCTGGACTGGTTAGTAGATATTCGTAGGCTTACACATACTGGGGTGTGGACACCTCTGAGGTCAGATAGCCTGAGGCATGGACACCCTTGGATTTACACAGATTGTAGTGTGGAGCCTCTAGGGTCACTCAGACTGGTATGTGTGCTTCCAGGATCAGACGACCTAAGGTGTGGGCGACTGTGAGATCATACAGAACAGGTGTGGAGAGATGAGGGGCCACAATGATGGGGGTTTGGACATCCTGGAGTCACACAGGCTGGAGCATGGACAGATGTGAGGGCGCTCAGAGGTATGAACACTCCAAGGGTCACAGAGGGTTTGGGACACTCTGGAAGTTAAACACACTGGGGAGTGGACACCTGAAATCACGCATGTTGTGGACTGGACTCTCCTCAGGTTGCACAGACTGGAATGTGAGCATCCATGGTGTCCCACAGAGGCGAGGACACTCCTGGGGTCATAGTGACTGAGGCTAGGACAGTCCTATGGTTGCATAGGCTGTGTTGTAGACATCACTGCAGTCTCAGTGAAAGGGTACAGACATTCTTGTGGTCAAAGAAGTGATGAGTTGGCACCCCTTGGGCTAGGGACTGAGGGTGTATACTCCTGTGGTCACACAGAGTGGTTAATGGATACTCCTCAGTATAGACTGGGGAGTGGGCTCTGCTGAGGTCACAGGCTGTGGTGTGTATGGCTCTGGGGTCACACATATGGGTATTTAGACCTTCATAGGGTCACACATATTGGGGAATGGACATTTGTGGAGTCACACACATGGGGAGTCAACACTTCTGGGGTCACTCATATAGGGTTTGAACACTCAGAATCTCAGGGACTGGGATATGAACACTGCTGGTGTGACACAGCTTTGCGGGTGGGCACTCCTGGGGTCACACATACTCTGTGCTGTGTGCTTTGTTGCTCAGTCGTGTCTGGCTCTTTGCAACCCATTGGACTACAGCCTCCCAGGCTCCACTGTCAATGGGATTTTTCAGGTGAAAATATTGAAATGAGTTGCCATTTCCTTCTCCAGGGGATCCTCCCAACCTAGGGACTGAACCCGTGTCTCCTGTGTCTCTGGCACTGCAGGTGGATCTTTCCCCACTAAGCCACTGGGGAAGCCCGAATGCATATTAACTCATTGTGTGGATGGGATTCTCCAGGCAAGAATACTGGAGTGGGTTGCCATTTCCTTCTCCAGATCTGTGGGGATAACTTATTTCCCACCTCCTTTGCCAAAACAGTTTGAGGATGAAGTGACATTCTCTAGTTAAAACTGCTTCGTAACATGAATTACCAGGCTGGAGATTTTTCCTAAAATTCAAAGCACAGAAGTGGTTGGTCCAATGGCGTGGCACGAGGAGCCGGGAGAGTGGACACCAAGTTTCTAATCACGGATCTAACTGTGTGACCTTGAACAATTCACTTGTTTGGCCCAGCCTGAGATTCCTGGGGACCACACCCATCTGACAGGGAGTGACGGTGACAGATGGCTATCCCCAAAATTCATGCTCCATCTTCCCTAGTGTTGAGCTACTGCAAAGCAGCTGCCCAGCCATAAACTACATTTCCCACCCCTTTTGCACAGGGATGGGGTCATATGGCCAGTCCTGCTAAATGGAGCTTGTGCTAAAATGATGTGTATACTTAACAAACAGTAGTGTTTTCTTCATGTGCCTTTTGTTCATCTTTTGGAGGTCAAGAGGCCCAAGAGAGGGAAGTCAGTTTACAAGGAGCCTGGGGTCCTCTGCCATACTTGGAAGTCCACCTATGAACCAGGAAGACAGGTTTTAGTTTGTGATGTTTATTGTTGTGTGACATCACTGGCATTGGGGCGTTGGTTGGTTACTGCGGAGAATTCATTCCTGAACACGCACACAGTGCTGTGTGCACTGAATCCTCTGTGGAAATGGGCTCTGCAAGCTGAGGAGACCATGGACAGGGCAGCCTTCTTCCCAGAGACCTCCTGGCTTCTAGGTGCTGCTTGTCCTTTTATAGCAGACACAGCTCTGGCCAGCAGGAGGGGATAGGAGGGCATTTGCACCTCCAAGTTGGACATCAGTTCCACTTCTGGGGGTGGAGTGACCCTGGACATTTCTGGTGGCTGCTAGCATTTTTTGGCTTATGGCCCCATCTCTCCAATGTCTTCCTCCACGGTCATAATGCCACCTCCTTTGTATGTGCATCTCCTCTCCTGTCTATCTCAAATCTCTCTCAGGCTCCCTCTTATAAGGACACTTGTGGTTACATTTAGAGCCCATCAGATAATTAAGATAATCTTCCTGTCTCTAGATCCTTCACTTAATCACATCTACAAAGTCTTTTTTTTGCCATGTAAGTAACTGTCACAAGTTTCAAGAATTAGGAGGTAGATAATTTTCTAGGGCTATTAGTTAGACTGGGTTTTCCAGGTGGCGCTAGTGGAAAAGAACCCACTTGCCAATGCAGGACACCTAAGAGACATGGGTTGGATCCCTGGGTCACAAAGATTCCCTGGAGAAGGGCATGGCAACCCACTCCAGTCTAAATTGAATGCATTGGTTTTAAACACTGGCCAGAAAATGTTTGTTTGCCATTTCAACACATGGAAATAGTTACAGTGATGCATAAATTGCCATTTTCTGCAAAACGCTGTGCAATGCTGGTGTCAAAGACTAGGCAGTCACTGTTCATAATGGCTGTTGCAATTCCCTCATGAATAGATCGAGGCGTGGCTTCCCAAGCCAATCGCCGCCTATGAGCATTTAGCTCAAGTCAATAAGCAGAATTTTTAGCTTGCTCGTGTGTTCCTATCAGCTGTACAATCGCAAAGAATTGCTGGTGACCATCTTGGTTTTCCTGTTTCTCCAAGACTAGCATGAAGTCAAAGTCAAAACAGGACTGCACCATCACCCAGTCAACAGCACCAGGAAGATTAATGTCTATAGCAAGGAAAACTATATCCTCTCCCTGTAGGGTTGTCATGGACTCATGGTGATGCGTCAGATGTGGCACAACAGCACCCAAAGAGCCTTGCCATTTACAGGCAACACCAGGGAATGGACAGGAACAAGGCCTAAACTCACAGAGCTCTTCGTGGTCGGCCTGCCTTTTCTGTGTAGAGTTAGTTCACAGAGTTAGTTCACATCCAGAAGAGGAATATGTACATGCAAAAGTACTGAATTGGCCACTTTGTCCATAGCCAAGTTGCAAGTGGACCCCAATGGGCCCCGGCAAGTCGGACAACGTGTGAGCTTTGGGCGGCAGTTGAGACAAATGAGACCGCCACATTGACAGGGAAAAATGGGCGGCAACACATAGTCAAAGCAGACCGGTCACTCAAAAAGACTCGGCAGGTCATTGTTGGCCACAGCGGTGTCAGGGCAGGCACGCTCTGGGAGGATGGCATACATGTTGAGGTCCCAGTAGGTAACGCTGGTGCAGCCTCACAGCTCATTTCTGTGGGCGGAGAGCACGCTGCAAACCCTGGTTCTGGCTCAAACACATTTCTTTGCCAACGCCAACCGCCGCCACCACCTCTTCCTCAGGCCACCACTGAAGGGACACTCTGGGAAGCCTTTGTTGGGCCACAGTTTTGCACGTCATCAAACCCCTCCCAGCGCTCCTGCTAAATATTGCACACTAAAGACAGGCCCCCCCTTGAGGAGGCACTACCTGTGCACCGGTGGCCTGGAGGTGGCAAGAACAAACAATATTTTTTTTAAGTATGTTTATTTATTTGGCTGCCTGTGTCCAAGTAGCATGACAGGAGATCTCTGATCTTCACTGTGGTATGCGGGATCTGTTTAGTTGCATCCTGTGAAATCTAGTTCCCTGACTGGGAATTGAACCCAGGACCTCTGCTTTAGGAGCAGAGAATCTTAGCCACTGGACCACCAGGGAAATCCTAAGAACAAACAATTTTAACCTGGGAAAACCAAGCCATTTAAGGTAGCAGACCAGCCTGTCGAGCAATAGGCACATTGCCAAGGCCCAGATTAGCCCAGCCAGGCAGAGGGAAGAGAAGGAAATAGGCAACCTGGTAATATCCTTGTGCAGCTCCATAGTCCTGTGTAATGGACAGGCTGAAGGCTGGCCTGTGCCTCTCACCAGACCTGGAAACTTGGGCCGCCAGTCCCTACTCATGCACTCAGGAAGGCAGGTCTCTGGACCACAGTGTCCCCACCAGCACAGGTCAGTGAGGGCTGACAGTGGTTAAGATACTGGCTTCTAGAGTTGGGTGACCTGGGACCCCTGGCAGGGTGGCCTTGTGCAGTTTACTTATCCTCTCTGGAGTGCCCTCTCCTCTTTCTTGTACTCCAGGTAGTAGGTGTTTGCAAATGTTAGTAATTATGAATACCGAGAGGTATTATGAGCCTTGGGATATTTCAGGGGAGAGAGGTAAGAAGAATGTGGGGCCTCTAGGTCTGCATTTAGGGCGCCAGAGCTCACTTCCTCTTTTGTAAGCTGATTTAGTCTCTTATTGGTCAAGCTGGTTCAATTTGGTTTCTGTTACTTGTAAACAAAAGCATTTTATCTGATAACGATTTTTCTTTTTCTTTTTTTTTACATAGAGAATTAAGAAAAATTTTAAAGTGGAGGGTGTTGTGATGAAAAATTTAGCTGAAGTTCAGCAGTCTTTGTTTTTGTTTTACATTTTGCATTTGGAGCAAGCAGAATGATGCCCTTACCCCCCAAAGATGTCCCGGACCTAATTCCCAGAACCTGTGAATGTGTTAGGAATTCCCAGGTGGCACTAGTGCCACAGATCCCACCTGCCAATGCAGGAGATGTAAGAGATGCGGGTTCGATCCCTGGCCGGGAAGATCTCCTGGAGGAGGCATGGCAACCCACTCCAGTATTCTTGCCTGGAGAATCCCGTGGACAGAGGAGCCGGACAGGCTACATTCCATAGGGTCGCACAGAGTCGGACACAACTGAAGGGACTGAGCATGCACCCACATGAATATGGTACATTACGTGGCAAAAGAAAAATCAAGGTTTCAGATGGAATTAAGGTTGTAAATCAAGTGACCTTAAAATAGGGAGAGTATCATAGATTGTTTGGTGGACCCAGTGTAATCACAGGGGTCCTTCAAAGTGAAGAGGGAGTCAGAATCGATCAGATGGGAGAACTCAGCTGAAGTTATTAGCTTTCAAGATGGAGGAAGTAGGTCAGGAACTGAGGAATGCAGGGGCCTCTGAAAGCTGGAAAAGGCAAGAATACACAATTTCCCTTAGAGCATCTAGAAAGGAACGCAGGCCTGCTAACACTTTGATTGGAGGCCAGTGAGACCCATGTCAGATTTCTGACCTCCAGAGCTGTAAGGTATTAATTAGTGTTGCCTTGAGCCGCTAGGTTTGTGCTGATTTGTTACAGCAG
>SJYO01038709.1:18261667-18274177 GCA_006410555.1 Capra ibex | reverse complement strand
TCTTGCTATTCTTTGGAACTCTGCATTCAGATGCTTATATCTTTCCTTTTCTCCTTTGCTTTTCGCCTCTCTTCTTTTCACAGCTATTTGTAAGGCCTCCCCAGACAGCCATTTTGCTTTTGTGCATTTCTTTTCCATGGGGATGGTCTTGATCCCTGTCTCCTGTACAATGTCACGAACCTCATTCCATAGTTCATCAGGCACTCTATCTATCAGATCTAGACCCTTAAATCTATTTCTCACTTCCACTGTATAATCATAAGGGATTTGATTTAGGTCATACCTGAATGGTCTAGCGGTTTTCCCTGTTTTCTTCAATTTAAGTCTGAATTTGGTAATAAGGAGTTCATGATGTGAGCCAGTCAGCTCCTGGTCTTGTTTTTGTTGCCAGTATAGAGCTTCTCCATCTTTGGCTGCATAGAATATAATCAATCTGATTTTGGTGTTGACCATCTGGTGATGTCCATGTGTAGAGTCTTCTCTTGTGTTGTTGGAAGAGGGTATTTGCTATGACCAGTGCATTTTCTTGGCAAAACTCTATTAGTCTTTGCCCTGCTTCATTCCACATTCCCAGGCCAAATTTGCCTGTTACTCCAGGTGTTTCTTGACTTCTTACTTTTGCATTCCAGTACCCTATAATGAAAAGGACATCTTTTTTGGGTGTTAGTTCTAAAAGGTCTTGTAGGTCTTCATAAAACCGTTCCAGCAATAACACAGAGAGACCAGGTGAAGACACAATGAGTAGGTGGCCATTTGCAAGCCAAGGAGAGAGGCCTCAGGAGAAACTAACCATGCCAGCACTTCGATTTGGGGCTTTTTGCCTCTGGAACTGTGAGCAAATACATTTCTGATGTGTCAGCCACTCATCTGTGATATTCTGCTATGGCAGTCTAAGCCATCACTTCATGGGAAATAAATGGGGAAACAGTGGAAACAGTGTCAGACTTTATTTTGGGGGGCTCCAAAATCACTGCAGATGGTGACTGCAGCCATGAAATTAAAAGATGCTTACTCCTTGGAAGGAAAGTTATAACCAACCTAGATAACATATTCAAAAGCAGAGACATTACTTTGCCGACAAAGGTCCATCTAGTCAAGGCTATGGTTTTTCCAGTGGTCATGTATGGATGTGAGAGTGGGACTGTGAAGAAAGCCGGCCTCATTGTCCATCACCAACTCCTAGGGCTTACTCAAACTCATGTCTCTTGAGTCAGTGATGCCATCCAACCATCTCATCCTCTTTCTTCCCCTTCTCCTCCCGCCTTCAATCTTTCCCAGTGTCATGGTCTTTTCTAATGAGTCAGTTCTTCACATCAGGTGGCCAAAGTATTGGAGCTTCAGCTTCAGCATCAGTCCTTCCAATGAATATTCAGGACTGATTTCCTTTAGGATGGACTGGTTGGATCTCCTTGCTGTCCAAGGGACTCTCAAGAGCCTTCTCCAACACCACAGTTTGAAAGTATCAATTCTTCAGCTCTCAGATTTCTTTATAGTCCTCTCACATCTATCTATGACTACTGGAAAAAGCATAGCTTTGACTAGATGGACCTTTGTTCGCAAAGTAATGGCTCTGCTTTTTAATATGCTGCCTAAGTTGGTCATAACTTTTCTTTTCTTTTTTTTTTTGGTCATAACTTTTCTTCCCAGGAGCAACATCTTTTAATTTCATGGCTGAAGTCACCATCTGCAGTAATTTTGGAGCCCCACAAAATAAAATGTTCTGAGAGAGCTGATTTAATGCCTCAAAGATACTTCATTTTCACTGTTTATAACCTCTCAGCAAACCTGTCAACCTGTGGCAGATAAGAATGGTGCTTATGACTCCTCATTTGACAGAAAAGACAGGCCCATGGGGGACCTAAGATTTGACCAAAGTCACACGTTTTCATACGGATCTCCAGACACCAGCCTTGAACATGGCATAGGAATGCTGAGATCAGGGACCAAGAAATACATCATCCTGTCTAGAACAGAGTCCATCACATCAACAGTTTTCTTCTGGAATTATCACATTTGATTTTGGCCCTGAACTCTAAGATGTCCTCATCCTATTCAGAGAGCCTTTTAAAAATTTATTTTATTTTTAAAATTATTTATTTATTTTTGGTTGTGCTGGGTGTTCCTTGCTGTTAGTAGGCTTTCTCTAGTTGTAGTGATACAGGACTACTCCCTAGCTGCAGCGTGTGGGCTCCTCATTCCAGTGGCTTCTCTTGTTGCAGGGCACAGGTTCTAGAGCCTGTGGGCTTCAGTGGTTGGGGCACATGGGCTTAGTTGCCCAAGAGCACGTGGAATCTTCCCAGACCAAGGATGGAATCCGTGTCTCCTGCAATGGCAGGTGGACTCTCAACCACTAGGGAAATCCAAAAAAAATGTAATTTTATATTGAGCTATAGTTGATTTACAATGCTGTGTTAGTTTCAGGTGTACAGCAAAGAAATTCAGTTATATATTTACATATATTGATTCTTCTTCCAATTCTTTTCCCATTTAGTTTATTAAAGGTTATTGAACAGAGTGAGACAACCTTTTATAAGTAAAAAAAGCATTGAAAACCTTTTTTAAAAATTTGCTAATGGTAATTTGATGGACACAAAATCAAATTGAACCCTTCCTGGCTCTCCCTCATTAACTCAAGGTTATGAAATTTTCATGGAATTTTAAAACACATTCATATTAATTAGAAAATGTCTCAATTTTAAGCTGCCAATATTGCTATTAGGTATTTTCTTAAGTTAAGAAAATATTCACCAATCATACTTGGGCTTACAGCTGACTGTGCGATGGTGAGGTCAGTGGGCATGCAGGACCCTCAGGCATCACCTTGCAAGCCAGGTGGCAAAAGGCTCCAGGACCTGCCTGAGAGCCATTGCTCCATGTTGGGCGAGAAGAATGGGGGAGCTAGTTTCAACCTTCAAGCTGGCATTTGGCAGACACTTGCCTACATTTCTGCATGACCCCTCATGTTTGCAGAGAACCTGGTTGGAAGATGGACTAGAAGTGGTTGCCCCAGCAGGTCCCAAACTCCAGTGCCTGCAGGGTTCAGCATTTTCATGAATGAAGCCAGATAGGCAGTGGTCTCTGGGGGCACTGGGGACCCCATGTCCCATCTAGAGGGGCAGCCACTACCCAGCTCCCATATATGGCTGCTGTACGGGTGGCCAGATCTTCTGATATCTCAACAGAAACCAGATACTGCAGTTTAGTAGAGGATCTTTTACTAGTTGGTCACTAGTTAAAATTTTCAAAATCCTTTGCATCCAGTAGACTAGTGGGCAAAAGATTTGAACTGGCCCATTACAGAAGAGCTGCCCAAATGTTCAATAACCATGTTGAAGAGGAAAAGTTAAAATTTTACAGAACCTCCTGCTCCTTCTTGTCTCTGTAACTCAGCTTGCTCCTTACAAAGTCTGGATCATGTAGGTCACATAGTCTCAGAAAGTGGGGACTTACACAATACTAAGAACTGGATCTTATCTCAGTCGCCTTTGTCCTACTCTTTGCAATTGCCCAGCCCCTGCAAACTTGCTTAATCATGCCCGTCCGTGTAAAAGTCAGGCAGCCCCCTCCCCATCTTGACTGCTGTTCCTGCACACGTGAAACCCCTTAGTTCAAACCAGCCTATTAACACCTAGTGTTGCCCACTATAGTCTGTCTATAAAAACTATGTAATCCCTTTGTTCAGTGCTCAGAGCTTGGAGTGTTAGCTCCTCTGGGCCCGCTGGCATAATAAACCCGAGTTCTCCAACTCTTCTAGTGTGGTGCTTGGTTTCTTTAGTACTGGTTTCTGCGACAATGTGAAAGGTGTTCAACCTCATTTTTCATCAGGGAAAAGAAAATTAAAACCAAAAGAAGAACTTCACTTCACATCAGACTGGCAAAAAAGAAAAAATATTTTAATGTAATTCTACACTGTTGGTGGGAGGGCCAAATGAGGCAATCACTTTGGAAGCCATTTGGAATTCTTTAGGAAAGATTAAAGGGATACATCCTCTATGACCCAGAGATGACACTCTTTGCTGCACACTGAGTGGACTGTGTACCCAATGGAATGTTACAGTGTGATGAGGAGGAATATTACAGCTACACACAACAACGCATATGCATCTCATAGACGTGCAGTTGAGAAAAAGAAGCAAGACACTAAAAATACTTAATGTATTAGTTCATTTATATCCTATTCAAAACATGCAGAGCTAAACTCTGTCTTTATGTTCACACATGTGAATGGTAAGGAAAAAGAAATGCAAGGCAGTCGTGACTACAGAAGTCAGGGGAGTGGTTCTATCTGTAGAGAGGACCATACACTTGGGAAGTGTCCCACCAAGGGTCTCTGTGGTCCTGGCCATGCTCTATTTCAGTGGCCAGTGACTATAACCTGTGGGCAGAGTCTTTTCTGCTGCCTGTATGTGTACAGCCATGAGCTATAGACAATGAAAGTTTTTACCTTTTTAAAATTATAAAAAATGAATTTAGCAAATTTTGTGATACATGAAATATACAGGAATTTCACATTTCAGTTTGTGTGAATAAAGTGTTATTGCAACATAGCCACCATCCTTCATTGACCTATTGTTTGTGGCTACTTTCATGATAATGACACAGTTGATTGGTGTGACAGAGACCATATGGTGTCTTGCAAAGCCTCAAATATTTATTATATGGTCCTTTACAGAAGAATTTACTGACATCTTCTAGCTCTATTTCTTCACTTAACAGGCAGTTTCATTTATGTTTCTACTGTTGTGCAGTATAAATCTGATGAAACCCATTGTGTATATGTGTGTATAAATATGTGTGGTGTCTGGTGCCAAGGTATGGGGCAGGCTTATCAGGCATCCTATATATACAGGGCCTGTCCTGTATTTATTTTGTCCTATGTCCTTACATTGCCTTTGTCAGGATACCCCAAATCCTATATATAGTTTTTATTTCAATATTCAATTACAAAAACTGGACCTGCATGTCTCTTGGCAAGAATACTGGAGTGGGTTGCCATTTCCAACTCCAGGGGATCTTCCCACCCATGGATCAAACTCACATCTCTTGTGTCTCCTGCATTAGCAGGCAGATTCTTTACCACTAGTGCCACCTGGGAAGCTGGCAAAAACTGCACAGTTGGAGCCATTTTTCTGCCACAGTAATTGGTTCTTTGTCTTTTTCCTTGTGTCCCTCAGCATGTGGGATCTCAGTTTCCCTTCCAGGGATCAAACTTGTGCTCCCTGCATTGGAAGTATGGAGTTTTAACCACTGGACCACCAGGGAAATTCCAGTATTTGGCTTCTTAAATTGCTAAAATGGGAACGCTACTGAAAAATCATACATCCCCAAATAAAGATCTGGAAAATCTCTTACAGTTGCTCCTGCAGGTTTGAGGGAGGAAAGACCAAAAAGGGTGACTAGAATGAAAAATACACACTGCAGAAAGGAAAAGGCTGTTTTGTGGGCAAAGTCTCAAGTTGTGACCAGATGGGGAAACAGTGGAAACACTGTCAGACTATATTTTTGGGGCTCCAAAATCACTACAGATGGTGACTGCAGCCATGAAATTAAAAGACGCTTACTCCTTGGAAGGAAAGTTATAACCAACCTAGATAACATATTCAAAAGCAGAGACATTACTTTGCCGACAAAGGTCCGTCTAGTCAAGGCTATGGTTTTTCCTGTGGTCATGTATGGATGTGAGAGTTGGACTGTGAAGAAGGCTGAGTGTCGAAGAATTGATGCTTTTGAACTGTGGTGTTGGAGAAGACTCTTGAGAGTCCCTTGGACTGCAAGGAGATCCAACCAGTCCATTGTGAAGGAGATCAGCCCTGGGATTTCTTTGGAAGGAATGATGCTAAAGCTGAAGCTCCAGTACTTTCGCCACCTCATGCAAAGAGTGGACTCATTGGAAAAGACTCTGATGTTGGGAGGGATTGGGGGCAGGAGGAGAAGGGGACAACAGAGGACGAGATGGCTGGATGGCATCACTGACTCGATGGACATGAATCTGAGTGAACTCTGGGAGTTGGTGATGGACAGGGAGGCCTGGCGTGCTGCGATTCATGGGGTCGCAAAGAGTCGGACACGACTGAGCGACTGAACTGAACTGAACTGAACTGAATCACCATTTAGATATAACTTCAGCTGTGTGCTGCTGCTGCTACTAAGTCACTTCAGTTGTGTCCAACTCTGCATGACCCCATAGACGGCAGCCCACCAGGCTCCCCCATCCCTGGGATTCTCCAGGCAAGAACACGAGTGGGTTGCCACTTCCTTCTCCAATGCATGAAAGTTCAGTTCAGTTCAGTTCAGTTCAGTTACTCAGTCATGTCCGACTCTGTGCGACCCCATGAATCGCAGCACGCCAGGCCTCCCTGTCCATCACCATCTCCCGGAGTTCACTCAGACTCACGTCCATCGAGTCCATGATGCCATCCAGCCATCTCATCCTCTGTTGTCCCCTTCTCCTCCTGCCTCCAATCCCTCCCAACATCAGAGTCTTTCCCAATGAGTCAATTCTTTGCATAAGGTGGCCAAAGTACTGGAGCTTCAGCTTTAGCATCATTCCTTCCAAAGAAATCGCCGGGTTGATCTCCTTCAGAATGGACTGGTTGGATCTCCTTGCAGTCCAAGCGACTCTCAAGAGTCTTCTCCAACACCACAGTTCAAAAGCATCACATCATCATGATTACTTGGGTCGTGAAGATCTTTTTTGTACAGTTCTTCCATGTATTCTTGCCACCTCTTCTTAATATCTTCTGCTTCTGCTAGGTCCATACCATTTCTGTCCTTTATTGGCCCATCTTTGCATGAAATGTTCCCTTGGTATCTCTAATTTTCTTGAAGAGATCTCTAGTCTTTCCCATTCTGTTGTTTTCCTCTATTTCTTTGCATTGATCGCTGAAGAAGGCTTTCTTATCTCTTTTGCTATTCTTTGGAACTCTGCATTCAGATGCTTATATCTTTCCTTTTCTCCTTTGCTTTTCGCCTCTCTTCTTTTCACAGCTATTTGTAAGGCCTCCCCAGACAGCCATTTTGCTTTTGTGCATTTCTTTTCCATGGGGATGGTCTTGATCCCTGTCTCCTGTACAGTGTCACAAACCTCATTCTATAGTTCATCGGGCACTCTATCTATCAGATCTAGGCCCTTAAATCTATTTCTCACTTCCACTGTATAATCATAAGGGATTTGATTTAGGTCATACCTGAATGGTCTAGCGGTTTTCCCTATTTTCTTCAATTTGAGTCTTAATTTGGTAACAAGGAGTTCATGATGTGAGCCACAGTCAGCTCCTGGTCTTGTTTTTGTTGACTGTATAGAGCTTCTCCATCTTTGGCTGCAAAGAATATAATCAATCTGATTTCGGTGTTGACCATCTGGTGATGTCCATGTGTAGAGTCTTCTCTTGTGTTGTTGGAAGAGGGTGTTTGCTATGACCAGTGCATTTTCTTGGCACAACTCTATTAGTCTTTGCCCTGCTTCATTCCACATTCCCAGGTCAAATTTGCCTGTTACTCCAGGTGTTTCTTGACTTCCTACTTTTGCATTCCAGTCCCCTATAATGAAAAAGACATCTTTTTCGGGTGTTAGTTCTAAAAGGTCTTGTAGGTCTTCATAAAACTGTTCAACTTCAGCTTCTTCAGCATTACTGGTTGGGGCATAGACTTGGATAACTGTGATATTGAATGGTTGGTTTGCCTTGGAGACAAACAGATCATTCTGTCGTTTTTGAGATTGCATCCAAGTACTGCATTTTGGACTCTTTTGTTGACCATGATGGCTACTCCATTTCTTCTGAGGGATTCCTGCCCGCAGTAGTAGATATAATGGTCGTCTGAGTTAAATTCACCCATTCCAGTCCATTTTAGTTCGCTGATTCCTAGAGTGTCAGCGTTCACTCTTGCCATCTCTTGTTTGACCACTTCCAATTTGCCTTGATTCATGGACCTGACATTCCAGGTTCCTATGCAATATTGCTCTTTACAGCATTGGATCTTGCTTCTATCACCAGTCACATCCACAACTGGGTGTTGTTTTTGCTTTGGCTTCATCCCTTCATTCTTTCTGGAGTTATTTCTCCACTGATCTCCAGTAGCTTATTGGGCACCTAATGACCTGGGGAGTTCCTCTTTCGGTATCCTATTATTTTGCCTTTCATACTGTTCATGGGGTTCTCAAGGCATGAAAGTGAAAGTGAAATCGCTCAGTCGTGTCCAACTCTTCAGGACCCCATGGACCCCATGGAGCCTACCAGGCTCCTCCGCCCCTGGGATTTTCCAGGCAAGAGTACTGGAGTGGGTTGCTATTGCCTTCTCCTCAGCTGTGTGCAGGTGCTTGGAAAATCAGCCAGTCAGGAATAGCCTCACCCTAGGGACTATATTTGTGAGACTTGGCACATAGACGACAGGCCCAAGCTTCAAAGAGCGGGCAAACCATCTGAACAGGCAAATTGCAGAAGACATTACAAATGTCCAATAAATGTGAAAGATGTTCAACCTCATAAATTGCAGAAAAATACAAATTAAAACCACAATAAGGAAGGTCACATAATATCAGATAGTAAAAAAAAATAAATAAAAGAAGAAAATTCAAGGTAATTCTTTGTGCACTGCTGGTGGGAATGTAAAATGATTGAAGCACTTTGGAAAACCATTTGGAATTGAAAGGTTTCTGCTGAGCCGTGAAAGATGCTGGGATTCTTGGCCTCTGGAGAAGAGGAATTCAATCTGGGGCCAGTGATTAGGCCTGATTGCACAGAACTTTTGTGTAATACAATTTTCAGTTCAGTTTAGTTGCATAGTTGTGTCTGACTCTTTGTGACCCCATGGACTGCAGCACGCCAGGCTTCCCTGTCCGTCGCCAACTCCCGGAGCTTTCTCAACCTCATGCCCACTGAGTCAATGATGCCATCCAACCATCTCATACTCTGTCATCCCCTTGTCCTCCTGCCTTCAATATTGTCCAGCTTCAGGGTCTTTTCTAATGAGTCAGTTCTTCACATCAGGTGGCCAAAGTATTGGAGTTTCAGCTTCAGTATCAATTTTATTAAAGTATAAAAGAGATAGCAAAAGCTTCTGACATACACATCAGAAGGGGACAGAAAGAGTGCCCCCTGCTAGACTTTAGAAGGAAGTTATATACCTACTAGCAGGCTTCTAATTGAGAAAGAAAATGCCTCAAAACACAGACAGTGGCACCAGGCCCCTCATCCACCACATGCATTTTGAGATAACATTGGCACAAGGTGAGTCATCCCAGGTCATAAAACGATTGACATGAATCTTGAAGAAAGACAGGTTTCCAAGCAAATACATAGTCTCATTAACACAGATTAGGAGAACAATTGTGTGAGTAAAACATACTGGTTTGTTGAGCCATTATGGGTTCTGAACCAACTTGAAGAAAGACAGAGTCTAGGGGAAATACATAGTTCATTAACATAGCTTAAGAAAAACATTTCCATAGGAAAAACACATTGGCAAACTCAACGTTTGAGAAAAGTTAAGTTCAGCTGTTGGAACAAGCTGTTGTCATGGCAACACAGAATTTTAAAAGAAACTTTTAAATTTTGTATAGAGAATGGGAAAAAACCGACACTTGTAGTTTGTTTCCTCCATTTGGGGGCCTCTACCCTTCCTGCCTGTTACCCTCTCAGAATCGTTTAAGAAAGTTTAAATATATGTGTTTTCTGTGATCCAGAAATTCCGCTTCTACAGGCACATTGGAGAAAGGATAAACAAACTGTGGAATAATACACCAAATAAATTATCCCTGGGTGACAAATGCCCAGTCCTAAGAGTCAGGCAGTCAAAAATCCTCCTGAATATCAGCCAATCAGAGACAACCCCACGCTTCTTCCCAACAGTCAAGCAGCAAGTCCTCACTCCCAGAGCCTGTTCTAAAGTGGACAGTTGAGACCAACCTTACTCCAGCCATTGCAGGAACAGGCTACAAGTCCACTGATGCCTCCACATTCCTGCTTCTCATGTCTGCCATCTCTAGACACCCAGCTCCTCTGAACCTTCTCAAAACTCTGGCTTCATTCTGGAAATCTGTGCCTTATAAAGTACAGCTTGCCCTCACAGGTAAATGTGAAGTTCACCTTATTTGAACAAAGCTAGTGTAGGTGATGGAATTCCAGCTGAGCTATTTCAAATCCTAAAAGATGATGCTGTTAAAATGCTGCACTCAATATGCCTGCAAATTTGGAAAGCTCAGCAGTGGCCACAGGACTGGAAAAGGTCAGTTTTCATTCTGATCCCAAATGACAATGCCAAAGGATGTTCAAATTACTGTACAATTGCACTCATTTCATATGCTAACAAGATTATGCTCAAAATCCTTCAAGCTAGGCTTCAGTAGTACATGACCCAAGAAGTACCAGATGTGTAAGCTGGATTTAGAAAAGGGAGAGGAACCAGAGATCAAATTGCCAACATGCACTGGACCCTAGAAAAAGCATGGGAATTCCCAAAAAATCATCTATTTCTGCTTCATTGACTACCCTAAAGCCTTTGACTGTGTGGATCACAACAAACTGGAAAATTCTGAAAGAGATGGGAATACCAGACCACATTTCCTGTTTCCTGAGAAACCTGTATGCAGAACATGAAGCAACATTTAGAACCAGATGTGCAAGAACAGACGGTTCAAAATCAGGAAAGGATTATGTCAAGGCTGTATATTGCCACTCTGCTTATTTAACTTTATGCAGAATGAATCATATGAAATGCTGGGCTGGATGACTCACAAGCTGGAATCAAGATTGCTAGGAGAAATATCAATAACCTCAGATATGCAGATGACACCACCTTAAGGGCAGAAATCGAAGAGAAATTAAAGAGCCTCTGATGAAATTGAAAGAGGACAGTGAAAAAGCTGGCTTAAAAGTCCACATTCAAAAAGACTAAGATCATGGCATCCAGTCCCATCACTTCATTGCAAATAGATGGGCAAAAAATGGAAACAGTGACAGACTTTATTTTCTTGGGCTCCCAAATCATTATGGACAGTCACTGCAGCCGTGAAATTAAAAGACGCTTGCTCCTCAAGAGAAAGCTGTGACAAAGCTAGACAGCATATTAGTAAGCTGAGACATCACTTGACTGACAAAGGTCCGTATACTCAAATAGATGGTTTTGCCAATAGTCATGTACATATGTGAGCATTCGACCGTAAAGAAGGCTGAGCACCAAAGAATTGATGCTTTTGAACTGTGGTGCTGGAGAAGACTCCTGAGACTCCCTTGGACTGCAAGGAGATCAAACCAGTCAATCTGAAAGGAAATCAATCCTGGATATCCATCATAAGGACTGATGCTGAAGCTGAAGCTCCAATATTTTGGCCACCTGATGGGAAGAGCCGACTCATTGGAAAAGACCCTAATGCTAGGGAAGATTGAGGGCAGGAAGAGAAGGGGATGACAGAGGTTGAGATGGTTGGTTGGCATCCTTGACTCAAGGGACATGAGGCTGAGCAAAGTCCAGGAGACAATGAAGGACAGGGAAGCCTGGTATGCTCTTCCTTCATTCCTGAACTTCCAGATTTCCCTCTGGTGTCATTTTTCTTGATCATTTCTTGTAGAGCAGGTCTGCTGTTGACAAGTTCTCTTAATTTTCTTTCATCTGAGAATGTATTTTGTTCTCAGTTCTGAATGTCATTTTTGCTGATTGGAAGTCTGAGTTGACTGTTACTTTCAAGACATTGTTCCAGTGTCTTTTGGCCACTGTATTTCTGATGAGAAATATGTTAAATTTGTATCCTTTTCCTCCTCTGAGTGATGTGTTGTTTTTCTCTAATTGCTTTCAAGATACTTCATCTTTTGTTTTTGGCAATTTGATTATGGTATTTTTGACATGATTTTCTTTGTGTGTATGCATCTTGGAGATTATTGCATTTCTCACATCTGTTTATTTCTTTTACCCGAGTTGGGGACAATTGTCCTATTATTTCTTCAATATTTTGTACTTACTAGTAACATCCTCTGTTTCTTATACTCCAATGACATGAATATTAGACCTTTTGATATGATCCTGTAGGTTCCTGAAGTTCTGGCCACATTTTTCAGTATTTTTCTTTTTGTCCTTCAAGTTGGATAATTTCTATTCAGTTCAGTTCAGTCACTCAGTTGTGTCCGACTCTTTGCGACCCCATGAATTGCAGCACGCCAGGCCTCCCTGTCCATCACCAACTCCTGGAGTTCACTCAAACACACATCCATCGAGTCGGTGATGCCATCCAACCATCTCATCCTCTGTCGTCCCCTTCTTCTACTGCCCCCAATCCCTCCCAGCATCAGAGTCTTTTCCAATGAGTCAACTCTTCACATGAGGTGGCCAAAGTACTGGAGTTTCAGCTTTCGCATCATTCCTTCCAAAGAAATCCCAGGGCTGATCTCCTTCACAATGGACTGGTTGGATCTCCTTGCAGTCCAAGGGACTCTCAAGAGTCTTCTCCAACACCACAGTTCAAAAGCATCAATTCTTCAGCGCTCAGCTTTCTTCACAGTCCAACTCTCACATCCATAC
>SJYO01038709.1:18136762-18261451 GCA_006410555.1 Capra ibex | reverse complement strand
TTTCCCATGAAGTGATGGGACCAGATGCCATGATCTTCGTTTTCTGAATGTTGAGCTTTAAGCCAACTTTTTCACTCTCCTCTTTCACTTTCATCAAGAGGCTTTTTAGTTCCTCTTCACTTTCTGCCATAAGGGTGTCACCGCTGTTCAAGTTCACTGACTCCTCTGTCATACCCATTCTGCTATTGAGACTATCCAGATAATTTTAAAATTTCTAATGTATTTTTTGGTTCTAAAACTTCCACATGGTTGTTTGTTATAGTTCCTCTACAGTTTTTACGTACTCTGTAAAGTACTAAAGAAACTTTATAATCTTTAAAACGTGCGTGCATGCGTGCTAAGTCGCTTCAGTTGTATCTGACTCTTTGCGACCCTATGGACTGTAACCTGCCAGGCTCCCCTGTCCATGGGACTCTCCAGGCAAGAACACTGGACTGGGTTGCCATTTCCTACTCCAAGGGATCTTCTGACCCAGGAATTGAACTCGTGTCTCTTATGTCTCCTGCTTTGGCAGGGGAGGTCTTTACCACTAGCACCACTTGGGAAGCCCCTTTAAAACATATTTCTCTACTAAAAACTTCTAGCACACTGTTCATTTCAGATGTATTTACCTTTGCTTCATGAGACATAGTTGGCATAGCTTTTTTTTTACAGTCTTTTAAAAAGATTTTGAGAATTCTAACATCTGTGTCTTTGCATGTTGGTATCTGCTGTCTAGTCTCTGAGAATTGGCTGCATTTTCTTGGTTCTTAGTATGTATAGGAAGTTTAGCTTATATCTTGGATATTCTAAAGACTGTGTTGTGGAGATTCTAGGTCTTTTTAAGTTCCCGAAAATGATGATTTATTTGTTTTACCAAACAATCCACTTGTTTAGGTTCAAACCACAAGTTTTATCTCCCCTTTTGTGAACTATAATATTCAAAGCTTTGCTATCCTTATGCAGGTACAGCTCAGGAGTAAGCCTGAGACTTGTGTCAGTTTATGCATCGAATTAGGGGATTCCTTTCTCTATCTCTCTCTTCTGTGGAATTTCCCTCCCCATTCTGCAGCCTTCAGGAGCTTGTTTTCTTGGTCCTCTGGCCAAATGGTGTCATTTCTCTTGGATATTTAGCTGCCTACTCTGCTGTCATATGGTTCTGGACTGGGGCCACTGTTCAGGGCAAACCAAGAGAGAGAGAAAAAATCCTCAGAGATCCCCCCCACTACTCCCCCACACTCTTCGGATTATAGTTGGGTACTGTGGTTCTGGGTGCAAGATCCTTATACTGTTGGAAGTTCATTCTAAAGAATATGTCATCTCTCAGATCTTTGGGAACTTTATTTGAATTGGGATGGGAGGGCATTTGCATCTCTAAGCTGGACACTGCTCTGGGCAACACTGCTGGGGGCGGAGTGACCCTGGACATGGAATGCTGTTCTTCAGAGACTAGAGATGAATGACGTGCTGGTGTTCTATAGTCTGCTTGGCTTTAATAATGGGTTTCAGGGTCCATCTAGAGTTGGGAGAATTCAGCCACAGCATTAAATATAACTTTGATTTCACTAAATGCCTCCAGTAGTGGATTTCTTCTTCTCCTTAGAATGAAGGCACTTTCTGTTGTAAATGAGACCCATCATGCTCCTTCCCACCCCCACCACTGGATCCAGTGCTTCTCCTAGGACAAAGCCCCTGGGGCTAGTGGGGCAGTGGGCAGGGGTTCCCCCAACTGGGCCACCTTCAGGGCCATTTGATGTTCTTATGATATAGGCCCACACAATATGCTGCGATAGTTCTTGTTTAGACAGTGTTATTTCTACCCCAAAAGAAATGCCTGCCTGAATTCATAGGCAGTTCCGTGGTTGGGACTCTGTGCTTTTTCACTGGCAAGGGCTGTGGATCAATCCCTGATCAGGGAACGAAGATCCCTGAAGCCTTGCAGCAAAACCAAAAAAAAAAGAAAAGAAAAATGCTCTTTCCACCAGATCCAGACATTTAAACCACATAGGCTCTGCAGCTCTGTTTCCTTGTTTACAAAATGGACATGCTAGAACCTAGCCTGGCAATTTCAAAGGGGTAGTTAAGAGATTATCTGAAAGGTTTTTGTTTTTTTTTTTTTCCCAGTAAAGCATTCTTCTCCCTGCAAGTAACAGAAAATTCTATTAGACGGCCTTCAAGTGGGAAGGCTTTATTTTCTTCCATTACCAGAACATTTGAGGTTGGCAGTCACAGGCTCAATGATACTGTAAACAGCTTCGAATATTCTCTCCATCTTTCATCTTGATCATCTTTAAGCATACTAACTTTTATGTTTTCATGTTTATGCCTTGTGGTCCCAAGATGGCTACTGTACCTCCAGCCTTCATATCTATATCCAATCCTGGAAAAAGGGATCAGGAAAAAGGCTTTCTAATGGGGCACTGTCTGGTTGAGTCTTCCAGCTTCTGGTGGCCGCTAGCATTTTTTGGCTTTGGCCACATCACTCCAGTCTCTTCCCCCATGGTCATAATGCCACCTCCTCTGTGTGTGCATCTCCTCTACTATCTATCTCAAATCTCCCTCAGGCTCCCTCTTATAAGGACACTTGTGGTTACATTTCAGTTCAGTTCAGTCACTCAGTCATGTCCCATTCTTTGTGCCCCTGTGAATCACAGCACGCCAGGCCTCCCTGTACATCACCAGCTCCCAGAGTTCACTCAAACTCACGTCCATCGAGTCGGTGATGCCATCCAGCCATCTCATCCTCTGTCATCCCCTTCTCCTCCTGCCCTCAATCCCTCCCAGCATCAAGGTCTTTTCCAATGAGTCAATTCTTTGCATGAGGTGGCCAAAGCATCAGTCCTTCCAATGAACACCCAGGACTGATCTCCTTTAGAATGGACTGGTTGGATCTCCTTGCAGTCCAAGGGACTCTCAAGAGTCTTCTCCAACACCACAGTTCAAAAGCATCAATTCTTCAGTGCTCAGCTTTCTTCACAGTCCAACTCTCACATCCATACATGACCACTAAAAAAACCATAGCCTTGACTAGATGGACCTTTCTTGGCAAAGTAATGCTCTGCTTTTGAATATGCTATCTAGGTTGGTCATAACTTTTCTTCCAAGGAGTAAGCGTCTTTTAANCAAGGAGTAAGCGTCTTTTAATTTCATGGCTGCAGTCACCATCTGCAGTGATTTTGGAGCCCCCCAAAATAAAGTCTGACACTGTTTCCCCATCTATTTACCATGAAGTGATGGGACCAGATGCCGTGATCTCTGTTTTCTGAATGTTGAGCTTTAAGCCAGCTTTTTCACTCTCCTCTTTTACAGTTTGTACTGAAGGGTCAAACTGATCTGGACGCTGGACCGTCAGTCTCGATCGTCGGGAAAAAATCAAAACTATATCAAAGTTCGTTAAAGAACAACTAAAAGACACTTCTTCAATGAGAGAGTAAAGGACAAAATCTTCGAAATCTATGGTCAGTTTCATACCGACCGGAAAAGATTACCACGTACGTTTTTTATAGTTAAAATCTTATAGTTTTCTAAGGGTTAAACCGGTAAAATCCAACTCTAGAGAAAATCATATTAAAGAGGTTAATTGATCCATGAACCTCCATACTCAAGGTACGTATAACATGTACTTAAACCGATCTCACATTCAGTCTACGACCGAAAGATTGTGGGGAAACAAAGACAAAAACTCTCTAAGACAAAGGGTAAAATTCGACTTAAACAGTCCCTATTTTCAGTGATCACTTGAACATATCACCTGGGTACACGAAGAACACTCGAATTGAGGAGGTCCTCAGTGGGGTCTCAACAAAGTCGAACAGAATGTACAGAGCCTAGAACGGAGGTCGTTAGATTCTGGTGGTACCGACGAGTCCAGCGACTTACCGGTCAAGAATACACACTGGGGGGCCTACTCGTTCATAAAATTAATTTCTCACCCGAAGGGATACCCTGGTGACGTGTCATATTCCTGATCCGGAGGTGATGAGGACATTTAAAGAGTCAGTCGACTCTTTTGGCTTTGACCGGCCCTCCTCAGAACAGGTAAAAAAAGTCTCGTTTCGAGAGCACATAAAAGGAGTGAAAATAGGACTGTTTAAGATAATTCCGTCAGTTTAACTTCTTTTCACAGTCTAGTCGGAGAATTGACGAGATGTCGTCGTGCTGGAGTTACAGTGCTGGAGTCATAGAAAGTCGTCTCGGGACCCATAAGGAGTTAAAATAGTGTCAGCTCGGGGAGGGATGGGTCCTGGAAAAGTGACACACCGGTTAAGAGGACCGTAGAAAGTCGGTCGGGGAGGTGGGTCATAGAAAACTGACCCACCCTTAAGGAGTCATAGAAAGTTGTCTCGTGGTGAGTCACAGATCTGGTACTCACCCATACAGGACCTACAAAGTGGACCCGGGGACGGGGTCATAGAAAGGATGACCCTCCCCCGTCCATTGGACGAGGTGACGGTTTATTTTGACTCTTAGAGTTGGTTATACCATCTAAGTTCTTGGTCCTCTCTGAATGGGTTTAAGCAGACGTGGGGGACTCCTCCGTCTGTCCACGTTCCTCGGCGACGACCATGGTTTCGAGGCCAAGGAGTACCTCAGGTCAGTTTCCTTCCTTCAGGTGAGACCCAGGGAAGTACCAGTGGTATTGACAACTGATTTTTTATATATGTTGGACTCTCGACACTCAATTCAAAATAAACCCCGTTTTACTCTTGACGTCGGGCCCTCCGTCGTAGAGTTTATCGAGACTCTCTGACGACGTTTCGTCGTCTCCAACGCTTTCAGTTATATATTCCAAAACCACTTTCCCCTCAAGTTATGGTACTTCGTGAGTAAAATGTTTTCCCAAAAACAATCAGTACTCCTAGACTACAGTGGTACTTCCCTAAATCACGAAGAGATCTGTACTCCTCTACGTTCCTAACTCTAGTATTTTAGACAAGAATTTTTGTAGGTAGATTTCTGGACAGGGTGGTCTAAGGGACCTCGTCTCTCACGGAGTGAGGTGGGACTTGAGGGAGT
The DNA here is from genome assembly GCA_006410555.1 of Capra ibex. NCBI lineage: Eukaryota > Metazoa > Chordata > Mammalia > Artiodactyla > Bovidae > Capra > Capra ibex. Next base: position 18,256,456 of record SJYO01038709.1, on the reverse strand, counting down.
CCCTAACAACTTCCAGTTGTCGATATCGTCGACTCCCAAGTCAGAGGTATCTCCGTCTACCGTTTACGGAAACAACAAGTCAGCAACCGGTACGAGAACCATTTACGGTTAAACATCAACTGTGGAGATTTGTTCTTGACAGCGTCGTTTAACACACCGGGACACAGTATTGTAGTTTACCGGGACTGTCAACCCCTTTGGTACGGACGACGGGGTGATCGGGGTCCCCGAAACAGGATCCTCTTCGTGACACAGGTTACCACCCCCACCTTTCCTCGTACTACCCAGAGTAAATGTTGTCTTTCACGGAAGTAAGATTCCTCTTCTTTAGGTGACAACCTCGGTAAACCACTTTAGTTTCGATAGAAATTACATACATGTCTGTAAACACCGACTTAAGAGGGTTGAGATCTACCTGAGACTTCGGGTAATAATTTCGGTTCGTGTCAATGCGTTGTGGTCACGGAGTAAGTGGAGACGCAGAGACTTCTTGTCGTAAGGTACAGGTCCCAGAGAGACGAGGACCGTCACAACGGGTCTCGGCCACAGGTTGAACCTCTACGTTTACGAGAGGGTAGGGGGAGTGGACCAGTCTCGACACAGACGATAATTCCTTCCTTTTCGTTTAGGATCTTCGATCCTCCGGGAGGGTCTTCTTCCGACGGGACAGGAACTCGAGGAGTCGAACGTCTCGGGTAAAGGTGTCTCCTAAGTTAGGTGTATCATGACACACACACAAGTCCTTACTTAAGAGGACGTCATTGTTTGATTGTGGGGTTACAGTCACCACGTTGTGTTATTATTTGTGGTGTCTGATTATGGACACAAGGACCAACTGTCCACCTAAAGGTTCATCACCGTCCCCTGGGGTCCGAGGAACATGTGACACCGAAGTGAGACGACTCCGAGACATTTTCGTGTACTTTCAATATCAACGAGTCAACACAGACTGAGAAACACTGGGGTACCTAATATGTCAGGTACCTTAAGAGGTCCAGTCTTATAACCTCAACCATCGACGAGGGAAGACGTTCCATAGAAGGGTTGGGTGCCTAGCTTGGGTCCAGAGGGTGTAACGCTTACCTAAGAAATGGTCGACTCGGTCGTCCCTTCGGATATTCGATTACTATTTGTTGATGTTAGGTTATTGAAAAAAAAATTGTTTTTTTTAGAGTAAGGATATCGACGACGATGCAACGAAGTCAGCACAGGCTGAGGTACGCTGGGGTATCTACCGTCGGGTGGTCCGAGGTGACAGGGACCCTAAGAGGTCCGTTCTTGTGACCTCACCCAACGGTAAAGGAAGAGGTCAGGTACTTTCACTCGTTGGGGTACCTGACGTCGGGTGGTCCGAGGAGACCGGTACCCTAAGAGGTCCGTTCTCATGACCTCACCCAACGGTCACGGAAGAGGAGGATATCGACTTTGGGTGTGTTTGTAGTTTCTGGAGTGTGTACTTTTGCAGACGGTTTATCGAGTTTCTAAAGTACACTATTCTAAATCTGGTAATTCTCAATACTCAAGGGCGTAGAAACTGTCTCTGAAGGCGTTTCAAGTCTTCTGGAGTGTGTGAGTCTGAGTTGTGTTAAGACTCCGGTACCTGTTACTAAGGGTTCTTAGAGTCTCTAAAGTATCTGACTCTGTTACTGACCCTTTGTGACGTCTCTGAAGTGTGGGACTCTGTGTCAGGGTTTCTCGAGTCACTAGAATGTGACACCCACGTTGTCTTTTGTTAAGACTCCGGAATTCGAAACCTTACCCAGGTGAGAGAGGTGGGGATTGAGGAGTGGTTGGAGTGTCTGGAGTGTTCAAGTCTCTTTTAGACTTCGTCTCTAAAGTGTAGGCTAGTGTATCTTACGATTATACAACCTCTGGAAGTCTGGACTTGTGTATGGGGTCTGCCGAGACCGTTACGTGTGGGATCCTTGCGTGTTGGGGGATTCCCGAGTTTGATAAGTGAGTCCCCGTGTCCACCGTTCATGGAGTCACTAGAGTAGGGGAACTCTCAGTCGAGAGGTTTTGTCAAGTCTCCTGTACTGTATTTTGGGGTTTGTCGAGTCTTCTGAGTGTGAGACCTTGGGGTTAAGTACCTGTTTGTCACTATGGTGTGTCAATGTGTCTACCGATTTGTCTGCGGTGGGGAATCTTTGTCTTGTCTCCAGTCTCTGTAGTATGAGAATTGTCTCTAACAGGTATCCCTGTCTGAGAAGTGTGGACCCTTGTATAGGGTTTACCGAGTATTAAGGGTAGTACACTGTGTCCTGGAGGGTGGGGTTTTTTGTGTGTATGAAGTATGAGACTTGTATCTAGGGGTTTAACGTCTTTCAAGTGTAGGACCCTGGGTCTGGGGTTTCTCGAGTCTCTTGAACGTGAGAACCTGTGTTCGGTCTTTTGTTAGACCTCTGCAATCCGGTACTTGGGTCTACGGGTACTCAAGTGTCTGGGGGACACAACCCTGGTCCTAGGTTTTATAGGGTCTCTAAAGTGTGATACCCCATGTCCAGGGGATCTCTCAAGAACGTCGGATCTGTATTAGTGGTCTCTCAGATTTAAGTGGATCTCACAAGTCTGTACAGTGTGGAACCTGTGTCTGGTGGTGGTTTTTTTTTTTTTTTTTTTTTGGACAAGTCCTTTGAGGATTTAACCCTTGTCTAAAGTTTGTCTGAGTGTCTCAAGTACCTTTGGTTGACCGTTTCTGTTGAGGTTGAACTTTGTATTTGGACTAGTTTAAGATTGTCTGGTTAATAATCAGTCTCCGTAGTGTGGGAATGTGTCTTTGGTGGTTTACATACTCATATGGGGTTCACTGTGTCACCAAAATACAGTACCTTGTGTGTGGGTTTTCTTGAGTCTACGGAGTATGGGAAGTTTGTCGAGTATAGGAGTTTGTCGATTTTCTGGAGAATAGAACCTGGGACTGACTTTTTATTAAGTATTGGTAACATCGTAATTGTTCGTAGGGTCTCTTTGAGTCTCTGGAGTTCACAACCCCGTGTCTATGTCTTGGTGGAGGTTCTGTACTGTGGTTTCGTTTTCACAGTGAGTCAACACAGACTGAGAAACACTTAATTACCTGACATCGGGTGGTCCCAACAGATAGGTACACCTAAGAGGTCCGTTCTTATGACGTTACGCAACGGTACGGGAAGAAGTCCCCTAGAGGGACTGGGTCCCTAGGTTGGACGTAGAGAATCCAGAGGACGTGACGGTTCACCCAAGGAATGGTGATCGTGGTAGACCTTTCGGACCCGATTGATTATCGGGATGTTTTAGTAGGTGGAGGATTAGCAACGCTAACTTTTGAACGTTTTCTTCTGAAACATCTACACTAATTCACTTCCTAGACCTCTGTCCCTCTAATAGGATTAATAGACCACCCGAGATTTACATTGGTGGTTCACAATATGTTCCCTCGGACTCCGTCTAAAATCTATCGTCTTCTCCTCTACGTATGTGTCTCCTCCACCGTAATACAGGTACCTCCTTCTATAACCTCACTACCCCGGTGTTCACTTTTTTACGGTCGACGATGGTCTTCGACCTTCTGCGTTGTTCTGTTACGGATTAATCTTTCTTTCGGAAACAGGACTAGGGGAAAAGGACATAACCTATATCTACACTCCCGGCTTTCACGTCGTCGGTAGAACCCTGGTGTTCCGTTATTTACACTACTGTTTTCAGTGATACGAATTTTCACCAATTCTACTTTCTCCCTTTCTTTTCAGTTTGGACAAACGTTATAGTAACTCGGACGCTAACGGTCGGTGTTTACAAGACCATTACCCTCTTTTATTTCAGAAGGGTGAACTTCCACAGCTGATTTTTTTTCTATATGTTGAACTCTCAACACTCAATTCAAAATAAACCCCGTTTTACTCCTGGTATCGGGTCCTCCGTCGTAGAGTCTATCGAGACTCTCTGACGAGATTTTACCGTCACCCCCGTTCAGTTATATATTCCAAAACCACTTCCCCCTCAAGTTACGGTACTTCGTGAGTAAAGTGTTTTCCAAAAACAATCAGTGTTCCTAGACTACAGTGGTACTTCCCTAAATCACGAAGAGATCTATACTCCTCTACGTTCCTAACTCTAGTATTTTAGACAAGGATTTTTGTAGGTTGATAGATTTCTGGACAGGGTGGTCCAAGGGACCTCGTGTCTCACGGAGTGGGCTGGGACTTGAGGGAGTCCCTAACAACTTCCAGTTGGGATTCGATATCGTCGGACCCCAAGTTAGAGGTATCTTTTCACTTCAGTGAGTCAAAGCACAGGCTGAGAAACCCTGGGGTACCTGACATCGGATGGTTCGAGGAGACAGGTACCCTAAAAGGTCCGTTATCATGACCTCACCTAACGGTAAAGGAAGAGGTNCACACCGGGACACAGTATTGTAGTTTACCGGGACTGTCAACCCCTTTGGTACGGACGACGGGGTGATCGGGGTCCCCGAAACAGGATCCTCTTCGTGACACAGGTTACCACCCCCACCTTTCCTCGTACTACCCAGAGTAAATGTTGTCTTTCACGGAAGTAAGATTCCTCTTCTTTAGGTGACAACCTCGGTAAACCACTTTAGTTTCGATAGAAATTACATACATGTCTGTAAACACCGACTTAAGAGGGTTGAGATCTACCTGAGACTTCGGGTAATAATTTCGGTTCGTGTCAATGCGTTGTGGTCACGGAGTAAGTGGAGACGCAGAGACTTCTTGTCGTAAGGTACAGGTCCCAGAGAGACGAGGACCGTCACAACGGGTCTCGGCCACAGGTTGAACCTCTACGTTTACGAGAGGGTAGGGGGAGTGGACCAGTCTCGACACAGACGATAATTCCTTCCTTTTCGTTTAGGATCTTCGATCCTCCGGGAGGGTCTTCTTCCGACGGGACAGGAACTCGAGGAGTCGAACGTCTCGGGTAAAGGTGTCTCCTAAGTTAGGTGTATCATGACACACACACAAGTCCTTACTTAAGAGGACGTCATTGTTTGATTGTGGGGTTACAGTCACCACGTTGTGTTATTATTTGTGGTGTCTGATTATGGACACAAGGACCAACTGTCCACCTAAAGGTTCATCACCGTCCCCTGGGGTCCGAGGAACATGTGACACCGAAGTGAGACGACTCCGAGACATTTTCGTGTACTTTCAATATCAACGAGTCAACACAGACTGAGAAACACTGGGGTACCTAATATGTCAGGTACCTTAAGAGGTCCAGTCTTATAACCTCAACCATCGACGAGGGAAGAGGTCCCATACAAGGGTTGGGTGCCTAACTTGAGTCCAGAGGGTGTAACGTTCACCTAAGAAATGGTCGACTCGGTCGTCCCTTCGGGTATTCGATTACTATTTGTTGATATTAGGTTATTGAATCTTTTTTTTTTGTGTGTTTTGGAGTAAGGATATCGACGACGACGACGATTCAGTGAAGTCAGTACAGGTTGAGACACACTGGGGTACCTGACGTCGGATGATCCGAGGAGGCAGGTACCCTAAAAGGTCCGTTCCCATGACCTCACCCCACGGTAACGGAAGAGGCAGGATATCGACTCTAGGTGTGTTTGTAGTTTCTGGAGTGTGTACTTTTGCAGACGGTTTATCGAGTTTCTAAAGTACACCATTCTAAATCTGGGTATTCTCAATACTCCAGGGTGTAGAAACTGTCTCTGAAGACGTTTCAATTCTTTGAAATTTGAGACCTGGGTGTAGGGGGACTTTTCGTGTTTAGGAGTGTGCGTACGTCTTTTATGTGAGGTTGTCGAGTCTTTTGACTGTGACGTTCTTTTTCTTGATACTTGTGGAGTTGTTAGAGTAAGACACCATGGTGTGATAAGTTCGTACTTCTGGAGTGTGTCGACCTGTGTCTTGTACTAAGACTCCGGAACCTGTCACTAAGGGTTCTTTGAGTCTCTAAAGTATCCGACCCTGTTACTAAGTCTTTGTGACGTCTCTGGAGTGTGGGACTCTGTGTCACAGGGTTCCTCGAGTAAACAGAATGTGACACCCGTGTCGTCTTTTGTTAAGACTCCGGAATTCGAAACCTGGTCCAGGTGAGTGAGGTGGGGGATGAGAACGGTTGGAGTGTCTGGAGTGTTTAAGTCTCTTTTAGGTTTCGTCTCTAGAGTGTAGGACAGTGTATCTTAGGATTATAGAATCTCTGACAGTCTGGACTTGTGTATGGGGTCTGTCGAGACTGATAAGGGTAGGATCCTTGTGTATTGGGGGATCCCCGAGTTTGGTGAGTCCACGTACCCACCGTTGATGGAGTCACTAGAGTAGAGGAACTCTAAGTAGAGTGAATTTGTCAAGTCTTCTATACTGTGTTTAGGGGTTTGTAACGTCTCCAGAGTGTGACACCTTGGGGTTAGGTACCTGTCGACTAAGGTGTGTCAATGTGTCTACCGATTTGTCTAGGGTGAGGAATCTTTGTCTTGTCTCCAGTCTCTGTAGTATGGTAATTATCACTAGCAGGTATCTTTGTCTAAGAAGTATGGACCCTTGTATAGGGTTTACCGAGTCTTCAGGGTAGTACACTGTGTCTTGGAGGGTGGGGCGGGGGGGTTTTTTTGGTCCCTAAAGTGTGAGATGTATATCTAGGCGTTTAGACTTTTACAAGTGTAGGTCCCTGGGTCTAGGGTTTCTCGAGTCTCTTGAGTGTGGGAACCTGTCTCTGGTCTTTTTTTTAAACCTCTGGAGGTCGGTACTTGTGTTTATGGGTACTCAAGTGTCTGGAGGATACAACCCTGGTCCTAGGTTTTATCGGGTCTCTAGAGTATGATACCCATGTACAGAGGTCTCTCAGGAACGTCGGATCTGTATCAGTGGTCTCTAAGACTTAAGTGAATCTCTCAAGTCTGTAGAGTGTGGAACCTGTGTCTTGTGGATTTTCTTGACAAGTCTTTGGATTTAACCATTGTCTGAGTGTTTGAAGTGTTTGAAGTACCTTTGGTTGACCGTTTGTGTTGAGGTTGAACTCTGTATTTTGACTTGTTAAAGATTGTCTGGTGAATAATCAGTGTCCGTAGTGTGGGAATGTGTCTTTGGTGGTTTACACACGCATATGGGATTCACTGTTCCCAAAATACCGTACCTTGTGTGTGGGTTTTCTTGAGTCTACGGAGTATGGGAAGTCTGTCGAGTATAAGAGTTTGTCGATTTTCTTGAGTAAAGAACCTGGGACTGACTTTTTGTTAAGTATTAGGAACATGGTTATAGTTTGTAGGGTTTCTTTGGGTCTCTGGAGTTCGCAACCCCGTGTCTATATCTTAGTGGAGGTTCTGTAGTGGGACACCTTGTGTGGGTTACACTTTCCCTTTCAAAATCAGTGAGTCAGCACAGACTGAGAAACACTGGAGTATCTGACAGTGGCTGGTCCGAGGAGACAGGTACACCTAAGAGGTCCGTTCTTGTGACCTCACCCACCGGTAAAGGAAGAGGTCCACTAGAAGAACTGGGTCCCTAGTTTAGACCCAGAGGATATAACGACCGTCTAAGAAATGATAGACTCGGTGATCCTTGTGTGGGTCCCTACGTTATTAAGTTTGTCGAGTCTCTGTAGTATAGAACCCTGTCTCAGGGGTGGGGGTGTAGACGGGGTGACGTTACGAAGTCTCTGGATTGTGGTACCTTTCTTTAAGAAGTGTATAAAGTTTCTGAAGTTTAAGAACTCTTTTTATATATAAAAAAGTCTAGAGAGTGTCGGACCTGTGTGTAAGGTCCTCTCGAGTCTATGTTGTATGGTATTCCGTGTCTCCTAATTGGAACCTTAACCCTAAAAGGTCTTTCTTGTCTTTATACCAAGAAATTTAGTGCATAGTTTACCAAGTCCTTAGAATATGGTAAGTTCTGTCTACGGTTTCCTCAAGACTCTTAAATGGAAAACTCTAGACCTGTGGTTTTGTTGACTCTCTGGAGTGTGAGTTCATGTCCTTGATGTTTGTGGAATCTCGAGAGTGAGGAACCCTAAACCCAGGTATTTACCGAATCTCTGAAGTCAGTGACCTTTGTCATGAAATTATTTAGTTATTGTAGTGTGTGACTTTGACTATCCTGGTGGTGGTCGGGTTTTTTTTCTCTGAAGTGTTTATATGGGGGTTTGTTGAATCCCTTGAGTCCAGTAACCTGTGTCTTTAGTTTCCAAGGTTCTGTGGAGTGGGTGACCTGTCTGTGTGTTTGTGTATTAAGTCTCAAAAGTTTAAGAAACGATGTCCTAACTTGGGTCCAGAGGGTGTAACGTCCGTCTGCGAAACGGTAGACTCGGTTTCGAGAGTTTATCAATTTCATTGAGGAAAGACCTGCCCGAGGGCCATTGCTCCATGTTGTGTGAGAAGAATGGGGGAGCTACATTTGACCTTCTAATGGGCAGAGAGCAGTAGGGTAGGGGAACCCAGGAGAGCTGATCTGCAACGTGGCTGGCAGTCTTGGTTTTTATGGTTATGGGATTTGTATTTGGGTTGTCTTTAGCTGATCGTTCTGATTCAGAGTCCTTCCTGGTGGTGCACGCCTCGTTCAGCCAAGATAGATGCCAGTTAGAAAGACTCTGGGAGGTGGCTGAACATGTGGTGTCTCCTTTTGACCTTTCCCGAACTTTTCCGGTTGGTGGTGGCTTATTAGTTCTGTGTTCCTTACCAGGATCTCCAATCATAAAACAACTCATGCAAATAGTTACTATGGTGCCTGGCCAGGGTGGGCGGTTTCACTCAGTGTGCTTTCCCTAACAATTTCGTTGGTCTTTATACTACTGTGCAGTGTAAATCTGATGAATCCCATTGTGTGTATATAGGTGTATATGTGTGTGGTGGGGGGTCTGGTCCAACGGTAGGGAGCAGGGTTCCCAGGCATCCTATATATACAGGGCCTGTCCTGTATTTATTTTGTGCTATGTCCCTGCATTGCCTTTGTCAGGATTCCCCAAATCTTGTATTTAGCTTTTTTCCCCTTATTGACTTACCAACACTGGACGTGCATGTCTCTCAACAAGAATACTGGAGTGGGTTGCCATTTCCAACTCCAGGGGATCTTCCCACCCATGGATCAAACTCACATCTCTTGTGTCTCCTGCATTAGCAGGCAGATTCTTTACCACTAGTGCCACCTGGGAAGCTGGCAAAAACTGCATGTTTGGAGCCATTTTTCTGCCTCAGTAACTGGTTCTTTGTCTTTTTCCTTGTGTCCCTCAGCATGTGGGATCTCAGTTTCCCTTCCAGGGATCAAACTTGTGCTCCCTGCATTGGAAGCATGGAGTCTTAACCACTGGACCACCAGGGAAATTCCAATATTTGCTTCTTAAATTGCTAAAATGGCAATACTACTGAAAATCATACCTCCCCAAACAAAGATCTGGAAAATCTCTTACAGTTGCTCCTGCAGGTTTGAGGGAGGAAAGACCAAAAAGGATGACTGAGAATGAAAAATACACACTGCAGAAAGGAAAAGGCTATTTTGTGGGCAAAGTCTCAAGTTGTGACCAGGTAATCACCATTTAGATATAACTTCAGCTGTGTGCAGGTGCTTGGAAAATCAGCCAGTCAGGAATAGCCTCACCCCAGGGACTATATTTGTGAGACTTGGCACATCAATGACAGGCCCAAGCTTCAAAAAGTGGACAAACCATCTGAATAGGCAAATTACAGAAGACATTACAGATGTCCAATAAATGTGAAAGGCATTTAACCTCATAAATCACAGGGGAAATGCAAATTTAAACCACAATAAGGAGCATAACATAATATCAGATTGTTAAAAAAGAGAGAAAAGAAAAAAATTCAAGGTAATTCTTTGTGCACTGCTGGTGGGAATGTAAAATGATTGAAGCATGTCAGAAAACTATTTGGAATTGAAAGGTTGCTGCTGAGCCATGAAAGATGCCAGGAATATTGGCCTCTGGAGAAGAGGTATTCAATCCATGGCCAGTGACAAGGCTTGATCGCAGAGCTTTTGCATAATAAAGTTTTATTAAAGTATAAAAGAGATAGAGAAAGTTTCTGACATAGACATCAGAAGGTGGCAGAATGAGTGCCTCTCTGCTATTCTTTAGAAGGAAGTTATATACCTACTGAAAGTGAAGTAGCTCAGTCATGTCCGACTCTTTGCGACCCCCGTGGACTGTAGCCTACCAGGCTTCTCCTTCCATGGGATTCTCCAGGCAAGGAAACTGCAGTGGGTTGCCATTTCCTTCTCCAGGGATCTTCCTGAAGCAGGGATCGAACCCGGGTCTCCCACATTGCAGGCAGACGCTTTAACCTCTGAGCCACCAGGGAAGCCATATACCTAGCAGGCTTCTAATTAGAGAAAGGAAATGTCTCAAAACTCAGAGAGTGGCACCAGGCCCCTCACCCACAACATGCATTGTGAGATAACATTGGCACAAGGTGAGTCATCCCAGGCCATTCATGATTGACATGAATCTTGAAGAAAGGTGGATTTTCAAGCAAATACATAGACTCATTAACATTGAGTAGCAGAACAACTGTATGAGTAAAACATACTGGTTTCTTCAGCCATTATGGGTTCTGAGTCTTAGGCAGAACCAATTTGAAGAAAGACAGAGTCTAGGGTAAATACATAGCTCATTAATATAGCTTAAGAAAAACTCATTGGTTAGCTCAAGGTTTGAGAAAAGTTCAGGTGGAACCAGATGTTATCATGGCAACACGGAATTTTAAAAGAAACCTCCTTTTAATTTTGTATAGAGAAGGGGGAAAAAAATCTATCACTTGTAGTTTGTTTCCTCCATTTGGGGGCCTCTAGCCTTCCTGCCTGTTACCCTCTCAGAATCATTTAAGAAAGTTGAAATATATGCGTTTTCTGTGATCCAGAAATTCTGCTTCTTCAGGCACATTGGAGAAAGGATAAACAAACTGTGGAATAATACACCCAATCAATTATCCCTGAGTGACTAATGGCCAGTACTAGAGTCAGCCAGTGGAAAAATCCTCCTGAATATCAGCCAATCAGAGACAACCCCACGTTTCTACGGAACAGTCAATCAGCAAGTGCTCACTCCCACAGCCTGTTCTAAAGTAGACAGTTGACAGCAGCCTTACTCCAATCATTGCAGGAACAGGCTACAAGTCCAATGATGCTTCCATATTCTTGTTTCTCATGTCTGCCATCCCTAGATGCCCAACGCCTCCAAGCCTTCTCAAAACTCTGGCTTCATTCTGGAAATCTGTGCCTTATAAAGCACAGCTTGCCCTCACAGGTAAACAGAAATTTCACCTTAAATGAACAAAGCTAGTGTAGGTGATGGAATTCCAGCTGAGCTATTTCAAATCCTAAAAGGTGATGCTGTTAAAGTGCTGCACTCAATATGCCCACAAATTTGGAAAACTCAGCAGTGGCCACAGGACTGGAAAAGGTCAGTTTTCATTTCAATCCCAAAGAAAGGCAATGCCAAAGAATGTTCAAATTACTGTACAATTGCACTCATTTCATATGCTAACAAGATTATGCTCAAAATCCTTCACACTAGGCTTCAGCAGTACCTAAACCAAGAAGTACCAGAGGTATAAGCTGAATTTAGAAAAGGCAGAGGAACCAGAGATTGCCAACATGCTCTAGATCCTAGAAAAAGCATGGAAATTCCCCCAAAATCATCTGCTTCTGCTTCATTGACTACCCTAAAGCCTTTGACTATGTGGATCACAACAAACTGTGGAAAATTCTGAAAGAGATGGGAATACCAGACCACCTTACCTGTTTCCTGAGAAACCTGTATGCCGAAGAAGAAGCAATGGTTAGAACCGGACGTGCAACAACGGAGTGGTTCAAAAGTGGGAAAGAAGTACGTCAAGGCTGTTTATTGTCACTTAGCTTATTTAACTTATATGCAGAGTGAATCATTCAAAGTGCTGGGCTGGATGACTCACAGGCTGGAATCAAGATTGCTGGGAGAAATATCAATAACCTCACATATGCAGATGATAGCACCTTAATGGCAGAAAGCGTAAAGAAACTAAAGAGCCTCTTGATGAAAGTGAAAGAGGACATTGAAAAAGCTGGCTTAAAACTCCACACTCAAAAAAAAAGCTAAGATCCATGGGGATGATCCAGAGAGATGATATGGGGTGGGAGTTGGGAGGGGGGTTCATGTTTGGGAACTCACGTACACCCGTGGTGGATTCATGTCAATGTATGGCAAAACCAATACAGTATTGTAAAGTAAAAGTAAAAATGAAAAAAAAAAAAAAACAACAAAGTTCATGGCATTAGGTCCCATCATTTCCTTGCAAATAGATGAGCAAAAAATGGAAACAGTGACAGACTTTATTATCTTGGGCTCCCAAATCACTGTGGACATTGACTGCAGCCCTGAAATTAAAAGACGCTTGCTCCTCGGAAGGAAAGCTATGAGAAAGCTAGACAGCATATTAAAAAGAAGAGACATCACTTGACTGACAAAGGTCCGTATACTCAAATAGATGGTTTTCCCAATAGTCATGTATGGATGTGAGCATTGGACCATAAAGCTGAGCACTGAAGAATTGATGCTTTCGAACTGTGGTGCTGGAGAAGACTCTTGAGCATCCCTTGGACTGCAAGGAGATCAAACCAGTCAATCTGAAAGGAAATCAATCCTGGATATCCATCATAAGGACTGATGCTGAAGCTGAAGCTCCAATACTTTGGCCACCTGATGGGAAGAGCCGACTCATTGGAAAAGACCCTGATGCTGGGAAAGATTGAGGGCAGGAGGAGAAGGGGATGACAGAGGATAAGCTGATTGGATGGCATCCTTGACTCAGTGGGCATGAGGTTGAGCAAAGTCCGGGAGACAATGAAGGACAGGGAAGCCTGGTATGCTGCAGTACATGGAGTCGCAACAAGTTGGACACGACTGAGTGACTGAAGAACAAAGAGGATTTTGGCTTTGTAATAATTTTTAGTGGTTGCTCTAGGGATTACAATGAATATACCTAACCTTTCACAGTCTTAGAGTTGATATTTTAGCACTTCAGGTAAAATGTGGAAGTTTTGCAACATGTAGTTCCTTTACCCTAGTTCTTCTGTTACATTGTCAACTGTATTACATTTGTATACTCTGAAACATCAAGAGACAATGATAACATTTTTGTTTAGAAAAGTCATTCATATTTTAAAGCATATATGAGGAGAAAAATGGTGTTCTATGTTTACCCAGGTGTTTACCATTTCTGTTGCTCTTCCTTCATTCCTGAAGTTCCAAGTTTCCCTCTGGTATCATTTTTCTGTATCATTTCTTGTAGAGCAGGTCTGCTGTTGACAAATTCTCATAATTTTGTCATCTGAAAATGTATTTTGTTCTCAGTTCTGAATGTCATTTTTGCTGATTGGAACTCTGGGTGACTATTAAAATCAAGATGTTGTTCCACTGTCTTTTGGCCATCATATTTTTGATGAGAAATATGTGGAATTTGTATCCTTTCCCTCCTATGAGTAATGTGTGTTTTTCTCTAATTGCTTTCAAGATCTTTTGTTTTGGGCAATTTGATTATGATATTTCTTGACATTATTTTCTTTGAGTTTATGCTGCTTGAAGATCGTTGCATTTCTCGAGTCTGTTAATTTATGTCTTTCACCCAAGTCGGAGATGATTTTCCTATTATTTCTTCAACATTTACCAGTATCATCCTCGGTTTCTGAGACTCCAGTAACATGCATATTAGACCTTTTGATAATTTCCTATAGGTTCCTGAAGTTCTCACAATATTTCCTTTTTGTTCTTCAAATTGGATAATTTCTATTCACCTATCTGCAAGTTCACTGACTCCTCTGTCATACCTATTCTTCTATTGAGACTATCCAGATAATTTTTAAAATTCTAATGTTGTATTTTTGGGTTCTAAAATTTCCACATGGTTCTTTGTTATCGTTTCTCTATAGTTTTTACATACTCTGTAGAGTATTTTAAAAAATTACAGTCTTTAAAACAGGTGCATGCGTGCATGTTAAGTCGCTTCAGTCTTGTCTGACTCTTTGTGACCCTGTGAACTGTAGCCTGCCAGGCTCCTCTGTCCATGGGATTCTCTAGGCAAGAACACTGGAGTAGGTTGTCATTTCCTACTCCGAGGTAGCTTCCTGATCCAGGGATCAAACACGCATCTCTTATGTCTCCTTCATTGGTTGGGGAGTACCTTACCACAAGTGCCACTTGGGAAGCCGCTTTAAAACTTATTTCTCTTCCAAAATCTTCTAGCATACCATTCATTTCAGGTGTCTTTTAAAAAGGTTTTGAGAATTCTAACATCTAAATTTTTACATGTTGTTATCTGTTGTCCAGTCTCTGAGAATTGGCTGCATTTTCTTGGTTCTTTGTATATACAGGAAGTTTAAGTTATATCTTGGATATTTTAAAGATTGTGTTGTTTAGACTCTATGTCTTTTTAAGTTCCTAAAAATGATGATTTATTTGTTTTACCAGACAATCCACTTGTGTAGGTTCAAACTACATGTTTTATCTCACCTTTTGTGGACTGTAGTATTCAAAGCTTTGCTATCCTTATGCACGTACAGCTCAGGAGCAAGCCTGAGACTTGTGTCAGTTTATACATCGAATTACGGGATTCCTTTCTCTATCTCTCTCTTCTGTGGAATTTCCCTTCCCATTCTGCAGCCTTTGGGAGCTTGTTTTCTTGGTCCTCTAGCCAGAATGGTGTCATTTCTCTTGGATATTTAGCTGCCTACAGTGCTGCCATATGGTTCTGGAGTGGGGCCACCATTAGGGGCAAACCAAGAAAGAAAAAAAATCCCCAGAGATTCCCCCCCACACTCTTCAAATTATAGTTGGGTACTGTGGTTCTGGGTGAAAGATCCTTATACTGTTGAAAGTTCATCCTAAAGAATATGTGATCACTCAGATTTTGGGGACTTTATTTGAATTAGAATTTAACTATTTGGGCACCTGTAGCAAAGAATTTTGGAGAAGGCAATGGCACCCTACTCCAGTACACTTGCCTGGAAAATCCCATGGGTGGAGGAGCCTGGTAGGCTGCAGTCCATGGGGTCGCAAAGAGTCAGACACAACTGAGCGACTTCACTTTCACTTTTCACTTTCATGCATTGGAGAAGGAAATGGCAGCCCACTCCAGTGTTCTTGCCTGGAGAATTCCAGGGACGGGGAGCCTGGTAGGCTGCTGTCTATGGGGTCGCACAGAGTTGGACACGACTGAAGCAACTTAGCAGCAGCAGCAGCAGCAAAGAATTTGAAAACTCTGGATTATGTGTGAGTGTCTCTGTCCAGTGGTGACATGTCTTGGAACCATTGGTTTCTGTGTCCAATGACCTGAGTTCCCTAAGTTGTTTAGGGGTATATTTCCAAGTGTTAAGTCTCTGTTCCTTGCAGGGGTGGTGGTATCAGTTCCAGTGTGTGATGTTATCAATTTATTAAAGTAGTTTCCAGTGACTGAAGTCTCTAAGCCATTTATGGACCTGAATCCCAAGGAATGAGCACTCTAAGCTGTTCATAGTTCCTGTATTTGAGTGTGAGATCTCTCAGTTGTTTTGGTGTCCAGATCTCAGAGTGTAAATTCTCAGAACTCTTTTGGCATCTGTCTTGCATGGTACAAGGTTCCTGAACCATTTGAGGTACATTTTAAAGCACAATATATCTGTTCTTTTAAATCTCAATTCCAAGGTTGATCCTGTGTGCCTTATGGTATTTTGTATCTGAGCTCTTTTGGAATGTGTGTCCAGGCTGTGAGAGATCTGAAAAATATATGTATTTTTCTCAAGAATTGAAGTCTTTGAAATGTGTGAGGTATTCTGTCCCATGGTGTGAGGTCTCTGAGGCATTGGGGTGGGGATGTGGGTGGAGGGTGAGGGCTCTGTTCCAAGAAATGAGGTCTCTGAGCTGTTTGAATTATAGTGTCCCTGGGTGTGTTCCTAGTGGCTCAGACAGTAAAGAATCTGCCTGCAATACAAGAGACCCAGGAACGATCCCTTGGTTGAGAAGATCCCCTGGAGAAGGGAATGGCCACCCATTCTAGTATTCCCGCCTGGAGAATCCACATGGACAGAGGAGCCTGGTGGGCTACAGTCCATGAGGTCACAAAACTGAGTGATTAAAACTTTCACTTTCACATTGGGTGTGTTCCACAGTGTGATGTCTTGGAGGTGGTTCTATATCTGTGCCCCAGCGCTTGAGGCTTTTGAGTTTCTTTGGGATGTTTGGTAGTGGTACAATGGTTATGAATTATTTTTTAGTCAGGATCCAAGAAATGAAGTCTTTTAACTGTTTGAGGATATGAGCTATCTGAAGGGTATGAGGCATCTGAGTTCTTTTTGGTGTATGTTCCATGCCGTAAAACTCCTGTGTCACTTAGGGTATTCTCACACTTTTGGTGGTTTCTGTGTAAGGGTGTGATACCTATGACTAATAAGTGGTCTGTTAGAAAAAGGATCAGGTTTATGTCTCAAGTTGGAGTTGTCTTTGCCATTTGGTTTCCATGAAGTTTGTGAATCTGTTCGAGATCTGTTATCAAGGTAGGAGGTTTCTGAACAGTTTTTGTTTTGTTTTGTTTTGTTTTGTTTTGTTTTTGTTCTGTGTCCAAGGTGTGAGATGTCTGAACTCTCTAGGTGAATTCAGACTCTCTGGATTCAGACTCCCTGGTGACTATGATTAGGCTGCAAGGACTTTCTGGGGGACCTGTAATCCATAGTGTGAAATCTCTGGGATATTTTGGATCCTGGTCCCAACACAGGGGATCTGTGAACTCATAGGCATCTGTGTTCATGGCCTGACATCTCCATTTGTTTCCTGGCCTCTGTCCAAGGGTTCAAGTTCTCTGAGCTCTTTAGGGTCTGGGTCCCAGGATGTGAACTTTCTGCAATTTGGGGATCTATGTTCAGAGTATGAAATCTGTGTGTTTTTTCGGGGGGAGGTTCTGTGTCTCATGATGGGAATTATGAGCCATTTGGGATATGTTTCCGGGTGCGTGAAGAGTCTCTTCCTATGGACAATCACTGATAAAGGTATGATGTCTCTGACCTCTGTTCCATTTCTAAGGGGTGGAGTCTGTTTATTCATCTGTGTAACTGTGTGGTATCACTGTTTGTCCATGGATTGGGGTTCCAGAGTGTGAGACCTCTGAACTGTTTGGGGTTTTGTGTCATGTCCTCTGAACTGTTTTGGAGAGCTGAATCTCAAGGAGATGAGATCGCTGAGGTACTTGCCACTGATGCCCCTAAGTGAATTGCTTGAGCCCTTAGGGGGTTGTGTGTTCCTAGGGTGTGAATTGCCAGAGCTGTCTGGGGTATGTGTTCAGGTCTGAAGGTCTCCGACAGATTAGGATTCTTTGTGACAGGATGTGAGGTGTCTGCTTTGGATTTTTTCTGAACTCGCGAGGTCTCTGAGGTTGGCCAGGAGTAAGGGGTGGAGAGAGTGGACTCAGTCCAAAGCTTGAGGCCTCAGAATTGTTTTCTGCTTTGCCCACAGTGTAAGACAAATGAGCTCCTTGGGACACTGTGTCTCAGGGTGTGAGGTCTCTGCAGTGTTTCCGAATCATTGTCCCAGCCTATGAAATTTTTGAGTTTCTTGGGAATCACTATCCAAGGCCTCAGAATCATGTTCTGTGTCCAAGTGTGTGAGGTGTTCATGCTTGAATAGTGTGGTACCACAGAATGAGATTGTTGAGGTAGTCATAGTTTTTTGTTGTTGTTGTTGCAGTGTCAGTTTTCTGAGCTGTTGGAGTGTATTTTCTGCATGTGTGTGAGGATTTGTGCTTTTCAGGGGGATGTGGGTCCAGAGTTCAAAGTTTCTTAACTTTGCAGAAGTCTCTGTCAAAGATGTGGGACCTCATAACTCTTATGGGTCTAAACCTTACCACATGAAATCTTTGAGCTATTTGGCAGACGTTTTCATGTGTGAGGTCTTTGATGCTTATGTGGGTCTCAGGTACAGGAATGAGGTCTTTTTTTGTAAAAAAATAAAATTATTGAAGTATAGTAGCCTTATCTTTAGCTCATGGGTTTCCTTGGTGGCTCAATGGTAAAGAATCCATCTGCCAGTGCAGGAATGAGGGTTCAATACTTGGGTCAGGAAGATGCCCTGGAGATGGAAATAGCAACCCACTCCAGTATTCTTTTCTGAGAAATCCCATGGACAGGAGAGCCTGGCAGGCTACAGCCCATGGAGTCACAAACGTGTTGGACATCACTTAGGGACTAAAACAGGAACATCAACAAAACAACAAATAGTTGTTTTACAATGTTGTGTTAGCTTCTGCTGTACGAGAAAGTGAATCAGCTTTATATATACATATATCCCCCCTTTTTTGGATTTCCTTCCCATTAGGGTCACCACAGAGCATTGAGTAGAGTTTCTTGTGCTATTCCACAGGTTCTCAAGAATAAGGCTTTTTATTTATTTCTGGGTTCTGTTTGCAGGGTCTGGTTCTCTGAGGTATTTTTGTGAGTGTGTCATGCCATGATGTTACACCTTTAAGGAGTTTCAGGATCTGTGTCCTGACGTGTGAGGTCTCTGAGCTGTTTAGGGTCTGTGTCCAGGGTCTCAGTTTCCAGAGCTGTTCCAGTCTTTGTGTTTCAGGGTGGGAGGTATCCAAGCTCTTTGGATTCTGAGCTCCATATGGTGATATCCTTGAACCATTTGGAATGTGAAATCTCTTTTCCTTTCAGATATGTCAGTCCCAGGATGTGGTGTCTTTATCCTGTTAGAGATTACTTTCTTTCTTTTTTCAATTTAATTTTTTTTTTTGGCCACTCTGCATAGCATGTGAGATCTTAGTTCCCTGACCAGGGATGGAACTCATGCCCCTGCATTGGAAGCATGGAGTCTTAACCACTGGATTGCCAGAGAAGTCCTCTTTCTTTTTAAATAAATTATTCACTTTATTAAAGTATAGTTGATTTACAATGTTGTGTTAATTTTTGCTGTACAGCAAAGTGAATCACTAGATATTACTATATATAGTAATATATAGATATATATTCTTTTTCATTCTCTTTTCTGTTATGGTTTATCATAGGATATTGAATGTAGTTCCCTGTACTGTACAGTAGGACCTTGTTGTTTAGCCACTCTCTAGATAATAGTTTGCATCTGCTAACCCCAAAATCCCAATTCATCCCTCCCCTACCTGCCTCCTCCTTGGCAACCACAAGTCTGATCTCTAGGTCTCTGAGTCTGTTTCTGTTTCATAGATAGGTTCATTTGTGTCATATTTTAGATTCCACATATGAGTGAGATCATGTGGTATTTGTCTTTTTTTCTGACTTACTTCACTTAGTATGATAATCTCTAGGTCCATCTATGTTGCTGAAAATAGCATTATTTCATTCTTTTTAATGGCTGAATAATAGTCCATTGTATGTATGTATGTATATATATATATACATACATACATCTGTCAATGGACATTTAGGTTGTCTCTATGTCTTCCATATCTTGGCTATTGTAAATAGTACTGCTATAAACAGAGATTAGGGCTGCATGTATCTCTTTTAATTAGAGTTTTCTCCAGATATATGCCAGGAGTGGGATTGCTGGATCATCTGATAACTCTATTTTTAGTTTTTGAAGTAATCGCCATATCATTTTTCTGTCGTGGCTGCACCAATTTACATTCCCACTGAGAGTGTAGGAGGGTAGGGATTACTTTCTTGATTATGATGTCCCTGCCCTATTTGGGGTCAGTTTCCAAACTTATTTATGGGAATGTGTCACAAAGCAGGACATCGCTATTCTCTTGTCAGGTCTCTATCCCAGAATGTGCAGTCTTGGAAATGTTTTAGAAGTCTGTGTCTAGTGTATAAAGTCTGTCAGGTGCTGGGTACCCATGTCTGGAGATCTGTGAGTGGTTTGAGATTCTTGGTTTTAATGCACAAGCTGTTTGAGGTCATGTGCATCCTGAGTTATAGGATGTCAGATTTTTGAGTAAGCTGAGTTTTGTTTCCAGGCATGAGGTTTCTAATCATTTTGGTGATCTCAGTTCCAGAGACTGATGTGTCTATATTAGGGTCTATGTCTGAACAGTGAGGTCACTGAGTTGTACCAGTGTCCCTTTTCCAAGGCATCTGTGTTTTTTGAGTGTCTGAGTTCTTGAGTATGAAGTCTCATAGGCTATTTGTGGTTTATTTCTATGAAGTCTTCTGTTTTTTCATTTAACTTGTGTTGTAAGGTCTCTGAACTGTTTCCAGGTCTGCATCCAAGGTATGAGGCCTCTATGTTGTTGTGAACTTTGTGTCTTGTGTTTTGGGGTACCTGAGATATTTGGGGGCCTTTGTAACAGAGGGTTATATCTCTGCAGTGTTTTGAAACTTCTTTTCCAGGGTGTAGGGGGTCTATGAATATTTGGATGTCGGTGTTCCTGAGTATAAAGTCTCATTAGCTGTTTAGCAAAGTGAAGTCGCTCAGTCGTGTCCGACTCTTTGCGACCCCATGGACTGTAGCCTACCAGGTTCCTCTGTCCATGGGATTTTCCAGGCAATAGTACTGGAGTGGATTGCCATTTCCTTCTCCAGGGGATCTTCCCAACCCAGGGATCAAACCCAGGTCTCCTGCATTGTAGATAGATGGTTTACCGTCTGAGCCACCAGGGAAATCTAGAGACCTGTTTCTGGAGTCACAGGTTGCTGTACTATATTTATTTATTTGGTCATGCTGCATGACATAAGGATCTTAGTTCCCCCACTAGGTCCTGAACCTGTGCCCTCTGCAGTGGAGGTGTGGAGACTTAACCACTGGACCACTGGGGAAGTCCCCACTATTCTATTTTTTTGGGACAAGACACCCTGTTTTGTCCCAGGGTGTGAGAGTCTCCTGAGTTGTTTGGGAACTTATGTGCAGGATGTCACCTTTTTGAGCTCCTTGGGGTCAATATCCTAGGGAGTGTGATCACTGAAGTGATTATGATTTGGGGCACAAGATTTGTGTCTGAGTTGTTTCTCTGAGTTGTATGGGTATAAGGTCTCAGAACACTTTGCAGGGCCAGTGCTCATCTCATGTCTTTGAGCATTTTTTTCACTTGCATTCCTACTTGCTTTCCCATTAACAGTATGTCTTTTAAATGGTCCCTCCAGCACCCTCATTCTGTTTGTGTCCAGGCCTCTGAATTGTTTTGTGGTCTATGTTAAGAGCCAGAGGTCTTTGTCTAGATTTTTAATAAAAATCTCAGTTGACAAGATCTCTGAGCTGTTGGGGGGTCTGTGTTTGTGGTATGAGGTATGTGAGCTATTTGGGGTTTGTGTCCCAGTGTGAGGGGTCCCTGAGGCATTTTGGTGTCCCAGGGAGTAAAATCTCTAAGATGTTTATAGGAGTCTGTGACCAAAGGATGAGATCTATGAACTGGTTATCTATACCTCATCATGTGAGTTCTCCAAGTTCTTTTGTGCTATGTCCTATGATGTGACATTCCTGAGCCATGTGGGGTATGTTTCCAGTGTTGAGGTCTTATTTTGTCTCACAGCCCATACTCTGTGGTATTGAAGAGGAAAAGTTAAAACTTTACATAACCTCCTGCTCCTTCTGCCTCTGTAACTCAGCTTGCTCCTTGCAAAGTCTGGATCACGTCAGTCACATAGTCTCAGAAAGTGGGGACTTACAATACTAGGAACTGGAGCTTATCTCACTCACCCTTGTCCTGCTCTTTGCAATCGCCCAGTGCCTGCAAACCTGCAAACCCACTTAATCATGCCTGTCCGTATAGAAAACTCTGTAACCCCTTTGGTCACAGCTCAGAGCTTGGGCCCACTCTGGGCCCAACTCCTCTGGGCTCACTGGCATAATAAACCTGAGTTCTCCAACTCTCCAAGTGTGGTGCTTGGTTTCTAGATTACTGGTTTCTGCAACAGTATGACATCAATTACCCTGCGCCCCAGTTGTGTGTTTCTCATATTCATGTGCACACAAACCTGTGCATGTGTATTTCCTTAGAACGCATATTGAGAAGTGGAACTGCTGGGTCAAAGGACTCAATTTATTCAACAACCCCCACCCCACCCCTCTTTGAGCACCTACTGTGTACAGGGCACAGTTTTAGGTGCTGTGGGGATACGGGGGAACTAGAAATCTATATACACCCTGGTAGTACTGACATTCTAGTAGGAAGAGGTGTCTTTTTTAAAAAAAAATTTTATAGATGCTGGCACATAAATGCACACTTCTATCAGTGGCATCAGGGGAACGAATGCCTTTTTATGGGCCAGGGATCTGCAGCAGAGGGTTGGATCCCTCACCATGGCTCTCAACAAGATCACTAGGCTAGGATGCTCTATTGAGGGACATTTGAGAGGGAGATGAGGGATGGAACATGGGCAAGGGGAGGAAGATATGAAAGAGAGAGACAGTCTGTAGTTATGTCAGCGTGAATCGAAGTGTGAATGATCCTTAAAGTGTTGACATAAAACAGCTCTTTTTAGGTCACACACACAAAGAGCGTCAGGTTTGGGAATGAAGTTACTGACGAGACTGCACCTCCGGGACACTCCATCGCGCGACGCAGAGATGGAACAGTCCGCTGTGGGAGGTACCACGGAGGTGGGTAGGTAGTGTACTTTGGAAGAAACCACTTCATATCTGGGGACACGAAATATCCCACGCGTTTATCAGCCCCTTCCCCAGACTGAGAATAGCGATGCCCTGACCGACCTCGGCCCTGGGATCCGGGGTAGGGTAAACTCCACCCTCAGCCACCGCCGTGATCTTATGTTTGATCCCGCTTGAGTTGGCTACCGCTTCTAAGCAACAGCGGGGTGGGGGAGTGGGGTGGAAGGTCGTGGAGTGGTGATTGGGTCCTAGATGAGGAGGGCGGGATCAAATCTTGCCCTGAGCTTTGATTGGCCGCCGCTAGATTGCCTACAGAAGCTCTTCCAGGGTACCGAGGTTTTCTGGAATCTCTTAAAGGCTATGAGCCCGGGGTCTACCGGCTCCGGGATGCCATTGGCTGCTGGTTTGGCGCAGGCGCTATGGCTCCCGGGTTGGCGTTCGGGATTGCTGAGGCAGGGCTTTGGCTACTGGAGACTGTAGGTTCGAATCCCATCTAGGAACTTCAGTTTGCGCACCTGTAAAAGAAGCTGGTATTATTGGCTGGCACAGAATGTGTTGGGTAATCTTTTCTATTCTCTTCTACCTGTTGTTTCTCTTTTTAGAACAATGCATATTGCATCCCACTATATTGATTTCAGGATCCACTCACCATTCACAACAGCAACTGAGAAAAATTCTTCTCCAGGGTTCCTGACATCACTGTATTAGGCTGCCTTTGTAGGTCTGAGTCCAGCAGAGAAGGTTCAAGGCGATCTCATGATCCTCCTCCAAGCCATCCCCTCCTCCCCCGGGAGAGGATGACTTGGACGTTTCCTACCCCTTCTGGACCAGGCCTGACTCAGGGTGTGTGACAGTGTGTGTGTGTGTGTGTGTGTGTGTGTGTGGAGGAGTAGGGTGAGGGGCTGGGTCATAAATGACTACAGAGAGATGCATGATTTCACGCTCTAGGACAGAAGGATATGTGACAATTAAAGGAGAATTTTGAAGGGGAGAAAGACAACTCAAAGGAGTAAACTTTGATGATGGGATTTTAAGCATCAGGCAGGGAAGGTGCTTGGCTGAGTGTAAGTGAGTAGGAGGAAAATGATTTTTAAGTCAGTCGACTTATAATTATTACATGCTGTGTGCATTTTGGAGGACTGTGTTCAGAATGTGAAATCTCATTGTTTGGAATCTCAGTTCAAGGTATGATGTCTATGGCCCTACAGTGAAGTCTCAGCTGTTTTGAGGCTCTTGTCACAGGGGTTGTGGTTTTACAGACGTTTGTGGATCTCTGTCCCAGGGTATAAAGTCTCTAAGCTGTTTGAGGGTCTTTGTCCTTGGGTAAGTGGGGTTTTTTCCCCTTAAAGTTGAATTCCTTTTTTTTTTTTTGGTATTTCTTTGACTAATAGAGGTACATAATGTTGTTTTCTGAGCTTGTGGAACCATGTATTTAAGGTTTATAAATTCCTTTCTATGTCCTTTGATCTTTTTTCCTTTAAAAAGCTTATTTTAAAAATCATTTTAGACTTAGAGAAAAATTGCACAAATACTGCAGAGTTCTTGTATACCCTTTGCCCAGCTTCCCCTAATGTAAAGCACTTACGTAAAGATAATACAGTTCTAGAAGCAGGAAATGAATGATACTATTGTTCTTGAGCTGTTCACCTATCTGGTGTGTGTTCAAAGCATGAAATATCTGAGCATTTTGGACCCAGAGCTCTCTTAGGTTTCCTGTCCCATACTTGATGTCTCTCAGCATTTGGTTTCTGTTTCTAGATGCTAGGTTTTTCATCTTCTTGGTGGTCTCTGCCCCAGAGAATAATGTTTTTGACTTATTAGGGGTCTCTTGAAGGCATGTCTTCTCTGAGCTGTTTAGGCTTCTGTATTCAGGGTGTGAGGTCTTTGAGCACTTTGGGGGTCTATGTACAAAGCTGTGTGTACTCTGCTACTTTTTATTGGTCTTTATCAGAGATTCTGAGGTTAGTAAGTACTTTTGGGTTCCATGTCTAGGGCGGGATTCTTCAACCTCAGCACTGTTGACAGTTTTTTTTTTTTTTGGATATTGCTTAAATTTATTATGTAAGTGAAAACTCAGACCACGAATCTTAAGATTATGATATTCTACATAAATTTCCCCCAAATCAAGAATAAGTGGATATGTATAGCATAGGGAATTTTACTCAATATTCTTTAATAACCTATATAGGAAAAGAATCTGAAAAAAGAATGAGTATATGTATATGTATAACTGAATCACTTTGTTGTACACTTGAAACTAACACAACATTGTAAACCAACTATACTCCAATATAAAATAAAAATTAAATTAAAAAATAAATAAAATGTGTGAAAAGAAAAAACTGTATTTTAAGCCAATGTGAGTAGATTTCTGTTATTCATAATAGAATTAAATCAACTGTTAAGCTTAAAAATAATAAAAAATAAAGAGGAATACACAGAAAAAATAATAATTGGATAAATAATACATTTAAAATAGAAATATAATTGATCTACAACATGATGTTAGTTGCAAGTGTATAGTAGTGATTTGATATTTCTATACATTACAAAATGATCACCACACACTATTGACATTTTGGATTGGAAAATCCTTTATGGAAGACATTGTAGGATATTGTTTTCATTTGCTAGAGCTGCCGTAAAAACAGCACCACATCAAGGGCAGGAACAGAGACACAGAGATAGAGAACGGATGTGTGGACATGGGAGTGAAGGGGCGTAGGATGAATTAGGAAAGTAGTATTGACATATATACATTACTATGTGTAAAATAGCTGGCTAGTGGGAGCCTGCTGTATAATGCAGGGAGTTCAGCTCAGTCTGTGATGACCTAGATGGGTGGGATGTGGGTGGGGTGGGAGGGAGGTCCAAGAGGAAGGGGATACATGGTGTGTGTATATATGTATATAGCTGACTCACTTCACTGTACAGCAGAAACTAACACAACATTGTAAAGCAACAATAAAAATTTTAAAATAGTATCAAAACCTCAGTATCTCAAACAACTGACATTTATTTTCTCACAGTTCTAAAGGCTGGAAGTCTGAGATCAAGGTGTGAGTCCAGTTGGTTCTTTGTTGGGGGGTGAGAAGGAGAATTTGTTCCATGCCTTTTTCCTAGCTTCTGGTGGTTTGCTGGCAGTCTGACATTCATTGGCTTTTGCTGCATCACCCCAATCTCTGCCTTCATCTCCATACGGCATTCTCCCTGTGTATGTCTGTGCCCAAATTTCTTTTTTCATATAGACACCAGTCATATTGCATTAGGGGCTTACCCTACTGCAGTATGACCTTGTCTTATATTTGTAATGACCCTATTTCCAAATAAGGTCACATTCTGAGGTCCTAGGGATTAGAACTTCGCCATGTGAATTTTGAGGGACACAACTGAACTCCTAACAGATGTTTAGCATGAGAAAGAAAAGAAAGGAGGGAGAGAGAGGAGGAGCAGTCCCCAACATCTAGAAGTTGTCCTGGCACCCACAGGTAGGCTGTTATTCTCTTATTAGACATAAAAACGTCTCATAGAATACTAACGTCAGACAAGGTTATTCTGAGACCATGCCAAAATGAGACAAAGCCAAGCCATGTTATAATGTTGTCTGCTGCTACTACTAAGTCGCTTCAGTCGTGTCCGACTCTGTGCGACCCCATAGACGGCAGCCCACCAGGCTCCTCTGTCCCTGGGATTCTCCAGGCAAGAATACTGTAGTGGGTTGCCATTTCCTTCCCCAATAATGTTGTCTAAGCATAGGCAAAAACAAGGTCACTGTGCCATCCACACGATAGCAAACATCCCTTTCTCTTGGTTAAAATGAGTCGGCCCTTCACATCAGGTAGCCAAAGTGTTGGAGCATCAGCTTCAGCTTCAGTCCTTCCAGTGAATATTCAGAGTTGATTTCCTTTAGGATTGACTGGTTTGATCTCTTTGCAATCCAAGGGACTCAAGAGTATTCTCTAGCATCACAGTTTGAAAGCATCAATCCTTTGGTGTTCAGCCTTCTTTATGATCCAGCTCTCACATCTGTACGACTACTAGAAAAACCATAGCTTTGACTATACGGACTGTATGGAAGAGCTGACTCATTGGAAAAGACCCTGATGCTGGGAAAGATTGAAGGCAAAAGGAGAAGCGGGTGACAGAGGATGAGATGGTTTGATAGTATCACTGGCTCAGTGGACATGAATTTGAGCAAACTCCAGGAAATAGTAGAGGACAGAGGAGTCTGGCATGCTGCAGTCCATAAATTCACAAAGTTGGACATGACTAGGGATTGGACAACAACTTGGTTAAAATGAGTGACTGCTACTTTTCTATCAATTTCAGCATTATCCTTACTCTAGGCTGCCTTCCCCATAGATTTAAAGGCTTATTGAGATACCAAATAATAAATCTGCTCTCACTTTCTGACAGCATCCAATCTGGAGTGAGCCTGCAGTTCCTTAGACCCTTCCGCAAACCACTCAACCTAAGCCCAGATTCTATGATTTGTTCTCTCTAACACCCTCTTACCTAGATGTCCCACAGTTCCCCACATTCTTGCTCACTGCAATGAGTAATAAACCCAACTTGTGTAACTACAGGTATATTCCTAGGGGTGGGGGGTCTTTGGCTAAAGGGCAATGACAAGCAGCATCCTTGATCTCCACCCTCTAGATGCCAATAGCACCTCCGCCCTCCCAACTGTCCCTAGATGTTGTCACATATGGTGGCTCAGACGGTAAAGGATCTGCCTGCAATGCTGGAGACCCTGGTTTGATCCCTAGGTTGGGAAGATCCCCTGGCAAAGGAAATGCCTACCCACTCCAGTATTCTTGCCAGCAGAATCCCATGGATAGAAGAGCCTGGCGGGCTGCAGTCCATGGGGTTGCAAAGGGTCGGACATGACTGAGCAACTAACACTTTCACTTACTTTCAGACCCTGTTTCAGAGTCTGGAACCCCTAAGTCCTGGCTGGATGGTAGGAGAGTCTAACTTTTTGAATCATCTTTCTAAACCTTGATTTACTGAAGTTTTAGAAGACTTAGCTCTGAGTCAATAGGACAATATACAGTCCACACACCTACACTCCCTTGACTTCTGAAAGCAGAATTCAGGGGTAGGGGGAGGAATGCAATCCAGGTAAATGTCATCTCTGGTCAGGGGCCAGTGTGGGTCTGAGATTGTCTCAGTTGGAATGTAGGAGTAACATGCACGTATTATTTACTATAAATGTGTGTTGGATTCAAGAAAGTAAATAAAATACTCGCCAGAATTGTGTCTCCATCTCTACAAAATTCACAATTGTACTTCGCTTGTTCTCTTGAGAACAGACATAGTAGACTGTATACCATGATGCAGGGGTGCACAATGAGGAAAAAACATTGTTTCTCTTGTGAAAACTATAAATCTGGTTATAAGACAGACAGGTTTGTGCATTTATGCAAGAGGTAGATTCTGAACTCGGGAGAAAGGCTTTGGGAGAGGGCGCAGAGGCTTAAGGGGCTTCCCAGGTGGTGCTAGTGGTAAAGAACCCGCCTGCCAGTGCAGGAAATGTAAGAGGTGTGGGCTTGGTCCCTGGGTGGGGAAGATCCCCTGGAGAAGGGTATGGCAACTCACTCCAGTATTCTTGGCTGGAGAATCCCATGGACGGAGGAGCCTGGTGGGCTACAGTCCACAGAGTTGCAAAGAGTTGGATATGACTGAAGTGACTTACCACACATGCACACAGAGGCTCAATGAGTCAAAGAAGCCTTAAGACAAAATTTTTTAAATAGTTTGAACTAAATAAAAATGAAACTAAAACTCCCTAATTTGTGGAATGCAGCAAAGCAATGCTTACTTAGTTGTTCAGTCACTAAGTTGTGTCCAACTCTGCAACCCCATGGACTGCAGCACACGAGGCTTCCCTGTCCTTCACTGTCTCCTGGAGTTTGCTCAAACTCATGTCCATTGCTCAGACTCACATCCAACCATCTCATCCTCTGTTGCCCTCTTCTCCTTCTGCCCTCTAGGGAAGTTTAAAAGGCATTTTGGCTTCTGCCTTGCTCTTTCTGGGATCTCTTGCTTTAGTGGAAGTCATCCACCATATTGTGAGGATACTCAAGCAGCCCCTTGGGGAGACACCTGTACCACATAACTGAAGTATCTCAGCCAAAAGCCAGCACTAATTCATTAGCCGTGTAAGTGATCCAACCTGCAAGTGGAGCTTCTGGGTCCACTCCAGCCTTCAGATGACTGCAGCCCAAGAGATCCAAAGCCAGAACTGTGCAGCCAAGCTTCTCCTGAGTTCCTGACTCCTCAAAACTGTGTGAGATAATTAACATTTACCATTGTTTTAAGCTGCCAAGTTTAGGGGTAGTTTGTGGTGTTTCTGAGCTCTTTGAGAGTCTCGGTCCAGGGTTCCAGAGTCCTGAGTTTCTTGTAACCTGTATGCATATCTGCATGTTGTAAGCATTCTGTGCTTCACACTTTCAGGTCTCTGATCTCTGGGTTCTCTCTCTCTCTGTTTTAGATGTCTGAACTAATTGAGGATCTAGGTCTAGAATTATGGGAGTTCTGGGATGTTTTTCTGTTCACTTCCAGAATGTGATCATAACTACTTGGGATTTGTGATCCTAAGGTATAATGTCTCTAAAATACCTTGTATTGGGGTCCAAGATTTGAACTTTCTGAGCCCTCTGGCAGTCTGTGTTCTGGGTGTGAGGACACTGAGGCCTTAAGGAGTTTGTGTCTCAGATTTCACAGCCATGAACTCTTTGGAGGATGCGTACAGGTTTTGTTTGTTCTTTGAACTATAGGGATTTTTAGGACCCAGAAAGAGATATCACCGAGGTGACTAGAGTCTGCATCCAGAGTACTGGGTGACAGAACAGTTTGGGCCACCAGGTTCCTGGATATGAAGTTTCTGTGGTGTTGGAGCGTCTGTGTTCAGATATTAATATGACTGATTTTGAGGGCAGGGGGAATCTGTGTCCTAGGGTTTCAGCCCCCTGAACTGTTTAAGGGTGTTATAATGTTCCTGTGCTGTTGTTCGATGTATGTCCCAAATGTGTGGGATCCCTGACATGACTGTGGCTGAATGTTGCAGTATACAAGGTCTCTCTTCATAGGTGTATATACCAGGGTGTGAGGTCTCTGAGCTCTTTGAGTGTGTGTCTGAGATCATGAGGTCTCTCTGATCTGTTTGGGTGTTGTTTCCCAGGATGAGAGACTTCTAATTTGGTTGTGGGTGTATATTCCAGGATGTGAGTTGTCTGATCTGTTTGGGTGTGAATGTCCAGAGTGTGAGGTTTCTGTTCTGTTGTGGGTATACATCCAATGATACAAAGTTTTGAGCTGCTTGTGGGTATATATCTCAGGGTATGAGTTCTCTGATCTGTTTGTCATTGTATGCTACAGAATTTGAGGTCTCTCTTCTTGGGTGTATGTCAAGAGTATAAAGTCCTTGATCTATTTGGGGGGCTTATACCCTTGTTGGCTCAAGTAGTAAAGAATCTGCCCAAAAATGCAGGAGACACAAGAGATTCAGGTTTGATCCCAGGGTCAGGAAGATCCCCTGGAGGAGGAAATGACAACCCGCTCCAGGATTTTTGCCTGGAGAATTCCATGGACAGAGGAACCTGGCAGGCTACAGTGTATAGGGTCACAAAGAGTCAGACACAACTGAAGTGACTGAGCATGCACATTTGGATATTAAAGCTCTGATCTCTTTGTAGGTGTCTGTGCCTATGTATGAGCTCTCTGATCTGTTTGTGGTATGTGTCCCAAGATATGAGGTCTCTGAGCTCTTTGTGGATATATTGCCCTAGTTATCATATTTCCCAGATTTTTTGGTGTGGTTTTCTGAGAGTATAAGTACTCTGATCTGTTTGTTAGGTGTGTGTTACATGATGTTAGGACTATTCTAGCTGAGGGTGAATGTCCCAGAGTGTGAGGTCCCTGCTTAGTTTGTGAGTGTGGGTATGAGGTCTCTAAAATGTTTGTGGGTATGGTTCCCAAGATGTAAGTTCCTTGAAGTCTTTGTGGGTGTATGTCCCACAGTATGAAATCTGTCATGTATTTCTGGATGTATGTCCCAAAATGAGGTCTCACTTCTCTGCCCCTGTATATGTCTCAGTATATGAGGTCTCTCTTGATGGGTATATGTCAAGGATATGGGTGTATGTCAAACTCTCTGATATTTTTCTGTTTGTATATTCTGGGGAATGAGGTCTCTGATCTGTGGGGTTTTATTTGGGGGAGAGTTGCATAATGTGAGTTTTCAAGTATGTTTGTGACTGCATGACTTATGATGTGGGTCTCTGATCTCTTTGGACATGTGTATCCTATGGTATAAAGTGTCTGAGCTCTTTGTTGGTGTATATCCCAAGTGTGAGGTCTCTGATATGTTGGGTGGTATATTTCCAAGAATGTAAGATCTCTGATCTGTTTGTTGCTGTATACCAGTATGTGAGTCTGTTTTCCTTGGTGTATGTCGAGGCCTGTTTGTGTGTATATTTCCCAGGTTATGAGGTCTCTGATCTGTTTCTGGGTGTATGTCACAGAGTAAGAATTCCCTGATCTGTTTGTCCACAGAAGTCTCTGTATGTAAGGTCTCTGATCTTTTCATGACTATATCAAGAGTTTGAATTCTTTCATCTCTTATGGTTATTATTCCAAGGTGTGATGTCTGTGTTGTGTTTGTAGCTTTCTGTCTTGGAATTTTAGGTATCTGGGTTGTTTCTGCAATATCCCAGGATGTGATGTCTGCTGTTTCATTGTGTGTGTAGGTCTCAGTTGTGAGGTCCTGATCTGTTTTATGGGTATATTCATCAGAATGGAAGATCTGTGTTATGTTTGTGAGTGTCTGTCCCAGAGCATGAGGTCACTCATTTGTTTGTGCATGTAGGTCCCAGGATCTGAGATCTTCATGTCACTATAATTACCAGTATGTGAGGTATCTTTCATGAGTGTATGCCAAGAATGTAAGTCCTCTGATATGTTTGTGAGTTGAATAAACCTAGTTGTAAGGTTTCTTTTTGTCTGTGGGTTAGGTCTCAGTGTGTGAGGCCCATGAAGTCTTTTGGGGTGTAGGTCCCAAAGTGTGAGGTCTCTTATCGGTTTGGGGGATTATTTAATGGTTTAAGACTTTTTTAAGGTTATGATCCTTTTTGTCATTGTATGTTTAAGGGTGTGAGATCTGTGACTGTTTGTCATTGTATGTTCCAATATGTGAGGGCTCTCACATGGATGTATGTGAAAAAAATGTAGTCTTTGATCTATTTGTGGTAGTATGTCCCTTGGTGTTCTTGACGTCCCTTGATGTTCTCTATTCCTGTTCTCTATTTCTTTCTCCAGAGAGAGAGATAAGTTCTCCCATCTGAGCAACAGTATATGGCCTGTGATATGAGGCCTCAAATTTATTTGTTGGTATAGTCCCAGGATATGCACACTCTCCTCTCTTTTGAATGATGTATTCCAATTTGAAAGGACTCTGCTTTGTTTCTGGATGTTTTTCCCAGTATATGGGGTCTCTGATCTGTTTGTGGTGGATACTGCAGGATTTGAGTTCTTTGGTATATTATGTTTGTATGTCTCAGGTTGTGAGGTTCCTAGTCTCTCTGTGGGTGAACATCACAGAAGGGGTTGTCTGATCTGTGTTTGTCAAGGGTGTAATGCATGATCTGATTGTGCATTTATGTCCCAGGATGTAAGGACCACAGCTGTTTGCAGGCATTTGTCCCAGGATGTGAGGTCTCTGATCCACTGGGGTATGTTTGTCCAGGGGTGAGATTTCTAATCTGTTTTAGGGTACATATTCCAGGATGTAAGGTCTCTGATCTCATTGTGGGTGTATATGTCCCAGGGAGGGAGGGTCATGACGGGTTTGTGGGTATATATTGTGAGGTTTCAGATCTGTTTAGAAGTGAATTCCAGCAGGTGATGTATCTGAACTCATTTTGAGTGTATGTACCAGGCTTTGAGAGCTCTCACATGTTTGTCAGTATATGTGCTAGTGTGAGAATGCTAATCTGTTTCTAGGTGTGCTGCCCTACATGTGAGGTCTCTGAACTCTTTGTAGGCTTATGTTGCAGGATTTTAGGTCTATGATTTCTTTATGGCTATATTTTCCAGGATTTTCGGTCCCTGATCCGTTTGTGGGTATATAAATCACATATGAGCTCCCTGATTAGTTTGTGGGTGTGTGTCTCCCAGGACATCATGTCTCGACTGATTTATGCATGTACATCTCTGTTCAGCTGAATCCTGGCCCTCAGTAATATCCATGTCTCAGTCCCTAGTGAAAGTGTTAGTCACTGAGTCATTCATGTCTGACTCTGCAACCCCAGGTTCCTCTGTCCATGGGATTCTTTAGGCAAAAATACTGGAGTGGGTTGCCATTTCCTTCTCCAGGGGATCTTCCTGACCCAAGGATTGAACCTGGGTCTCATGCACTGCAGGCAGATTCTTTACCATCTGAGCCACCTGGGAAGCCTGTGACTATGTTAACTTTCTGGCAGAAGGGACTTTGCAGATTTGATTAAGTTAATCACCAGGAGGCTGGGGGTTTATCCTGGATTATCCATGTGGGCCCAGAGTAGTCACTAAGGTCCTTACGTGTGGGAGGCATGATGGTGAGAGTCAGAAATGACACTGTGACAATGCAGGCTGTCTAAGAAGGTGATGTAATGATGGAAGCAGAGTTGGAAAAGGAGATTTGACAGCTGAAACAGAGAGAAGAGAGATCAGAGAGACATTTGAAGATGAAACGCTGCTGGCTTTGAAGATGGAGGAAGGGGCCATGAACCAAGGACTGCAGACAGCCTCTAAAACTGGAAAATGAAAGGAAGTGCATTTTCCTGGAGTTTCCTGAAGGGAAGTAGCTCTGCCGAAAACTTGACTTTATCTCTGTAAGACTCAATTTTAGGTCTCTGACCTATAGAAGTGTACGATAATAAATTAGTGTTGTTTTACAATACCGAGATTTTAGTGATTTGTTATAGGAGATGAACAGTGTCCTGGCTTGTGATGTCTCTATCTGATTGTCAGTGCGCATCCCAGGATGAGAACTCCATTATCTGTCGGTGAATGTGTGTCAGATGGTGTGAGGGTGTGCCCCCCAATTTTTGGTCTCTGAGCTGTTTGTTCCTGTATGTCTCAGAATGTGAGGTCTCCAATCTGTTTGTATGTTTGTGTCCTAGGATATGAGGTCTTTGAGCTGATTCAGGATGTGTGTCCAGTACTTGAGGTCTTTTTTTCACAGGGGGGTCGTGTCACTTATGGGATCTTAGTTCCCTGACCAGGGATTGAACCTGGGCTTACAGCAGTGAAAGCACAAAACCTATAACCATTGGACCGTCAGGGAATGCCCATAGTATATGAGCTCTTTAATAACATATCTGGGGTTTGCATTCCAGGTTATTAGGTCTCTGGTGTGTTTCAGAGGTATTTCTGATGTTAATGAACTTTCTGCTTTTCTCAGTGATATATCTACCATAATATGAAGTCTCGAACCTATTTTGTTATGAATACCTAGAGTGCGAGGTTTCAAAGAGCTCACTGTGAGTTTATGTCGCTTGGCTTGAATCCTCTGATCTCTTGTGAGTACCTATGCTTGGCTTTGAGCTCTCTGATCTCTTTGTGGGTATATGTCACAAGATATTCGTTCTGCCATCTGTTTCTGGATCTTTTTCATAGCATGTCTTGTCTCTGATGTTCTTGTGAATATCTGTTGCAGGATTTGAGATCGCTGATCTAGTTGTGGTTGTATATGGTCTCTGAAGTGTTCTGGAGTGTATCCCATGATGTGAGTCCCCTGATCTGTTTGTTGGTATATTTCTCAGAGTATGAGGTCTCTGGTCTCTTTGAAGGCATAGACTGCAGGGTTTGAGGTTTGTGGTCTCTGTGGTTATGTGTCCAGGTTTTGAGGTCTCTAATCTGTTTGTTGAGGTATATCCCAGGGTGTGAACTCTCTGATCTCGGTGTGTGTTGGGTAGGGGGAGCAGTACATGTCTAATGGTGTGAAGATTCAGATCTGTTTTCTGGTAAATGAACCGGGTTGAAAGGACTCTGATGTGTTTGAGGGTGTTTTCCCAGGACGTGAGTTCTTTGATCTGTTTCTGGACACAGATCTTAGGACGTGTGGTCTCAGAGCCCTTTGTGGATATACATCCCAGGTGTGAGTTCCCTGAGCTGATGGAGGCTATATATCCCAGGGTGTTAGGTACTGATATTTTTGGTGTTATTTGCAAGCATATGAGATTTCTGATTTGATGCTTTTGAACTGTGGTGTTGGAGAAGACTCTTGAGAGTCCCTTGGACTGCAAGGAGATCCAACCAGTCCATGCTAAAGGAGATCAGTCCTGAGTGTTCATTGGAAAGACTGATGTTGAAGCTGAAACTCCAATACTTTGGCCACCTGATGTGAAGAGCTGACTCATTTGAAAAGACCCTGATGCTGGGAAAGATTGAAGGCGAGAGGAGAAGGGGGTGACAGAGGATGAGATGGTTGGATGGCATTACTGACTCAATGGAGATGAGTTTGAGTAAACTCTGCGAGTTGGTGATGGACAGGGATGCCTGGGATGCTGCAGTCCATGGGGTTGCAAAGAGTCAGACATGACTGAGCAACTGAACTGAACTGAACTGATGCTAAAACATATGATGGGATGAGAGGTTTATTATGTGTTAAAGTATGTATATCCAAGGTATGAGGTTTCTGAGTTCTTTTTGAGTGTATATCTCAGAGTTGAGGTCTCTGATCTGTTTGCAGGTATATGCCCCAGGATTTGAGCTCTGTCATCTCCTTGTGGATATATGTGCCAAGATGTAAAGTATCTTTAATCACTCTGGGAGTATGTTCCAGGATATGAGCTCTCTGACATATTGTGGGTTCTTATTGTTGAGTTTGAGGTCTCCAAACCATTTTTGATAGTATTTCTCAGACGAGGTCTTTGATCCATTTGTGTGTGTATCATGGTAACTGAAGTTTTTTTCCTAGTCTCTTCTGCTTATTAGGCAAAGATATGAGGTCTGTTTGAGTGGGAGTATGTGTTCCCAATTTGTGAGGTTCCAGACCTGTTCCATACACCTGTTTGTGGGTGCATGTTCCACGATGTACATCTCTCTGCTCTCTTTAGATGTCTGTCTGAGGGTCGGAGGATCCCTCTCTCGGTGTGTGACTCTGGATGAGGGGTGTGAACTATTTCTGGTGTATGCCCCAGGATTTTAGGTCTCTGAGCTTTTTGTAGGTGTGTGTTTTGTGATAGGACGTCTCTGATTTTGAATGTCTGTCTCTGCTCCGCTGACTTAAGGCCTTCTAAAGATGTCTAAATCCTTGTCCAATGTCTTCAGCCTTGAAAACTATGAAAATGTGACCTTACATGTTAAAAGGTACTTGGCAGATATGATTAAATTAAGCATCTGCTTTTTAAAATGTATTTTTAATTGAAGTATAGTTGATTTACAATGTTGTGTTAATTCCTGCTGTACAGCATAGTGGCTCCGTTACACACATATATACATTCTTTTTATATTCTTTTCCATTATGATGTATGCCAGGATATTGAATATAGTTCCCCATGCTATACAGTAGGACCTTGTTAAATTAACCATCTTGAGATGGGGAGATTTTCTTAGATTGTCTAAGTGGGCCCAATGTAAGCACAACATCCTAAAATGAGGGGATTGTTGTTCAGTGGCTAAGTTGTGTCCAACTCTTTGCAACCCCATGAACTGCAGCACACCAGGCCTCCCTGTCCCTTCCATCTCCTGGAATTCACCCAAGTTCATATCCATTGAATCAGTGATGCCATCCAAGCATCTCATTCTCTATCACCCTCTTCTCTTTTTGCCTTCAATCTTTCCCTGCATCAGGTCTTACATTCCAATGATTTGACTGTTTGTGTCAGGTGGCCAAAGTTTTGGAGCCTCAGCTTCAGCATCAGTCCTTCCAGTGAGTATTCAGGGTTGATTTCCCTCAGGATTGACTGGTTTGATCTCCTTGCTGTCCAAGGGACTCTCAAGAGAGGGACAGAATGGTTATTGTCAGGAATGGAAAAAAGCCAGATCAGACACAGTGATCTGATGTGAAGATGTTTGTGGGTATATGTCCCAGCTTGTGAAGTCTTTGAGTTGTTGATGGGAGTCTGTCTTAGGCTGTGACATCTCTACTTGTTTGTATATATGTGTCTGGGCAACTAATAGGCCCCAGCAAAGGGCATGTGCCAGGGAGCCCTAGTCGAGGAGGAAATAATGAGAGAAGCAGAAACAGAGAAGGAGATGTGATGACCCAGGCAGAGATCAGAGAGATTTGAAGATGAAGTGCTTATGGCTTTGCAGGTGTAAGAAGGGGCCCAGGACCAAGAATGCAGGTGGCTCTGGAAACTGGAAAAGGCAAGGAAATGGGTTCTGTTTAGAGTCCCCAGAAGGAAGACAGCTCTGTTTACGTCTGATTTTAGGACTGACTGGAAGACCCACTTTTGGGTTTCTGACCTACACAAATGTAATAAAATAAATAAATGTGTATTTTTTCATGACACTAAGATTGTGGTAATTTGTTAGAACAGCAATAAGAAATGGATACAGTGTCCTGGGTCACGACACCTCTATCTGGCCATCTGAGGATGTGAACTCCACGGTGTTTGTGAGTGTATCTGATGGCAAGGGTCTTGGATCTGTGTGTGTGAGTGTGTGAGCCCAGGTGAGAGGTCTCTGACCTGTTTGAGAGTGTGTGTCCCCCTAAAATTATGGACTCTGAGGTTTTTGTGGGTGTATGTCTCAGAACATGTGGGCTCTGATCTGTTTGCGAGTGTGTGCCCCAGGACATGAGGTCTCTGTACTGATTATGTGTACATATGTGAGGTCTCTGAGGTGTCTGTGAGTTATGTTTAGGTTGCTAGGTCTTGGATGTTTCATAGGTGTTTCTGAAATAGGAGATTTCGGATTAATTTGGTAATGTACGTATATATACTTACATATACACATGTAT
Source organism: Capra ibex (assembly GCA_006410555.1). Lineage (NCBI taxonomy): Eukaryota > Metazoa > Chordata > Mammalia > Artiodactyla > Bovidae > Capra > Capra ibex. The sequence continues at coordinate 18,219,024 of SJYO01038709.1, read as the reverse complement.
ATACACATGTAGATGTATATGTATACATATATGTATGTATCTCTGATCTATTTCAGTGTGTATTTCCAGGTGTGGGGCTTCCCTGATGGCTCAGCAGGTAAAGAATCTGTCTTCAGTGCAGGAGACATAGGAGAAGCTAGTTTGATCCCTAGGTCAGAAAGATCCCCTGAAGAAGGAAATGTTAACCTATTCCAGTATTCTTTCCTGAAAAACCCCGTGGACAGAGGAGCCTGGCAGGCTAAAGTCCAAAGGGTTGCAAAGAGTTGGACATGACTGAGCGACTAAGCACACAAGCACACACATCCAGGTGTGAGGTTTGAAGCTCATTATGGCTGCATTTTGTATGGCTTGAGGTCTCTGATCTTTTTGTGGGTCTGTGTCCCAAGATATGAATCCTTGGAACTCTTTGTGGGTGTTTTGTGAAGATGTCAGGGATACAATCAGCCTCAAGCAGTTTTTCCTAGAATGTGAGGCCTCTTCCTTGATTGTGGGTGTGTACTGTGGGACTTGAGAGCTCTACTATGTTTGTGAGTGTATGTCTTGGGTTGCAGAGAGTCTCTCCTCTGTGTGTGGGTACATTTGTCATCTGAGGTCTCTGTTCTGTTTTCACCTTTCTATCACAGACTTTGTTTCTGGTTCCTTGTGTGTGTTTGTCAAGGATGTGAGCTATCTTCTATTTGTGGTGATATGTTTCAGTTTGTGAGGTCCCTGCTTTGTTTGTGGGTAGATGATGTGCACAGAACATGTGCCTCACTCCTCTTTTGGATGTATGGCCAAGGGTTGGAGATCTCTCACCTCTTTGAATTATATGGAATGGAATGTGAAGTCTTTGAGCTACTTACTGGTATATGTCTCAGGATGGGGTGTTTTTAATTGGGTGTGGAGGTATATGTGGGGTTGTTGGAATAAAGGTCCCCGAAAGATGTCCATGCCCTAGTCTCTGGAACAAGTCAAAAAGTCCTTTGTAGATGTGAAGTAATCATCTTGAGATCAAGGAGGTTATTCTGAATTTTCCAGGTGTGCACAAGGTAATCACAAGGGTCCTTACAGGAGAGAGGCAGAACAGACAGTCAGGGAAGATGTCAGATGTAGTGACAGCAGTAGAGATCAGAGAGAGAGATTTGAAGATGAAATGCTGGTGGCTTTGAAGATGGAGGAAGGAGTTACGAGCTAAGGAATGCAGGCATCTTTAGAAACTGGAAAAGGCAAGGAAACATTTGATTCTCCCCCTCCAGGAGTGACACAGCTCTGCCAACAACTTGGGTTTAGCCCTTTGAAACCCATTTTTCGCTTCTATAATAAATGTGTGCTGTTTTATGACACTAAGATTGTGACTTGTTACAGCAGCAATAGGAAATGAAAACAATGTCTCAGGTTGCGCTGTCTCTATGATTGTCAGGGCACATCCCAGGGTGTGAACTCCATGATCTGTTTGTGAATGTGTGTCTGATGGTGAGAGGTCTCTGATCTGTGTGCGGGTGTATGAACCATGTTGAGAGGTCTTTGAATGTTTGAGGGGGTGTGTCTCAGAACTTGTGGTCTTACAGCTGTTTGTAGGGATATGTCTCAGGATGTGAGGTCTCCACACATTTTTTTGGTACATGTCCTTGCATGTGAGGTGTCTGACCTGATTTAGAGAGGTCATTCCAATATCTGAGGTCTCTGCAATGTTTGAGAGTTGCATTTCAGTTTGTTAGGTCTCTGATATGCTGGGGGGGGCGGTATTTCTGATGAAATGAGGTTTTTGATTTGTTTGATCATGTGTTTACCAGAATGTTAGATCTCTGATTTATTTAGGTTTGTATGTCCAGTGTGTGGGGGAGTCCAGAGCTCTTTGTGGGTGTATGTCCTTGACTTGAGGACTCGGATCTGTTTGCTAGTATGTCTTAGTATATGAGCTCTCTGATCTGTTAATGGATCTATGTTGCAAGATGTCCGGTCTCTGCTGGTGTTTTCTTAACCTGTAAGGTCTCTGATTTGATTGTGGTTGTGCGTTGCAGGATTTAAGGTCTCCATTTGTGGGTCTCAGGTACCTATGATCTCAACATTGTTTGTCAAACATATCCCAGGATTTGAACTTTCTGATCTGTTTGTTACATATGAACCAGGGCTTCAGGTTTCTGATCTATTTGTGGGTGTGTGTTGCAGAGTTTGAAGTCTGTGGTCTTTTTGTGACTTCATGGGAGGGTTGTGAGGCTCTCATCTGTGTGTGGATGTATATCCTAGGATCTCAGGTCCCTGATCTGTTTGATGATGTATGTCACGTGGGAGGCCTCCAAACTGTGTTTGAGGTCTCTGATCTGTTTATGGCTACATGTCCAGGTGCTGATGTCTGTAATTTCTTTGTTGGTCTGTGTCCCAGGATGTGAATGCCCTGATCTGTTGGTAGGTAGCATCTGATGCTATGAAATGTCTGATGTGTTCACTGGCCAGTGAACCAGAGTGTGAAGTCTCCGACCTATGCCAAGGTGTTCTTCCAGGATCTTAGTTCTCTGACCCATTTGCTTTCAGCATGCTCTAGGAAGTATTCAATCTCTGAACTCTTTATGGATATTCATTCCAAGGATATGAGTTCTCTGTGCCATTGGTGTGTGCATGTTCCAGGTTGTCAGATTTCTGAGGTTCGGGGAGGATACTTCCAAGCTTATGAGATTTCTGGTTTGTTTGCCTAGATAGATAGATAGATAGATGTCTGTGTCTATGATGCAAAGAGCTGACTCATTTGAAAAGACCCTGATGCTGGGAAAGTTGAGGGCAGGAGCAGAAGGAGACGACAGAGGATGAGATGGTTGGATGGCAGCACCGACTCAATGGACATGGGTTTGGGTGGACTCTGGGAGTTGCTGATGGACAGGGAGGCCTGGCGTGCTGCGGTTCATGGGGTCACAAAGAGTTGGACACGACTGAGTGACTGAACTGACTGACTGACTGACTGATGTCTATATCTATATACTTATCTGATCTGAAGGTATGTACTTCCCAGGTGGCACTAGTGGTAAAGAACCCATCTGCCAATGAAGAAGACGTAACAGACATGGGTTCTATCCCTGAGTCTGAGTCAGGAAGATCCTCTGGAGGAGGGTGTGGCAGCCCACTCCAGTATTGTGGCCTGGAGAATCCCATGGACAGAGGAGTCTGGCGGGCTACAGTCCATAGGGTTGCAAAGAGTCAGACATGATGCAGAGTTGGACATGATTGAAGTGACTTAACATATACACACATGTCTATGTCTGTGTACTTATCTGATCTAAAGGTATGTGTATCCAGGCTGTGAGGTTGCTGAGCTCTCAGTGGGTTATTTCCTTTGTTTTGAAACCTCTGACCTGTTTGGGAGGAAGCTCTCTGACCTTTTACATGGTATATGTTGTAAGCTCTCAGGCCTATGACTGGTTTCTGGCTCCTTTTCCCTAGCATACAAGATCTCTGGGCTTCCCTGGTGGCTCACTGGTAAAAGAACCCACCTGCCAATGCAGGAGACACAGGTTCAATCCCTGGGTCAGGAAGATCCCCTGGAGAAGGAAATGGCAGCCCACTCCAATATTCTTGTTTGGAGAATTCCATGGACAGAGGAGCCTGACAGGCTATAGTCCATAGAATAGCAAAGAGTCGGACATGACTAAACAACAGAGCAAACAAGCAAATGAGGTCTCTGACTTGATGGTGGGTATATATTGCAGGACTTGAGATCCCTGATCTGTCTGTGGCTGTCTGTCTCAGGTTGTGAGTTCTCTGATCTGTTTGTGGATGTGCGTGTCAAGGCACCATGTCTCTGTACTCATTCTGGTTGTATTTCCTGTATGTAAGGTAGTTTCATGCTGCAGGATTTGAGGGCTCTGGTCTCTTTTTGGTGGTATTTCTCCTGTAAGGTCTCTGATCTGTTTGTGAGCATTTATCACAGTATGTGAGTGCCTGAGATGTTTGTGCAGGTTTATCAAGGGTGTGAGATGCATTTAGCTCGCTGCTACGTGTCTTGTTTGTGGTTTATGTCTCAGGATGTGTTTCTCTTGACAATTTGTGTGTGTGTCCCAGATGGTAAGTTTAATTCCAAGTGATTGAGGACACTGAGCATTTTGGTGGGTATGTGTTCCAAAATGAGTGTCTCTTTGTTCTTTTTGGGTGGATATTACAGGGTGGGAGGTGTCTCATCCATTTGGAAGTGTGTGACTCAGAGCGTGAGGTCCATGAACTATTGGTGCATGTTTGTCTTTGGTGACTGAATAAGAGCCCCTCTAAGAGGTCCACTCTCTAATCCCTGGAACCTATACTTATGTTTGGAGAAGGCAATGGCACCCCACTCCAGTACTGTTGCCTGGAGAATCTCATGGACGGAGGAGCCTGGTGGGCTGCAGTCCATGGGGTCGCCAAGAGTCGGACACGACTGAGCGACTTCACTTTCACTTTTCACTTTCCTGCATTGGAGAAGGAAATGGCAACCCATTCCAGTGTTCTTGCCTGGAGAATCCCAGGGACGGTGGAGCCTGGTGGCTGCTGTCTATGGGGTTGCACAGAGTCGGACACGACTGAAGTGACTTAGCAGCAGCAGCAGCAGCATACTTATGTTACTTTGTATGGAAAAGGGGGCATTGCAGGTGTGATTGTGTTAAGCACCCTGAGATGAGGAAGTTATCCCAGATTACCCAGGCAGCCCAGTAATCACAAGTGTCCTTCTAGGAGGGACACATGAAGGGAAGAGTCAGAGAGCACAGTGTAGTGACAGAAGCGGAGTCAGAAAAGGCCACATGATGACATAAGCAGAAATCCAAGGGACACAGAGATACAGATAGACAATCAAAAGAGAGAGATCTGAAGATGAAACACTGTAGACTGAGGATGGGAGGGAGGGGCCAGGAGCTTGGGGACACAGGCGGCCTGGAGGAGCTAGTTCCTCCCTTCGGAAATCCAGGAAACCAGCTCTGCTGCCACTTAACTTTGACCTTGTAAGACTCCTTGCTAGTCTTTTGATCTGCAGAAATGTAAGATAACAAACTTGTTTTATGGCAGTAGGATTGTGGTGATTTGTTACAGCAGCAAGTTCTGAGAAGATGAAAGGCCTGCATCTTCCAGAAATGGAATAGGGAATTCCCTGGTGATCCAGTGGTTAGGACTCCATGCTTTCACTGCTGAGGTCCTGGGTTCAATCCCTGGTCAGGGAACTAAGATCCCCACAGGCTGTACAATGTGACCCAAAAAACTTAAAAAAAGAAATAGAGTAAATGTAGCCTTCTTCTCTGGAAGGAAAGAAAGAAGGAAGGAAGGTAGGAAGGATGAGAGGGAGGCGGGGAGAGAGGGAAAAGAGAAGAATACAACGTCCCAGGTTGTGATGTCTCTGTCTGGTTGTTAGTACACACCCAAGAACGTGAACGCCATGATCTGTGAGTGTGTGTCTGCTGATGGAAGGTCTCTGGTTTGTGTTCGAGTGTTTGAACCAGGGTGTGAGGTCTCTGTTGTCTTTGATGTTGCCTGTCCCAGAATTTGTGGGCCCAGCTGTTTTGGAGTAAGAGAGGAGGCCTCTGATCTGACTTTGTGTACAGGTCCCAGGATGTGAGTTCTCTGAACTGTTGAGGTATGCATGCTCAGGGTGTAAGGATGCTGAGCTCATTGTGGGTAGATTTCCCTTTGATTGAAACCCCAGATCTGTTTCTCAGAGTATGTTCCAGGATGTGAGGATTCCTGATCTGTTTTTTGTCTCAGTTTTGTGTTGAGAGGCCCCAGTATGTTTACTGGTGAATGAAGCAGGGAGTGAATCCAGGTATATATGCCATCATGGGAATTCTTTCATCTGTTTGTGTGTACTTGTCTGATAGTGTGAAGTGTCTGGTCTTTTCACGGGGGAATGAACAAGAGTGTGAGGTCTCTGATGTGCCTGTCGGTGTTTTCCCAGGAGGTGAGTTCTCTGATCTGTTTCTCAGTGCATGTCCTAGGATATGAGGTCTCTGGTGTTTTGTGAATGTATAATACATCCCAGAGTGTGAGATCTCTGAGCTGTTTGTGGGTATTTATTCCGGGTATCTGATGTCTTATGGGTATAATTTAAGCATTTTTTTACTTGTTTGATGACATATATGCCATGAGGTGAAAGTCTTATCTATTAAAACCTATCTATATCAATATTCATATCGCTATAGATGGATTAAAGTGAAAAGTGAAAGTGTTAGTCACTCAGTCATGGCCGATTCTTTGCAACCCTTTGGACTATAGCCCGCCAGGCTCCTCTGTCCATGGGATTCTCTAGGCAAGAATACTGGAGTGGGTTGCTATTTCCTTCTCCAGGGGATCTTCCCAACCCAAGGATCGAACCTGGGTCTCCTGCATTGCAGGCAGATTTTTTACCATGTAAGCCACTAGGGAAGCCCAGATAGACAGAGATATATCCAGGATGTGAGATTTCTGAGTTCATTCTGGGTGTGTGTTTTGGGATGTGAGGCCTCTGATCTATTTGTGGGCGCATGTCCCACATTGACAGCCCTCTGAGGTGCTTATGGGTGTATTTCCACGCACTTGTTTCAAGGAGGATTTCTGTAGGTGTGTATCCCAGGATCTGATCTCTCTGATCTACTTGAGTCTGTGTGCCCAAAGATTTCCAGTGTTTGTATTTATCTGGGTGCATTTATTAGCACGTGAAGTCTGTAACCTGTTTGTCAGTTCATGTTGCAAGATTAAAGGTCTCTGGTGTGATTTGGGTTGTATTTATCAGACTGACTATTTGATATTTTGTGTGTCTATGCCACATGTGAGTGTGTCATCTCTTTGGGTAGGTTTGTTAAAGAGTATATGAAATCTGTTTGATTTGAGGTTATATGTCCCAGTTTGCGAGATCCCTGACCTGTTTGTGTGTGTATGTCAGAGAATGTGGGCTTTTTTCTGCCCTTTGTGTGTGTACATATCCCAGAGTCAGAGGGGCTCTATTTGGGCGTCCTAGAATGTGGGTCCCTCTTTGTGGGAGTTTATCCCAGGATGTCAGGTCCCTCTTTTCTTTGGGGGTGTATGTCCCAGAGAGTGCATTCTTTTATGTCTTTGTGGGTCTGATTCTCAGAGTGTGAGGACTCTAAGCATTAATTGGTGAATGTTCCAGAATATCCAGCTCTCTAATCTTTCACAAATATGTTCCCAGGGTAGAAGGTCTCTGAGGTATGTGACTCCAGATGTGAATTCTTTGAGAATTTCATGGGTGTATGTACTGGGATGTGAGGCCTCTTTTTGTTTGTGCATGTATATTCTCTTTGGTTGAATAATAGATCAATGTCCTCACCCCACTCCTGGTACTTTTTAATGTGTTATCTTACCTGGAAGAAGGGACTTAGTAAATATGTACTAGTAAGCATCCTGAGATTGGGGCAGTTATCCTGGATTACCTTGGAGGATCCAGTATAGTCATCATATGATCTTTATATGAGGGAGGCAGAACCTTCAGTATCAGAGAGGATGAAGTAACTGTTTATTGAGACATGGAGGGCTATGTGATGACAGAGGAAAGTCACAAAAAGTGATGTGATGGCAGAAGCTGAGGTGAGAGAGATTTGAACCTACAAATGCTTGGATCCTCTGTCCTCTTTGTGGGTTGTGCTACAAAATGTGACGTCTACAATCTTGTGTATTTGCTGGATGTATTCTTCAGCACATGGAGTATCTAACTTGATTGTGGATGGGTGTTTCAGGATTTGATGTCTTTCTTTGCTTTATATGCTCCAGGCTGTAAGGTCTCTGATCTTTTTGTCAATGTACACTCCAGGACTTGAGCACTCCAATCTATTTGTGGATGTATTCCCCTGAATATAAGGACCAGTATGTTTCTGTATGTGATTTATAGGTTTTGATGTCTGATTTGTTGGTGAATGTCCAAGGATGTAAAGTCTCTGAGGTGTTTGTGGGTGTATTTCCCCATACATGACTTTTGGGGGAGCTCTTTGTGGATGAGTATTCCGGAACGTGTGTCTCTATCCACTTTGTGTGTCTATCTTGCTGAATGGAGGTCTCTGATCTGTTTGTTGCTGTCTTCCCAGAATTTCAGGTCACTGATAGGTTTTGGATGTCCGTCTCAGGATCTGTTATCTGTATCCTTTTTGGTTGCAGGCATCAGATGAGAGGTCTCTGATTTGTTGTATATTCCAGGATACAAGGTTTGTGAATGGTTTGTGGATGTGTTTTGCAGGATTTCATATCTGTGATCTGTTTGAGTGTGTGTTCTAGGATGTAAAGTTTCTGATCTGTTTCTGTATTTCCTAGCATGTGAGGTCTGTGAACATTTTGTTACTCTATGTCCCAGGATGTGGTAGCCCTGATATCTTCATGTGTATTGTCAAGCATTTGAAGTCTCTTAATTTGTTTCTTGCTGTTTGTTCCAGGATGTGAAATCCCAAGCTCTTTGTGGATATGTGTCCCAGGCTGTGTGGTCTCTGATCTGTTTTGGGGTGCATGTCCCAATGTTTGAGGTCTCTAGTCTCTTTATGGATGTGTTTCCCAAGATTTTAAAGTATATTTCCTAGCATGTGTCTCTCTCTCTGGCCTTTTTCAGGGTATGTCCCAGGGTGGGCAGTATCTGATCCCTTTGCTGTGTACATTCCATGGTATATGCTCTGTGTGACGTTCTGTGTCTTAGGGTCTGAGGTCTCTGTTGTGATTATGGGCGTATGTCCAAAGACATGAGTTATCTGACCTCTTTGGGGTTTATGCCCCAGGATGAGAGCTCTTTCATGTAGTTCTGTGTGTATTTCCAGCTTTCAAGGTCTCTTACTTGTCTGCGGGTATATGTCTAAGGGTGTGAAGTCTTTGATCTATGTGAGGACCCATGTCCCCAGGTATCACATTTGTTTGTGGGTATACTTCAACAGCTCTAGTGGTGGTGTGTCTTAAGATGTGAAGATATATTCTAGTATGTCCATCAACAGTGTGTGGTGTCTCATCTGTCTGGGGCTCTGATGTCCCAGATCACAAGGTTTTAACCTGTCTTTCTTGTCCTAGCATGTGAGGTCCCAGGGTGTTTTGGGTGTGTGTTTCAGGATTTGAGTCCCTGGTCTTTTTGTGGGTGTGAATCTCTCATCCATTCTTTGGTTTATTTCCCAGGATATGAGTGCTCTGATCTGTTTGTGGGTATGTATCCCAGGGCTTCCTTGGTGGCCCAGCAGAAGAAGAATCTGCCTGCCAATGCAGGAGATGGGGGTTCGATCCCTGGGTCAGGAAGATCCCCTGGAGAAGGAAATGGCAACCCACTCCAGTAATCTTGCCTGGAGAATCCCATGGACAGAGGAGCCTGGCGGGCTATAGTCCATGGGGTTGCAAAAGAGTCAGACATAACTTAGCGACTAAACACCAAATGCCAGCATGTGGCATGCGTGTATGTTTATGTGCAAATGTTGCAGGGATTGAGGTCTATGATGTTTGTGGTATATGTCCTTGAATGCTGTTTCTCTGAAATACTTGTGTGTATCTCAGCCTGTGTGGTTTTTGATCTTTTTGTGAGTATGTCACAGGATGTGAGGTCTGGTCTTTCAGGGCTTGTATTTCCTAGAATTTGAATTCTCTGAGCTGTTTTTGTATGTATGTCCCAGGGTGTGAGTTTCCTGATTTGTTTGGGTGTGTGCGTCCTGCGATTTAAAGTTATTCAATGTTCTACATCTAGCATATTTTCTTTGAATTATATTTTAGGGTCTATATCCTAAGTCTCAGAAGGATTTCTGAATTCTGGATTTGGGGGTTCTGAGCTCTTTCTGGTCTACATTCCAGGGGTGAGTTCACTGTGTTTTTTGGGTGACTGTCCTAGAGTCTGTGGTCCCTGAGATCTTTTGGTTTGAGAGGTTCTTGACCTGTTTGGGACATATTTTCAGGCCTCTTCTTTTTGGGAGGCCTCAATCCCAGGGTGTGAGCTATCTGACTCATTAGGGATTTGTCCCCAGGTCAAGTTCTCTGAGCTTTTAATGGGGGGATGGGGGTGCTGGTTAGTGAGTTTTCTGAGCTATTTGGAAGTCTTTACTAGGTGTGTGCAATCTCTCAACTCTGTGGTAGTTTCTGTGCAGAGTATGACATTTCTGAACCATTGAGAAGTCTCTGTTTAGGGGTGAGGTGGCTGAGCTGTTTTGGGTGTCACCCCCTGAACTGTTTTGAGCCCACGTCCCAGGGAATGAGTTCTTGCTGATGTTGGGGGTTTTGTCTTTGGGTGCGATTTTGAGGGGCAGTTTCTGGATATGTTTCCAGAGTTTGGGGTCTTTCTAATGCCTCAGGCCTCAGAGGTGCTTCACTCTCTGTGTCCCAGAGCGTGAGATCTCTGAGCTCTGTATCCCCTTGCTGTTGAGGTCCCTAACTGTTGGGGTGTGTTTTCGAGAGTGAGGTAACTCCTGTTGGAGGAGCCTCCATCCCAGGGCATGGGATCCCTGACTTACTAGGTTTCCAGGGTTTGAGGTCTCTGCGAGGTTTGTGGTTCTTTCAGCAGTTTATGGTGTCTCTTGGGTGTTTTGGGGTCCATGTCCTAGTTGTTATGTTTCTGAGCAGTGTAGGGATCTGTGTCATAGGGCGTGATGTTCATTAATTTTGAGCATTTTGGCATTGTGTATCTGATATGTGAGGTCTCTGAAGAAAAATTATGACCAACCTAGATAGCATATTGAAAAGCAGAGACATTACTTTGCCCACAAAGGTCCATCTAGTCAAGGCTATGGTTTTTCCAGTGGTCATGTATGGATGTGAGAGTTGGACTGTGAAGAAAGCTGAGTGCCAAAGAATTGATGCTTTTGAACTGTGGTGTTGGAGAAGACTCTTGAGAGTCCCTTGGACTGCAAGGAGATCCAACCAGTCCATTCTAAAGGAGATCAGCCCTCGGTGTTCTTTGGAAGGAATGATGCTAAAGCTGAAACTCCAGTACTTTGTCTGACCGGTGTCATCACGTTTTCTATATCCATTCATCCCTTCATAGACACTTAGTTGCTTACAACTTTTGGTTGAAGCTGCAAAGTAAATTTCAGGTTAGTGTTAATCTTCCAACATTGTTTTTCAGAACCATTTGGCTATTCTCGTTCATTTGCCTTACCACAGAAATTTTCTCATCAATTAGTCTATATGTACAACAAAGTCCTACTGGAATTTCTGACTGGAATTGTGAAATTGATGGATCTGTATGGGGACTACTGACATCATGATTATATTGAATTTGTCAACCCATGAAGACACTGTGTGCCCACATTTTGTTAGGTCTTATTTAAGGAGCCACGTTGCATTACCTTTTCTGCCATTGTTTCATCAAGTCTAATTCTCGTGTATCAGATTCCAAATATCTGAATCTGATGAAGATATGAAAATATTAGTAGTCAGACTTTCATCAGCAATGCTTTATTTCTTGTGTAGTTTTAACATTGCCCATTTATTGTGTTTCTTATTTTTTCTGCTAATAGTCATGACTGTTTAATCCAAGGGTGATGGTATGGGTATTTTCTGGGGTAAACCGTGAGGAGATGTTCAGCTGTGTTTTGGGATGGAGAGTCTGAGGACAGGGGCCCTGGGGGGAGAGAGCAGAGTAGGGCTGGGGGAGGTGAAAGCGTGGGGGCAGGGACAGGGGGATACTAGTACAGGCGGAAACAGAAGTGAAGAGACACAAGAAGAAGAGCTCCCCTTCTGGACCGTGCTTAGCTCTCCGTACATATACGCATAATGAAGTCTTTGAGTACTCATAGCAACACTGTGAGGTAAGCATTTTTACTGCTCTCATCCCTTTGGGCAGCTGAGGTACAGAGACACGTAGACATTAATGGGTGAATGAATCTGCACAAAGTCACCTAGCTGGCAAGAGCTGAGTCAGATTGGTGCCCAGGCCAGAGAGAAACAGCCAGGTGTGGTATCTGACCCCCAATCTGGAATACAGTGCAGTGTCTGGTGTACTCTGGAACCAAAGGCCGATCAACGTTTCCAACCGCATGAAACATCACTATGGATCTGTGTATGGATTGAACACAGTATCTCCTAGGTGCGTCAAAGACCATGGGGTGTCATGTCAACATGCACACATCACAGAGAACAGTTCCTGGTCCATACCGAGGTCTAAAAAGTGTTTCCTCTGACCGACATTAGTGGAGCACCCTCATCATTATGGAAAGTAGCATAACCATAGTGATAAACAGATAGGACCACAGATATGATATCATGAAGACATTACCTCCCCATCTCGTAATTTTCTTAAATGCAGAGAACAAAACCTGGAAGGCAATAGACCACATACTAAGTTTTTTTCTCTTAAGTGTGACATTCTAGATAATTTCCAAATAACATTTTATTAGTATTTTAATGTGTTGTATCTTCATTGTTACGTAGGCAGTTTTTCTATTATAATCCAGAGGGTTGGGCCTCTCAGCTGTTCATGTATCTGCACATGAGAATAGTCTTAAGAGGAAGCCTGGATGGTCCCCACTGTCACGGGTCTTAGAAGTAGGCCTGTGATGTCACATTTGCTAAGATTTCTACCATGCCTCTCTACAGAGATAAAAGCTTGGGGCCCCATCCTCAGAGAGGGTAATAATGCTCAGTTCACAGAAGCCCAGGTAATAATCCTGTTAAGAACAATACTTGCTGATATGACTACCATCCTTGATAGGGGCCCTGTGACAGAAACTGTGTACACACACTCCCTCGGTCCATCTGTCCAACTCATAACAAGGAGGGCACCGTTAGCAGATGGGTGCCCAAGGCCCTGTGCAGATGGAAGGTCTCAGGTCATGAGGAGGGGAGGAACTGGATGTAAGCTTGGGCTCCTAGGAGGAGGCAGGGAAGAATCAGCACAACCCTGACCAGGTAGTGGGGGAGGGGGGCGTTTGCACAGGGCCGCAAGGACCCTATGACTGACTCACTGTCAGGATATGTCTCTGTGTCTCCCCATCACACACCTAGCTTCTTACCAGGTGTATGGAATGTAATCTTCACATTCCCTGGGGACGTGGTGGGGGAAGGTACAGAGGTGAGCCTCCAAGCAGCTGTGGAGAAATCTCCATTCACCAGTTTGCATGAGGTTCCACCACAAATGCAGAGATCCCTGCCTCTCTTTCCCCATTAAAGGAGTCATTGGCAGTGAGATCAGCAGGAGGGCAGTCTGGGCAGGATAGGTTGTGAGGGACCCTGTGTACAGCATGAGTTTCCCCAGGAATGGAGCATGTCCTTTTCTTGATGGGCAGAGGCCCCTGATGTGGATGAAGGGAGCGTGATTAAGGCCCAGGCCGTGGGCAACTGAGTCATTCCCTAGAGGGAAGGGCTTCTTTCCTCCTATAGAGAAAATGTACTGTACATCATCCAGTAGCAGGGCTTGGGCTAACTAAGTGAGGACAGTTTGGTGCCAGAAGTAGTCTCTCCATCCCTGTCTAATGCTCTATCTTTGTCTTTCTCCCTGCCATCTCTGTGCCTGTTTTATCATCCCTCTTTGCCTTTGCAAGACTCAATGTGACCTCACTCACAGCAACAGGGTCCTTGCCCTGTCTCTCCTGAGGGTATCATCGGTTGACATGAATGTTCACGGGGAGCAGTAGGAGGCATTCCCCTTGAGTGTAGGGGATTCCAGGAAAGGCATGCTCAGCTGCAGAAGGGGTGGGGAAGGGTTTTTCTTCAAATAAACCAAGAGCTCCTCAACAATCATGTGCGATCTGGGCCTCGGAAAGAAGCCTGGGGACTTCTCTGACAAGAGGCCTCCTGTGATTCAAGTCAAAATCCTCTCATTGGCCAGAAGGTCCAAGGGACCTGGCCCTCATCACTTCTGTCACCCAATCTCCTAGCTCTCCCTCCGTCATGCTGTGCCTGTCCCATTGCCCTCCTCACTGTTTTCATACGCACTACACAGGCTTCTACTCCCCAGTTTCTCCACTGGCCTTACCTCTGTCTAGGATACTTTTCTCCCGGATAGGCATAACTCCTCTAGGCTTTTGCTCAAATCTGAGAATCTTAGAATTTCCCTGACCACTCTTTCTAGATATCATCCCCTCTCTCTATTTCACTGTCCCGATTTAGGGTTAATCATGGCAGTTACAAACACCTGATAAATTACTTGTATTTGGGGACCACATGATCCCAACAGAATGTAAGCGTAAGGAAAAGCTTCACTTTCTCTTTCCTAACACACACAGTTGTGCCTGGCACATACTTTGGAGAGAATGAATGAATGATGGAATGAACAAACAAATTTAAATTTGTTGAGAGAGGCATAGCTAGACAGGCTGAGGATTCTGTTAGGAAACATATTCAGGGATGACAAGGTGGTGACGAAGCCATGGTCTTTATCTCACCTACGTGATGGTGTCCTTGGGTTCCCTCGGAGATGACCCCTTTCCTAACAGAATGGAAGGTCCTGCTGTCTCTTCCACATATTACTCGCAGTCAACGACAGAGGGCTTTTCCACGCCAGGCCTTCAGATCACAGTCGGAAGCTTTACTTATCTTGCCCCTTGGGGGACTGCAGCTGGCTTTCCCCCACGAGACCTATTCTGTATTGAACAGGAAAGCACAAACAAGCACAATGCCCAGCATAGATAAAATGCTTTCAATGCTCTCTGTTACGACAGTGATCCCCATAGAGATGTAACCTTCAGCTTATGAAGACTTTTTTCTGAGTCCAAAATTGCCGCCATCTGTGGGGGTTTTCACCCTAACCTTCCCCTTCTGCCCTTTGCGGATCCTCCTGGAATGGTCCACAGGCATCTACATCTGCTGTTCCCCAATGCCACCAGCAAGGGGCGCGCGAGATGAAACAGTTCTGTCCTGGGATGTACCACTGAGGGGTAGCGGTAAGACCACCCACTCTGAAAGGTACCATTGGGAGTGGGCGTGTGACAACAGAGACAGGCTCCCCTTACACCGCGTCGGGCAAGGACCACAGTTCCCTGCGGGGGCACTCATGGCGCCACTGGGTCCATCCCCATTCGCTCCTCTTCGTCTTCCCACTGCTTTCGAATCCCAGTGGACACAGGTATTAAGCGGAAACTTTCTTCCTCTCTTTTTCAACCTCACCCCTTCGTTGGTGGGACGACTAAGGAGGGAGAGGCTGGCTGTCGGTTTGGGTATAGCGGCAGGGAAGCCTTCTGGGCAGTGATTGGCCAGCGCGTGATTGCCTGCACTGTGGTCTCAGAACTGGAACTGAGGGCGAGAGGCGCCTGTATACGCATGCGCCTGCGTTGGCGTGCGCGACTTTTCAGAGCATACAATTTTCCTCCAAGTTTTATTGCTTTTCCAGAAGGAGTCTAATAGCTGCCCTGGTTAGTGGCGAGGTTTGGCGCAGTCGCTGGCTGTGCATGGTAATGGCGTTTCAGTCTTGTTCAGCTCTCGCTCAGTCTGGATCCTGTTGTAACGCATGGTCATTCACACAAATGCATGCAATTCATGTCCAGGGAGACGTCCCTGAGTTTGGTGTCTCTCCCTCGAGAATAACCTGTATCTGGCAGCTTGGGATTGTGTATTGCTACGTGTGACAACACGGGTGCTGTTTGGGTACATTTGATCTCCATGAGTCTTTGGGCGGGGTTGTGAGTGATGGTATATTTGATCTGAGTGGATCTTGTGAGCCATAGTACAAAGCCTCTAGGATGTGTGCCTGTATACTGGGATGTGCATCTTTGGAGCTTGCTGGCTTTTCAGTCCCTGGGTGTGAGATCTCTGTGTGGGCGTCTGCACCCCAGAATGTGAGATCACTGAGCTTTCGATTCTGGGTCCGAAGTTGTGATGCCTCTGTGCTGCTTTAAGGATGGGTCAGTCTAACAGTGTAAACTATCAGCTGCTTGGGGATTTATGCACAGGTTGCAAGTTTTTCATTTGTCTAGAAACTTTATCTTAAGATTACATGATGTTCTTGAGTTATTAAAACTTCTGTCTTTCTGTTTAGGGGGTTTTTGTATTAGGTCAGTAAGTGTCCCAGTGGTTTGGGAGTCAGTCTCCGTGATGTGGAGTGTCTGTGCAGCTCTCATTTGTTTCTGTCTGGAAGACTTTGGTCGGTTTGAAGGGTCTTTGTCACAGTGTGTATGCTTATGGTCCCTGTTGTGTTTGAGGGTCTGAGACTCGAGCTGTGTGCTCTCTGTGCAGAGATTCAGTGAGCTCTTTTTGGGATCTCTGGGTATCTATGAGCTGTTTGGAGTCTTTGTGTTAGATATAAAACCTCTTATGTTCTTGGCTGTGAGGTCTCTGTCCGGGAACTGAGGATTTGGAAACTGGCAGATATGATTCCGAAGGCTGGAACCTGACATGTTGACTGTGTGATCTCAGTTTGTATCATAAATAATACAGTGGGGCCAGTGCCCATCTTGGAGGGTACCTGTGCATGTTAGCAATGTGTGTAAAGGGCCTGGCTCCAGACTGTCCTTCAGCAAACGTTTTCTGAGCACCTGCCATAGACCTGAACGCTATTGGAGGACTTTGGGACAGGACAAAACCAACCAAGTCTCTCATTTCATAGACTTGGTGGTCAGTAAATAATTAAGGTTGGCAGGCACTATGAAGAAAGATATTGTTAGATCAGGGGAAAAGGTGTATGTAGGTATGATGTTATTATTTTATTCAAGATAATGAGGGAAAGAGTCCGTGAAAGATGGCAAGTAAGCAGAGATCTGGAGGAAGTAAGGGAGCAGGATGTGGGGTTACCTAAGGGGAGAGCATTCCAGGCAGAAGGAACAATAAATGCAACAGTCTTGGCATGGAAATCTACTTGGCATGCTCCTGAAGGTCAAGGAATCCTGTGATGTGCTGGGTTTGGCACGTAGCTCTCATTGAAAGGGGCCTGGTGCTGCTATTTCTGTTTCTCCCACAGTTTGTGGTCTTCTGCATTTCTTAGATGAAGGACTCAAGGCTCCAACATGTGCCCTGCACCTTCTCTCCTACCTATACTTGAAAGTAGAGTGAAACCTTCTGGTCCATCATGAGAGACAGAGAGCATCAGTGTACCAGCTAGAGGGATGATAGCATCCATGCTGAATGTCAGCCAAGCAGCAGACATCAGTTATAATCATGGGATTATGAGGCATGGGAATCATGCCTCAACATTGCTCCTCTTGATGGAGGGCAGGACTTAAGAAGGAGAAAGGAACTGGGGAAAGGAGAGAGGCAGGAAGGGGAAGCTGGAGGACAATGAGAAAGAAAAAGAGTGGTTTCATCACATTGCTCGGATTTGGCCCAATTCACCTTGATGAAATGATTGGATTAGGAAATGTGGAATCTGTAACCTATTTCTTTCCTGATATTGGGAAGTTTTGTCTTTAGTTATCTTTTTCTTTTATTCTTGTGGGTGGAAACTAATGAATTCATATTGACCTTTTGAAAGAGCCAGCTTTGGGTTTTGTTGATTATCTATATATTTTTTCTAATATTTGTTCCTATCTCTATTTTCCTTATTTTGCTGACAGTTTCACTACCAAAGGGGCAAGCCAGCAGGACTGAGATATCCAGTCCCAATCAGTGCCTGGCCAGGCAAAGGGAGGACCTGAACTGGGGTTGGAAAATATGGGAATGATTACCTTGCGTATTTCCTGAGGCAAGAGTCCCAATTGTTTCCAATCATTATAATTAAGTTGTTGGCTAATTCTGGGGATGGCTCTATTTGTTCCCAGCATATAGGGTCAGTAGACATTAGACATCCTTTTTCAGGAGTTAGCCATATAACCTCATATCATCCCATATTTGATAAACGTCAGGTAAAAAGCCACTAAATCTCGACCCATTTACTTTATGTGCAGCAAAATAGTCATTAAACCGAGACAATGTATAATCAAAATTAAAAGCCATGTTATGTCCATAGCTAAAGTACAAAGTGTTGTACCAGTCCCTCTTAGGGTTGTTAGATGTCATCAGATTAAGAAGAGGCATCACATATGACTGTTGTGGAAGGTATTCGCAGACTTAGAGAAAGTCTTTTCCTTGAAGTGGAGATGTCCACCATGGGAAGCTGCCGGGAGCCAGCGTGAGGAACTCCGCCCGTGGCAAAGGTCATGAGGAACGAGGCTTCGGCATATGCAAAGGTGGGATCGAGCCTCAGGAAACCCCCTGTTCCCGAGCATCTACCCCCAAAACCAGAGTCTGTCTACTTTACTGCTTTATGCTCTCACCTACACCTCTGACTTTACGGGGGCTGTCCCCCACCTCTCTCGGAGAAGGAGTTAACCTACAGCTCCAGTTAATAAAAATTCCTGGGCGTGACAAGGGTGTCTCAGGTCATACCTCTCTGCTTGCAGACCAGCTTGTGTGACAGGATTATCCCCACTCTTGCTACTAGGTACATGATTGTTTATAACCTCTCAACCATAAGCAGCACAGAGAGTTTGGAGTATTTTGAAAGTCTTAGTTACCATTGGGTTTTTCTAAAGATAAAAATCATGTTGGTGAAGGGTTTTTCATTTATTGGGCCAAAGTTTGCTGCTAAATCCCCTGCCCGTATACATGTTAATGAATATATAACTAGCATATAGGAGAAATAAGTATTAACCTTTAAGATTAGTCATGTTAACCTTAGGCTAAGTAAATTCCTTTCCTAATTGTAACCCACTACACCCTCACCCTATAGGAATGCAACTTTATCTGGTAACTTCAGAGGGTGGTGCCTGGTTTAAGAAAATTGCCCCTGGAAAATAAGGGTCTGGTTGACTGACCTTTATCAGAAAAGAAAGGATCATAAAATGTCAGCAGGCCTCATAGCCAGAAGATGATGTAAAACCCCTAAAGACCTTTTTGTATACGTTTATACGAAGCACCTGATTTGGATAAAGGTCAGGACTGCTGATTCCCGCGTGACTTTAAAATTTCCATTTGTCTCTATGTGTAACAAAAGGTATATAAGCAAACCTGAACATAAAGAAATCAGATCAGTTTCTGGAAAGACTGATTCCCCCGTGTCGATAAGCAAACCTGAACATAAAGAAATCAGATCAGTTTCTGGAAAGACTGATTCCCCCGTGTCGTTCTTTCTTTCCCCTTCTGGCTGAATTCTCATCTGGAGCGTAGATACTTGCCAAGCCTGCTAATTTTGCCTGGGCTTCTAAGGTCTGACCGGGGAGGCCTCAGTGTGTCCTCTCCTTCAGGAGAACAGAAAGACGCCTGTGGCCTATGTAGGTGGTGCAAACTGCTTGTCTTGGAGGTTTATTGGTATTCCACGTAAACCAAGTTATTCAGCTTCTTTTTCTCCACTAGTATTTTCCTACTACACTATTTCTTTCTAATCTCCCTCCTTATCTTTAATTAAGCAATTAATTCCTAGGACGCTGACTCCATCCCCGCTTCGAATTACCCTGGATCCCCCGGGGCTGGACCCTGGCAGGAAGCTTTCCACTGATGAAGAAGGGAGCACTCCGCAGACCCAGCAGTTAGACCGATTGTGGAATGCAGCATAGGAGTGAGCCCAGGACAGGAAGGCACTGTCTTGAGGATCAAACGGCAGACTCAGGATTTTTGGAGTCAGCAGAAGGAGGCTCACACAGATTACCAGCCCCATCTGAAAAGTACAAAGTGAGAGCATAGAAAGTAAAGACACAAAATGACGTCACTTAGTTCTGGTCAGGGTGCCGCCTCTTAAACTCGAGTGTGATGCACCAACGAATCAATTCCTGGCACTTTGACAGCTGCGAGAGAAGAAAGAAGAGCTGGTAAGGGCCTTCCCAGAGGGGTTCGAGGGATTGGCCCCCAGATCCCAATGTTTTTTTCAGGACCTCAGTTCCTGGCTGAAACAGAGGCTTGCTTGACTCAGAGGCTGGGTCAGGAGTCACCTGCCGGAGTTCCATTAATGCCAGTTGAAAAGCTGAGAGCTGAGTTACATGATTAGTTAATTCTAAGTCTTCAGGGTGTATAAAAATCTCTGTGCACAAGAAAGGCCTTCCATAAATACATTCAAAGGGGAACAGCCCCTCCTTTTGGGGAGCAGTCCCAGCCCTCATTAAAGCTATGGGTAGAACTTTAATCCAATTGTCCTGTGTCTCTTGAGTTAATTTGCACAGATGTCTCTTGATAATGTTGCTAGCTGTTTCAACCTTTCCAGAGGCTTGGGGTCTCCAGGAACAGTGTAAGTGATATTCTATTCCTAGAGCTTTAGATAGCCCCTGAGTTAGAGCTGCTTTAAAGGCAGAGCCATTGTCACTCTGAAGCCTCCATGGCAGCCCAAACCTGGGGATAATTCATAGATTAAAATTCTTATAACCTCCTTAGCCAGTTCACTGCGACAGGGAAAAGCCTCAATCCATCCAGGAAAAGTATCCACCCAAACTTGTGAGCAAGAATATCCATTAGCTTTTGGCGTATGAGTAAAATCAATTTCCCAGTCTTCTCTGGGATATTTTCAACTTCATTGTAATCCAGATTTTACTAGCTTTTCAGTCTTTGGGTTATTTTTCTGACAAACCTAAGAACTTTTGATAATGTCCTTTAAATTTTCATTACATTTTTCCCTTCAAACAAATGAGAAGCCATCAGGTAAGTACTCGCTTGAGAAACCTATATGCAGGTCAAGAAGCAACAGTTAGAACTGGACATGGAACAACAGACTGGTTGCAAATAGGAAAAGGAGTACGTCAAGGCTGCATATTGTCACCCTGCTTATTTAACTGATATGCAGAGTACATCATGAGTAACGCTGGGCTGAAGGGAGCAAAAGGTGGAATCAAGATTACCGGGAGAAATATCAAGAACCTTAGATATGCAGATGACACCACCCTTATGGCAGTAAGTGAAGAGGAACTAAAAAGCCTCTTGATGAAAGTGAAAGAGGAGAGTGAAAAGTTGGCTTAAAGCTCAACATTCAGAAAACGAAGATCATGGCATCTGGTCCCATCACTTCATGACAAGTAGATGGGGAAATAGTGGAAACCATGTCAGATTTTATTTTTGGGGGCTCCAAAATCACTGCAGATGGTGACTGCAGCCATGAAATAGAGAGAGTAACAGGCAGGAAGGCCAGGGGTCTCCAAACGGAAGAAAGAGGCTGCAAGCATCAGGCACTTTTTATCTCTCTTAAGCGGCAGAAGGAAACAAACTACCAATATTTTTTCCTTCTCTATGCAAGTTGTCATGTGTGGATGTGAGAGTTGGACTGTGAAGAAGGCTGAGCGCCGAAGAATTGGTGCTTTTGAACTGTGGTGTTGGAGAAGATTCTTGAGAGTCCCTGGGACTGAAGGAGATCCAACCAGTCCATTCTGAAGGAGATCAGCCCTGGGATTTCTTTGGAAGAAATGATGCTAAAGCTGAAACTCCAATACTTTGGCCACCTCATGCAAGAGTTGACTCATGGAAAAGACTCTGATGCTGGGAGGGACTGGGGGCAGGAGGAGAAGGGGACGACAGAGGATGAGACGGCTGGATGGCATCAGTGACTCGATGGGCGTGAGTCTGAGTGAACTCCAGGAGTTGGTGATGGACAGGGAGGCGTGGCGTATGGCAATTCATGGGGTTGCAAAGAGTTGGACACGACTGAGTGACTGAAATGAGCTGAACGGATACAAATTTCAATGGAGAAGGCAATGGCAACCCACTCCAGTACTCTTGCCTGGAAAATCCCATGGGCAGAGGAGCCTGGTAGGCTGCAGTCCATGGGGTCGCTAAGAGTCGGACACCACTGAACGACTTCGCTTGCACTTTTCCCTTTCATGCATTGGAGGTGGAAATGGCAACCCACTCCAGTGTTCTTGCCTGGAGAATCCTAGGGACAGAGGAACCTGGTGCTCTGCCGTCTCTGGGGTCAGACAGAATTGGACACGACTGAAGCGACTTAGCAGCAGCAGCAGCAGATTACAAATTTTAAAGGAGGTTTCTCTTAAAATACTCTGTTGCCATAATGACACCTGGTTTCACCTGAAGTTAACCATTTTCAAACCTGGAGTTAACCAATGCATTTTTCTTGTGGAAATGTTTGTCTTAAGCTATGTTAGTGTAGTATGCAATTACCCCAAACTCTGTCTTCAAGTCCCTTCCGCCTAATGGCTCAGAACCTACTTCACAAACCAGTATGTTATACTCAGACATTGTTCCCCTAATCTATGTAAATGAAACTATTTGTATGGTAATCTGCCCTTCTATAAGATTCAAGTCAATGGTTTCTATGGCCAGGGATGAATCCTCTGGTGCCAAGATTATCCCAAAATACAGCTTATGGATGACAGGCCTGTTGCCATTCTGAGTTTTAAGACTTTCATTTCTTTCATTAACAGACTGCTCAGTTCAGTTCAGTTCAGTTCAGTTCAGTCGCTCAGTCGTGTCTGACTCTTTGCAACCCCATGAATCGCAACACGCCAGGCCTCCCTGCCTATCACCAACTCCTGGAGTTCACTCAGACTCACGTCCATCAACTCTTCGCATGAGGTGGCCAAAGGACTGGAGTTTCAGCTTTAGCATCATTCCTTCTAAAGAAATCCCAGGGCTGATCTCCTTCAGAATGGATTGGTTGGATCTCCTTGCACTCCAAGGGATTCTCACGAGTCTTCTCCAACACCACAGTTCAAAAGCACCAATTCTTCGGCGCTCAGCATTCTTCACAGTCCAACTCTCACATCCATACATGACCACAGGGAAAACATAGCCTTAACTAGATGGACCTCAGTCAGCAAAGTAATGGCTCTGCTTTTGAATATGCTGTCTAAGTTGGTCATAACTTTCCTTCCAAGGAGTAAGCATCTTTTAATTTCATGGCTGCAATCACCATCTGCAGTGATTTTAGAGCCCCCAAAAATAAAGTCTGACACTGTTTCCACTGTTTCCCCATCTATTTGCCATGAAGTGATGGGACCAGATGCCATGATCTTCGTTTTCTGAATGTTGAGCTTTAAGCCAACTTTTTCACTCTCCTCTTGCACTTTCATCAAGAGGCTTCTTAGTTCCTCTTCACTTTCTGCCATAAGGGTGGTGTCATCTGCATATCTGAGGTTATTGGTATTTCTCCCGGCAATCTTGATTCCAGATTGTGTTTCTTCCAGTCCAGCATTTCTCAGGATGTACTCTGCATATGAGTTAAATATGCAGGGTGACAATATACAGCCTGATGTACTCCTTTTCCTATTTGGAACCAGTCTGTTGTTCCATGTCCAGTTCTAACTGTTGGTTCCTGACCTGCATACTGATTTCTCAAGAGGCAGGTCAGGTGGTCTGGTATTCCCATCTCTCTCAGAATTTTCCACAGTTTATTGTGATCCACACAGTCAAACGCTTTGGCATAGTCAAAAAAGCAGAAATAGATGTTTTTTGGAACTCTCTTGCTTTTTCCATGATCCAGCATATGTTGGCAATTTGATCTCTGGTTCCTCTGCCTTTTCTAAAACCAGCTTGAACATCAGGAATTTCACGGTTCACGTATTGCTGAAGCCTGGCTTGGACAATTTTGAGCATTACTTTACTAGGATGTGAAATGAGTGCAATTGTACGGTAGTTTGAGCATTCTTTGGCATTGCCTTTCTTTGGGGTTGGAATGAAAACTGACCTTTTCCAGTCCTGTGGCCACTGCTGAGTTTTCCGAATTTGCTGGCATATTGAGTGCAGCACTTTCACAGCATCATCTTTCAGGATTTGAAACAGCTCACCTAGAATTCCATCACCTCCACTGGCTTTGTTCCTAGTGATGCTTTCTAAGGCCCACTTGACTTCACATTCCAGGATGTCTGGCTCTATATGAGTGATCACACCATCGTGATTATCTGGGTTGTGAAGATTTTTTTGTACAGTTCTTCTGTGTATTCTTGCCACCTCTTCTTAATATCTTCTGCTTCTGTTAGGTCCATACCATTTCTGTCCTTTCTCGAGCCCATCTTTGCATGAAATGTTCCCTTGGTATCTCTAATTGTCTTGAAGAGATCTCTAGTCTTTCCCATTCTGTTCCTTTCCTCTAGCAGTGGGGTACTCTTTCTGCCCCCTTCAGATGCCTATGTCAGAAGTTTTCTCTATCTCCTTTATAGCTTAATAAAACTTTATTACACACACACACACACAAAAACTTTATTACACAAAAGCTCTGAGTGATCAAGCCTTGTCTCTGGCCACGGATTGAATTCTTCTCCTCTGGAGGCCAAGAATCCCAGCATCTTTTCCTTCAGCAACAATGTTTCAAAAGTAAAAGACGCTTACTCCTTGGAAGAACAGTTATGACCAACCTAGATAGCATATTCAAAAGCATAGACATTGCTTTGCCAACAAAGGTCTGTCTAGTCAAGGCTATGGTTTTTCCAGTGGTCATGTATGGATGTGAGAGTTGGACTGTGAAGAAAGCTGAGCGCTGAAGAATTGATGCTTTTGAACTGTGGTGTTGGAGAAGACTCTTGAGAGTCCCTTGAACTGCAAGGAGATCCCACCAATCCATCTAAAGGAGATCAGTCCTGGGTGTACATTGGAAGAATTGATGCTGAAGCAAAACTCCAATTCTTTGGCCACCTCATGTGAAGAGTTGACTCATTGGAAAAGACCCTGATGCTGGGAGGGATTAGGGGCAGGAGGAGAAGGGGACGACAGAGGATGAGATGGCTGGATGGCATCAGCGACTTGATGGACATGAGTTTGGGTAAACTCCAGTAGTTGGTGCTCGACAGCAAGGCCTGGCATGCTGCAGTGCATGGGGTGGCAAAGAGTCAGACACGACTGAGTGCCTGAACTGAACTGAACTGACCTGAAGTACTCTCTACACCTCAACGAAAACTCTGATGTAAACCCTTAAGAAATTTCCATTGAGTATTTTCAGGAATTATTAATCATCCATCCTCAGACTGTAGCCATCCTTTATCAGTAATGTTTGCTCCTCCTTTCTCATATCTTTTAAATTCTTCCTGAGTAGATTGTGGGTTTTCCCGTTCCACAGGACCTGTCCAGATCAAAGGTATCTGCAGTGAAGGGGTTTCCTAAAGTGCAGCTTTTTTGGCTTGACAGTCACCCAGCTGATTACCTTCAGCTGCTTTACTCCCATCCCTGCTGTGCCCTTTGCAATGCATAACAGCTAGTTCTTTAGGACAATATATATTCGTTGAAAGTCTCTGGATTTCTCTAAAATGCTTAATACGTTCTCTTGTTGCCCTTTTAAACTCTCGTTCTTTCCATATTGCAGCATGAGCGTGTAAAGTCAAATAAGCATACTTAGAATCAGTGTAGACATTTGCTCGCTGCCCTTTGCTTAACTCTAGAGCTCGGTTCAGAGCCAAAAGTTCCGCTAACTGAGCACTGGTTCCCTGGGGGAGAGATTTTGCTTCTAAAACCTGTTCAGCAGTCACCAGGGCATAACCTGCCTTAGGCTTCCCATACTGATCACCAACATCAGGGTCTTTTCCTGTGAGTCAGCTCTTCCCATCAGTGGCCAAAGTATTAGAGATTCAGCTTCAGCATTGGTCCTGCCAGTGAATATTCAGTTGGTTTCCTTTAGGATTGGCTGTTTTGATATCCTTGCTGTCCGAGGGATTGTCAACTGTCTTTTCCAGCACCACAAACTGAAAGCGTCAATTCTTTGTCACTCAGCCTTCTTAATGATCGAACTCACACATCTGTACATGACTACTGAAAAAGCCATAGTTTTGACTCTATGGACCTTTGTCAGCAAAGTGGTGTCTCTGCTCTATGCTACGCTGTCTAGGTTTGACGTGGGCTTCCTTGGTGGTTCAGTGGTAAGGATCTCGCCTGCATGGGTGTACCTATGGCTGATTCTTGTTTATGCTTGACAGAAAACAAGAAAATTCTGTAAAGCAATTATCCCTCAATTAAAAAATAAATAAAGTGTTAAAAAAAAAAAAGAACCACCCTGCAAAGCACGGGATGCAGGAGACATGGGTTTCACCCCTGGGTTGGGAAGATGCCCTGCCATGCCCCGTGGGAGGAGGGCATGGCAATCCACTAAAGTATTCTTGCCTGGAGAATGCCATGGACAGAGGCACCTGGCAGGCTACAGTCCATGGGGTCGTAAAGAGTCAGACACGACTGAAGCAATGAGCATGCATGTCTACTAGCTTTGTCATAGCTGTTCTTCCAAGGATCAAGTGTCTTAATTTCATGGCAGGAATCACCATCCACGGTGATTTTGGAGCCTCCACAATTAAATCTGTCCATGCATCCACGTCCCCCCTTCTGTTTTCCATGAAATGATAGAACTGGATGCCATAATCTTATATTTTTGAACGTTGAGTTTTAAGCCAGCCTTTTCACTCTCCTCTTTCACCCTCATCAAGAGGTTCTTTAGTTCGTCTTCAGTTTCTGCCATTGAAGTGGTATGATCTGCACATCTGAGCTTGTTGATATTTCTGCCAGCAACCTTGATTCCAGCTTGTGAGTCATCCAGCCCAGCATTTCCCATGATGTGCTCTGCATGTAAGTTGAGTAAGCAGAGTGACACTATACAACCTTGTCTTACTCCTTTCCCAACTTTGAAGCAGTCCGTTGTTCCATGTTTTATTCTAACTGTTGCTTCTTAACCCTCATACCGGTTTCTCAGGAGACAGGTCAGCTAGTCTGGTACTCCCATCTCTGAGAATTTTCCAGTTTGTTGTGATCCACACAGTCAGAGGCCTTGAGGTAGTCTAGTCAATGAAGCAGAAGTAGATGTGTTTCTGGAATTCCCTTGCTTTCCCCATGATCTAACGAAGGTTGCAACTTGATCTCTTGTTCCTCTGCCTCTTCAAAACCAGCTTGTATATCTGCAAGTTCTCATTCCATATACTGTTGAAGCCTAGCTTGAAGGCGTTTACTAACCAGAGGCTTCAGAAATATGGGACAATCTAAGCTTGAGGAATTGGAGGGTATGAATTAAGCCCCATAAGAGAGAGAAGAAGAGGATTCTTTACTTTCCATGTTGTTAGCAAGCTGGGCAAGGGCTAGACCATACCTTCAAGTTCTTGTGTAGGACAGCAGCCTTTACCTAGAAAGTCATAAACCGTTCTGCAACTGTAAGAGACGGAGGGAGAGGGCAGTGAGTGGGAGACAGGCACCCTGAGTGGATGTGAGAGACCCATTAGAAGGGGGTTGACAATTAAATGGAGAGGGGCTTTGGACTAGAGCAGATGTGGTGGACATTGGAAAAAGTAGATGCATTAGACATTTTCGAAGTAAAACGGAGAGAACTCAGCAAGAACATTGATTTGAGGTGAAGGAGAGGGAATTGTAATCCTGGTTAAGACCAGGTTTCTGTGTCCTGTCATAAGGGTACAAAGGTGTCATGGGGAATCCTGGAAGTTGGCCAGGTCTGGGAAGAATTCCAAATAAGATTTTTATGTCTATGAGCTCAAGGTCTAGATGGATACAATAACCAGTATTTAGAAACTTAAGTGATCCTTTTCCTTTTTAAAAAAGTGAAGTATTGAGATATAATTTATATACAGTAGAAGTCAATGCTTTAAAGCATTACCGTTTGTCGACTTTTGACATATGCATACCATTGTGTAAATACTACGACAAGAAAAACGTAGAAATCGTCCCAGTGGTTTGAAAATTCTCCCTTGGGCTATTTGCATTCAGACTCCTTCCTGCACTCCTGTACCCTGGCAACCACAGATATAGTTCTCTGCCTCTAGTTGTGCTTTTCCAGAAATCCATTGACATGAAATGATATAATACAGAGCTTTCCGTGTCTGACATCTCTCCTTGTCACAGCTGAGATGCATCCTTGCTGTTACATGCATTAGTAGTTCCTTTTTAAATGACTGTGTCGAGTTCTCTTGTACGAGTATACTCTTCTGTTTTTCTTTCATCTATATACCAGGTGTTGAATAGTTGGGCTGTTTCTAGTTTTGGCTATTTGGAGTACATGAATAGAATATTTGAGTAAAGATCCTAGTGTGAACATGCTTTCCTTTCTCTTGGGTAAAATTGGGAAAATTAAAACTCCTAGTAAGTAGGAAAATTACCGCTATATAGAATAAGAAGAATGTGCTACTGGAGAAGAGTGAAGAAATAGCTACAGAAGGAATGAAAAGGCTAAGCCAAAGTGGACACAACACCCAGCTCTGGATGTGCCTGGTGGTGAAAGTAAAGTCTGATGCTAAAAGAACAATACTGTATAGGAACCAAAGGTATATTCAGAAAAACTAGTTACCAGTTCAGAGATTTAAATGTGCAGTGCCCCAAGAAAATAGTGGAAACAGAGGTATCTATCTATGTACTTATTCCATGGAAGTGAGTAAAGCCATTGGGAGTATGACGGAAAACCCAAAAGCAGAGAAGGAATTGGTTTATCAAAGCATGTATAAAAATAGATATTAAAAAACATAATATCTATGTCTCTCATGACTGTCTTTCAGAGACACATTCTCCACTAAGGGTAACCTGGGACTACCTATCACCACAGTGTGTGGATGCATAAGAAAGACTGCACTGGAAAGAAAAAAATATAGTCCTCAAGCCCCTTTCTCATGCTCCAAACACCATGCGGTTCCAGGACTCTGCCTCAATGGCGGGAAAACCTCAACCTGCACTGCACACGCCCAACGCAGGGAGCATGCGCAGTGTGTTCGCGTGCGCGCGCGCACCCCTTGCTGCGCATGCCCCTTGTTGCGCATACGCGTTCCTGAGCATTCTGTGAGGAGCGTTGGGCCGGAACCGGGTCTGTTTATTCAGTCCCGGTTTTTTCTCACTACTTGAGACTCACCAGGTAGGTTCACAAATGTGTCCTGTCTGGAGTTTAAGTGTGCGTGTATGTGAGGGGGAGCCAGCGAGTTTTGGGCGGGTCGGGCAGTGCGATCTGGGGCCTTTGAGGCAGAAGGCCTTCAATGTAGCCATCTTTCTCCTCACAAGTGTCGCGACGCCATAGTTCTTGCCCTGCTGGCTGGAGAGGAAGGGCAGTGGGCAGAGAAGGGCAGGGGGTAGGATGATGGTAGGGGGAGACTTGGGGGTGCTATTTGAGATATCTGGTTCATTGGGGCCCTGGAACTGACGACAGAGCACAGAATCTGGGGCCGGCAGTGGGACCTGGGCAGGGGGCGGGGTGGGCGATTAAGGAAAGGCCTAGAAACCAGACAGCAGTGAGGTTGTGACTGTGTCGCGAGGTTTGTGGTAAGGTGCCAAGAGAGAAGTGGACCGGTTGCTCTGTATGCAGCCTCACCTCAGCCACAGACACTAAGAAAATTGCCATAGTCAGGCTGTAAAGACTGAGGCTTTCTTCGTGTTCCAACTGAATTCCAAGGAGTTGGGGAAAATAGGTCTGGTGAATAGGAGTGTGACAAGAGCAATAGTCCTGAGTTTTTAAATTCCTAGCAGTATTTCACTAAATATCTTCATGATGGAGAATTCTGGTGTGAAATCAAACTTCCTCACAAAAATTCAGCCTTCCTGTGTACCTTAAGGTGATTTCTCTGCCAGCGTAGGAAAGACACAAATGGCTTTGCAAGTGACTGTATTTGGTGTAATTGAAATGCATGTACACTCATACATAACCAGAGTTTTCTTTTGAATGTATTTTCACATTAAAAAAAAAGTCACCATATGGTCATAAAAGTGATCAAGTATAGCTGTACTCTTAAATACATTTTCTAAATCACAATATACTACTTTCAGGGAGAAATATGAGTGGGCAGGTGGCATCAACATTGGGACCCACAGATCAAGATTCCTCCCAGCTGGATGAACCTGTGGTTGTGAGTACCTTACCATTTGATGTTTCCTATTAGCACAAGTTTCTTTTTGAGAAAATGATGTTAAGTAGTACAGATGCAGTGATAAAGGTCTTCCATGCTGATAAAGGGTGACAGTTTGTCTTAGGAAGGAACACTGATCCAGATGTATTACAGTCTGGTGTTGCCTGGAGGAGTATCCTGTTAAACTCCCTGGAAATGTGCCCAGTGACTCCCTCCTTCTGCTTATTAACAACAGACTGCATACTTCCATCCCAACATAGATTGAAATAACTTCCAAAGTCTTTCTGGGTAACTCTTCTGGGAGCTAACTCTTCTCTGTGGGAAGAGTAACTTTATTAAAAGTAAGTGCATAGAATTGTGTTGGGAAAATGTTGTTAGGTTTACCTAGGATCAGATATATTTATGCTGTTAGATGTATTAACAACAAAAGGTTTTTCTTTGCATGCACACTCTACTGGGACCAGCAGCCCAGTGTTGAGCAACCTGAACAAGAGGAACCACCAGCTGAGATTCAGGATATCACACCTAGAAAGGAGGAGGTCCATGGAGAGGATCCAGTGAATCGTGATGAAGAGGAGAAGGATGCCTCTGAAGGTAAAGTGTATCTGTGCATCATGCCTGAAGACATAGCCAGTAAGAGGAGGAAAGGAAACATTAGAAAAAGACTTCAGACAATTCCTAAAAATCTGAGGAGAGTATAGGTTGCAGGTTAGTGTGCTTGCTCAGATTTTCCCTTGTTTTCAAGACAAAGAGAGGGGGGCAACTAAGTTGTCTGAGGACAACCCTGGAAAAGGAAAATGGTAATAACATTTGGAAAATTCTGCTTTCCTTTTTCTCCAGCAAAACATTCCCAGAATAATGCTCCTGAGGTTCTTATTCATCACATTTTTAGCATAATAACCTAAAGCTTTGAATTCATAACACCGAGGGAATGAATATCATCATTCCCTTGTTTATACTGTATGCTTTACAGCTGAATTGATGCATTTTTTTAAAAAAAGATTCTGGCCTGGAAGCTGATCTCCAGGAATTGTCTGTGTCAAAGACTGGGGGTGAAGGTGGAGATGGTCCTGATGTCAGGGAGGAGTTTGCATCAAATATAGAGCCTGTTGAAATGCCGGAAGCAGGTATGTCATCCATTCAGAAAATAATTTATGTGGTTTCTGTTTTTCAGAATAGTATATCTTTACTAATATAGAGGGAACATTACTATTATTTTAATAATAGAGTTCACATATTCGTTGAAAGATAGTTCAGACCCCAGATGCCTGAGTGCCTGACTTACAGACTTTCAAATAAAGAAACAGACAGGATCAAAGCCATATCGAATTGAAAATAGGAAACCGTTTTCTTCTCTTGAATATAAGTACTTGAAGCAACAGCTAAAAATTTTCAGGTTCTTTTATAATTTCTGCTTGTAGCAAATATGGAATACATTTGTAATCAATATCAGTTTATATGAGATATGCTTAGGCATCCAAGTAGGTTCCAGTACCAGCTTTAGCATAATGTGTGTGATTCTGTGAAATCCCTTAACTTCTAAACTCACCTTTACTCATATAAGTTGTGAATTCAGAACAGATACAGTAAAATGCTGATTTTTCAATGCTAATTTTTGCATTCTCTGATTCTCTTCGACAGAATGCATACAAGAATACTCTGTTTTTTATGATGTATTTATCATAAAATATAATCATGAATCAAATTAAAACAGGGGAATTGAGATTTCATATTCTGATGGGGGACATATGTACACCTGTGGCTGATTCATGTCAATGTATGTCAGAAACCACCACTATATTGTAATTAGCCTCCAATTAAAATCAATTAATTAATTTTTTAAAAAAAGACAATGAGCCAACATTCTGCTTGATGTTTGTTAAATTCTCTCAAATTCTGAATTCTCTAGCTCTTTAAAAACTAGTTGCATTTTAAATCCTTTGCCCAGGGAACCTTGAAATGACTGAATCATAAAATGGCAAAAGATAGTCTAGTTTCCTGTTTCTGTGGCTAATCTAGTTGAGAGAGTGCATTTAGTCAGTGATATTCAAGACAGGTGTGAGTAAGATACCTATGCCAAGCACACTAACTGTCCCCACGTCTGGTCTTTTTTTTTGGGCTGGGGAGGTTGCTTATTTTAATTGGAGGATCGTTACTTTATAATACTATGATGATTTTGCCATACACCCCAGTCTCACTCTTAAAGAACTAATAAAAATCTGAGCCTCATGATATAATCGTCTCTAACCATATCAAGTGTGTTATTTTGCCTCTTTGATACATGAGTTTAAACACTTTTGAAGGCCAAAGATTGTAACTCTAGTTCTTCCCGCGTAATCAACTTAGTATCTTTCACATACGTGCTTTCCAAATTGCTGACAGTGAATTGCACAGTTCTGATTTTAAAGAAAGAACTTCCTAGTTAGGGAGGAATTTACTGTGTATTGGCCTTCTAAATATTTTCACTTTACATTTTTTTCCCCCATTCCATTATAACAATTAGATGAAAATACAACTTTCAGACTACTTTCAAGTAACTAGAGGACATGATTAAAATGTTCTCATAGAAAAATCTCAGGCCTCAATATCTGTGGTATTTAAAAAGAAAATACATAAGTTACAAGGTACATAAATATAAAATCCTACATCCAACATAAAAGGTAAATAAAAGAGCAACAGAATAAACCTAAGGGATAAAGAAAAAGATACTTAATAAAAGACAGGTATAAATTGTTAGGAAGAGGAAAATAAACTCAACTAATAAATAAAGACAATGTGCTAGTTTACATAATTTGCTAATATATATATATTTATATACACACACATTTTTAAATATTCTTTTCTGTTGTGATTTATCACAGGAGAGTGGACATTAGTTCCCTGTGCTATATAGTAGGACCTTGTTGTTGATTCATTCTGAATGTAATAGTTTATATCTGCCAACCCCAAACTGCCAGTCCATTCCTCTCAGTTTACATAATTGTGAAGAAAATGGACAAAGCCCAAGTATACGTAACTGGAAATAAGAACAAGACAGTAACATTATATTATAGAATTAAAACTGAGTATAATATGGAACTCAAATATTTTCAGCATATTGAGGAAATGGCTAGTAGGGTGGAAAAACAAATACTACTTAACAGACCCCACAGTAACTAAATAACTAAACATCACAAATACCGTGGATGAACTTTTGAAATTGGTCAGAGTTTTCTCTCAAAAGCCAGTATCATTTAGGAACAAACAAAAAAATCTGCTTCTCCAGATTTTCCTTCTCTCTTCCTGCCTGCTTTTCTCTCTCACTCATACTCCCTCTTGCTCTCCCTTTTCTTTTCTTCTCTCTTCTTTTTCTTTCATTTTTGGTGTGGCTGTGAGAAACAGTCCTATTTCTGCTTCACATTTTGATGTCCCCATGTCACCAGTGGTAGTAATGACTTAAAATTAGTGTCACCATATGATTTATTATACCAACTGGAATGCTTTCCAGGGTTAAAAGAAACATTTAGAATTACATGAGGGCCACAAGTAAAAAGGGGGACAAATGTTTAACCGACTTCAAACAACCATATCAGGCATAAATTAGACAAATGCAAATTTCTCCACTTTTCCACAGTAGAGAAGAAACAAATGCAATACTGGCCTTTTTCTTTACTTCACTTAAGCAGTAACAGAGATAACAACTGTTTAGCTATCCTATATTTGGAATAGTATTTCAAATCAATGCATTTAAATGATACTTTTGGGGGATTTTTTGTTCCAGTTTTTGTGTATTTTGTTTTTCTTAGGGCGTTTTTTGTTGTTAGATATTTTACTGAATGTGTACACAGTTTTCCTTCTACTGAAAACTACCTTCTGATAGGTTCCATTGATTTCATTTGTTCTGAACTCAGTGTCCTTATTTTCTTGTATAACTAGGAAGAGTAGTGTGTTTTTAAAAATACTGGTAATGTGCCTGAAAAGTCTATAAAATCTCTAGAGAGGATTGACTGAAGGTAAGCCAGAGGGTCGCCCTTCGTGTTCCTGTTTTAGTCCATTTTATAAAACTACAAGTGCAGTGACCTTTGTATACCTCTCCTGTCATCGAAATAAAGTTCTGCTAAGTAACTTTTTTAATATTCATATTATAGGTGAAGGGCAACCATTTGCTTGAAAGAAGAGAAACTGAAACCATCTATGCTGTTCTTCTGTTGTGTATTTGACTGCTAAAGTTCTGTCAATAAAGTTTCGTCTTCTACTGGCACATGTTTTGTTAAATTTATCCCCAGGTATTTAATGTTACTGAAAATTCATGGTTTGCGATTTTTATTGTCTAGCTGAGGATGTATGTAGAGATAGAATGTCGGTATATGGATTTTCTGTCCAACAATTCCTCTAAATATGCATATTAATTCCACAAATTTAGATCCAGATTGTTTTTGCTTTTCAAAGTATACTATTAAATTTGAATATCAACAATTTCTACTGGCTTAAACCTTAAACCTTTCCTCATTTTGCAGCATTGACCAAACCTGGCCAGAATAGTCTTGACTAAAGCAAGTGATAATCGGCATTTTCCCCAATAGGAAATGAAAAATCTTCTCCATTTCAACCTGTTTACGTTGCTTTTTTGTAGATTTACTTTGTCAGAGTAAGTTCCATTCTATTCCTAGTTTACTGTCTTGAATATAGATTAATTTCCATCAAACCCTTATACTGCATCAATTGTGATCATAGAATTGTTTTCCCTCCATTTTTCTATTAATGTGGTGAATTGCATTGGTAACCTTGTACGTTTAAACCACCCTTGCACTTCTAGGGTTAAAAACATTTGGTCATAACATATGCTTTAAGTGTAATCTACATGTTAATGCATATACATACATATATATACCCACACATAAAAAATTCATAAAAGCCTTCTCTTGAATAAATGGATTTACAAAACGTGCCACTCAAATCTCATATGTTGTCCCTGATGAAATCATTGACAGGGAAACATTTTTTAAAACAATATATTTGTATTGTCCTGTAGAGAAATGGAATGCCAAAGCCATTGTTAAAGGTTGTAGGGAGACAGGACAAAAACTGCTGTCAATGACCATGGCAAATGGCACAGCGTATCTTTCACACATTTCTGACTTGCCTTCCAAGTTTTTTTGGGTGCAGGGAGAGAACAGCCACAAACATCTTTTTTTCTCCATGGTGTCATCCATTGGCTTGATAGTCACCACATCTCAGAAGCCCTCCAGAGTGAATCACTCAGTCATGTCCGACTGTTTGCAGCCCCATGAACTGTAGCGGGCCAGGCTTCTCTGTCCATGGAATTGTCCAGGCAAGAATACTGGAGTGGATTGCCATTCCCTTCTCCAGAGGATCTTTCCAGCCCAGGGATCAAACCCTGGTCTCCCGCATATTTTTTACCATTTGAGCTACCGGGAAGTCCTCCAGCTATCTGATTCCTCCCTTATATCCTTATTATTAACATAATAACGCTTACATCTCTGAGCCCCCATCTGCATCCTCACACACCAAAAAATACATATTTGTGCAACAAAGGACTTATTCAGAATTCACTCTGCTTGGCGAATAACAGGATTATAAATAGCAGCTGTTGTGCCCTTACAGAGGTATGAAAATCCAGGTCCAAAAGGACTGAAAATGGGAGGTTCAAATATACCACGAGACTTAAGTTAGAGTGTCCCATCTTAGCAAAAAGTATGTGGAAAAGCCTCTAGGTCATGGAGCTGCCTGACAAGATTAGATCCTAGCTAGAAGAAAACGGAAAGGAATGAGGGGAACTTTGTGAGCCAAAATGACTTGAGTCTTATCTGCTCTGTCTCCTTATTGGCTATGACATGACATAACCGGGCTTCCCTAGTGGCTCAGACGGTAAAGAATCCGCCTGCAGTGCTGGAGACCTGGGTTCGACCCCTGTGTTGGGAAGATCTCCTGGAGGAGGCCACGGCAACCCACCTTCTACGGGCTTGGGCAGTAAGGAGGCAACGACCCCGAATGGATTCAGATTCTGACTTAGAGACAGTGCAGAAGCAGTATGACCCTGGTGTCAGTCGCCTTGTCCCTAGTCCCACGGTCTGACACTGAATTGGAAGGCCTCAGTAACAGGCACTACATTTTGTGGGTCTCTGCCAGGAAGGAGCCTGCAGTTGTGCCCTATGGCACTGAGCAGCTCTGTAGTACACAGCTGTACTCTGAGCTGGGGCTAGGGAGACCATCCTATGTTCACCTGAAACCAGGGGTGGATGAGTAACATCTTTGTGTCACCTCCAGCTGGATCAGGAGGCAGGTGAGAAATGGCCTCATAGCAGCTCTTCATCAGGCTGCTTATCTCCCCTTGCTGCCACAGCAATAGTAGGTTCTCTGCCAAGATTCAAGTCAGCCTGCAACTTAGCCTTGCCTACATAGCCTAAGTGGGGACATGCAAGGTCACCAGGGCATGACGACAGAGCCACACCCCTACAGTGTCTGGAACAAGACACAAGGCTTTATGTTCGGTGCTACAAATTCAACACCTATATACTGACTCCTACATGGAGGAGATACTTTTCCTGTCAGTCATTAAAAATATTCCTTCATTTAGTACACACACATTGCTTACTAGCATGTTTCAGGATGTATCTGCAATGCTTGAAATAACAAGACCAGTGATGTAAGGTGGATGATGGGAATATCACACTGGTGGACCAGACAGACACAGAAAGGTGCAAAGGAGAAACACAGGGAATGGACCTAAGGAGGGGAAAAAACAGTGAGTGGGCTGGCCAAGAACCAGGAGGATAGCTAAAAGATAAGGTTCATTCTAAGAGTGAAAGAGGTTATATATAACACAGTTGTGCTTTGACCCAGGCTGTGGATGAGAGTCACAACCTCCCCTTCATCACTGCCCCTTTTGAGGGTGGTGTCTGGGAGTCTAGAGATTCTGAAGGGAGAGAAAGAAAATACATAGTGCAGGGGTACATGCACCCGCCCTGATAAGAGATGCAGGTGCAGCTTGTTACAGTAACCAGGTGGGGATGAGCAGAGTTGGATTCGGTGACTCAAGAAGAAATGTGCAAATGAATGTAAAGGGAGAAACACATTGAGGGGATAAACAGCTCCAACTCCCAATTCTGTACCAGGGTAGGGTGCTGCATTGCTGTCGTGAGAAGGCTCCCTGGTCTGAGCTCTGGGAGGGAGTGATGAGCATTCTAAGGACCCACCATCAGCCCTAAGCAGGGGGCACTGAGTGTGTGAAGACATAAGTCTCAGCCTTTACCACTGACAGACACAGAAAGCTTCTTAGCCCTGCGGAGAGTGGGGCGGTGGCACCTTAGGGAAGCTGAAAGTTCAGGTGGAGGAGGTGGTGGTGGTTCAGTCGCTCAGTCATGTCCGACTATTTACAACTCCATGGCCTGCAGCAAGCCAGGCTCCTCTGTCCTTACACTATCTCCCTGAGTTTGATCAAATTAATGTCCATTGCATTGGTGATGCTATCTAATCATCTCACCCTCTGTGGCCCCCTTCTCCTCCTGCCTTCGATCTTTTTGCATCAGGATCTTTTCCAATGAGTCAGCTATTCGCATCAGGTGGCCAAAATATTGCAGCTTCAGCATCAGTTCTGCCAGTGAATATTCAGAGTTCATTTCCTTTAGGATTGGCGGGTTTGTTCTCCTTGCTGTCCAAGGGATTCTCAAGGCTCATCTCTAGCACCACAATTCGAAAGCATCAATTCTTTGGCACTCAGCCTTCTTAATGATCTAACTCACACATCTGTACATCACTACTGGAAAAACCGTAGTTTTGACTCTACAGACCTTTGTCAGCAAAGCGATGTCTCTGCTTTTTAATATGTTGTCTAGGTTTCTCATGGACTTCCCTGGGGGCTCAGTGGTAAAGAATCTGTCTGTAAGGCAGCACACTTAGGAGATATGGGTTCAATCCCTGGGTCAGGAAGATCCCCTGGAGGAGTATGGCAACCCACTGCAGTATTCTCGTCTGGACAATCCCATGGGCCGAGGAGCCTGGTGGGCCTCGGTCCATGGGGTCGTAAAGAGCCGGACACTACGAAGTGCCTGAGAATGCATGCAAGCTAGGTTTGTCATAGCTTTCCTTCCGAGGAGCAAGTGTCTTTGAATTTCATGGCTGCAATCACCATCTGCAGTGATTTTGGAGCCCAGGAAAATGAAATCTGTCACTGCTTCCTCTTCAGTGCAGTTCAGTCGCTCAGTCATGTCTGACTCCTTGTGACACGATGAACCACAGCACGCCAGGCCTCCCTGTCCATCACCACCTCCTGGAGTTCACCCAAACTCATGTTCATTGAGTTGGTGATGCCACCCAACCATTTGATCCTCTGTTGTCCCCCTCTCCTCCTGCCCTCAATCTTTCCCAACATCAGGGTCTTTTCAAATGAGTCAGTTCTTCGCATCAGGTGGCCAAAGTATTGGAGTTTCAGCTGCAGCATCAGTCCTTCCAATGAATATTCAGGACTGATCTCCTTTAGGATGGATTGCTTCCACTTAACCCCCTTCTATTTGCCATGAAGGGATAGAACCAGATGCCATGATTTTAGTGTTTCAATAGTTGAGTTTTAAGCCAGTTTTTTCACTCTCCTCTTTTGAACCTTATCAAAAGGTTCTTTAGTTGCTCTTCACTTTCTGCCATCAGAGTGGTATCATCTGTGTATCTGAGCTGTGTGGTATCATCTGTGTATCTGAGAAATATCGATCTTGATTCCAGCTTGGGAGTCATCCAGTCTGGCATTTCGCGGGCTGTACTCTGCATATAAGTTAAATAAGCAGCATGACAATATACAGTCTTGTCGTACTCCTTCCCCAATTATGAAACAGTCATTTGTTCCAACTCTGGTTCTAATGGTTGCTTCTTGACCCACATACTGGTTTCTCAGGAGACAGGTCGAGTCGTCTGGTACTGCCCTCTGTTTAAGAATTTTCTGTAGTTTGTTGTGAGCCATGCAGTCAGAGGTCTTAGCATAGTCAATGACACAGAATTAGATGTTATTCTGGAATTCCCTTGCTTTCCCCATGATCTAACGGATGTTGGCAATTTGATCTTTGGTGGTTTTGCCTTCTCAAAACCTACGTTGTATATCTGGAAGTGAAGCCTAGCTTGAAGGAGTTTACTCACCAGGAGGCTTCAGAAATCGGGGACAATCTAAGTGGAGAAGCTTAGGAAACTGGAGGGTGTGAAGGAAGCCTGATAAGAGAGACAAGAAAAGGAAGCTCTCCTTTCGATGTTGGTAGCAAAGTGGGCAGAGGCTAGACCATGCCTTCAAGTCCTTGTATAGGAGAGTAGCCTTTATCTACAAAGTCATAGACAGTTTTGCAACTGTAAGAGAGGGAGGGAGAGGGTGGGAAGAGGGAACAGACACCCTGAGTGGATGTGAGAGACCCGTTAGAAGGGGGCTGACAAGTAAATGGAGGGAAGCTTTGGACTAGAGCAGATGTGGTGGACATGGGAAAATGTAGACACATGAGACCTTTACGAAGTAAAATGGACAGAACTGAGCAAGAATCTGGACTTGAGGTGAAGGAGAGGGAATTGTAAACATGGTTTAGACCAAGTTTCTCTGTCCTGTCATAAGAGTACAAAGGTGTCATGGGGAATCCTGGAAGTTGGCCAGGTCTGGGAAGAATTTCAAAATACGATTTTTATGTTTTTGAGCTCATGGTCTACATGGATACAATAACCAGTACTTAAATACTTAAAATTTCCTTTTCCTTCAAAAAAGTATTGAGGTGTAATTTATATACAATAAAAGCCAACACTTTAACGTATTACTATTTGTAGATTTTTGACAAAAATATACCGTGGTGTAAATGGTACCACAACAAAAATGTAGAAAATGTCTCATCGTTCAAAAATGCTCCCTTGAGCTATTTGCCATCAGACTCCTTCTTCCACTCCTATACCCTGGCAAACACAGATACATTTGTGTGCCAACAGTTGTGCCGTGTCCAGAAATCCATTGACATGAAATCACATAATATGTAGCCTTCTGTGTCTGGTTTCTCTCATTTGCACAGGTGAGACCCATCCTGCTGTTACATGCATTAGTATTCCACCACTTTGTTCATTACCGTGTAGTATTCCTTTATATCGGTATCCTCTTTTGTTTTTCTTTCATCTGTATACCAGTTGTCGATTGGTTTGGTTGTTTCTAGGTTTGGCTATTAGGAATACACGTGTGGAATATTTGAGTACAGGTGTTTGTGTGAGCATGTTTTCATTTCTCTTGGGTAAAATTGTCTAGGAGTAGAATTGCTGAGCCATATAAGGCTTCCCAGGTGGCGCTAGTGGTAAAGAACCCATCTGCCAATGCAGGACATTCAGGTTCGAGATCTCAGTCTGCAAGGTCCTCTGGAGTAGGAAATAGCAACTGGCTCCAGTATTCTTGCCTGGAAAATTCCATGAAGAGGGGNTTTGTGTGAGCATGTTTTCATTTCTCTTGGGTAAAATTGTCTAGGAGTAGAATTGCTGAGCCATATAAGGCTTCCCAGGTGGCGCTAGTGGTAAAGAACCCATCTGCCAATGCAGGACATTCAGGTTCGAGATCTCAGTCTCCAAGGTCCTCTGGAGTAGGAACTAGCAACCCGCTCAGTATTCTTGCCTGGAAAATTCCATGAAGAGGGGTCATGGCGAGTTACAGTCCATGGGGCCCCAGAGTTGAATACGACTGAGTGACTGAACACACACACACACATACATGGTCATTTGTGTATCTTAGAATCTAAACTGTGTCCTCTTTAGCCAACATACAGTTGGATTTTTTTTTTTAACTGGTCTCTCAACGTCTGCCTTCTGGTTGGATTGTTTTATCTATTCACATTTAATGTTGATACAGACTTACATCTGCCAATATATATTTCTGTCTCATGTCGTTTTGGTCTATGGACCTCATTTTACTGCTTTCTTTTGCATTCAATGGATATTTTCTAATGCAGCATTTTAAACTCTTTACTGATTTTCCACTACTTTAAAGTTATTTCCTTAGCTGTATGCCACCGTAAACATCTTACTTTATCACAATCAACTTGAAATTTACACAAATTCTTATGAGATACAGAAACATTACTCCTATATCGCTCTATTCTGGTTTCCCTCTTTGCCTCATATTGTCACATATATAGTAAGTCTATAAAGGGTAATCCTATTAATATACTCTTATCATTATTATATTATATAAAATGTTATGTGATGAAAAGCTGATATAAGGCAGGATATCAGGTATCTATTTATAGGTTCTGTTATATTCACTTTCTTTGTCATGATTTCTGATTCTTTGCATATGTTTGTATGGATTTGACACCATCCAGACTTGTTTCCTTACCTAATACAGCTTTGCTCCCAACCCTCCTTTGTGCTGTTACAGCAAATATATTACATTCTGTGTGCTATTGGCCCAACAATAACTGGGCTTCTCTGGAGGCTCAGACAGTAAAGAATCTGCCTGCAATGCAGGAGATGCAGGTTCAATCCCTGAAAGAGCCCCTGGAGAAGGGAATGGCTTACCACTCCAGTATTCTTGTGTGAAGAATCCCATGGACAGAGGAGCCTGGCGGGCGACAGTAAAGGGGTCACCAAGAGTCAGAGACAACTGAGCAAATACCCCTTTCACAACAACAATTTATGTGATACTGTTTTAGACAGTTGCTTTGTAAATACAGGAGGAAAGGAGTGAAATGTATATTAATAAAGTATTTTTGTTCATATAATTACCATTACCTGTGCTCTTTGCTTTTTCACATGGATTCTGCTTAACATCTAAATTCACTTATTGCAGCCTGAAGAACTTCCTTTAGATTTTCTTGTAAGCCAGTTCTACCAACAAATTCCCTGAGAGTTGTTTTTTTTTTTAATTTGGGCATGCCTTTATTTTGCTTTCATCTCTAGTTTCTTAAATCACTTTATTGTGGTAGGTTTGACATGTAAAAGCTGTGTACCCACTCATGAAATCATCACCAGCTTCAATAAACAAAACTCAACTGTATTTCATTTTTTTCACTTATTTTTTGAGGCTAATTTCTATAAAATATTGTATTAGTTTGGTCATACATTGGTATGAATCCTCCACGGTGTACATGTGTTCCCAATCCTGATCCCCCCTCCCACTTGCCTCCCCATTCCATCCCTCTGGGTCATCCCAGTGCACCAGCCCTGAGCACCCTGTATCATGCATTGAACCTGGACTGGCGATCCATTTCACATATGATAATACACGTTTCAATGCCATTCTACCAAAGCATCCCACCCTCGCCCTCTCCCACAGAGTCCAAAAGACTGTTCTACATATCTGTGTCTCTTTTGCTGTCTCGTATACTGGGTTATCATTACCATCATGCTAAATTCCATATATATGTGTTATGAGTATATTTGCTGTGGGTTTGTCATATATAGCTTTTATTATGTTGAGGTATGTTCATTCTATTAGTGATTTCTGGAGGGTATTTATCATAAATGGATGTTGAATTTTGTCAA
This sequence comes from Capra ibex, assembly GCA_006410555.1. Taxonomy (NCBI): domain Eukaryota; kingdom Metazoa; phylum Chordata; class Mammalia; order Artiodactyla; family Bovidae; genus Capra; species Capra ibex. Next base: position 18,177,055 of record SJYO01038709.1, on the reverse strand, counting down.
AGGCTTTCTCTGCATCTATTGAGATAATCATATGGTCTTCATTTTCCAATTTCTTAATGTGGTGTACTACGTTGATTGATTTGTGGATATTGAAGAATCCTTGCATCCCTGGGGTAAAGCCCACTTGGTCATAATGTATGATCTTTTAAATTTGTTGTTGGATTCTGTTTGCCAGAGTTTTGGTAAGGATTTTTGCATCTATGTTTATTGGTGATATTGGCCTGTAGTTTTCTTTTTTGTGTGGCATCTTTGTCAGGTTTTGGTATTAGCATGATAGTGGCCTCATAGAATGAGTTTGGAAGTTGACCTTCCTCTGCAATTTTCTGGAAGAGTTTGAGTAGGATAGGTGTTAGCTCTTCTCTAAAGTTTTGGTAGAATCCAGCTGTGAAGCCGTGTGGTCCTGGGCTTTTGTTTGTTGGAAGATTTCTGATTACAGTTTCAATTTCCATGCTTGTGATGGGTCTGTTAAGATTTTCCATTTCTTCCTGGTTCAGTTTTGGAAAGTTGTACTTTTCTAAGAATTTGTCCATTTCTTCCACGTTGTCCATTTTATTGGCATATAGTTGCTAATAGTAGTCTCTTATGATCCTTTGTATTTCTGTGTTGTCTGTTGTGATCTCTCCATATTCATTTCTAATTCTGTTTATTTGATTTTTCTCCCTTTGTTTCTTGATGAGTCTGGCTAATGCTTTGTCAGTTTTGTTTATCTTCTCAAAGAACCAGTTTTTGGCTTTGTTGATTTTTGCTATGGTCTCTTTTGTTTCTTTTGCATTTCTTTCTGCCCTAGGTTTTAAGATTTCTTTCCTTCTACTAACCCTGGGGTTCTTCATTTCTTCCTTTTCTAGTTGCTTTAGGTGTAGAGTTTGGTTATCTAGTTGACTTTTTTCTTGTTTCTTGAGGTAAGCCTGTGTTGCTATGAACCTTCCCCATAGCACTGCTTTTACAGTGTCTCATAGGTTTTGGATTGTTGTGTTTTCATGTTCATTTGTTTCTATGCATATTTTGATTTCTTTTTTGATTTCTTCTGTGATACGTTAATTATTCAGCAGTGTGTTGTTCAGCCTCCATATGTTGGGAGTTTTAATAGGTTTTCTCCTGTCATTGACATCTAATCTTACTGCATTGTGGTCAGAAAAGATGCTTGGAATGATTTCAGTTGTTTTGAATTTACCAAGGCTAGATTTATGGCCCAGGATATGATCTATCCTGGAGAACGTTCCATGTGCACTTGAGAGAAAGGTGAAATTCATTGTTTTGGGGTGAAACGTCCCATAGATGTCAATTAGGTCTAAGTGGTCTATTGTATCATTTAAAGTTTGTGTTTCCTTGTTACTTTTCTGTTTAGTTCATCTTTCCATAGGTGTGAATGGGGTATTAAAGTCTCCCACTATTATTGTGTTATTGTTAATTTCCCCTTTCATACTTGTTAGCATTTGTCTTACATATTGCAGTGCTCCTATGTTGGGTGCATATATATTTATAATTGTTATATCTTCTTCTTGGATTGATCCTTTGATCATTATGTAGTGTCCTTTGTCTCTTATCATGGCCTTTGTTTTAAAGTCTATTTTATCTGATATGAGTAGTGCTACTCCTGCTTTCTTTTGGTCTCTATTCACGTGGAATATCTTTTTCCAGCCCTTCACTTTCAGTCTGTATGTGTCCCTTGTTTCGAGGTGGGTCTCTTGTAGACAACATATATAGGGGTTTTGTTTTTGTATCCATTCAGCCAGTCTTTGTCTTTTGGTTGGGGCATTCAACCCATTTACATTTAAGGTAATTATTGATAAGGATGATCCCATTGCCATTTCCTTTATTATTTGGGGTTCGAGTTTATACACCCTTTCTGTGTTTCCTGTCTAGAGAAGATCCTTTAGCATTTGTTGGAGAGCTGGATTGGTGGTGCTGAATTCTCTCAGCTTTTGCTTGTCTGTAAAGCTTTTGATTTCTCCTTCATATTTGAATGAGATCTTTGCGGGGTACAGTCATCTGGGCTGTAGGGTTTTTTCTTTCATCACTTTCAGTATGCCTTTCCATTCCCTTCTTGCCTGAAGATTTGCTATTGAAAGATGAGCTGCTTTCCTTATGGCAATCCCCTTGCATGTTATTTGTTGTTTTTCCCTTGCTGCTTTTAATACTTGTTCTTTGTGTTTTATCTTTGTTGATTTGATTGATATGTATCTTGGGGTATTTCTCCTTGGGTTTATCCTGTTTGGGACTCTCTGGGTTTCTTGGACTTGGGCGATTATTTCCTTTCCCGTTTTAGGAAAGTTTTCAACTATTATTTCCTGAAATATTTTCTCATGGTTTTTCTTTTAGTCTTCTTCTTCTGTGGCTCCTATGATTCGAATGTTGGGGCGTTTCACATTGTCCTTGAGGTCTCTAAGGTTGTCCTCATTTCTTTTAATTCTTTTTTCTTTTTCATTTATTCCTCTCTGCTTCATTTATTTCTACCATTCTATCTTCTGCCTCACTTATCCTATCTTCTGCCTCTGTTATTCTCCTGTTGGTTCCCTCCAGAGTGTTTTTGATCCCATTTATTGCATTCGTGATTATATGTTGATGCTTTTTTATTTCTTCTAGGTTCTTGTTAAAGATTTCTTGCATCTTCTTGATCCTTGTCTCCAGGCTATTTATCTGTAACTCCATTTTTTTTCAAGATTTGGGATCATTTTCACTATCATTATTCAGAATTCTTTTATCAGGTAGATTCCCTATCTCTTCCTCTTTTGTTTGGTCTGGTGGGCATTTATCCTGTTCCTTTACCTGCTGGGTATTTCTCTGCCTTTTCATCTTGTTTAGATTTCTGTGTTTGGGGTGGCCTTTCCGTATTCTGGCAGTTTGTGTTTCCTCTTTATTGTGGAGGTTCCTCACTGTGGGTGGGGTTGGACGGGTGGCTTGTCAAGGTTTCCTGGTTAGGGAAGCTTGTGTCGGTGTTCTGGTGGGTGGAGCTGGATTTCTTCTCTCTGGAGTGCACTGAAATGTCCAGTAATGAGTTTTGAGATGTCAGGGGTTTGGTGTGACTTTGGGCAGCCTGTATATTGAAGCTCAGGGCTATGTTCCTGTGTTTCTAGAGAATTTGCCTGGTATGTCCTGCTCTGGAACTTGTTGGCCCTTGTGTGGTGCTTGGTTTCAGTGTAGGTATGGAGGCGTTTGAGGAGCTCCTATCAATTAATGTTCCCTGGAGTCAGGAGTTCTCTGGTGTTCTCAGGATTTGGACTTAAGCCTCCTGCCTCTGGTTTCCAGTCTTATTCTTACAGTAGCCTCAAGACTTCTCCATCTATACAGCACTGATGATAAAACATCTAGGTTAATGGTGAAAAGTGTCTCCATAGTGAGGGACACCCATAGAGGTTCACAGAGTTACATGGAGAAGAGAAGAGGGAGATAGTGGTGACCAGGAGGATAAGAGGAGAAGTCAAAAGGAGCGAGAGCAAGCTAGCCAGGAATCACTTCCCTATGTGCCCTCCACTGTCTGGATCCCTCAGAGATGTTCACGGAGTTACACAGAGAAGAGAAGAGTGAGGGAGGACACAGAGGTTGCCAGGAGGATAAAAGGGGGAATAAACAGGAGACAGACAGATCTAGCCAATAATCAGTCCCCTAAGTGTTCTCCACAGCCCAGAACACACAAAGAGATTCACAGAGCTGGGTAGAGAAGAGCAGGGGGAGGGAGGAGATAGAGCCGACCTGGTGGAGAAAAAGGAGAGTCCAACGGGGGAGAGAGCAATCCAGCCAGTAATCTAAATCCCAAGTAAAAACGGGTACTGAAGATTGGGTTCTTAAAGGTACTAAATTGATCAGAAATACCCAAATCAAAGATTAAAAATCTAGAGTAGAGGTTAGATTCTCAAAAATACAATATTGAAGAAAAAAAACAAAGTCACAAAAATTATTATATATATATATATATATATGAAAGAAAGAAAGTGAAAGTGGAGTCGCTCAGTCGTGTCCGACACTTTGTGACCTCATGGACTGTAGCCTACCAGGCTCCTCCCTCCATGGGATTCTCCAGGCAAGAGTACTGGAGTGTGTTGCCATTTTCTTCTCCAGGGGATCTTCCCAACCCAGGGATGGAACCCGGGTCTCCCACATTCCAGGCAGATGCTTTAACATCTGAGCCACCAGGGAAGCCCATATATATATGAAGTTTGCTTTAAAAATAGGGTCTTTTTTTTTTTTCAAAGTAATAGTGGGTTGTGAAAATGAAAATTAAAGGAATAATAGAAGACTTAAAATTTTTTAAAAAATTAAAAATGATAATAGTAAAAATATATTTAGGTCATTCTCTGGTGTTGTTGTGGACAGTGTGGGGTCAGTTCATTTTCAGATAGTTCCTTGATCTGGCTTACACTTCTCAAGATGTATAGGCCCCTTCCTATGTAGTCGCTGCTAACTACAGGGTTTTAATCTATTGCACCTGTCACTTCCAAAGTGGTTCCCTCTGTTTATTTCAGCTTCTTCTGTGTGTTGGCCTCTGCAGTGTCTAATTTCCGCCCTGACACAAGGGAGCGGTGGTGATCCCTTTTCTAGGCTTACTTGTTCAGTCGTGCTGTGGGGAGGGAGGAACACTGCAAACAAATATCACTGGCCTGTGTGGGGAGTGTGCACAGTGTCTAGGCCACACTGGGTTTGCCCCTGCTCATGGCGTGTGTGCTTTCCCAGTCTACAGTGTTCAGGCTCTAGGCTGCTCTGCCAGGAACTGTCTGAGGTGGGCCCTGGGTTGCATGCACGTCCCAGGTCTAAGCCGCTCAGGTTCCGGTTCTCAGGTACTTCACAAAGGCGTACTATGTTTTGTACCCTTCCCTGGTCCGAGCAACTCAGGTGACCAGGTGCTTGGCGAGCGCAGTCGCCCCCAGTTGAGGGCTGCATCTTATTGCCTCCCCCTTCCCACCTGCTCAGTTTTCTGGGTGTACAACCAGCGTGCCTTCTCAGATGTGCCGTGTGTCTCTTCTGGGGAGCTGATCTCTGGCTGCGACCCTCCCGGTGGATGTCCACTGTCCAAAATCCCAAGAAGTCTTGGTTAGCAAGAAAGCCTGCTTACAGTTTGGTAGATGATGTCTCTCTAGGGCAGCGATTGCCCCCTTCCGGGTCTGGTTGCCCTCGCGTGCCTGTCTCCGGCAGGGCATGTGCGGGTCCGCAGCCAGCTAGCTCTGCTCAGTCCTTTGTTCTGTGAGCGGGCCTGGCGGTGTCTTAGGTTAGGGCTTGCAGGGGATAGCTATCCCACACTCTGGGTTGCTGTCTGAAGTTAGTTCCCTCAGATCGCCCTCGGGGCACTCAGGCCTGCTCCTTACCCTAAGCGATGCAGCCCGTGCTTCCCGGTCCAGTTCCCGCTTGCTAGTGGCGGATGTGAGCGTCTGTGCTGCTTCTCCGCTGGGAGTTGCCACTAGGCATGTAATCTGTGGGTTTAAATTATTTATTTATTTTTTCTCCCGGTTACGTTGCCCTCTGTGGTTCCAAGGCTCGCCACAGACTCCTCGGTGGGAGTGTTTCCTGGTGTTCAGGAAATTCATTTTTAAGATTTCCTTCCTGGGATGGATCTCTGTCCCTACCTCATTTGTCTCTCTTTTTATCTTTTATATCTTGTCCTACCTTCTTTCTAAGACAATGGGCTGCCTTTCTGGGTGCCTGATGTCCTCTGTCAGCATTCAGAAGTTGTTGTGGAATTTGCTCAGCATTCAAATGTTCTTTCGATGAATTTGTGGGGGAGAAAGTGGTCTCCCCGTCCTATTCCTCCACCATCTGAGGACTGCCCTCCCCAATTCCTTACACTTGATAAATAGAGTGAGACTGGTGGAGACATAACTGGGGCTGGGGTTGGTTGCAAAGCCTCTCTGATATGGCAGAGTGCCTCCCCGCAGGGGAAGTTAAAGTCCTGCTTGGTGTTGCCTCTGGAGCAACCCTTTCCTACCAGGGGACTCCAGTTTCTTGGCTGCAAGGCAGCTCCTCCTAAGGCACACACACAAAAGGGCTTAGAACCTTTCAGGGTGGCTTTGCCCTACTGGGTACCTGTGTTTCACAAGTGGACAGGAGACAGGGACAATGGTGGCTCTCCTCTCATGGAGCAAGATCTGCATCTCAGTAACTGAAACACTAGCCACACTTGTGGTTTGTTGTTGTGAGTGCAGAGAAGACTGGCTTTGCACTCAAGAGAAACTAGGGCATGACACCCAGATCCAGCTTTTACTGCATCAGCCACCTAAGCTCTCTCAGCTTGCTTCCTTGTCTGTGAGAAGGCTGGGATTCATCCTTAACCCCTGGGTCTGTGCAGAATAAAACCCCACATGCCCGGCTCCCACAAGCTCCATAAGTAGGCTCCAGGTGAGTCATTTACACTGCACCCTGTATTACGGACATGTCAGTGGGGAGGGAGGCATGCCAGAGCCCCTGAGACTGTACTCCATCCTCTGGCTGGGGTGGGGGTTGCGGTGGGGGTGGTGGAACTGGTGTCGTGTCCAACTATTTAATTGGCTTTACATACCACATGCACACACTTCATTTTATATTTAGGGATGTTCTGCTCAGAGGAGTTGTAGTGAAGGAAGTCAGTCATCACAGTTGAATCTGCAGCAGGAAGAGGCAGCAGCGGGGTCGCTCCCTCCACTGGCCATCACAGGAACTGGCAGTTCCCTCCATGGGTTGATGGCACCAGGTGGAGACACCTGAGGAGTTGCAAGAAGGTGCTGTGACATTCCCTAGGAGGGTCCCCATAGAGCTGGCAGCTCACCCTTGCCTCCCTGATGACCACGGGAACTAGTAAATCAAACCCCTGCATAGGGAGGACGTGTTAATGTACTTCATCTTGTCCTAACAGGAACTCAACACTATAGAGTGAGAGAGAGAAAATCTCAGCAAAACATAGTGTATGGGTAGGGCGGTTCAAGTCCTGTTCCATGTACTGGGTCACAGACAGCGTAAAGTGACATTTTGAAATTTCCATGCTTCGGCTTATCCCTCCTCATTGTGAAGCAGGTGGTCATCCTGGATCCCTTTATGCTTCCAACACTGTGACCAAATTCAAAAGGCCATATTCAAACACAACAACAGGCCCATATAAAGCAAGAGGAGAGCTTTTCTGTCTGTACCCTATTCATAGCAAGGAAGCCTTGCTAAGGTATCTTGTCACAGCAGTCAGAATGGTCATCATCAGAAATCTTTACACAATAAATGTTGGAGTGGACGTGGAGAAAATGGAACCCTCTTATACTATTTGTGAGAATGAAAATTAATACAGCCACTATGGAGAACAATATGGAGATTTCTTGAAAAACTGGGAATGAAACTACCACGTGCTCTGCTGTGCTTAGTTGCTCAGTTGTGTCCGACTCTTTGCAACCTCAGAGTAGCCTCTGCCCATGGGGATTCCCCAGGCAGGAATACTGAGGTGGGTTGTCATGCCCTCCTCCAGGGGATCTTCCCAACCCAGGGACTGAAGTCGGTCTCCCGCAGTGCAGGCGGATCCGTTATTGTCTGAGCCACCAGGGAAGCCCATAAATACTGGAGTGACTAGCCTATCCCTTCTCCAGGGGGTCTTCCCGACCCAGGATTTGAACTGGGTTCTCCCACACTGCACATGGATTCTTTACCAGCTGAGCTGCCAGGGAAGCCCGTAAAACTACCATATGACCCAGAAATCACACTATTGGGCATATGCCCTGAGAAAACTATAATTCAGAAAGGCACATGCACCCAACTGTTCCTTGCACCAGTATCTACAATATCCACGACATGGAAGAAATGTAGATGTCTGTTAATGAATGGATAAAGATGCTGTGGTACCTGTATACAATGGAATAGTAATCAGTTATAAAAGGGAACAAATTTGAGTCATTTCTAGTGAATTGGATGAAGCTAGAGCCTGTTATACAGAGTGAAATAAATCAGAAAGAGTAAAAAAATATCATACATCAACACATATATGTGAAATTTAGAAAAACGGTACTGATAAAGCATTTCCCAGGCCAGAATACTGCAGTGGGTTGCCATTTGCTTTTTCAGGGGATCTTCATGACCCAGGGATCAAACCCCGGTCTCCTGCGTTAGCAGGTGGATTCTCTACCACTGAGCCACCAGGGAAGCCCTTGTTTTTCCGATACCATTGCCTTATATTTGACATACCTCTATTGGGTGGATCACATATGTCTGTGCCTGTGTGTTAGGCTTGCTGCACATGTTTCTTTTGTCCGCAACAGTACAGTGAAGTGGCTTGGCTTGCCTAAGTCTCTCAGGGTACCAGCAATAGAGAAAATGTATAAAGAGAAAGGGTTTCCTTAACGTAAGGAAAAGAATTTCCACAACTCCCTATGAAAGGGGTTTAGTCTCCTGACTACAACCTATTAATATTCAATGAAATCTTTCGTGACTGCTCATTATAGGAAAGCAATGGTTCTACTGTTTTTACTTGAATATTGGCTACATTTAAAATTATGCTTGAGATTGTGTGAAATAGGTAAATAAAGCTACAGATCCCAGTGATCCATTTTCTTTACCCAGCATATGGGTGCAGTACAAGCTCAGTGTAAACCATCAGTTTGGGTGAGTACAATGTGCCCTGCAAGGAAATATTTTTTATGAAGTAAACAGACTGGATGTGCTAACAGGAAATCTATACTTTGTTCAGCAGATTATTTATCTAATAAAAAAGGACTTAAGAGCCAAGGGAATGTATAACGTGGTGATTGTGAGTGAAAACAGGTGACAACATTGAGAGAGAGAGAGAGTGGTGTAATGAATAGTGCAGAGACCTTCACATTTTAACAGATGTACATGAAAGATGGGTAGGACCACTACCAAGCAGTGTGACCTTGACTAAGATGCTCACCATCTCTGATCCTCGGTTCCCTTGCCTGCAAATGGGGAAAATAATATTATAGGTTATTCCACCCCAGGCAAAGCCATTCCTCACGGCCTGATCTCAGCCTCCGCTGGCTCCTGAGGCCAAGGCTCTCGTCACACTTGTTTCACCATGGTCTTCAGACTGGCTTCCTGCCCACCCCACCATGAGCCCCTTGAGGACCTTTTTACCACAGCCCCTCAGAACACGTTTACTATCTTATGAGTGATGATAAAGTGAGGTACACAGAGCAGTGCAGCTGCTGTTACGCTGTCAATTCGCTGCAAACAACATATAGGAAACGAGTGGCTGGCGCAAACCTCTCCACTCAGTTTTCTGTTGCTCCAGGGCTGTTTGTGTTTTTTATCCCCATATCGTCCAGAAGCTTATTGCAAGAGAGAAACACCCTCCTTCCCCCCGCCCCCCACCACCGCCCGAGTGCATAATCATTATAGCAGCCGTTTCTCAACTGAATTGTGAGTGAACCCTGAAAATCCTCAGCTCAAATTTTGGTTCCTTCGAGTGGGTGAGGGGAATCCTGTCGTCTCTCCCGACTCTGGCACGAGTGTCTAGTGTCCATCTCTTCCCCCTTGGCTTCCCTTTTATTCTGTATCTTGGACGCTCCTTTACCTCCTGAGACTGAGGTCTGTCCTAGGCTATGGCTGCTTTCAGCACTGTGCTGAGGGCATCGATGACTAGGTGGGCACTGGGGATACTTGTTGGTTGAATACAGCTCAGAGAGCCAGGCTACTNAGAAGTTCAAGAGGGAGGGGATATATGTATATATTTATAGGTGATTCACCCTTGTCCTACAGCAAAAATTAGCACAACATTTAACGCAATTATAATCCAAGTTTAAAAGGTGAGGGGTGTTCGAACCTCTCTGCCTTTATACTTGTCTACTGGGACCGGCATGAAAGATGCTCATATTTACCGTGCTGACAAAGTTCAACTTCACCTGAGCTGTTAAGAAAAGCCACAGTAAAGAAATCTCTGCAGACTTTCATGTCCCCAAAATGATTTAATGCAAAGTACCACCCTTCCCTGTCTGACTTCGGTAAGACTCATCCAAAGTATCCAGTGACTCCTGAGTTTACGGACTACAAGGTCAAGTACAGACCTTCCTCCTTGTCAGTAAAGGGCAGACACAGACCATCCAACTCCTTGTTTTCTGTCTCATGACTAGGAATGGAGATTAAAAGTCAGTTCTCCTGAAACTAGCTAGTCACAAAGATAATCATTTCCTCTTCTGTCGACGAGATTTCCCCCTAAATGTTTTCCCACCTGCAAAGGTCCCCACGCTCACTTCTCTACTACTCTCTGTGGAATGAAGCACAGTGCAAAACCACCTTGCTGGCAGTCTGATCTTCAGGTCTGTGGTGCTCTCCCAATTGCAATCGGTAGAAATACAGCCAGTGTCTCTAATAGTTTGCTTTTACTCTTTCCTAGTGTGTTACTAGTGACAATTGGTAGAAAAACATGCAAGTGGCAGGAGCTGCTCCTCGAAAAGCTCTCCTCTTGCTTTATATGGGCCCGTTGTTGTGTTTGAATATGGCCTTTTGAATTTGGTCACAGTGTTGGAAGCATAAAGGGATCCAGGATGACCACCTGCTTCACAATGAGGAGNTTACGCTGTCTGTGACCCAGTACATGGAACAGGACTTGAACCGCCCTACCCATACACTATGTTTTGCTGAGATTTTCACTCTCTCTCACTCTATAGTGTTGAGTTCCTGTTAGGACAAGATGAAGTACATTAACACGTCCTCCCTATGCAGGGGTTTGATTTACTAGTTCCCGTGGTCATCAGGGAGGCAAGGGTGAGCTGCCAGCTCTATGGGGACCCTCCTAGGGAATGTCACAGCACCTTCTTGCAACTCCTCGGGTGTCTCCACCTGGTGCCATCAACCCATGGAGGGAACTGCCAGTTCCTGTGATGGCCAGTGGAGGGAGCGACCCCGCTGCTGCCTCTTCCTGCTACAGATTCAACTGTGATGACTGACTTCCTTCACTACAACTCCTCTGAGCGGGGGTGGCGTTGGGGGTGGGGTCGGTCTCCTACCTCATCTGAGGGTCCCCGAGACCGTACGGAGGGAGGGGTGACTACACAGGCATTGTCCCCCTCCGCCATATTTACTGAGTGGACCTCGGATGAATTCCTTGAACACCCCCGGTCCATATGCCCCAAAATAAGGGGCGTCTGGGTCTCCCCATTCCTACTTGGGGTCGGAAGAGTGTCTGTTCCTTCGTTCGACTCTGTCGAATCCACCGACCACGTCATTTTCGACCTAGACCCTCAGTACGGGATCAAAGATGACTCACGTTTCGGTCAGAAGAGACGTCAGTCTTGTTGTGTACACCGAACACAAAGTAAATGACTCTACGTCTACAACAAGGTACTCTCCTCTCGGTGGTAACAGGGACAGAGGACAGGTGAACACTTTGTGTCCATGGGTCATCCCGTTTCGGTGGGACTTTCTAAGATTCGGGAAAACACACACACACGGAATCCTCCTCGACGGAACGCCGGTTCTTTTACCTCAGGAGACCATCCTTTCCCAACGAGGTCTCCGTTGTGGTTCGTCCTGAAATTGAAGGGGACGCCCCTCCGTGAGACGGTATAGTCTCTCCAAACGTTGGTCGGGGGTGGGGTCAATACAGAGGTGGTCAGAGTGAGATAAGTAGTCTATATTCCTTGACCCTCCGTACGGTTTCGTGTCCTTCACAAAAATCACCGATATTGTGTCGCGACCTCTACTGGGTCGACGGTACCACAAGACCTCTGTCGACCCTTACTTTCAGACAGACCGAGGTGGACACAGGTCCAGACACGAGAAGACGAGCACACACACATTTGACACCCACCAGTTTCACGGTGGCGTTCTTTGGGGGGGCGGGGGGCCTCTGACGCAGGACCGGTCCCTGGGTATGGTGTAGGGTGGGGACCTGTATACCGTCCCCAGTCTACGAGAGAAGACACAAGGGTCTCAAGATGTCAAATTTAGGACGGTAGCGAAAAGAGTGTGTCGTGCACCGTCAGTAGACGGACGTCCACTGACAGGGGGTAGTAGGGTTTGGAAAGGCCGGTGTCATCCTCCTTTGTATCACAGACCAGGGACGAATCTTGATGAAGGAGTCGCCTACTTCCTGGCCCTGAGTTCCATTTATGAGTCAGTTAATTCGCATCGAGAAGCACCTGGTCAATGAAAACATAATTATTACTGTGTCCTCTTACCTCATTCGTCCTGTAGACCCTTTAGTCTAAGAAAAGGGAAGCCCCCGTCTCTTCCGTTACCGTGGGGTGAGGTCATGAGAACGGACCTTTTAGGGGACCTACTTATAAACGACGGACTTGGTTACACGGACGGAGGGACGATCTAACACTCTGGGGACTCCCAGGACAAGAAGAACAGGAACCCCGTCCGGGAGGGAGGTGCGTCCCTCTCCCGGAGTTCAACACCGACGGAGTCAAAGTTGGTGTGGAGGTCGGGTCGTCGAGGCACTGGACCCTGAGTCCTCAGTGGACCGAAGTGAAGTTTGACATTTGTGGACAGAAATTTGTTTACATCCATAAAAGTTACAAATCTGAACTGAAACCCGGAGTTCTAAAAACCGTGGCTGTAACTGCTGCTTAACAACGTCGAAGACTTTGTGTTCAAGTGTTAAAAGCTACTTAAACCAACACGGTTACACTTTGTTGTACTTTGTATGACCTCACACTCCAGTTCGCCCGGAATCCTTCGTAATGATGTTTGTTTCAACCACCTCAACTACCTTAGGACCGATGAAGTTTACGATTTTCTACTACGACAATTTCACGACATGAGTTATACGGTTGTTTAAACCTTTTGAGGTGTCACCGGTGTCCTGACCTTCGCAGTCAAAAGTAAGGTTAGGGTTTCTTCCCACTACGGTTCCTTACAAGTTTGATGGCGTGTTGACGTGGGTAAAGTCTACGATCGGTCCAGTAAGAGTTTTAGGTAGTTCGATCCTAAGTTGGCATACACTTGCCTGATCATGGTCTACATGTTGCACCTAAATCTTTTCCGTCTCCTTGGTCTCTAGGTTGACGTCGTTCCCTTAAGACCCTTTTGTAGACGAAGACCAAGTAACTGATACGAAGTGCCGGGTCTATTAGTACTACCAGACTAGTGTGTGGATCTCGGTCTGTAGGACCTTACACTTCAGTTCACCCGGAGTCCTTCGTAGTGATGTTTGTTTCGATCACCTCCACTACCTTAAGGTCAACTCGATAAAGTTTAGGATTTTCTACTACGACACTTTCACGACGTGAGTTCTACGGTCGTTTAAACCTTTTGAGTCGTCACCGGTGTCCTGACCTTTTCCAATCAAAGTAAGGTTAGGGTTTCTTTCCATTACGGTTTCTTACGAGTTTTATGGTGTGTTAACGTGAGTAGAGTGTGCGATCATTTCATTACGAGTTTTAAGAGGTTCGGTCCAAAGTCGTTATACACTTGGCGTTTGAAGGTCTACAGGTTCGACCAAAATGTTTTCCGTCTCCTTGGTATCTAGTTTAACGGTTGTAGACGACCCAGTACCTTTTTCGTTCTCTCAAGGTCTTTTTGTAGATAAAGACGAAATAACTGATACGGTTTCGGAAACTGACACACCTAGTGTTATTTGACACCTTTTAAGACTTTCTCTACCCTTATGGTCTGGTGGACTGGACGGAGAACTCTTTGCACGTATGTCCAGTCGTTCGTTGTCAATCTTGACCTGTACCTTGTTGACTGACCAAGGATTATCCTTTTTCTTATACAGTTCCGACATATAACAGTGGGACGAATAAATTGAATATACGTCTCATATAGTACTCTTTGTGACCCGACCTCCTTCGTGTTCGACCTTAGTTCTAACGGTCCTCTTTATAGTTAGTGGAGTCTATACGTCTACTGTGGTGAGAATACCGTCTTTCACTTCTTCTTGATTTCTCGGAGAACTACTTTCACTTTCTCCTCTCACTTTTTAAACCGAGTTTCGAGTTGTCAGTCTTTTGATTCTAGTACCGTAGACCAGGGTAGTGAAGTACCGTTTATCTACCCCTTTATCACCTTTGTGACAATCTGAAATAAAACCCCCCGAGGTTTTAGTGACGTCTACCAATAACGTCGGTACTTTCATTTTATACGAATGAGGAACCTTTCTTTCAAAACTGGTTTGATCTGTCGTATAATTTTTCGTCTCTGTAATGAAACAGTTTTTTTCCAGGCAGATTAGTTCCAATACCAAAAAGGTAGTCAGTACATACCTATACTCTCGACCTGATGTTTCTTTCCACTCACGGTTTCTGAACTACGAAAACTCGACACCACAACCTCTTCTGAGAACTCTCAGGGACCCTGACGTTCCTCTAGGTTGGTCAGGTAGGATTTCCTTTAGTAAGGACCTACAAGTAACCTTCCTGACTACAACTTCGACTTTTGAGGTTATAAAACCGGTGGACTACACTTCTTAACTGAATAAACTTTTCTGGGACGACAACCCTTGCTAACTCCCGTCCTCCTCTTCTCCTGCTGTCCCCTACTCTACCAACCTACCGTAGTGACTGAGTTACCTGTACCCAAACCCACCTGAGACCCTCAACCACTACCTTTCCCTCCGGACCTCACGACTCCAAGTAACCCAGTGTTTCACAGTCTGTGCTGACTCACTTGACTTACCTTCACTTTCGGAAAGTGACACACCTAGTGTTGTTTGACACCTTTTAAGAAGTTCTCTACTCTGATCGTCTGGTGGAATGGACGAAGGACTCTTTCGACATCCCTCCAGTTCTTCGTAGTCGATCTTGACCTGTACCTTGTTGTCCGACTAAGTCCGGAGTCTTTTCTCGTGAAGTGGTGAGATATAACACTGGAACGAATAAATTGAATGTACGTCTCATGTAGTACACTTTACGACCCGACCTACTTTGAGTTAGACCTTAGTTCTAACGAAAATCTTTATAGTTATTGGAGTCTATGTGTCTACTGTGGTGGAAATACCGTCTTTAACTTCTCCTAGATTTCTCGAAGAGTTACCTCCACTTTCTCCTCTCATTTTTTCGACAGAATCTTGAATCGTAAGTTTTGTATTCTAGTACCATAGACCAAGACAGTGAAGTACCGTTTATCTACCTCTTTTTTTGCCTTTGTGACTCTTTGAAATAAAAGAGCCCGAGGTTTTGGAGACGTCTGGCACTGACGTCGGTACTTTAATTATCTGTGAACGAGGAACTTTCTTTTCGATACTGTTTGGATCTGTCGTGCAATTTTTCGTCTCTGTAATGTAACGACTGTCTCCAGGGATCGCAGTTTCGGTGCCAAAAAGGTCATCAGGAAATACCTACCTTCTCAACCTGGATTTCTTCCGACTCGCAATTTCTTGACTTGGAAACTTTGACACTACGACCTCTTCTGAGAACTCTCAGGGAACCTGTCGTTCCTCTAGTTTATTCAGTTAGGATTACTTTTAGTTGGGAGTTATAAGTAACCTTCCTGACTACGACTTCGACTTCAAGGTTATAAACCGACGACGACGACGATTCAGCGAAGTCAGCTCCGGCTGAGACACACTGGGGTCTCTGCCGTCGGGTGGTCCGAGGGGGCAGGGACCCTAAGAGGTCCGTTCTTGTGACCTCACCCAACGGTAAGGGAAGAGGTTACGTACTTTCACTTTTCACTTTCACTTCAGCGAGTCAGCACAGGCTGAGAATCGCTGGGGTACCTGACGCCGGGTGGTCCGAGGGGGCAGGGACCCTAAGAGGTCCGTTCTCACGACCCCACCCCACGGTAACGGAAGAGGTTATAAAACCGATGGACTACACTTATCGGCTGAGTAACCTTTTCTGGGACTACGACCCCTTCTAACTCCCGTCCTCCTTTTCCCTGGTTGTCTCCTACTCTACCAACCTACCGTAGTAACGGAGTTACCTGTACCCGAACTCGTTTGAGGTCCTATATCGCTTCCTGTCCCTTCGGACCGCACGACATCAGGTGTTCCAACATTTGTCGGCCTGTGCTAACTCGGTGACTTGTTGTTGCACTTTACAAAGTCAGGGACTATCGAGTCGGCAATTTCTTAGACGGACGTTACGTCCTCTGGGACCAAGCTAAGGACCCAGTCCTTCTAGGCGACCTCTTCCCTATCGGATGGGTGAGGTCATAAGAACCCGAAGTGAACACCGAGTGGACCATTTATTAGGTGGACGTTACGTCCTCTGGACCCAGGCTAGGGACCCAACCCTTCTAAGGGGACCTCTTCCCTTTCCGATCTCTTCCCTTTCCTTCCCTGGAGTGTGATACCCAGTGTTTTGGGTTTATAGTTACTATGTGAGCTGGTCTATACCTGGTTCCTTTATCGTCGACCGACTGGAGTGACGTGACCTGTGGGTTGTCGTTTGTTAGGTGGTTTGACTTTGAGATCTCTGAGTTATTTACTCCGTTCTGTGTACTTTAGTCGACTCTACTTTAAGCTTATGTCCGGTTGTACGTAAAATCGTTGAAGTATTCGACGGTACCTCTTTGGGTTGACGTGTCTCGTGACCATACCACTTACGTGTGTCGAGAAAGTGTTACAAGGTACGTCGGTGGTGTTTCTCTGGAGTCTGGTACCATGGGGTATAGGATGTTTGGGGTTTCAAGTGTCGGGTTCTGTATCCTTTGGGGAGTTCCAAAGTCGTGGGAGTTAGGGACCGAGTGTCTGAATAGAGGTCCAGTCTCTACCGTGTGAGTCCCACGTCTCGGTGGTTACCCAGTCTATGGAGGCTCCGAAACTGTCTATGTTAAACACTACAGTGTTCATTCCAATACCTGTGGATCCCATAAGTGTCGGGGACTTTAGGGATGTACCTAGTCAGGATCAACACCTGAACTTCGAGAAGATTCCTTGACCTGTCTTCCTCAGGTCGGAGGACGGTTCTGGAGGGTGGGATGTTTACCATGGGTCTACGGTCATTTCCGTGTAAGTGAGGGGACGGGGTGACTCCGGTCACACTTGACCATTTTGTGGAAACGTCCCCAGACACCGTCGTGGGTAGTCTTAAATGTAAGGTAGCACGGGAGTGGGAGTCGTCGTAAACGGAAGTACTTTCTCCCTGTACACAGTCAGGATAAGACACTACGGAGGAACCCCAAATGTTGTCACAGTCCGTGTACGTGTATCATCCATGAGGCATCTACACACAAATCGGTTCCTTCAGAAACTAGGTCGTCAGAGTGACGATACTTACACGGAATTCCTTTATAAGGGTGTACGAGTCTCTGCACACATGTCACTGTCGTTTAAAGATCCCCTTTGAGGTCACGGGTAACTATCACTGGTAAATGAATTTAAAAGTAATTAAAGAAAGTTGGCCAAAACAGTAAAAGTTACATGTTTAGAATGTGGAGGAACCAATTTGATCAAGGATTCAAGAAAAATATAACATTGACCTTGAAAGAATGAAAAATCCTCATAAGTGGTGATCATACCTTTATGTCAACTCAAAACATATAACTTCGACCACTACTAAAGTGCCCACGTATGTGTCATAAAATGTACAGTGTGTATGGTGTTATTTCACCAAATTCTTTTATCTTTACTTTCGTTTCATGTCCATACGGGTTTAATTTTTTTTTTTTTGTGGAGTCCCTTACACAACCATCTTGACCGAATGTTCCTTTTGATTTCCTTCAAGAAGTACGACGTTATTCACTTAAGTCTACAATTAGACTTAGGTACACTTTTTCGTTTCTCGTGTCCATTTCCATTAATATACTTGTTTTTAAGAAATACCTATGTATAAAGTCAGGAAAAAAGAAGGACATGAATTTTTCGTTGACAGATTTGTTATAGTGTATTAAATAACAACACTTTCGTCATCAACGAGTCAGTACAGACTGAGAACCGTTGGGGTAGTGACATCGGATGGTCCGAGGAGATAGGTACCCTAAGAGGTCCGTTCTTATGGCCTCACCAATCGGTAAGGGAAGAGGTCCCCTAGAAGGACTGGTTCCCTGACTTGGGCCCAGAGGACGTGACGTCCGTCTAAGAAATGACAGACTCGGTGATCTCCTCGGGATATAAACAACCCGGTTGTTGTATACCTTACATTATATAAACGTCATCGTCGTGTTTCCTCCACCAACCCTCGTTTCGACATAATCCATTCCTTTGTTGAGACCTACCACAGTTTAGGTATGTTTGTATACGTTTCGTAGTCTTTAGTACTGTTTCTTCCACTTATATTGTCTTCGATATTTATCTATGGACTATAGGACGGTATATAGTCGAAAAGTAGTGTATTGCAATATATATTATTTTCACATAATTACCCGAAATCGGAAATATCTAAATAATATATACACTGTTATACCCCTTTTCTCCCTTTGGTCTTATCTCGCTATGTCCTCATTACAAAGACATAGAGTGATCTTAAACACATTTAAACACTTCGACTAACACTATTTCACTCTACAAAAGCCACTGTATGTCGATGCCTTTATTGAATTTTCGTCACCTTTTAGTCATTTCTCAAATTTTGCGATGTAATCTTTCGTAGGTAACTTACCTTTTCTTTCGTCATTTTACTCGTGGTATCTTGTTTTACCGTACTCTGTCTTTACAGGTAACCGTCTACATTCAGACATAGTTGTAATTTACATTTATCTATTTTGATCGGTTGGTCTTCCGTCTGTAACTCTCTTGTCAATTTTTTTGTAGGTACACATACAACAGATGTCTCCTGTGTCAAATCTAAGATTCTATGTGTTTAATGGTACATACACACACACACAAGTCAGTGAGTCAGCACAAATTGAGACCCCGGGGTACCTGACATGGACGGTCCTTGTGAGAAGTACCTCAAAAGGTCCGTTCTTATGACCTCGCCCAACGATAAAGGATGAGGTCCCCTAGAAGGTCTCGTTCCCCAACTTGGACTCAGGGGACGTAACCGTCTACCTAAGAATGGTGATCGCGGTGGACCCTTCGGAATAACTGGGTCGTTAAGATGAGGATCCGTCAAAAGGCTTCTCTTTACTTTTGTACGAGTGTGTCACCGGACGTGAGTTTATAAGACGTCTACATAAGGATTATCGGTGTGCGTCTTTGTTGGGTCAATAAGTTGTTGACCATATGTCTACTTTCCTTTTGTTTTCTCATATGGACATGTGTCCTTTTGATGTGGTATTATTTTTGTCTTTTCATTGATGTTTACGTACATTCTCGTTCCTACGTAGAGTGGACACGTTTACTCTCTTTGGTCTGTGTCTTCCGATGTATAATATACTAAAGTACAGTTACCTAAAGACCTTTGCCGTGTTGAGAAACGTGTCTTTACATAGACACCAACGGTCCCATATCCTCACCTCCTTCCTCAGACTACCGTTTATGGGGTTCCCTCGTAAAAACTTTTAACTCTGCAAAAGATGGAAAAATAATACCATCGTAAATGTGGTGCCATATGTAAACAGTTTTTAGATGTTTACCATTATGTTATTTCACAACCGAAAATAACATATATTTAATATGGTGTTATGAAAAAAATTTCCTTTTCCTTTAAAATTCATAAATTTATGACCAATAACATAGGTACATCTGGTACTCGAGTTTTTGTATTTTTAGAATAAACCTTTAGAAAGGTCTGGACCGGTTGAAGGTCTTAAGTGTACTGTCAAAACATGAAAATACTGTCCTGTGTGTTTAAACCAGAATTGGTACAAATGCTAAGGGAGAGGGAGTGGACTTCAGGTTTAAGAACGACTCAAGACAGGTAAAATGAAGCATTTACAGATTACGCAGATGAAAAAGATTTTGTAGATGAAGACACAGTAACTGGTGCGATTGTGGAGACTGACGTAGCTAGTGTTGTTTATCTCTTTTAAGAATTTGTCTCCCGTCATGGTCTGATGAGCTGGACAGAGGAGTCTTTGGACATACACCCGGTTCTTCGTTGGCAACCTTGGTCTCAACCTTGTATACTGACGAAGTATTAACCCCTTCCTCATGCTGTTCCGACATATAACAGTACGACGAATAATTTGAATATGCATGTCATGTAGTACGTTTTACGACCTGACCTACTGAGTTTTCGACCTTACTTCTAACGACCCTCTTTAGAGCTGTTCGAGTCTATGTGTCTACCATGGTGTCTCGAGTCTATGTGTCTACTATGGTGACATTACCGTCTTTCACTTCTCGTTGATTTCTTGAAAAACTATTCCAAGTTTTTTCCTCTCACTTTTTTGACCGAATTTTGAGTTGATAATTTTGTGATTCTAGTACCGTAGACCAGGATAGGGAAGTACCGTTTATCTTCCCACAATTCACCTTCGTCAGGTAGGATTTCCTCTAGTCAGGACCCACAAGTAACCTTCCCGACTACGACTCCGACTTTGACGTTATGAAACCGGTGGACTACCCTTTTCGACTGAGTAGACTTTTCTGGGACTACGGCCCTTTCTAACTCCCGTCCTCCTCTTCCCCTGGTGTCTCCTACTCTGCCAACCTACCGTAGTGACTGAGTTACCTGTACTCAAACCCACTTGAGGCCCTAAACCACTACCTGTCCCTCCGGACCGTACGACGTCAAGTGCCCCAGTTTTTCTCAGTCTGTGCCGACTCGCTGACTTGACTTGACTTCACCTTCGTCACTGTCTAAAGTAAATGAACCCGAGGTTTTAGTGACGTTTAGCACTAACGTCGGTACTTTAATTTTCTGCGAACGAGGAACCTTCCTTTCGATACTGTCTGGATCGAACGTACACAACGGTACGGGAGAAGGTCCCCTAGAAGGACTGGGTCCCTAACTTGGGTATAGAGGATTCACACGACGGAATGTCTGTCTAAGAAATGGTGACCCGGGGGTCCCTTCGGGTACTGTTTGGATCTGTTGTATAATTTTTCGTCTCTGTAGTGAAACGACTGTTTCCAGACATCTCAGTTTTGATACAAAAAGGTCGTCACTACATGTCTACACACACAATCTAGTAATTCTTCCGACTCACGGTTTCTTAACTACGAAAGCTTAACACCACGATCTCTACTCAGAACTCTTAGGGAACCTGTCGTTCCTCTTGTTTGGGCGGTTAGGATTTCCTTTACTTGAGACTTATAAGTGACCTTCCCGACTACGACTTCAACGTTATGAAACCGGTGGACTACGCTTATCGACTAAGTAACCTTTCCTGGGACTACGTTTTTGTAACTTCCGTCCTCGTCTACCCCCGCTGTCTCCCACTCTACTGATCTATCGTAGTGGTCGTGTTACCTGTAATTAAACTAGTTTGAGTCCCTCTATCACATCCTGTCTCCTCGGACAGAACGACGTCCGGTACCCCGCATTTGTCAGCCTGTGCTGAGTCACTGACTTGTTGTTGGTTGTGGAGGTGGAATGAAAACTCGAAGGGATTCGACGGTCTCGGGGTGAGAGACGTCCCGATTCTTCGAAAGACACAGACAGTCACCATTTCCGACTCTGAATACAGAAGTGTGTGAGTCACGGGGGACGAATCCCGACTACCACCCAGGAATCTTACGAGTAGTGAGGGAGGGTCTCGAGTCTGGTCCCTCGGAAGAGTGCTGTCATTACGTCGTGGGATGGGACCATGTCTTTTCCCTCAACCTCGACAAATGGGCAGAGTTACACAAAAGAGGGAATGTAAGTAAACGTGTAAAGAAGAACTCAGTGGCTTAGGTTGAGACGAGTAGGGGTGGACCAATGACATTGTTCGACGTGGACGTAGAGATA
The DNA here is from genome assembly GCA_006410555.1 of Capra ibex. NCBI lineage: Eukaryota > Metazoa > Chordata > Mammalia > Artiodactyla > Bovidae > Capra > Capra ibex. The sequence goes on along the minus strand of SJYO01038709.1, from coordinate 18,155,492 downwards.
GTCCCGCCCACGTACATGGGGACGTGATACATAAACGAAAGAGGAAAGGGAAGTCTTAGAGATCTGAGGGTCTGTGGTGGGAGTTTTCCCGTCACTACTTCCCCTCCAACACTGAGAGTAGGTGTCGGACCCAGTTGTGTGCTGACACAATATATATTGGAGAAAGTGAGAATCTTACTTGGCATAGAAGATCGAAAGGAGGACGAAGAACCGGTGGGGTGAGTGGTAAAACAAAACGAAAAGGGAATCCAGGTAAGGGACACAAAGAGGAAACGTGAAGAAAAGACAATACACAGACAGACCAGGTGGTCACACTATAAGGGTAGTAGGTGGAGTGTAGTGACCAGAACAATAAAGTTCGTAACGTCTATGTAGGACTTTGTACGATCATTCGTTATACACACATGATTTACTTCCTTATAAAAATTACTGACTGTCCTTTTCGTAGAGGAGGTACATCCTCAGTCATATATCCACAATATAAACATCGTTGTATGTATTTCGGAACACAGAACAAGGTTTTTTGTGACATCCCCACACCGAGACAGCAGTACGGGACCACTGGGACGTACAGGGGTGAATCCGATGCATCCGTTCCGATTCAACGTCCGACTGAACTTAGAACCGTCTCTTGGATGATGACGACAACGTCGTTCCCCTCTATTCGTCGGACTACTTCTCGACGATACTCCGGTAAAGAGTGGACGGAGGACTAGGTCGACCTCCACTGTGTTTCAACGATGAGTAGGTGGGGACCAAAGTCCACTTGTATCCTACCAGAGGGATCGGGGTCGAGTCTCATGTCGGCACCTGATGTCTCGACGAGTCACGGTATCCCGTGTTGACGCCCGAGGAAGGACCGTCTCTGGGTGGTGGACATCACGGACAATGACTCCGGAAGGTTAAGTCACAGTCTGGCACCCTGATCCCTGTTCCGCTGACTGTGGTCCCAGTATGACGAAGACGTGACAGAGATTCAGTCTTAGACTTAGGTAAGCCCCAGCAACGGAGGAATGACGGGTTCGGACATCTTCCACCGTTCGGATTGATTGTCGACGTCACCAAGTGACACCGGGACATCGAGGACGACACAATGAATCCCTGACCGACGGACTGATGCACTGTCTCAGACCGCAACTCAACACACTACAACGCACTGGCCTTATAACCGAATGAAAGAAACAGTAGTGTGTGTCGTTCCTCGTGTCAAAAGTGGTGTATGATACTGCGTCCCATCGGAACAGTCAGGAGTAATTGTTTGGTTGGAATCTTACCTACGGGACAGACTATGGTCGATAACTTAGACGATAACTTAGTTATATAAATAAATCAGTTTTATACAAAGACTTCAGGTTAGATAAAGTTTTCAATGGGAAAACCAGATGAACTTTAAGTTTTAGACATGGTGAATACTCTCTTAACATTAGCATTTCCATTCACTTTAATTTGTAAAACTTTCAAATTTACTTTTTTACCTTATCTTATTCGGTTTGGGTAAACGTTACATTACGGATGAAGTACAATAGAACAAATAAGAAGTATTGTTTATAAATCACATTTGAATATTAAAGGTAAAATCTTTACCCCTTTGTCTAGCTTTCCTACATTTATGGAAAGAGTGGAAGTGTGTCATACACAGTCTCGGTCATGACTATGAGAATCAATACGGTGCACGACACGAATCAGGGAGTCAACACAGACTGAGAAAGGGTGGGGTACCTGACATCGGGCAGTCCGTGGAGATAGGTACCCCCAAGAAGTCCGTTGTTATGACCTCACCCCACGATACGGGAGGAGGTCCCCTACAATGGTTGCGTCCCAAGCTTGGGTCCAGAGGTCGTGACGTCCGCCTAAGAAATGGCAGACTCGGTGATCCCTTCGGGCCAATACAGTACAGTATCGGTTATTCCTCTGTCTCGTCTATTCTGAGTTCAGTAAAACCGAGTGTTTCAAGGGGAGTAAGAAAAGGGAAAAGAAGATCGACCCTAGATTAGAACAGTCCGTCGAGGTACTGGATCGCCGAAAAAGTGTATGAAAAACCATTCTGCCCTATGAGATTAAACAGAGTACCGTCTAAACTTGGAGGGTAGAAGTCAGGAAAACCTGGACCTAAAAGTATGGAGACATTCCCGTGTTGTCGACGATAAATATTAGGACAATAAGCGGTTCGTCTCACTTAACACTTATTCAGGAAACAACGTGTTTATACATAAAAAACCACGTACTCCTACGTCTACCCCCGAGTCTCTACATTCGCAATAATACAATTATTATTCCTATATTCCCTCCTTAGTCTATCGACCTCCTGAAGGGACATCGAGTTTACCATTTCTTAGACGCCCTCTGGTCCCAAGCTAGGGACCCGACCCCTCTAGGAGACCTCTTCCCTTACCGTTAGGTCAGGTCATAAGAACGGACCTCTTAAGGTACCTGTCTCTTCGGACCGGGCGATGTCAAGTACCCCGACGTTTGTCAGCCTGTACTGACTCACTAAGTGCGTGTGTGTATGTGTGCCTGTTGACCTCCCGAAGACTCTAGACCACTGATAGTTCGGTTACCTACTGTGGTACCTCTTTTTTTCTACAAACACCGACGAGAGAGGGACGTGGGTTTTTCTGAACCTTCCGTTCAGTCTTTACACACTTTCTATGCGACACGGTAAACGGTACCTGTGACTGTCGTCAAAAACAGGACAGAGGGATGTTGGAAATTGTTACCGAAACCGTAAGGTAAAGAGATGTCCTATTATGTTTATATAATTCAAAAATTTTTACAAAGAGACAGTTACTAAAGTAGTCCCTGTGGTATACTCTAAACCTACTGTGTAAAACATTTGGGTAATTAAGTTCTCTTCTGAAGTTCTCTTCCGAAAATACTTAAAAAATACACACCCATATATATACATACATATTCGTAATTGTACATCTAATGTGGATTTCGTATACAATACTGGTTTACAAAAATTGGGATCTTCACGTTCCCACCAAATTCGCATGTTCCAATGGTTACGTTAAGTGGTGTAATTATCTTTTTACCTCCCTTTTGTTAAGATACTAGTGTTAACTACGTCATATTCCCAAACTACCTTTAATTAGATATAAGTTCTGTCATTTGATCCTTATCTTACCTTGAATGAGACTGTTTCATTTAGATGTTTTTTCGTTGCATTTGTCCAACTTTACCTCTTCTAAAAAGTAAAGGATAACCCCTTTTACGGCTAATAGTGGACGGAATCAGTTCTGATAAGACCGGTCCAAACAAGTTACGACGTTTTACTCCTTTCCAAATTCCAAATTCGGTCATCTTTAACAACTATAAGTTTAGATTATCATATGAAACTTTTCGTTTTTGTTAGACCTAGATTTAAACACCTTAATTATACGTATAAATCTCCTTAACAACCTGTCTTTTAGGTATATGGCTGTAAGATAGAGATGTATGTAGGAGTCGATCTGTTATTTTTAGTGTTTGGTACTTAAAAGTTATTGTAATTTATGGGCCCCTATTTAAATTGTTTTGTACACGGTCATCTTCTGCTTTGAAATAACTGTCTTTAAATCGTCAGTTTATGTGTTGTCTTCTTGTCGTATCTACCAAAGTCAAATAGAAGAAAGTTCGTTTACCAACGGGAAGTGGATATTATACTTATAATTTTTTCAATGAATCGTCTTGAAATAAAGCTACTGTCCTCTCCATATGTTTCCAGTGACGTGAACATCAAAATATTTTACCTGATTTTGTCCTTGTGCTTCCCGCTGGGAGACCGAATGGAAGTCAGTTAGGAGAGATCTCTAAAATATCTGAAAAGTCCGTGTAATGGTCATAAAAATTTTTGTGTGATGAGAAGGATCAATATGTTCTTTTATTCCTGTGACTCAAGTCTTGTTTACTTTAGTTACCTTGGATAGTCTTCCATCAAAAGTCATCTTCCTTTTGACACATGTGTAAGTCATTTTATAGATTGTTGTTTTTTGCGGGATTCTTTTTGTTTTATGTGTTTTTGACCTTGTTTTTTAGGGGGTTTTCATAGTAAATTTACGTAACTAAACTTTATGATAAGGTTTATATCCTATCGATTTGTCAACAATAGAGACAATGACGAATTCACTTCATTTCTTTTTCCGGTCATAACGTAAACAAAGAAGAGATGACACCTTTTCACCTCTTTAAACGTAAACAGATTAAATACGGACTATACCAACAAACTTCAGCCAATTTGTAAACAGGGGGAAAAATGAACACCGGGAGTACATTAAGATTTACAAAGAAAATTGGGACCTTTCGTAAGGTCAACCATATTATTTAGTATACCACTGTGATTAAAATTCAGTAATGATGGTGACCACTGTACCCCTGTAGTTTTACACTTCGTCTTTATCCTGACAAAGAGTGTCGGTGTGGTTTTTACTTTCTTTTTCTTCTCTCTTCTTTTCTTTTCCCTCTCGTTCTCCCTCATACTCACTCTCTCTTTTCGTCCGTCCTTCTCTCTTCCTTTTAGACCTCTTCGTCTAAAAAAACAAACAAGGATTTACTATGACCGAAAACTCTCTTTTGAGACTGGTTAAAGTTTTCAAGTAGGTGCCATAAACACTACAAATCAATAAATCAATGACACCCCAGACAATTCATCATAAACAAAAAGGTGGGATGATCGGTAAAGGAGTTATACGACTTTTATAAACTCAAGGTATAATATGAGTCAAAATTAAGATATTATATTACAATGACAGAACAAGAATAAAGGTCAATGCATATGAACCCGAAACAGGTAAAAGAAGTGTTAATACATTTGACTCTCCTTACCTGACCGTCAAACCCCAACCGTCTATATTTGATAATGTAAGTCTTACTTAGTTGTTGTTCCAGGATGATATATCGTGTCCCTTGATTACAGGTGAGAGGACACTATTTAGTGTTGTCTTTTCTTATAAATTTTTACACACACATATATTTATATATATATAATCGTTTAATACATTTGATCGTGTAACAGAAATAAATAATCAACTCAAATAAAAGGAGAAGGATTGTTAAATATGGACAGAAAATAATTCATAGAAAAAGAAATAGGGAATCCAAATAAGACAACGAGAAAATAAATGGAAAATACAACCTACATCCTAAAATATAAATACATGGAACATTGAATACATAAAAGAAAAATTTATGGTGTCTATAACTCCGGACTCTAAAAAGATACTCTTGTAAAATTAGTACAGGAGATCAATGAACTTTCATCAGACTTTCAACATAAAAGTAGATTAACAATATTACCTTACCCCCTTTTTTTACATTTCACTTTTATAAATCTTCCGGTTATGTGTCATTTAAGAAGGGATTGATCCTTCAAGAAAGAAATTTTAGTCTTGACACGTTAAGTGACAGTCGTTAAACCTTTCGTGCATACACTTTCTATGATTCAACTAATGCGCCCTTCTTGATCTCAATGTTAGAAACCGGAAGTTTTCACAAATTTGAGTACATAGTTTCTCCGTTTTATTGTGTGAACTATACCAATCTCTGCTAATATAGTACTCCGAGTCTAAAAATAATCAAGAAATTCTCACTCTGACCCCACATACCGTTTTAGTAGTATCATAATATTTCATTGCTAGGAGGTTAATTTTATTCGTTGGAGGGGGCGGGTTTTTTTTCTGGTTTGCACCCCCGTCAATCACACGAACCGTATCCATAGAATGAGTGTGGACAGAACTTATAGTGACTGATTTACGTGAGAGAGTTGATCTAATCGGTGTCTTTGTCCTTTGATCTGATAGAAAACGGTAAAATACTAAGTCAGTAAAGTTCCAAGTGACCCGTTTCCTAAATTTTACGTTGATCAAAAATTTCTCGATCTCTTAAGTCTTAAACTCTCTTAAATTGTTTGTAGTTCGTCTTACAACCGAGTAAAAAAATTTTTTTAATTAACTAAAATTAACCTCCGATTAATGTTATATCACCACCAAAGACTGTAAGTAACTGTACTTAGTCGGTGTCCACATGTATACAGGGGGTAGTCTTATACTTTAGAGTTAAGGGGACAAAATTAAACTAAGTACTAATATAAAATACTATTTATGTAGTATTTTTGGTCTCATAAGAACATACGTAAGACAGCTTCTCTTAGTCTCTTACGTTTTTAATCGTAACTTTTTAGTCGTAAAATCACATAGACAAGACTTAAGTGTTGAATATACTCATTTCCACTCAAATCTTCAATTCGCTAAAGTGTCTTAGTGTGTGTAATACGATTTCGACCATGACCTTGGATGAACCTACGGATTCGTATAGAGTATATTTGACTATAACTAATGTTTACGTAAGGTATAAACGATGTTCGTCTTTAATATTTTCTTGGACTTTTAGTAATCGACAACGAAGTTCATGTATATAACTTCTCTTCTTTTGCCAAAGGATAAAAGTTAAGCTATACCGAAACTAGGACAGACAAAGAAATAAACTTTCAGACATTCAGTCCGTGAGTCTGTAGACCCCAGACTTGATAGAAAGTTGCTTATACACTTGAGATAATAATTTTATTGTCATTACAAGGGAGATATAATCATTTCTATATGATAAGACTTTTTATCTTTGTTGTATAAAAGACTTACCTACTGTATGGACGAAGACCGTAAAGTTGTCCGAGATATAAACTACGTTTGAGGAGGGACTGTAGTCCTGGTAGAGGTGGAAGTGGGGGTCAGAAACTGTGTCTGTTAAGGACCTCTAGTCGAAGGTCCGGTCTTAGAAAAAAATTTTTATACGTAGTTAAGTCGACATTTCGTATGTCATATTTGTTCCCTTACTACTATAAGTAAGGGAGCCACAATACTTAAGTTTCGGAATCCAATAATACGATTTTTACACCACTTATTCTTGGAGTCCTCGTAATAAGACCCTTACAAAACGACCTCTTTTTCCTTTCGTCTTAAAAGACTTACAATAATGGTAAAAGGAAAAGGTCCCAACAGGAGTCTGTTGAATCAACGGGGGGAGAGAAACAGAACTATTATTCCCTTTTAAACTCGTTGGTGTGATTGGACGTTGGATATGAGAGGAGTCTAAAAATCCTTAACAGACTTCAGAAAAAGATTACAAAGGAAAGGAGGAGAATGACCGATACAAAAGTCCGTACTACGTGTCTATGTGAAATGGAAGTCTCCGTAGGAAGAGGAGGAGAAGTAGTGCTAAGTGACCTAGGAGAGGTACCTGGAGGAGGAAAGATCCACACTATAGGACTTAGAGTCGACGACCAAGGAGAACAAGTCCAACGAGTTGTGACCCGACGACTTGGGTCATCTCACACGTACGTTTCTTTTTGGAAAACAACAATTATGTAGATTGTCGTATTTATATGTATTATGTATCTATATAGACTAGGATTCATTTGGATTGTTGTAAAAGGGTTGTGTTAAGATACGTGAATGAAAATTATTTCAACGAGAAGGGTGTCTCTTCTCAATCGAGGGTCTTCTCAATGGGTCTTTCTGAAACCTTCAATAAAGTTAGATACAACCCTACCTTCATACGTCAGACAACAATTATTCGTCTTCCTCCCTCAGTGACCCGTGTAAAGGTCCCTCAAATTGTCCTATGAGGAGGTCCGTTGTGGTCTGACATTATGTAGACCTAGTCACAAGGAAGGATTCTGTTTGACAGTGGGAAATAGTCGTACCTTCTGGAAATAGTGACGTAGACATGATGAATTGTAGTAAAAGAGTTTTTCTTTGAACACGATTATCTTTTGTAGTTTACCATTCCATGAGTGTTGGTGTCCAAGTAGGTCGACCCTCCTTAGAACTAGACATCCAGGGTTACAACTACGGTGGACGGGTGAGTATAAAGAGGAACTTTCATCTTATAACATTAAATCTTTTACATAAATTCTCATATCGATATAAACTAGTGAAAATACTGGTATACAACTGAAAAAAGAATTACACTTTTATGTAAGTTTTTTTTTGAGACCAATACATACTCACATGTACGTAAAGTTAATGTGGTTTATGTCAGTGAACGTTTCGGTAAACACAGAAAGGATGCGACCGTCTCTTTAGTGGAATTCCATGTGTCCTTCCGACTTAAAAACACTCCTTCAAACTAAAGTGCGGTCTTAAGAGGTAGTACTTCTATAAATCACTTTATGACGATCCTTAAATTTTTGAGTCCTGATAACGAGAACAGTGTGAGGATAAGTGGTCTGGATAAAAGGGGTTGAGGGAACCTTAAGTCAACCTTGTGCTTCTTTCGGAGTCAGAAATGTCGGACTGATACCGCTAAAAGAGTCACAGACACCGACTCCACTCCGACGTATGTCTCGTTGGCCAGGTGAAGAGAGAACCGTGGAATGGTGTTTCGAGCGCTATGTCAGTGTTGGAGTGACGCCAGGCCAAAGATCCGGAAAGGAATTAGCGGGTGGGGCGGGGGACGGGTCCAGGGTGACGGCCGGGGTCTAAGACACGAGACAGCAGTCAAGGTCCCGGGGTTACTTGGTCTATAGAGTTTATCGTGGGGGTTCAGAGGGGGATGGTAGTAGGATGGGGGACGGGAGGAGACGGGTGACGGGAAGGAGAGGTCGGTGGTCCCGTTCTTGATACCGCAGCGCTGTGAACACTCCTCTTTCTACCGATGTAACTTCCGGAAGACGGAGTTTCCGGGGTCTAGCGTGACGGGCTGGACGGGTTTTGAGCGACCGAGGGGGAGTGTATGTGCGTGTGAATTTGAGGTCTGTCCTGTGTAAGCACTTGGATGGACCACTCAGAGTTCATCACTCTTTTTTGGCCCTGACTTATTTGTCTGGGCCAAGTCTGGGTTGCGAGGAGTGTCTTACGAGTCCTTGCGCATACGCGTTGTTCCCCGTACGCGTCGTTCCCCACGCGCGCGCGTGTGTGCTTGTGTGACGCGTACGAGGGACGCAACCCGCACACGGCACGTCCAACTCCAAAAGGGCGGTAACTCCGTCTCAGGACCTTGGCGTCCCAGAAACCTCCTACTCTTTCCCCGAACTCCTGATATAAAAAAAGAAAGGTCACGTCAGAAAGAATACGTAGGTGTGTGACACCACTATCCATCAGGGTCCAATGGGAATCACCTCTTACACAGAGACTTTCTGTCAGTACTCTCTGTATCTATAATACAAAAAATTATAGATAAAAATATGTACGAAACTATTTGGTTAAGGAAGACGAAAACACAAAAGACAGTGTGAGGGTTACCGAAATGAGTGAAGGTACCTTATTCATGTATCTATCTATGGAGACAAAAGTTAAAAAAGAACCCCGTGACGTGTAAATTTAGAGACAAAGGGGCCTGGTGCTGCTATTTCTGTTTCTCCCACAGTTTGTGGTCTTCTGCATTTCTTAGATGAAGGACTCAAGGCTCCAACATGTGCCCTGCACCTTCTCTCCTACCTATACTTGAAAGTAGAGTGAAACCTTCTGGTCCATCATGAGAGACAGAGAGCATCAGTGTACCAGCAAGAGGGATGATAGCATCCATGCTGAATGTCAGCCAAGCAGCAGACATCAGTTATAATCATGGGATTATGAGGCATGGGAATCATGCCTCAACATTGCTCCTCTTGATGGAGGGCAGGACTTAAGAAGGAGAAAGGAACTGGGGCAAAGGAGAGAGGCAGGGAGGGGAAGCTGGAGGACAATGAGAAAGAAAACGAGTGGTTTCATCACATTGCTTGGATTTGGCCCAATTCACCTTGATGAAACGATTGGATTAGGAAATGTGGAATCTGTAACCTATTTCTTTCCTGATATTGGGAAGTTTTGTCTTTAGTTATCTTTTTCTTTTATTCTTGTGGGTGGAAACTAATTAATTCATATTGACCTTTTGAAAGAGCCAGCTTTGGGTTTTGTTGATTATCTATATATTTTTTCTAATATTTGTTCCTATCTCTATTTTCCTTATTTTGCTGACAGTCTCACTACAAAAGGGGTTTAATAAAGTCCCTGAGAGTTTCCCAAGTATAGTGAAATCACTGCTTTCGAATCCCAGTGGACACAGGTATTAAGCGGAAACTTTCTTCCTCTCTTTTTCAACCTCACCCCTTCGTTGGTGGGACGACTAAGGAGGGAGAGGCTGGCTGTCGGTTTGGGTATAGCGGCAGGGAAGCCTTCTGGGCAGTGATTGGCCACCGCGTGATTGCCTGCACTGTGGTCTCAGAACTGGAACTGAGGGCGAGAGGCGCCTGTATACGCATGCGCCTGCGTTGGCGTGCGCGACTTTTCAGAGCATACAATTTTCCTCCAAGTTTTATTGCTTTTCCAGAAGGAGTCTAATAGCTGCCCTGGTTAGTGGCGAGGTTTGGCGCAGTCGCTGGCTGTGCATGGTAATGGCGTTTCAGTCTTGTTCAGCTCTCGCTCAGTCTGGATCCTGTTGTAACGCATGGTCATTCACACAAATGCATGCAATTCATGTCCAGGGAGACGTCCCTGAGTTTGGTGTCTCTCCCTCGAGAATAACCTGTATCTGGCAGCTTGGGATTGTGTATTGCTACGTGTGACAACACGGGTGCTGTTTGGGTACATTTGATCTCCATGAGTCTTTGGGCGGGGTTGTGAGTGATGGTATATTTGATCTGAGTGGATCTTGTGAGCCATAGTACAAAGCCTCTAGGATGTGTGCCTGTATACTGGGATGTGCATCTTTGGAGCTTGCTGGCTTTTCAGTCCCTGGGTGTGAGATCTCTGTGTGGGCGTCTGCACCCCAGAATGTGAGATCACTGAGCTTTCGATTCTGGGTCCGAAGTTGTGATGCCTCTGTGCTGCTTTAAGGATGGGTCAGTCTAACAGTGTAAACTATCAGCTGCTTGGGGATTTATGCACAGGTTGCAAGTTTTTCATTTGTCTAGAAACTTTATCTTAAGATTACATGATGTTCTTGAGTTATTAAAACTTCTGTCTTTCTGTTTAGGGGGTTTTTGTATTAGGTCGGTAAGTGTCCCAGTGGTTTGGGAGTCAGTCTCCGTGATGTGGAGTATCTGTGCAGCTCTCATTTGTTTCTGTCTGGAAGACTTTGGTCTGATTGGAGGGTCTTTGTCACAGTGTGTATGCTTATGGTCCCTGTTGTGTTTGAGGGTCTGAGACTCGAGCTGTGTGCTCTCTGTGCAGAGATTCAGTGAGCTCTTTTTGGGATCTCTGGGTATCTATGAGCTGTTTGGAGTCTTTGTGTTAGATATAAAACCTCTTATGTTCTTGGCTGTGAGGTCTCTGTCCGGGAACTGAGGATTTGGAAACTGGCAGATATGATTCCGAAGGCTGGAACCTGACATGTTGACTGTGTGATCTCAGTTTGTATCATAAATAATACAATGGGGCCAGTGCCCATCTTGGAGGGTACCTGTGCATGTTAGCAATGTGTGTAAAGGGCCTGGCTCCAGACTGTCCTTCAGCAAATGTATTCTGAGCACCTGCCATAGACCTGAACACTATTGGAGGACTTTGGGACAGGACAAAGCCTGGGGACTTCTCTGACAAGAGGCCTCCTGTGATTCAAGTCAAAACCCTCTCATTGGCCAGAAGGTCCAAGGGACCTGGCCCTCATCACTTCTGTCACCCAATCTCCTCGCTCTCCCTCCGTCATGCTGTGCCTGTCCCATTGCCCTCCTCACTGTTTTCATACGCACTACACAGGCTTCTACTCCCCAGTTTTTCCACTGGCCTTACCTCTGTCTAGGATACTTTTCTCCCGGATAGGCATAACTCCTCTAGGCTTTTGCTCAAATCTGAGAATCTTAGAATTTCCCTGACCACTCTTTCTAGATATCATCCCCTCTCTCTATTTCACTGTCCCGATTTAGGGTTAATCATGGCAGTTACAAACACCTGATAAATTACTTGTATTTGGGGACCACATGATCCCAACAGAATGTAAGCGTAAGGAAAAGCTTCACTTTCTCTTTCCTAACACACACAGTTGTGCCTGGCACATACTTTGGAGAGAATGAATGAATGATGGAATGAACAAACAAATTTAAATTTGTTGAGAGAGGCATAGCTAGACAGGCTGAGGATTCTGCTAGGAAACATATTCAGGGATGACAAGGTGGTGACGAAGCCATGGTCTTTATCTCACCTACGTGATGGTGTCCTTGGGTTCCCTCGGAGATGACCCCTTTCCTAACAGAATGGAAGGTCCTGCTGTCTCTTCCACATATTACTCGCAGTCAACGACAGAGGGCTTTTCCACGCCAGGCCTTCAGATCGCAGTCGGAAGCTTTACTTATCTTGCCCCTTGGGGGACTGCAGCTGGCTTTCCCCCACGAGACCTATTCTGTATTGAACAGGAAAGCACAAACAAGCACAATGCCCAGCATAGATAAAATGCTTTCAATGTTCTCTGTTACGACAGTGATCCCCATAGAGATGTAACCTTCAGCTTATGAAGACTTTTTTCTGAGTCCAAAATTGCCGCCATCTGTGGGGGTTTTCACCCTAACCTTCCCCTTCTGCCCTTTGCGGATCCTCCTGGAATGGTCCACAGGCATCTACATCTGCTGTTCCCCAATGCCACCAGCAAGGGGCGCGCGAGATGAAACAGTTCTGTCCTGGGATGTACCACTGAGGGGTAGCGGTAAGACCACCCACTCTGAAAGGTGCCATTGGGAGAGGGCGTGTGACAACAGAGACAGGCTCCCCTTACACGTTTCCGGGGGGTTTATCAAGACTCTAAAGTACGGGACCCTGTCTCTACACGTTTGTCAAGTCTGACGAGTAGGACCTGTGGTTGGGGTTTGTCGAGATTATCCAGTGTAGACTCCTGTGTCTAAGTGAAGTCGAGTCTTTACGGTTGACACCGGAGTCTACTTAATCCTAGGGATTCTCTTTGTCGGAACGAGTGTCGGTCAAGATGTCCCAATTGAACATTGGAGACACCAAGGACGTACTGTGACGTAAGACTTCCTTAAGACCCTCTTTTTTGTCCTTCTCCGTGTGACACGAAACCTGTTTGACCGGGAGTAAATCAGTGTGTCGATGGAGTCCTTTTCCAAGTCACTGGGGCCTAAGAACGGGGTGTCCGTTTTCGTACTTTTACTAATTGAACGCGATAGACTAGAGACACAAAGTGTCATTAGTAAACGGTCGTAAGTACGATCTGAAGTACATAAAGGATCCGTTTTTAGTATAACAGAAGTGACGATGGAGGAGTCTCGTCACCAGAGTCTCGATTGCCTCCTCGACACAGGGCCCGATATCAGGGGTCCTCCGGGGTTTAGGTTGAATTTGAGTGTTGAGAAGACACCATACCAAAAGAAATTCACCGGTGATGAGACCGATTGTCGAGGGTAAATGGAGTCTCCGAAGTGTCGGGAGGGGGTCTCGGATGTCAGACGTTGGACCCTGTGTCTCCGTGGTGTAGAAACGGAGACCCGATGACTCACCCGTAAACGTGACTCAGAGCAGTTGTAGTTCCCTCTTTCCGGAGGTCAGAACGTTAAGGACGTCGGACGTCAGTGGTCGTACAGTAGGACTCCTTCCGTCCAAGTAAGGTCCCCGCACCACACGGAATCCTCGACTCCCCAAGACTTTAACTAAAGAGTACAGACCCAGGACTCTTACCGGGATTGGGGTGGGACCAGTTGAGACCAGTACCATTGAAACATAGGACGGGGTACCCTCCAAATTTCACTTGCGGTCTAGGTGTCTTCTTCGAGGTCCCTGGACCAGGAGAGATAGTGTCGTGGGTGAGACTTGATGACTTAAGACCTCTCTCCTCTCCCAAAGGGAAGTGACACGGATACTGTTGAGGGAATGTAGGGAGATTAGTGGAGACAGTAAAAGGTCTCAGACAGAGGACCCCTGTCGACGGAGTTAAGGAGAGAGAGGGGATTAAGGGTGAAGAGGGGAGGGGAAGGTGGTCCAGAGGGGAGGGGTGAGTCCCCGGAGAAATCGGGGAGGGGGTCGGGATGAGTGTCCCGGAGTGGGGTAAACACAGGAGAGTGGGTCGTGGGTACGATGGAGTCTTCTAGGGGAGTTCTGGGACGGACGAGGGACGTAAGACGTCCTGTGGACAGAGGGCGGGTGTGTGTCCAGACAGTATTTCAGGGACACTCACGGCTTGACTTTTTAGACAAGTCTTAGGTCTATTTTAAGTCTGGGTCTGGTCATCGGACCCCGTCAAGGACGCCCCGACCATCCTTTTCCTCTCCCAGAGGCTCTCCTCGTAGACCAGAGTCTCAGGACGTCCCCACTTTCCCAAAAGAAGTTCCCAGGATCACTTCTACTTCACTTTACCGTGGAATATTCACGAATACGTATGTACGGTTCACACACGGTTAAGAGAACTCAGTACTGAAGGTCCGAGGAGACAAGTACCGTAAGAGGTCCGTTCTTATGACCTTACCTAACGGTAAAGGAGGAGGTCCCCTAGAACGACTAGGTCCCTAGTTTGGGGGTAAAGGACGTAGTGGATGTGACAGTTCGCTTATGAAAGGGTGACTCGGTGGACCCATCGGGGTTGTAATCAACTCTCAATTAGATTATAACACAAGAGTGATGTGTGTATGTGTCAGATTGTATTTTGTTTTGATTTCCCTGTGTTCCTTTCGAATCCCCCACAACCTATACAGATAATGAAACTAACACCACTATTATCATAGTGACAAACGTATACAGGTTTGAGCAGTTTAACATGTGTAATTTATATATGGTAAACGACATATAGTTAAGATAACGTTATTTCTACACATTTTTTTCTCTCGTCTTTTTACAAGAGGGGTTTTAAAATGAATGTATTTTACTCTTGTAAAGAACTTTTTATGACCGCTCGTTTCAAGTGAGTTTTTCATTACTTCTACTTATGGAAATATAGATAATTCATTCGAGTACGCACACGTACGATTCAGTGAAGGTAGTACAGACTGAGAAATGCTAGGATACCTGGTATCAGGTGTTCCGAGAAGACAGGGACCCTAAGAGGTCCATTCTCATGACCTCACCCAACGGTCCCGGAGGAGGTCCCCTAGAAAGACTGGGTCCCTAACCTGGACTGAGAGAGTACGTAACCGTCCGTCCAAGAAGTGGAGATCGTGGTGGACCCTTCAGGGTTCCTTCAATTAAGGAAACAGAGTATAATACTCCAGTGACAATGGTCTATTGTATGTCGGAACAGTATGAAAAGGGGTTAACATTTCGTCAGGGGAGAAGGTAGAAACCAAGATTGAACGAAGAACTGGGCGTATGTCAAAAGAGTCCTCTGTCCAGCTCCTCAGACCATGAGGGGAGACAAATTCTTAAAAGATGTCAAACAACACTAGGTGCGTCAGTCAGAATCGCATCAGTTACTACGTCTTAATCTACAAAAAGAGCTTAAGGGGAACGAAAGAGGTGCTAGATTACTTACAACCGTTAAACTGGAAACCAAGGAGACGGAGGAACTTTGGATTCGAGACATAGACCTTCAAGAACCAAGTGCATGACAACTTCGGATCGAACTTCCTCAAAAGATTGGTGCTCCGAAGTCTTTAACCCCTGTTAGATTCACCTCTTCGAATCCTTTAACCTACCACACTTCCTTCGGACTATTCTCTCTGTTCTTTTCCTTCGATATGAAAGCAACAACGATCGTTCCACCTGTCCCCTATCTGGTACGGAACTTCAGGAACACATCCTCCCATCGTAATAGATCTTTCTGTGTCTTTAAAGACTTTGACATTCTCTTCCTCCCTCTCCCGTCCTTCTCCCTCTATCTGTGGAACTCACCCCCATTCTCTGGTCAATCCTCCCCACAACTCTTAATTTACCTCCCTCCGAAACCTGGTCTCGTCTACACCACCTGTACCCATTTTCATCTGTGTAATCTGTAAATACTTCTGCCTGTCTTGAGTCGTTCTTAAACCTGAACTCCACTCCCTCTGCCTTAGCATGTGTACCAATTCTGGTTCAAACACACAAGACAGTATTCTCATGTTTTGACAGTACCCCTTAGGATCTTCAACCGGTCCAGACCCTTCTTAAGGTTTTATGCTAAAAATACAAAAACTCGAGTACCAGATCTACCTATGTTATTGGTTATAACTTTATGAATTTACAAGGAAAAGGAAAGTTTTTTTCATAACTCCATATTAAACACATGTTATTTTCGGTTGTGAAATTTCGTAATGTCAAAGATCTCAAAACTGTTTACATATGTCACCACATTTACGATGGTGTTATTTTTACATTTTTTACCGGGTAGTAAGCTTTTACGAGGGAACCCCATAAACGGTAGTCTGAGGAAGGAGGTGAGGATATGTGACCGTTGGTGTCTATGTAAAGACACACTTATCAACACGGAAAAGGTCTTTAGGTAACTGTACTTTAGTATATTATACATCGGAAGACACAGAGTAAAGAGTGTCAAATACGTGTCGACTCTGTGTAGGAACGACAACATACGTAATCATCGAGAAAATAATAATAATAATAATAATAATGGTACGTCATAAGGAAACATGTCCATATGAGAAAAAAAAGAATGAGAAAACGAAAAGAAAGTAGACATATGGTCAATAACTTATCGACCCAACAAAGACGTACACCAATAATCCTTATAAACTCATGTCCGGTAACACACTCGTACAAAAGTAAAGAGAACCCATTTTAACAGATCCTCATCTTAACGACCCAGTATATTCAGAAGGGTCCACCGCGATCACCATTTCTTGGGTGGACGGTTACGTCCTCTGAGTCCTAGAGACCCAGACTTTTTAGGGGACCTCATCCTTTACCGTTGGGCGAGGTCATAAGAATAGACCTTTTAAGGTACCTGTCCCCAGGACCGTCCATGTCAGGTACCCCGGGGTTTCTCAACTTATGTTGACTCGTTGACTTGTGTGTGTGTGTGTGTGTGTGTGTGTGTGTGCATGCACCATTAAATGTATAGAATCTGAGATTTGACACAGGAGACATCTGTTGTATGTCCACCTAGAACAAAAGTACAAAAAATTTTTATAAATTAAAATAAATATATATATATATAAAAATAAAATGACTAGAACAAAAATAAAAATTTGACCAGAGAGTTACAGACGGAACACCAGTATAACAAAATAGATAAGTGTAAATTACAACTATGTCTGAATGTAGACGGTGATATAAAAAGACAGAGTACAGTAAAACAAGATACCAGGAGTACAATGACGAAAGAAAACGTAATTTACCCATAAAAGATCACATCGTAGAATTTAAGAAATGACTAAAAAGGTGATACAAATTCAATAAAGGAATCGATATCCGATGGTATTTGTTGAAGTCAGGTCAAGTCAGCGATTCAGCACAGACTGAGAAACACTGAGGCACCGTACGTCGTGTCGTCCCGAGGGACAGGTAGTGGTTGAGGGTCTCCAACGAGTTTGAGTACAGGTAGTTCAGTCACTTCTTCGATGGGGTGACTGAAACAAGAACCACTACGAAGGATTCCGGGTGAACTGAAGTGTGAGGTCCTACAGACTGAGGTCCACTCACTAGCACCAATAGACCCAGTAATTCTAGAAGAAAAACATATCAAGAAGACACATAAGATCCTACCCTTTTGACTCCGGGTCCCGTCTTTACATTTCGCTTCTGTCCCTAGTTCTGGTAGGGGTACCTTTTCTTTACGTTTTTTCGTTTTACCGACAGACCCCTCCGGAATGTTTATCGACACTTTTCCTCTCTCCACTTTTCGTTTCCTCTTTTCCTTTCTATATTCGTAGACTTACGTCTCAAGGTTTCTTATCGTTCTTCTCTATTCTTTCGGAAGAAGTCACTAGTTACGTTTCTTTATCTCCTTTTCTTGTCTTACCCTTGCTGATCTCTAGAGAAGTTCTGTTAATCTCTATGGTTCCCTTGTAAAGCACGTTTCTACCCGAACTATTTCCTATCTTTACCATACCTGGATTGTCTTCGTCTTCTATAATTCTTCTCCACCGTTCTTATGTGTCTTGACATGTTTTTTCTAGAAGTGCTGGGTCTATTAGTACTACTACACTAGTGATTAGATCTCGGTCTGTAGAACCTTTCACTTCAGTTCACCCGGAATCTTTCGTAGTGATACTCGTTTCGATCACCTCCACTACCTTGAGGTGACCTCGATAAAGTTTAGGACTTTCTACTACGACACTTTCACGACGTGAGTTATACGGTCGTTTAAACCTTTTGAGTCGTCACCGGTGTCCTGACCTTTTCCAGTCAAAAGTAAGGTTAGGATTTCTTTCCGTTACGGTTTCTTACGAGTTTCATGGCGTGTTAACGTGAGTAGAGTGTGCGATCATTTCATTACGAGTTTTAAGAGGTTCGGTCCGAAGTCTTTATGTACTTGGCACTTGAGGGACTACAAGTTCGACCAAAATCTTTTCCGTCTCCTTGGTCTCTAGTTTAACGTTTATAGGCGACCTAGTACCTTTTTCGTTCTCTCAAGGTCTTTTTGTAGATAAAGACGAAATAACTGATACGGTTTCGGAAACTGACACACCTAGTGTTATTTGACACCTTTTAAGACTCTCTCTACACTTATGGTCTGGTGGACTGGACGGAGAACTCTTTAGTCATACGTCCAGTCCTTCGTTGTCAATCTTGACCTGTACCTTGTTGTCTGACCAAGGTTTATCCTTTTCCGACATCTAACAGTGGGACCAATAAATTGAATATACGTCTCATGTAGTACTCTTTGCGACCTGACCTTCTTTGTGTTCGACCTTAGGTCTAACGGTCCTCTTTATAGTTATTGGAGTCTATACGTCTACTGTGGTGGGAACACC
>SJYO01038709.1:18059918-18136722 GCA_006410555.1 Capra ibex | reverse complement strand
TTGTAAGTCTTTTGCTTTTAGTACCGTAGGCCAGGGTAGTGAAGTACCCTTTATCTACCCCTTTGTCACCTTTGTGACAGTCTGAAATAAACCCCCCCCCCCGCCCACCCGAGGTTTTAGTGACACCTACCACTGACGTCGGTACTTTAATTTTCTGCAAAGGAGGAACCTTCTTTTCAATACTGGTTGGATCTATCATATAAGTTTTCGTCTCTGTAATGAAACGGTTGATTCCAGACAGATCAGTTCCGATACCAAAAACGACACCAGTACATACCTACACTCTCAACCTGACACTTCTTCCGACTCGCGGGTTCTTAACTACGAAAACTTGACACTACAACCTCTTCTGAGAACTCTCAGGGAACCTCACGTTCCTCTAGGTTGGTCAGGTAAGACTTCCTCTAGTTGGGACCCTAAAGAAACCTTCCTTACTACGATTTCGACTTCGAGGTCATGAAAACGGTGGAGTACGCTTCCCAACTGAGTAACCTTTTCTGACTACGACCCTCCCTAACCCCCGTCCTCCTCTTCCCCTGCTGACTCCTACTCTACAGACCTACCGTAGTACCTGAGCTACCTGCACTCAGACTCACTTGAGGCCCTCAACCACTACCTGACCCTCCGGACCGCACGACGTTAAATACCCCAGCGTTTCTCAGTCTGTGCTGACTCACTCACTTGACTTGACTTACTCTATATCTTTGGAATGGGGATATAACGAGATAAGGTTAAAAATAGAAAAGGAGTGCAACAGTGTTTATCATCTAGATATGTCTCATGTAGGGTAATTATGTGAGTAGTAATAACATAATGATATTACAATACAGATACTTTTCGACTTTGTTCCGTCTTATAGTCCATATATAAATGTTGCAGACAAGATAATTGGAAGAAACAGTACTAAAGACTATGAAACATATACAAGTACACCTAAACTGTGGTAGGACAGAACAAAGGAATGGATTATGTTGAAACAAGGGTTGGTGGAGGAAACACGACAATGACGTTTATATAATGTAAGGTATACAATAACTGGGTTGTTATTAACCCGAAAAGACCACCGAATTTGTCATTTCTTAGACGGACGTTACGTCCTCTGAGCCCAAGTTAGGGAGTCAGTCCTTCTAGGGGACCTCTTCCCTCACCGATTGGTGAGGCCATAAGAACGGACCTCTTAGGGTCTTAGGGTACCTGTCTCCTCGGATGTCTCCGCCCGATGTCATTGCACCAACGGTGCTCAGTCTGTGCTGACTCGTTGATGGTGTAAGTGTTATTAAATACACTATAACGAAATCTGTCAACGAAAAAAAGAATAAATAAATAAATAAAAATAAAATGAAATGTTATGACATAACCAAAACGGTATGTAGTTGTACTTAGGTGGTACCCACATGTGCACAAGGGTAAGGACTTGGGGGGAGGGTGGAGGAAGGGGTATGGTAGAGAGACCCAGTAGGGTCACGTGGTCGGGGTTCGTAGGACATGGATCTGACTTGGATCTGACCGTTAAGTAAAGAATATACTATAATATGCACAAAGTTACGGAAAGAGGATTTAGAAAAATTTACGTCCTTCTTTCCGCACTTTTACTTGAGTATTTCATAAAAAGAAATGTATTAATGGAACTGGACACGAGAAACAAAAAAGTGTACCTAAGATTAATTGTAGACTTAAGTGAATAACGTCGGACTTCCTGAAGGAAATCAAAAAAAGAACATTCGGTCAAGATGGTTGTTTAAGGGACTCCACAAAACAAAACAAAACAAAAACATTAAACCCTTACGGAAATAAAACAAAAGTAAAGACAAAAAAACTTGGTGAAATAACACCATACAAACTGTCCATTTGTCGACATGTGTGTGGACACTTTAGTAGTGGTCGAAGTTATATGTTTTAAGTTGACAAAAAGATATGATCACCACTTATAAGGATTATTCATTCTTTTAAGGTCAATATTATCTTATTTTTATTGTTATATGAATCCTCAATTAAATTGGTCCCTCCACATTCTAAACATGTGACTTTTACTGATTTGTGTCAACTTTCTTTAATTACTTTTACCTTTGTTTACCAACGACTGATAGTTACCCGCGATCTTAAATGGGATCTTTTAACCACAGTAACATGTGTGTAGAGACTCGTACACCCTTATAAAGGGACTCCGTGTAAGTGTCGTCACTCTGACGACCTAGTTTCTGAAGGAACCGATTTGTCTGTAGAGATATCTCGCGGATGATACACGTACACGGATTGCGACAAGATTTGGGGTTCCTCCGTAGTGTCTTATCCTGACTGTGAACAGGGAGAAAGCACTTCCGTTTACGACGACTCCCACTCCCGTCCTACCTTACGTTTGAGATTACCCACGACGGTGTCTGGGGACGTTTCCACAAAATGGTCAAATGGGACCGGAGTCACCTCGTTCCCTCACTTACACGAAAATGACCGTAGAACCGTGGTAAACATCCCACCCTTCAGATCCGTTCTCCGACCTGAGGAATACAGGTCAAGGGATCTTCTCGAAGTTCAGGTGTTGATCCTTACTAGGTGCATCCCTAAAGTCCCCTGCACTTATGCGATCCACAGGTATGCGGATCCAACACTGTAGTGTTTCACATAAACTGTTTCGTACCCTCCATAGACTGGGAAACCACCGAGACGTGGGACTCACACGGTAGAGACTGGACCTCTATTCAGACACTCGGTCCCTAACTCCCACGACTTTGGAAATCCCCAAAGGATACAGAACCCGACACTTGAAACCCCAAACATCCTACACCCCATGGTACCAGAATCCAGAGAAACACCACCGACGTACCTTGTAACACTTTCTCGACATACGCAAGTGGTATGGTCACGAGACACGTCAACCACACTACCACAGGACACCACACTCGACACACTAACGTTGAAGACACAGGTCCCACACTCCAGAGACTCGACAGTCCCAAAGGGGAACCGTCGAATACTTCAACGATTTTACGTACAACCGGACATAAGTTTAAAGTAGAGTCGAGTAAAGCACACAGAATGGAGTGAATAGTTCAGAGGTCCTCAAAGTCAAACCACCTAACAAACTACAACCCACAGGTCACGTCACTCCAGACGATCGACGGCAAAGGAGCCAGGTATAGACCGGCTCTCATAGTAACTTTAAACCCAAAACACTGGGTATCACACTCCAGGGACCCCCATAAACACTCAGACCTAGGTCCGAGACTACGACGTGTCGACCACCCTCTGGTCCCAGGGTCTCCCTCCAACGAGACAGAAACCAAGACACGACGTCCCTAACTTTGGGACTCGGTGAACCCGTAAATACAGAGTTTACTCTATGAAACAGTGAACGGTCCGAAGTCTGTACTCCGCAAACACTGGAGGACTACAGGGGTAGACTGTCGACAGATCTTTCTTTCACTCTCCAACTAACTAGACTTAACTGACACTTGAGCAGGTGACGACGAAGGTGGTTGGTCCGAAGGAACAGATCTGGCAACTCCATACCCCAACGGAAGGAACTCCGGGAGGCACCCCCGGTCAAAGAACGATGAGAAAACTTCTAGAGGGAGTCAGTGTCGCCACCTTTACGGTAACACCTCCTGCTCAAAAAAGACACTGAGACTGTTTTACGTCGTCCCTGTAGGACGACAAAGGATTATATAGGAGACACACTGTATTTCGACGGGGAGTAAGGTAGAATTGAATAAGGGTTTGGACGTCTTGTAGTAGTGGAGGTGTCGTTTCGACAGTCGATCCTTGTGGAGACATGTGGGTGGGGACCCTTTGGAAGGAACAGTACCTGTACAGACGAAAGGGGTTTGGACGGAGACGAAGACTCGGGACGAGAGACCACTCCGGGGAACCGAGTCGACAGACCACGGGACTTCAGACCCCTTCGGAAGGTTGGACTCTTCCCGTCCCCTTGACCTCCAGTGTGGGGTTCCCCTTTTGCTGATCCGGTAAGATAGAAAAGGGTCGTAAAGGACAATAAGGTTTTACATTTACTTACGGACAATCGGAGAGGAAGCGTTTTCATTAACTTTAGAAGGACGTCAACACACAGTCCGTCCTCACGTAACTTGTGTGACCCTCGTTCAGTGGACTTACAACCCCCACCCACGTACCCACTAGTCAGGACACACTGAGAGACACTGTAGTACCAGAAGTCGGACGACCCGAGAAGACAGGTACCCTAAAAGGTCCGTTCTTATGTCCTCACCCAAGGGTAAAGGAGAGGGACTCTTAGAAGAGTTAGGTCCCCAGATTGGGTACAGGAAAACAGAGGATGTTACCGTCCGTGACACGGTGGACCCTTCACGAAACCCCCGACCCCCGTCCGTCCCTCACACACCTTTTGAAGGAAAACAAAAAACTTTATCTTTTGAACTGTTCACTCTTATTCTTTCCCCCTTTTTGTTGATGATGTGGACGACTTTCACTTTCAGCGAGTCAGTACAGACTGAGAAACGCTGGGGTACCAGATATGTCATGTACCTTAAGAGGTCCGGTCTTATGACCTCACCCATCGGAAAGGGAAGAGGTCACGTAGAAGGGTTGGGTCCCTAGTTTGGGGTCAGAGACGTAACGTCCGTCTAAGAAATGGTGCACTCGGTATTACCTTCGGGTTCTTATGACCTCACCCATCGGATAGGGAAGAGGTCGTCTAGAAGAGCTGGGTCGTAACTCGGTCCCACAGGACGTAACGTCCGTCTAAGAAATGGTCGGCTCGATAGTCCCTAACTTTGTAAAGTGTAACAACAACAAGTCATCGAGTCAGTACAGGTTGGAGTACCTGACGTGGTACGGTCCGAAGGGGTAGGAAGTGATGTAGGGTCTCAAACGAGTTTGGGTACAGGTAACTCCGTCACTAAGGTAGGTTGGTGAAGTAGAAGACAGACGGGAAGAGGAGGACGGGAGTTAGAAGGGGTCGCAGTCCCTGAAAAGTTGACTCAGTTGGGAAGCGTAGTCCATCGGTTTCATAACGACGAAGTCGAAGTCGTAGTCAGGAAGGTTACTTATAAGTCCTGACTAAAGGAAATACTACCTGACCAAACTAGAGGAACGTCAGGTTCCCTGAGAGTTCTCAGAAGAGGTTGTGGTGTCAAGTCTTCGTAGTTAAGAAGTCATGAGTCGAAAGAAATATCAGGTTCAGAGTGTAGGTATGTACTGATGACCTCTCTAGTATCGAAACTGATCTACCTGGAAACAACCGTTCCATTATAGAGACGAAAAAGTATACGACAGATCAAACCAGTATCGAAAAGAAGTTCTTTGATCGGAGAACATTAAAGTACCGACATCAGTGGTAGACGTCACTAAAACCTCGGGTTCTCCTATTTCAGAGAGTAACAAAGGTAACAAAGAGGTAGTTTAACGGTACTTCACTGCCCTGATCTACAGTACTACGATCAAAAGACTTACAACTCAAAATTCGGTTGAAAAAGTGAAAGGAGAAAGTGAAAGTAGTTCTCCGAGAAGTCAAGAAGAAACGAAAGACGGTATTTCCACCGTAGTAGACGAACTAGACTCCAATAACTATAAAGAGGACCATCAGAACTAAGGTCGAACACGAAGTGGGTCGGGTCGTAAAGCGTACTATGAGACGCATATTCAATTTAATCGTCCCACTGCTATTTCTTGGAACTGCCTGAGTAAAGGGAGAAACCTTGGTCAGATGACAAGGGGTAGGTCAAGACAATGAAGAACTGGACGTATGTCTAAAGAGTCCTCCGTCCATTCCACCAGACCATCAGGGTAGATAAATTCTTAAAAGGTGTCAAACAACACTAGGTGTCTCAGTTTCCTAAACCACATCAGTTATTTCGTCTTCATCTATAAAAAAGACCTTAAGAGAACGGAAAAGTCACTAGGTCGTCTACAACCGTTAAACTAGAGACCAAGGAGACGGAAAAGATTTAGGTCGAACTTGTGGACCCTCAAATGTCAAGTGTATCACAACTTCTGAGCGAACCTCTTAAAACTCGTAATAAAATGATCGCACACTCTACTCACGTTAACACGTCATCAAACTCGTCGGTGACGACTCAAAAGGTTTAAACGACCGTATAACTGACGTCGTGAAATTGTCGTAGTAGAAAATCACAATCTTTATCGAGTCGACCTTAAAGTAGTAGAGGCGATCGAAAGAAACATCACTACGAAGGATTCCGGGTGAACTGAGACGTAAGGTCTTATAGACCGAGATCCACTCACTGGTGTGACAGCACCAATAGACCCAGTACTTCTAGTAAAAACATATCAAAAAGACACATAAGATCGGTGGAGAAGAATTATAACAATACGGGTCTCAGACTCAGGGGTTTTGACTCTCTTATTCTACAGGTGTCGTTACGTTTTCGTACTTCCCCAAAATAAAGATCGAGTTCGATCCCGAGGGCGGTGTAGGTTGCGTCACCTCACCTCGTTCCTCGGGGCTCGGGTCTAAATGTCGTCATAAATATTCAAAATCTTGTCTCTCAACCGTTCCCGACTAACCGACGTCCTCAAAGGATCATAAATGATTAACCGATTAGAAATAACCGACGTCCCCAAAGGACCATAAATGATTAACCGATAACCGACGTCCCCCTACAGAAAATACAGGACTATTTGAGTTTGGTCCAATACCCCTCATACGACTAATCTGTTCAGGACCGTAGGCGTCCCTACTGGTGTGACCCGTTACTGAGTCGGAAAGGGCACTCAGGATGGAATCAGGGACTTCGGATAGTACCGTAAACAATCCAGGGTTGTAAGGGGGGACAGGAAACTAGTACCTCTCCTTAGGAGGAGAAGTAAGACTCTGTAACGGACTATAACAACAGAGTCGTAGTAGTGAACTTGACATGACTATACAAGAAAAATGGTTCCAGGTTCCAGACTCTTATTTAGACCGGTGGTTCATAACCCCCCTAAGGTCATCAGCTTAACTCATGGAGTACCCAATCAGGTAATGCTTCGTAGGTCCACTAGAATCCTCCAACTACACCCAATCGTGGTCGTCAAGGCATCACCTCTTCCTCCCGGTGGTTGTCCTCTCAGTCCCCCTAAATAGACCCCGGTCGACTACCTGCTCGAAGTAAAAATTCCCCAACCACCCTACGCCGCAACGGAAGGTAAGAAAAACCCGGAAAAGAACAAGGAGACCCCACCGTGTTGCGTGCTCCAACGTCACGTGGGTCCCAGGTTAAGACAGGTGGAAATCCCGTCACCCCCACCATTCCTCTTGTTGTATCCCCGGGAAGGTAGAACCGAGATTCCAAAAACTGACCACAGAGAATTGGGTCTGGGTTAGAGGGCCCCGGTATAGTACCCTGCCCTAACAAGGAAATGAGACCGGGAGTACTTGAAGAGCATAGTCACTGGTCTATACAAATACGTGAAATGAATTTCGGTCGTAGAGAACAACCTTGCACGTATCACTCTCTCTACCAAATCAGAAAGGGAGTTTGTGACTTGTTTACCCCCCACCTGAAGGTATATGTTAAAGTTTCCCTCAGTTGGATCAAATATCCCCTATAACGCACGGGTTTTTTCGTGTTTCCCTTCCTCCCAATGGATCAGGGGCGGTCAGAGATAACGGTCGAAACAATTTCAAAGAAAATCCCAGGCTAAGTAAGAAAGATGAACAGGACTCGAGACCCCTGACATGAGCGTTACATCGAAGGTAAACCAAGGGTCCCGACTCTGGTCAGGAAATTGTTAAAACGAGTGTTTACGTCCAGGTAATAGTCTCGATTATCTACGGTCGTCGGGTTTGGATCCATAATAGAGAAGATCCTCGAAGAATCGGTGATAATAACGATAGAGGAAAAATCACCCCATTCGAAGATGGGTGGGTCTTTTACATAGTTGGTTTTGATTGTCCATTACTATCGGTATGAACGGACCGGAATGGAGACATTTTAGATAGAGGGTTACGACAGGGTCGGAAAGGGGAACCATGGAAAATGGGCACACGACAGAAAAAGGACCAGAGTAGTAGACCGTACGGAATGTCCGTGCCTGATACAGAACATATCAACGGAAAACAGTCCCTTTGGCGTCTGCGCGGCAGACATTCTCACGATCTCAGAAAAAGAGAGGGTCTACCCACCAGTCTACATCTACGCACGTTTCCACAACTGGGTTCAATCGGCCTTCGTTGTTCAACAGTAAAACCAGAACTATGGTAGGCAAAAACGGGAGGCCTGTCAACCGTAAGAGAACTTAGATCGAATCTAACCTTCTCCTTATGAGTCCCCAGCCCCCGTCCCAAGGGTAAGGGCCCCCACCGTTAGGGTGTCAGTTATACCCCCAAAATGTCAGAGACTCCCGACGAACTCTTAGGGAAGTTACCGTACCCTTCACATCTGGTCCTCGACAACAGGTATGCAATTGAACAGCCGTAGTACCTGTTCCTCTCGTCGCCGGCGTTACTATGCCTCTGTCCCGCCGGTAGGTCGTCGATGGCCCAGGTCGGCAAATCTCTCCATACGGTGTCCGGCGGAGGTTCCAGGGGTAACGACACAGTCCTGAGGGAAAGGGTGAGGGACGAAAAGTAGGTGTTTGTCAACTTTACCGAATCGCCCCAGTCCCTCTCGATCCCGGCCCCGAAGATCGTTACGGGCGGCCTCAAGGACTTTGCGGGTGGAGTAACCGAGTCAGGTTCAAGTCAAGAATAAAAGAGATGAAGGAAGTATATCTCCGGCCCGGAAAAGTCGTTTGGGGTCCTAGGTATCGAACGTCATGGGTTGTCAGGGATTCTTGAGGGAGTGAACGGCTCCTCAGCAACCGAGCCCCTAGACATTTTGTCAGAGAAAGTATCGGACTCAGTTGGTAGAAACGGGGACAAAATAAAACATGGGGTTCATTTGCTGAAGGACAAATCGTTAAACCCGGAAGAAACGTGAGCGGGCCATGGGGTTACAGGGGTTTCAGACTTTCTCCAGCGGACACCGGAGATCCGTATGGAGGAACCATCATTGCCGGTCGTACTCCAGTAGGTGTATAACGTTATCCTGTTGCAACCCCACCGATCAGGCCATGAGTGTCTCCAGGAGCGGATCTCGGAGCAACTTGTTGCAGCCGCTCAAAAATTTAGGGACACCTTCCGCTCAGGTCCAGTCGACAGGATGTCAAACTGACAGAAGCAGTCAGGTAAGCTTACGCTTCTAGAGAGCCGAGACTCCCCGGTCTCCGTTTGACTTTTTTCCGTAGAAAATTCAGGTTCTAACATATGGTCTACATCAGACCACCGTTCGGCGAGTCCTCCCACATACCCAATCCCTGTCACCCTACTTACAGTGAGTGGACAAACAACTGAAGTGCTTCTAGAACCTACCCAGATTTCAGGCAAGGGGGCCCGAAAAAGTGTCCGTCGTCCCCTCATAAGGTACCCGTGGTCGTGAAAAATTCTTAGGGATGGAAGTCCTCCACGACATACACACCGCACTAAGGAACGGCCCGGAGGACTGAGTACCCCATGACGAAATAGAAGTGTCCCCATCGTAAACGAAAATTAAGTTGTTACTACCCTCCAGAAACAAAACGGTCAGGATGAGGACGGTAGAGCCGGGTCCGGTCTCCCATAAAAACCTAGATAACATCGTATCGGTCCAGGTGTCGACGTCCCCCAAAACCACTTATATCAGACATAAGTAGAGAGTCACGGTCCCTATTTTGTACTTAACCAACAGGTTCGGGCAGACACTGACTATAGGGAGGTCTCAGTTTCACTTAAATGTGTGACTGAAACCTGTTATCCAGAGAAGGATTACTTCCCCGGTCTGTAAGGTCCTAGTGGTCTTTACTCACCCTGTGGGCAACCCGAGGGTTCAGGTGAAAAGCAAATCATCAGGTCATTATAGAAAAACAGGACCACCGAGGGACCTGGTTCGATCAGAAGAACCTGTAGCCGGGCTTAAAAACTAACTCCTGGCTCATAACCCGAGGGCATAGGTGGTACTTCGACTGGCCAAAGGGGAGGTGTAATTATCAATGGGTCCTGAGCCCCTCCCCACGGACCGGGACTGGGGGGATTAGTGATAGAAGAGGACGTATATTTTACACCCATGGGCTCCCTCTGAGAAGAAAAGAATGTACATCCCTTGTTCCATATTTCTTCCAACTCTTCACGAACGTTTGCTCTGAGAGTTGGTCCCGACTTGTAAGAACGTTTGCTCTACAAGACGGGTCACATCCCTTGATCCAAATTCCTTCCAACTTTTCACGAACGCTTGCTCTGAGAGTTGGTCCCGACTTGTAAGAACGTTTGCTCTACAAGTCGATTCTTAGGACAAACAAGGGTACCCTTTTCTTGTAACGAACGTGTGTTCCTACAAAGAGACTAAGGAGTTTTCCTTGTCTGGGACCCTGTTTTGCCTAAGATTCAACTATTCCTTCAAGGGGTTTTGTTTCAGAATCGACGTCATTTATTCGGTTCCATTTCCAATAGAGCGGGACGCGGACGCGTGACATATCAGAGACTTAGTATCACGAACCGTCGAACGGGACATCCAACAACATGTTCCCTATATTTTATTTCGTCGACATTTTTCGTTCACAATTTTATATTTCTAAATTTGGTGAGACGTCACAACCACAAAGTAAGGCAGCGACCGTGAATGTCAGGAAAAAAAAAGTCCAAAGAGAACCCCGTGAGTAAAAAGGTCACGGGATCGAGAAACGTTATCCGCGCAACCAGAGAGAAATCCCAGCTAGACCGACCTAAGAGGGGAGGAAAGTCGACCCACAGAGCTCAGAAGGCCCTTAGTCCAAGGTCAGAACAGGGGCGTTTCTTTTAAACTCGGTCGAGAAAGACTAAAGAAGCCAAAAGGAATCGAGATTTAAGGGAAAGGAGGGTAGATTAAGCAAGGAGGGAGAGGAGTCCCCAGAGAGACAATAATTTGTGAAAGAGTCGACGGGAGTGGTCTAGGACATAACTGAAAAGAGGGTCGGAGAGATAGGAGACATTGAAGGAGGACTATAGACCTCGACGGACTAATTGTTTCCGATCGATTCTAACGACGCGCACTGAGTAGTCGGACTCCCAGGTACCCGCATATGACGGACTTTCGGAGGTAATTGGAGAGATTTTTCCGACGGTCCGAGAGTAAACCGAGGACGGAATAGTTTAAATGGAATCTGTTTAAGCAACCAAAGGACCTCCGACGGGCCTCCAGTCGGTAGTCTCAGACCGCCATGTGAGCCTCTACGAAGGATGGAAGTCGTGCAAGTTTTAGGGTCAAACCAGCGTAGTTTCCTTTGGGGAGGAGCTAATCCACCCCGACGCACCACCCAGAAGGTAGGTGAGGACCTTGTACAAAAGCACGAAGGCTATCTTAAGCGAGGGCAAGGAGGTACCACTTCTCGTGGACGTTGTCGACGACTGTTAGTAGGGTTCATCCTGACACTCATTTGTTCTATCTTAGATTCTCTAGTTATTCTGGAACCCCAAAAAGCCTTTTTCTTCCCCAAACTCAAAAGGCCAATATATTTAGTGAGCATCTTTTGCCGGTCATGACCATACAAGTGAGGGGTGGCCCTAAACCACCGGGGTGGGCCTGTCCCTTACGGATTTGCCACCTACTTCCTCGGAGGACCGAAGGCAGGAGTCTGTTCAGAGGTGGGGAAGCTCAGGGTGCTCAAGGAACCCGGCCGGGGGGAAGGGTACCGCCTCGGTTCACAAGACCCAGGGAAGAAACAAGAAACCTGCTGTGGACGCCATGAACGCCCCCGTTCCCACCGACGTATATACCCCCTCCACTCTAAAGTCACAGATTCAGTTAGTCCGATCCTATATTTCTCCTAAGGACCTCATAACCGAAGAAGAAGACTGAGAGGGCTAGAAGTACCAGTCAGTAATGTCTGTTTCCCCACCTTCTCGAAACTGGGTATTACTGTCTCGAGTGTTACTTGTGTGTGTGTTTTTTTGTTTTTACCGTGACCGTGTGTTTCTTTCCGCTGTCTATCTTCTGTTTGTTTATAGCCGGCTTTTGTGTCTTGATCCAGATAGGGCCCAATGACAACAGAACGAAGGGTTACAATAGAGTGGCTTCCCGCAGGTGCCGGGTGGTCTAAGCCTCAGCCCTCTCTACAAGGAAGGGTTAGGGAGTGTCTTGGTCGACGGAAGGTCGCACTTACGACCCGGGACCAGAATACGACCGACGGTCAACGGAAGGTCGCGCGAGTGACCCGGAGACAGAATGTGACCGATCCTGCTGATTGTGTGGAGACTAATCCGGATTGTTCTCGGTCGACGGAAGGTCACGCACACGACCCGGAGCCGGAATGCGACCTGAATTGGTCTGAATTGTGGCCACAAGTTTATAGAAAGGAGGATCACTCCTTTGGGGAAGATGGATCTCTCACAATAAGAAGGGTCAATTTCCTTAGGGCCTGCTCGGGGGTCTACAATACGGGTCTCAGGCTCAGGGGTTTTGACTCTCTTATTCTGTAGGTGTCGTTACGTTTTCGTACTTCCCCAAAATAAAGATCGAGCCAGCTCCCACGAACGTTACTGGTCACGTAAGAGAACCGTTTTGAGACAATCGGAAACGGGACGAAGTAACACACGGGGTATATATATACTTTACAAGGGAACCATAGTGATTAAAAGAATTTCTCTGCAGATCAAAAAGGGTAAGATAACAAAAGGAGATAAAGAAACGTGACCAGTGACTCCTTCCGAAAGAATAGAGAAGAACGATAAGAAACCTTCAGACGTAACTTTACCAATATAGAAAGGAAAAGAGGAAACGGAAATCGAAGAGAAAAAAAGAGTCGATAAAACATTCCGGAGGAGTCTGTTGGTAAAACGGAAAAACGTAAAGAAAAAGAACCACTACCAGAACTAGTGACGGAGGGCATGTTACAGTGTATGAAAACAGGTATCAAGAAGTCCGTGAGACAGATAGTCTAGATCGGGGAACTTAGATAAACAGTGAAGGAGACATATAAGCATTCCCTAAACTAAATCTAGTATGGACTTACAAGATTACCAAAAGGGATGACTGAAGTTAAATTCAGACTTTAAACGTTATGCCACGAGTACTAGACTCGGTGTCAGTCGAGGACCAGAACAAAAACGACTGACAAATCTCGAAGAGGTAGAAACCGACCTTTCTTACATTAGTTAGACTAAAGTAATAACTGGTAGAACACTACAGGTACACATCTGAAAGAGAACACGACAAAACTTTCTCCCACGAACGATACTGGTCACACAAGAGAACCGTTTTGAGACAATCGGAAACGGGACGAAGTAACACACGGGGTTCCGGTTTCAACGGACGATAAGGTCCATAGAGAACTGAAGGATGAAAACGTAAGGTCAGGGGACACCATTTTTTCAGTAGAAAAACTCCACAATCAAGATCTTCCAGAGCATCCAGAAGTATCTTGGCAAGTTGAAGTCGTAGGGACCAATCCCGTATCTGAACCCAATGACACTATAACTTACCAAACGGAACCTTTGTTTGCCTCTAGTAAGACAGCAAAAACTCTAACGTGGGTTCATGACGTAAAGTCTGACAAAACAACTGATACTCCCGATGAGGTAAAGAAGTTTCCCTAAGAACGGGTGTCATCTTATATGTTACCAGTAGACTTAATTTAATCGGGTAAGGTCAGGTAAAATCAAGTCTAAGGATTTTACAGTTACAAGTGAGAACGGTAGAGGACAAATTGGTGAAAGTTAAACAGAACTAAGAACCTGGATTGTAAGATCCAAGGATACGTTATAACAAGAAATGTCGTAGCCTGAAATGAAGGTAGTCGTCAGTGTGGGTCTTCACCCACAACACAAACGAAACCGAGGTAGAGAAGTAAGAAAGACCACAATAAAGAGATGAGAAGAGATCATCGTATAACCCGTGGTTGGCTGGACCCCTCAAGTAGAAAGTCACAGTATAGAAAAACGGAAAAGTATGACAAATACTCTAAGAGTTCCGTTCTTTTGACTCCACCACATGACCATGGAAGAGGTCACCTGGTGCAAAACAGTCTTGAGAGGTGGTACTGGACAGGTAGAACCCACCGGGATGTGTCGTACGAAGTATTAAAGTGGCTCAATCTGTTCCGACACCAGGTACACTAGTTAAACTAATCTTCACGAATCCTGTGACGTTGAGTCTTCTTGCTAATGGATTTTGAGTCTCTGCACGGGTGCTTACGCCCGACTGAGGATCTCACTGGAGTGATTTCGTCGGTGACTGACCCCTACACAGTCACTCTTTCCCCTAAGGGAGCCAGGTATAAACTCCGGACCCAGTGGTTCTATCGTAGGAGGAATAGACACAGTTTCCGACTTCAACCAGTGGCACCCGTCACCACCTGCAAAACAGGAAGGTATACGTCCTGAACGCAACAACGGTTTACCTTGAGAGGGGGGACATCATGGAAGGTGGAGGACACCACCACGAAGGGTAGAGACGTCCGTGTTACCTCACAAGGTCAGAGTGTGGAGTAGAAGGTCGTGGGGGTCCTCCACTCTGTGGTACCCCTCGGTAAAAAGTGAGTCAGAACAACCAGGAACGACCCTGGGTTGATAAACGTAAAGATTGGGACGAGTTAGAGGGAGGATGTGTTGACCACTTGAGGTACTACTCGTTTCCAGATTCGTAGAACAATTGACGTCGTCTCACAGACGAGGTTCTTACTACACTCCTCCCTCATTTGTTCGAAATGATGAGGACGTGGTGACTACCTGTCGTAACATCGTCGTAGATAGTCCCACTTTTTAGGGATGTTTTAGGAACAGAACAGAGTGTCCCTTGAACAAGTCCAACACAACAATTATAAACTCACTCCCTTTCGTTTTCGTAAAACTTCGGGTTTCACCCCTGAGAAGACACGCTCACACACACACACGTCAAATTTATGTCTCTTTGCACAAACTTTCCTTGTTCCTCCGTGGTTATTGATTGGGGTCACCATCCGGGACCTTCGTCTCTTACACCTCACACTGCTGGACACATCAGGTACATGACTATGGGATTACTTTAGAAAGAGATCGGGGCATGAGTACATTATAAACTCATTGACCTCCCTGGTGCTGTCCCGACAGACGACAGTGGGACAAACAAATTAGACATGTGACTCATGTAGTACTCTTTACGGCCCGACCTACTCAATGTTCGACCTTAGTGCTATCCGTCCTCTTTGTAGTTGTTGGAGTCTATACGTCTACTATGTTGTGATTACCGTCTTTTGTTTCTCCTTGATTCCTCGGAGAACTACTCCCACTTCCTCCTCTCACTTTCTCGACCGAATTTTGATTTATAATTTTTTTGATTCTAGTACCGTAGACCGGGTACTGAAGTACCTTTTATCTCCCTCTTTCCACCTTCAACACTGTCTACAGGGGTAGAACCCGAGATTTTAGTGACGTCTTCCACTGACGTCGGTACTTTAGTCTTCTGTAAACGAAGGACCGTCCTTTCGAGACTCTTTGAATCGCACAATTTTCGTTTCTGTAATGAGACGGCTGTTTCCAGGCATATCAGTTCCGATACCAGTAAGGTCATCAGTACATACCAACACTGTCGACCTGGTATTTCTTCCGTCTCACGACTTCTTAACTACGGAAGTTTGAAGCCAAGACCTCTTCTGAGGAGTCTCAGGGAACATGTCGTTCCTCTAGTTTGATCAGTTAGAATTCCCTTTAGTTGGGACTTACGAGCAACCTTCCTGACTACGACTTCGACTTTGAGGTCATAAAACCAGTAGAATACACTTGTCGACTGAGTGACCTTTTGAGAGACTACGACCCTTCCTAACTCCTGTCTTCCTCTTCTCCCGTAGTCTCCTACTCTACCGACCTACCGTAGTGGCCACGTTACGTGTACTTGAACCCGTTTGCAACCCTCTACCACTCCCTGTGTCTCTGGACCGTACGACGTCAGGTACCCCAGCGTTTCTCAACCTGTGTTGACTCGTTGACTCAGATAAGATCTTAAGGACCTTGTGTCCAATTGTCTTACACTCCAACGCACCTCCATCCCTCCTGACGTCTCTCTCTTTCTCTTTCTCTCTCTGTCGTGTCCTAACTCGTGATGTCTATAAACGTGTCCCAAGAGACCTTCAGGGGGTGTGTAAGACTAGTCGAACACACACCCTACGTGGATTCCGGTTCTTTTCTTGGTGCCTTTTCCTAACCCACCTCCTTAGGGTCTCCCTACCTTTGACAAGAAGAATAGATGGTCTCCCTTCTTTTGTGAGTCTTATACGTCCACAGAACGTGTAATGAGTCGTTGAATAATGGAGTCATCACCCCGATTAATCGGGATCTCCTCACTGACGAGAACAGGTCAGGTTGTTACTAATTTTCGTTCGGACTTTTCCTATTTAGAGGAAGATTCGTAGACTTTAGGTAGTGTCCTGGTTATAGTTGTAGTGACTTTCCTTAATAGTAATAATGATAATGAGAATAGGATTTTAGGTCTCTGGTTGTTCCATTTTAAGAGGTACAGATCGTATATCATTCGTTAACATAACCTAACTTTTATCGATATCGGTCTTTTATTGACTTCCAGTCGAGTTGTTGACTCTTCTAACTGAGTTTGTAGTCGTCACTAAGACTTCACTGTAGTCGTCACTGTCTTTCTCTTTGTTTTTCGGTGCAAAGTATGTGTCCTTGTTTTAATTCTTTCCGTCTTTTTAAGAGTAGTCTTAAATACGGTAGGTCTTAACATATTGATCACCTTTATGAAAAAACTTTTACTTCTACTTCACCTTTATAAATTTGGTTACCTAATAGTTTGATTTGTAGACTCTTATAAGTAACGATTGTCTAGACGGGATATTTCAAACAATTATTTCAAGAATTCCCTTTTCCTCCTACTATAGTCTTCGTTGAAACATAGATATGTTTCTTCACTTACTATGACCTTTACTACTTTTGGAAAAATATTTATGTGTAAAATTTTTATAAATTAGAGAACTTTACTATTAGCAGATTTCGTTTTATAATTATCACGTTACGCCACAAACAATGTGTACATTTTTATTTTACATTCTTTTGTTATCGTGTTTCCTATCGTTCTTCCTTTCCCTTTATGTGGTAACATGGTTTGGTGGACTGGACGGAGAACTCTTTGGACATACGTCCAGTCCTTCGTTGTCAATCTTGACCTGTGCCTTGTTGTCTGACCATGGTTTATCCTTTTCCTCATGCAGTTCTGACATATAACAGTGGGACGAATAAATTGAATATACGTCTCATGTAGTACTCTTTACGACCCGACCTTCTTCGTGTTCGACCTTAGTTCTAACGGTCCTCTTTATAGTTATTGGGGTCTATACGTCTAATGTGGTGGTAATACCGTCTTTCACTTCTCCTTGATTTTTCGGAGAACTACTTTCACTTTCTCCCCTCACTTTTTCAACCGAATTTCGAGTTGTAAGTCTTTTGCTTCTAGTACCGTAGACCAGGGTAGTGAAGTACCGTTTATCTACCCCTTTGTCACCTTTGTCACAGTCTGAAATAAAAATCCTCCGAGGTTTTAGTGACGTCTACCACTAACGTCGGTACTTTAATTTTCTACGAATGAGTAACCTTCCTTTCAATACTGGTTGGATCTATCGTATAAGTTTTCGTCTCTATAATGAAACGGTTGTTTCCAGGTAGATCAGTTCCGATACCAAAAAGGTCACCAATACACACCTACCCTCTCAACCTGACACTTCTTTCGACTCAAGGCTTCTTAACTACGAAAAGTTGATACCACAACCTCTTCTGAGAACTCTCAGGGAACCTGACGTTCCGCTAGGTTGGTCAGGTAGGATTTCCTCTGGTCAGAACCCACAAGTAACCTTCCTGACTACGACTCCGACTTTGAGGTTATAAAACCGGTGGAGTACGATTCTCAACTAAGTAACCTTTTCTGGGACTACGACCCTCCCTAACCCCCGTACTCCTCTTCCCCTGCTGTCTCCTACTCTACCGACCTACCGTAGTGGTCGAGCTACGTGTACTCAAACCCACTTGAGGCCCTCAACCACTACCTGTCCCTCCGGACCACACGACGGTAAGTACCCCAGCGTTTCTCAGCCTGTGTTGACTCACTGACTTGACTTGACTTGACTTCCAAGAATACATTCTTTACCCATATTATAATTAACTTCCGTATAACATTCTTCATGTTTTACGTATAACATTTGAGATCTCGGTGGGATCTTTCTTAAAAAACCGATACGTACGTCGAGTACCCTAGAATCAAGGGATCGATCCCTGACCTGGACCCCGGTACTGTTACTTTCGTGACG
Organism: Capra ibex; assembly: GCA_006410555.1. Lineage (NCBI taxonomy): Eukaryota > Metazoa > Chordata > Mammalia > Artiodactyla > Bovidae > Capra > Capra ibex. The sequence continues at coordinate 18,118,473 of SJYO01038709.1, read as the reverse complement.
TAGGATTATTAATCTGGTGATCCCGTAAGGGATCTTTCTAAAAATTATTCTACATATAGATCTTTCGGTTATCACCGTTGTTTTACCTGATTATTCCTTTATTGGTTAGATTTACTTCTCTTCTTTACCCTTTGACCAGTGATTTTAGATATACACAATATTTCTTTTCGTATAGGTCTATCATCTAAATTTTGACTTGATAAATGGGTGATTCACATTCAACGGATGTGTGCAGTTAATTTTCTGGATGAAACCCCCTGAGGGGACTAAAAGGGTACCAATTCCTAGACGAAAGGTTACGTCCCCTGTCTCTAGACTAGGAACCAGACCCTCGATTCTAAGGGTATACAGTACTCCGTTGATTCGGGAACACGGCGTTGTTCTCTTCGGGTGTGTGACGTTGATCTCTCTTCGGACTCACTTCGTCGTTTCTGGGTACTTCGGTCTATTTATTTCTGGAAGAAACAGTCTAGTGTAGTACATACCATTTTTTTATTAGAATGGAATTTATTCGATTATTAAATTTGAATTTACACACCTTTATGAATATGGACGTTTAGGGTTTAGTTTGCTTTCGACCTCTCCGACTTAATTGCATTCATTGCATTTTCATATGAAGTCTTACTTCAAAAATGACTTCTACTTCCCGTCATGAATTACTATCTCTTAAGCTAAGTGACTCTTCTGTATTATTAGTCCTTACACATACGTTAAAGTCTTACGTCCTTCGTTTTAGACTATCTTACCTTTCCTCTTTGTCTGTTAGGTGTCAACATCAGTTTCTGAAAGTCAAAAGTGCGAGTCGGTAATTATGTCATTCACTCGTTGTGTTACTTTTTGACTGAACTGGATTAATTATAAATATCTTACACGGGTCAGGGTTAACACAGGTTGACAAACTCTGGGGTACCTGGCATCACAGGCACCTTAAAAAGTCCCTTCTTATGACCTCGCCCAACGGTAAAGAATGAGGTCCCCTCAAGGGTCTTGGTCTCTAACTTGGGCGCAGAGAACGGAGAGAACGTAACCGTCTGTCTAAGAAATGGTGACGTGGTGAACTCTTCGGGTAAATAACTCGTTGTCGTTGATTTATGTATAAGAAGACTTCACTTATACCTTCAAGTTGTTTTATACGGTCAATTTTTAGAATTATTCAAGTTTTTCTGACTTTAGTGTGTTTTATATAAAGGACTGGTTTTTTATTAATTTTATTTCTAATTGATACCTTTCAATCGACCTTTTAGTGTTTGACGAACATTTAACTTGTTTTAAAGTTTAATTACGTACCTAGTTTCCTCTTGACCTTTTATGTTATATAGTTTTAATACTCCACTACGGTTTCGAAGTGTCTCCCTATAAATATCGTAATTTACGAACATAATTTTTTCCCTTTTCCGGTTAATAGTAAGTTTCTAGTTATTAGAAGAAATTCTTTGGTCTTATGTTGTTTTAAATTGGGTTTAGGTCGTTTTTTTTTTTTTTTTTTTTTTTGCTCGTAGAACCGTCTTTAGTTAATTTATCTTTGGTCTTTTAGTCAGCATGGTTTTTTAAGTCAACTTTGGTCACCGACTATGACACTTATCTAATTATGTTATTATTTGGATATCGGACTAACTAATTTTTTCTCTCTCTCTTTTTTCCTTCTCACTGTGATTAATGGTTAAAGTCATTATGGTATCCCCTGTAGTTATGTCTCGAGAGTCTATAATTTACGTGTTACTTCCTTCTAAAATTTTTACAATGAGTTTTAAAAAACGTAACAACCAGTATAACCTGAGAAACACTGGGACACCTGATATCGGGTGGTCCGAGGAGAGAGGTACCCTAAAAGGTCCGTTTTTATGACTTTACCCAACGGTAAAGGAGAAGGTCCCCTAGAGGACTAGGTCCCGCTAGGACGCAGAGAATACAGAGGACTTAACCGTCCACCAAGAAATGGTGACTCGGTAGACCCTTCTGGGTTTTAAACAACTTACATTTAGATTTTAACACAAGAGTGATGTGTGTGTGTGTGTGTGTGTGTGTGTGAAATTGTTTTTTTTTTTTCCTTGTGTTTCTTTAAAATCCTACACAACCTATACAGATAATAGAACTAAGACCACTACTATAATAGTAACACACGTATACGGGTTTGAGTAGTTTAATATGTGTCAGTTATATATGCTAAACAACACATAGTTAATACGAAGTTATTTGATAAATTCTTTCCTCTCGTCTTTTTACAATAGGTTTTTTAACTATGAATCTATTTTACTCTTGTAAAGAACTTTTTATGACTGATTGGTTTCAGTGAGTTTTTCTTTTTTCCTACTTATTGAAATAATTCCTTCAATTACACGTACGTACGATTCAGTGAAGGTAGTACAGACTGAGAAAAGCCAAGATACCTGATATCCGGCGGTCCGAGGAGACAGGTACCCTAAGAAGTCCGTTCTTATCACCTCACCCAACGGTCCGGGAGGAAGTCCCCTAGATGGACAGGGTCCCTAACTCGGGTGCAGAGAATGGAGAGAACGTAACCGTCCGTCCAAGAAATGGTGATCACGTTGGACCCTTCGGGGTTCCTTCAATTAAGAAGACGAAGTAAAATACTCCGGTAACAATGGGATTATGGTTTGGTTTGGTTTGTTTCTGTTGTGTTCTTTTCTTTTGGTGTCTGGTTATAAAAATACTTATATCTGTGTTTGCAAGAATCATTTTATGATCGTTTGGTTTAATATATCGTACTCCTTCATCCTAAATAGGGTCCTTACGTTGAAACTAAATTATAATTCTGAGTTAACGCTGGCCACGTGATTCGCACCGGTTCTCCTCGATGGGGTGAAGGCTCCAGTCCCCGTCACCGACTCTTACGGTCCGACGCTGCCGCGTTCTTACCGGCCCTCCTCGGTGGGGTGTGGTTCTTCGCCACCGACGCACCCACGTTCTCCCGGATCTCCTCGATAGGGTACAACTTCCAGTCCTTCCCGCCGTCACGGCCCTCGGTCGCACTCCTTTAGGCGGGAACCGTTTCCAGTACTCCTTCCTCCGAATCGTAATACGTTTCTGCTCTAGCTCGGAGTCCTTTGGGGGACAAGGGCTCGTAGATGGGGGTTTTGGTCTCACGGATGAAATGACAAAATACGAAAGTGGATATGGAGACTGAAATGTCCCCCGACAAGGGGGTGGTGGAGAGAACCTCTTCCTCAATTGAACGTCGAGGTCAATTATTTTTAAGGACCCACACTGTTCTCACAAAGTTGAATGTTTGAGGAGACTTCAAAGAGATCGGACGGACTCGTCCAAGTAGGCCGGTGTACACTAACAAATTTCGGAGGGTTGACACTCTCCGTGCTCTACGAAATTTTGAGAGATTTATGTCTGAGAAAACTCTTCAATCTTTTAATAATGATATCATATCAGCCAACTAATCTTTAATATAACCACTTCCCAAAAAGTAAACAACTCGGTTATAAACGACGATTTAGAGGTATAAGGGACGGGAATATGACTTATGTTGATCGTATATCCTTTTTATTCATAATTGGAAATTCTAATTAGTACAATTTGGAATCCGATTCATTTAAGGAAAAGATCTAACATTGGGTGATGTGGGAGTGGGATATCCTTACGTTGAAATAAACCTCCCACCACGGACCAAATTCTTTTTTAGTGGGGACCTTTTTTATTCAAAAGACCAACTGACTGGTAATAGTCTTTCCGGTATTTTACATTTGTCCGGAATACCGGTCTTCTACTACATTTTGGGGATTCTGGAAACATATTAAAATATACTTCGTGGACTAACACTGTTCCCAGTCCAGACGACTGGTCCGCACTGAGACATAAGTAGGGATACATATTGTTTTTCATATATTCGTTTGGACTTTTATTTCTTTTGCCTAGTCAAAGACCTTTCTGACTAAGGGGTATAGCAAAGAAAGAACAAGAGGCAAAAAGACCGACTTAAGGGTAGACCTCGCACCCATGAGTGGTTCGGACGATTAAAACGGACTCGAAGATTCTAGTCTAGTCCCTCCGGAGTCACGGAGGAGAGGAAGCCCTCTTGCATTTCTACGGACACCGGATGTATCCACCACGTTCGAAGAACAGAGGTTCGAAATAACCATAGGGTGCATTGGGTTCAATAAGTCGGAGAAAACGAGGTGATTAAAAGGATGATGTGACAAGAAAAGATTGGAGAGAAATATGAAGATTAATTTATCGAAAAAGGATCCTACGGTTAAGGTAGAGGGGAAACTTAATCGGACCTAGGTGGCCCCGACCTGGGGTCGTGCCACCACTCCTCTATGGGGAGCAGGTTCCATTCCTCGTCGCCGACGCGAAACGACCTCGTCGGTACTTCTCTATGGGGTACGGGTTCCATTCTCTTTGGGTTCATTCTACCATCCACAACGTCCTCCCGTAGTCTCCCGTCTGTGTGACTTTGGTATGAGTGTCTTTTGATCAGTTAGATTAGTGTGATCCTGGTGTCGGAACAGATTGAGTCACTTTGATTCGGTACTGGCACCCCGTTGGGTTCTACCCACCCAGTACCACCTCTCCAGACTGTCTTACAACAGGTGACCTCTTCCCTTACCGTTCGGTGAAGTCATAAGAACGGATCTCTTGGGGTACTTGTCATACTTTTCCGTTTTACTATCCTATGCCTTTCTCCTTGAGGGGTCCAGTCATCCACGGGTTATACGATGACCTCTAGTCACCTCTTTATTGAGGTCTTTCTTACTTCCCTACCTTAGTTTCGTTTTTGTTATGGGTCGACACCTACACTGACCACTATCTTCGTTTCAGGCTACGATATTTGTCGTTATAATGTATCCTTGGACCTTACAGTCCAGGTACTTAGTTCCGTTTAACCTTCACCAGTTTGTTCTCTACCGTTCCCACTTGCAGCTGTAAGATCTTTAGTCGCTTGATTTTACCTGATCTTACCCACTTACATTGAGTCTACTGGTAATATAGATGATGACGCCCGTCCTTAGGGAGTCTTCTTTACCTCGTCGGTAGTACCAGTTGTTCTCAGGATTTACGTCAAGCCAAGTCAAGTCAGCGAGTCAGCACAGGTTGAGAAACGCTGGGGTAGTTAACGTCGTGCGGTCTGGTGGGACAGGTAGTGGTTGAGGGCCTCCAGTGAGTCTAAGTGCAGGTAGCTCAGTCACTACGGTAGGTCGGTAGAGTAGGAGACAGCATTAGAGTTTTTACTGTGTTACTAGAGACAAGCAAAGGTTCCGTTTGGTAAGTCATAGTGTCATTAGGTTCAGATACTGGGTTGGTCATTACGACTTCTTCGACTTCAACTTACCAAAACACTTCTGGATGTTCTGGAAAATCTTGATTGTGTGTTTTCTCTACAGGAAAAGTAATATCCCCTGACCTTACGTTTTCATCCTTCAGTTCTTTGTGGACCTTATTGTCCGTTTAAACCGGAACCTTACACTTTACTTCGTTCCGTTTCGGATTATCTCTAAACGGTTCTTTTACGTGACCAGTATCGTTTGTGGGAGAAGGTTGTTGTGTTCTCTTCTGAGATGTGTAACCGTAGTGGTCTACCATTTGTGACTTTAGTCTAACTAATATAAGAAACGTCGGTTTCTACCTCTTCGAGATATGTCAGTCGTTTTTGTTCTGGTCCTCGACTGACACCGAGTCTAGTACTTTAGGAATAATGGTTTAAGTCTCAGTTTAACTTCTTTCATCCCTTTTGGCGATNTAACCGTAGTGGTCTACCATTTGTGACTTTAGGCTAACTAATATAAGAAACGTCGGTTTCTACCTCTTCGAGATATGTCAGTCGTTTTTGTTCTGGTCCTCGACTGACACCGAGTCTAGTACTTTAGGAATAATGGTTTAAGTCTCAGTTTAACTTCTTTCATCCCTTTTGGCGATCTGGTAAGTCCATACTGGATTTAGTTTAGGGGATACTAATATGTCACCTTCACTCTTTATCTAAATTCCCGGATCTAGACTATCTATCTTACTCCAGGCACTGTAACATGTCCTCTGTCCCTAGTTCTGGTAGGGGTACCTTTTCTTTACGTTTTTTCTCAGTCTGTGCTGACGTACGGACTTGACTTGACTTGACTGGACTTCATGAGAGATGTGGAGTTGCTTTTGAGGCCACATTTGGGAATACTTAAAAGGTAACTCATAAAAGTCCTTAATAATTAGCAGGTAGGAACCTGACATCGGTAGGAAATAGTCATTAGAAACGAGAAGAAAAGAGTATAGAAAATTTAATAAGGATTCATACAACACCCAAAAGGACAAGGTGTCCTGGACAGGTCTAGTTTCCATAGACGTCACTTCCCCAAAGGATTTCACGTCGAAAAGACCGAACTGTCAGTGGGTCGACTAATGGAAGTCGACGAAATGAGGGTAGGGACGACACGGGAAACGTTACGTATTGTCGATTAAGAAATCCTGTTATATATAAGTAATTTTTAGAGACCTAGAGAGATTTTACGAATTATCCAAGAGGACAACGGGAAAATTTGAGAGAAAGAAAGGTAAACGTCGTACTCGCACATTTCAGTTTATTCGTATGAATCTTAGTCACATCTATAAATGAGCGACGGGAAACGAATTGAGATCTCGAGTCCAGTCTCGGTGTTCAAGACGATTGACTCGTGACCAAGGGACCCCCTCTCTAAAACGAACATTTTGGACAAGTCGTCAATGGTCCCGTATTGGACGAAATCCGAAGGGTAGGACTAGTGGTTGTAGTCCCAGAAAAGGACACTCAGTCGAGAAGGGTAGTCCACCGGTTTCAAAACCTCGAAGTCGAAGTCATAGCCAGGACGGTCACTTATAAGTCAACCAAAGGAAATCCTAACCGCCAAAACTATAGGAACGACAGGCTCCCTGACAGTTCACAGAAGGGGTCGTGGTGTTTGACTTTCGCAGTTAAGAAACAGTGAGTCGGAAGAATTACTGACTTGAGTGTGTAGACATGTACTGATGACTTTTTCGGTATCAAAACTGAGATACCTGGAAACAGTCGTTTCACCACAGAGACGAAATATGATGTGACAGATCCAAACTGTACCCGAAGGAACCACCGAGTCACCGTTCCTTGAGCGGACGCACCCACATGGAAACCGACTAAGAACAACTACAAACTGTCTTTTGTTGCTTTAAGACATTTCGTTAATAGGAAGTTAATTTTGTATCTATTTCACCATTTTTTTTTTTTTTTTTTTTTGTTCTTAGAGGGACGTTACGTGCCCTAAGTCCTCAGTACCCAAAGTAGGGACCCAACCTTTCTACGGAACGGTACGGGGTACCCTCCTCCCGTACCGTTAGGTGATTTCATAAGAACGGACCTCTTAGGGTACCTGTCTCCGTGGACCGTCCAATGTCAGGTACCCCAGTAGTTCTCAGTGTGTGTTGACTTCGTTACTCGTTTGTACGTATGATCGAAACAGTATCGACAAGAAGGTTCCTAGTTCACAGAATTAAAGTACCGTCCTTAGTGGTAGGTGCCACTAAAACCTCGGAGGTTTTAATTTAGACAGGCACGTAGGTGAAGGGGGAAAGACAAAAGGCACTTTACTATCTTGACCTACGGTATAGAATATAAAAACTTGCAACTCAAAATTCGGTCGGAAAAGTGAGAGGAGAAAGTGGGAGTAGTTCTCCAAGAAATCAAGTAGAAGTCAAAGACGGTAACTTCACCATACTAGACGTGTAGACTCGACGTGTAACAACTATAAAGACGGTCGTTGGAACTAAGGTCGAACACTCAGTAGGTCGGGTCGTAAAGGGTACTACACGAGACGTACATTCAACTTATTCGTCTCACTGTGATATGTTGGAACAGAATGAAGAAAGGGTTAAAACTTCGTCAGGCAACAAGGTACAAAGTAAGATTGACAACGAAGAATAGGGAGTATGGTCAAAGAGTCCTCTGTCTAGTCGATCAGACCATGAGGGTAGAGATTCTTAAAAGGTGACAAACAACACTAGGTGTGTCAGTCTCCGGAACTCCATCAGATCAGTTACTTCGTCTTCATCTACACAAAGACCTTAGGGAAACGAAAGAGGCATTAGACCCTCTTCCGTTACCGTGGGGTGAGATCATGAGAACGGACCTTTTAGGGTACCTATCTCCTCGGACCATCCGACGGCCCCAGGTCGGGGCCACCTAGGTCCCACTAAGCTTCCACCCCTACCTCAGCCGCAGAAACCTTTTTATGTATAAATTAGTATCTATATCTCTCTAATCTTTACCTATGACATCATCCTTCTAATCACCTCTTTTTCTCCGACTTATTGAACCTAATGCACCTTATCGTAGGTACGAGGTCTACCCTTAAGTCGGTCTTTTTTCCTTCGTTCTTTTTTCGCTGTACCCCCTTAGTCAGAAAGACCTTTGACTAGGCTAAAGAAATAAAAACCTAAACGAATATATGGAAGACAATGTGTATCCCTACTTATGTCTCAGTGCACCCTCAGTCGTCAGGACTGGAAATAGTTTTAGTCCACGAAGTGTATTTACATATTTTTTCCATGTAGTAGAAGACCGGTACTCACTCTGGACGACTGTAAAATACTAGGAAAGAAAGACTATTGGTTTTTTGAATAAAGAAGGTTCCCACAAAAAAGAATTTGGTCCGTGGTGGGAGGTTTATTTCAATGTAAGAATATCCCACTCCCACATCACTCAATGTTAGTTCTTTCCTTAAATAACTTGGGTTCCAATTGTACTAATCAGAATTTCCAATTATGAATAAAGAGGATATACGAATTTCCAATTATGAATAAAGAGGATATATGATCAATATAAGTAATATTCCCATCCCTTGTACCTCTAAATAGTCGTTTGTAGTCGGATTGTTTACTTTTAGGAAAGTAGTTAAGAGGGGAATTCTAGATAAATCAGAATTCTATACTATTTCAATGTAAAAATGTATCGTTCCTGTGTCACTAAATATTGTTTCGTGTCACTAGATAATGTTTTCTCTGTTAGGTAATTGAGTTTTTCAGATCATAACGATTGTAGTTTTTGATGACGTAAAGGAAAAGATATAAGGTTTATGTAACTAATTATATAAGGGTCCACGGATTCCTATACCTTCGGACCGCCGTTAGTAACTGAGTTGTTCTTCTTTTTCAGGATACGATTAATTCTGAGAACTTTATGAGGTTTTGAGAGACACGACAAATACCAACTCTCCATCATTTGTTAGTACACGGATCACCGTCGTCTTACCTATTAGGACAGTGTGTTCGATCAGATAGTCGTCTCTCCAAACTGGACTCTGTAGGAACAGGGTGGGTCTCATCCCTTAATCGTCGTTAATAACTGTGTTGTTTACTTCTTGGGAAGTGGTTATATTAAGGATTGGTTGTGTGATATGATTATTAAAGATTAAGGGGGTTTCTTAAACGGAAATCATTCAGATTTTGTAGAACACGGAGAGTCTAAACCTCCGACATTTGTTAGTGTACACCGGCCTACTTGGATATGTCCACCCGATCTATTGGAAGTCTCCTCAGGCATTCGACTTTGTGAGAACAGTACGGGTTCTTAAAAATAACGGAACCTCGACGTGCAACTGAGGAGGCTCTCTTTACCAATACCCCCTCTCGGGGGACATTTCAGTCTCCACATCCACTCTCGTATTTTGTCTGAGACCAAAACCCCAATCTACGAGCCCTAGTCCCCCAAGGGACTCCGAACTAGTGCGGAAACGCATACGATTCGGAGTAAGGAGTACTGGGAACGGTACCCGCCTCAAGGAGTGCGACCGAGGACCGTCATCCGACGTCAGGTACCCCAGCGATTCTCAGCCTGTGTTGACTTCGCTGAATCGTCGTCGTCGTCGTCGTCGAGGTACTAGATTGTTTCCAACGTTGAACTAGAGAACAAGGAGACGGAGAAGTTTTGGTCGAACATATAGATGTTCAAGAGTAAGGTATATCACAACTTCGGATCGAACTTCCTCATATGATTTGTCTCTGAAGTCTTTATACCCTGTTAGATTCGAACTCCTTAACCTCCCATACTTAATTCGGGGTATTTTCTCTCTTCTTCTCCTAAGAAATGAAAGGTACAACAATCGTTCGACCCGTTCCCGATCTGGTATGGAAATTAAAGAACACATCCTGTCATCGGAAATGGATCGTTCAGTATTTGTCAAGACGTTGACATTCTCTCCCTCCCTCTCCCGCCACTCACCCTCTGTCCGTGGGACTCACCTACACTCTCTGGGCAATCTTCCCCCAACTGTTAATTTACCTCTCCCCGAAACCTGATCTCGTCTACACCACCTGTACCCTTTTTCATCTACGTAATCTGTAAAAACTTCATTTTACCTGCCTTGAGTCGTTCTTATAACTAAACTCCACTTCCTCTCCCTTAACATTAGGACCAATTCTGGTCCAAAGACACAGGACAGTATTCCCATGTTTCCACAGTACCCCTTAGGACCTTCAACCGGTCCAGACCCTTCTTAAGGTTTATTCGAAAAATACAAATACTCGAGTTCCAGATCTACCTATGTTATTGGTCATAAATCTATGAATTCTCTAGGAAAAGGAAAAATTTTTTCACTTCATAACTCTATATTAAATATATGTCATCTTCAGTTACGAAATTTCGTAATGGCAAACAGCTGAAAACTGTATACGTATGGTAACACATTTATGATGCTGTTCTTTTTGCATCTTTAGCAGGGTAACCGAACTTTTACGAGGGAACCCGATAAACGTAAGTCTGAGGAAGGACGTGAGAATATGGGACCGTTGGTGTCTATATCAAGACACGGATATCAACACGAAAAGGTCTTTAGGTAACTGTACTTTACTATATTANTATACGTATGGTAACACATTTAAGATGCTGTTCTTTTTGCATCTTTAGCAGGGTAACCGAACTTTTACGAGGGAACCCGATAAACGTAAGTCTGAGGAAGGACGTGAGAATATGGGACCGTTGGTGTCTATATCAAGACACGGATATCAACACGAAAAGGTCTTTAGGTAACTGTACTTTACTATATTATGTCTCGAAAGACACAGACCGTAGAGAGGAACAGTGTCGACTCTACGTAGGAACGACAATGTACGTAATCATCAAGGAAAATTTTACTGACACATCACAAGAGAACATGCTCATATGAGAAGACAAAAAGAAAGTAGATATACGGTCAAGAACTTATCAACCCGACAAAGATCAAAACCGATAATCCTCATGTACTTATTTTATAAACTCATTTCCAGGACCACACTTGTACAAAAAGAAAGAGAACCCATTTTAACCCTTTTAATTTTGAGGATCATTCATCCTTTTAAGGGTGATATTATCTTATTATTCTTACACGATGACCTCTTCTGACTTCTTTATCGATGTCTTCCATACTTTTCCGATTCGGTTTCACCTGTGTTGTGGGTCGACACCGACACAGACCACCACTTTCATTTCAGGTTACGATTTCTTGTTATGACATATCCTTAGTCTCCATATAAGTCTCTTTGATCAATGGTCAAGTCTCTAAATTTACACGTAACGTGGTTCGTTTTTCACCTTTGCCTCCATAGATAAATACATGAATAAGGTACCTTCACTCATTTCGGTAGCCCTCATACTACCTTTTGGGTCCTCGTCTCTTCCTTTACCAAGTAGTTCCGTACATATCTTAACCATAATTTTTTCAATTACAGATAAAGACAGTACTGACAGAAAGACTCTGTGTAAGAGGTGATTCCCATTGGAACCTGATGGATAGTGGTGTCAAACACCTACGTATTCTTTCTGACGTGACCTTTCTTTTTTTGTATCAGAAGTTCGGGAAAAGAGTAGGAGGTCTTTGGTACGCCAAGATCCTGAGATGGAGTCACCGCCCTTTTGGAGTTGGACGTGACGTGCACGGGTTGCGTCCCTCGTACGCGTCACACAAGCACACGCACGCGCGTGGGGAACGACGCGTACGGGGAACAACGCGTATGCGCAAGGACTCGTAAGACACTCCTCGCAACCCGGACTCTGCCCAGACAAATAAGTCAGGGCCAAGAAAGAGTGATGAACTCTGAGTGGTCCATCCAAGTGTCTAGACAGGACAGACCTCAACTTCACACGCACACACACTCCCCCTCGGTCTCTCAAAACCCGCTCAGCCCGTCACGCTAGACCCCGGAAACTCCTCCTTCCGGGAGTTCCAGCAGTAGAAAGAGGAGTGTTCACAGCGCTGCGGTATCAAGAACGGGACCACCGACCTCTCCTTCCCGTCACCCGTCTCTTCCCGTCCCCCATCCTACTACCATCCCCCTCTGAACCCCCACGATAAACTCTATAGACCAAGTAACCCCGGGACCTTGACTGCTGTCTCGTGTCTTAGACCCCGGCCGTCACCCTGGACCCGTCCTCCGCCCCACCCACTAATTCCTTTCCGGATCTTTGGCCTGACGTAACCCCAATACTGACATAGCGCTCCAAGCACCATTCCACGGTTCTCTCTTCACCTGGCCAACAAGACATACGTCGGAGTGGAGCCGGTGTCTGTGACTCTTTTAGCGGATCAGTCCGACATTTCTGACTCCGAAAGAAGCACAAGGTTGACTTAAGGTTCCCACAACCCCTTTTATCCAGACCACTTATCCTCACACTGTTCTCGTTATCAGGACTCAAAAATTTAAGAATCGTCACACAGTGATTTATAGAAGTATTACCTCTTAAGACCACACTTTAGTTTGAAGGAGTGTTTTTAAGTCGGAAGGACACATAGAATTCCACTAAAGAGACGGTCGCATCCTTTCTGTGCTTACCGAAACGTTCACTGACATAAACCCCTTAACTTTACGTACATGTGAGTATGAATTCGTCTGAAAAGAAAACTTTCATAAAAGTGTAATTTTTTTCAGTTGTATACCAGTATTTTCACTAGTTTATATCGACATGAGAATTTATGTAAAAGATTTAGTGTTATATGATGAAAGTCCCTCTTTATACTCACCCGTCCACCGTAGTTGTAACCCTGGATGTCTAGTTCTAAGGAGGGTCGACCTACTTGGACACCAACACTCATGGAATGGTAAACTACAAAAGATAATCGTGTTCAAAGAAAAACTCTTTTACTACAATTCATCATGTCTACGTCACTATTTCCAGAAGGTACCACTATTTCCCACTGTCAAATAGAATCCTTCCTTGTGACTAGGTCTATATAATGTCAGACCGTAACGGACCGACTCATAGGACAATTTGAGGGACCTTTACACGGGTCACTGAGGGAGGAGGACGAATAATTGTTGTCTGACGTATGAAGGTAGGGTTGTATCTAACTTTATTGAAGGTTTCAAAAAGGCCCATTGAGAATACCCTCGACTGAGAAGAGACACCCTTCTCATTGAAATAATTTTCATTCATGTATCTTAACACAACCCTTTTATAACAATCCAAATGAATACTGGTCTATATAGATACATAATACACATACATACGACAATCTACATAATTGTTGTTTTCCAAAAAGAAACGTACATGTGAGATGATCCTGGTCGTGGGGTTACAACTCGTTGGAGTTGTTCTCCTTGGTGGTCGACTCTAAGTCCTATAGTGTGGATCTTTCCTCCTTCATGTACCTCTCCTAGGTCACTTAGCACTACTTCTCCTCCTCTTCCTACGGAGTCTTCCATTTCACATAGACACGTAGTACGGAATTCTGTATTGGTCATTTTCCCCCTTTCCTTTGATAATCTTCAGGTAATCTTTACCTGAAATCTGTTAAGGATTTCTTGACTCTTCTCATCTCAAATGTCCAATCACACCAGCGAGTTTAAAAGGCAACAAAAGTGCTGTTTCTCTCCCCCCGTTGGTTCGACAGACTCTTGTTGGGACCTTTTCCTTTTACCATTATTGTAAACCTTTTAAGACGAAAGGAAAAAGAGGTCGTTTCGTAAGAACCTTATTACGAGGACTCCAAGAATAAGTAGTGTAAAAATCGTGTGATTGAATTCCGAAAATTAAGTATTGTGGTTCCCTTACTTATAGTAGTAAGGGAACAAATATGACATACGAAATGTCGACTTAACTACGTAAAAAAAAAAAATTCTAAGACCGGACCTTCGACTAAAGGCCCTTAACAGACACCGTTTCTGACCCCCACTTCCACCTCTACCAGGGCTACAGTCCCTCCTCAAACGTAGTTTATATCTCGGACAACTTTACGGTCTTCGTCCATACAGTAGGTAAGTCTTTCATTAAATACACCAAAGACAAAAAGTCTTATCATATAGAAATGATTATATTTCCCTTGTAATGATAATAAAATTATTACCTCAAGTGTATTAGAAACTTTCTATCAAGTCTGGGGTCTACGGACTCACCACTGAATGTCTGAAGGTTTATGTCTTTGTCCTAGTTTCGGTATATCTTAACTATTATCCTTTGTCAAAAGAAGAGAACTCATATTTATGAAATTCGTTGTCGATTATTAATAGTACAAGAAAATATTAAAGACGAACATCGTTTATACCTTATGTAAACATTAGTTATAGTCAAATATACTCTATACGAATCCGTAGGTTCATCCAAGATCATGGTCGAAATCGTATTACACACACTAAGATACTTTAGGGAATTGAAAATTTGAGTTGAAATGAGTATTTTCAACACTTAAGGCTTGTCTATGTGATTTTACGACTAAAAAGTTACGATTAAAAACGTAAGAGACTAAGAAAAACTACCTTACGTATGTTTTTATGAAACAAAAAATACTACATAAATAGTATTTTATATTAGCTCAGTTTAATATTGCTCCTTAACGCTAAAGTAAAAGACTACCCCCTGTGTACATGTGGACACCGACTAAGTACAGTTATATACCGTTTTTTGTGGTGTTATTGCATTAATCGGAGGTTAATTTTTGTTAATTAATTAAAAAAATTTTTTCTGTTACTCGGTTGTAAGACGAACTACAGACAATTTAAGAGAGTTTAAGACTTAAGAGATCGAGAAATTTTTCATCAACGTACAATTTAGGAAAGGGGTCACTTGGTACTTTACTGACTTATTATTTTGCCGTTTTCTATCAGATCAAAGGATAAAGACACCGATTAGATCAACTCTCTCACGTGAATCAGTCACTATAAGTCCGGTCACACTCATTCTATGTATACGATTCGTGTGATGGACCGGGGTGCAAACCAGAAAAAACTCCCCCTCTCAAACAAACAAAATTAACCTCCTAGTAATGTAATATTATGATACTATCAAAACGGTATGTGGGGCGAGCGTGAGAATTTCTTGATTATTTTTAGACTCGGAGTACTATATTAGTAGAGATTGGTATAGTTCATACAATAAAAAGGAGAAACTATGTACTCAAATTTTTCAAAACTTCCGGTTTTCTAACATTGAGATCAAGAAAGCCGTATTAGTTGAACTATAGAAAGTGTATGCACAAAAGGTTTAACGACTGTTGATTAACGTACCAAGACTAAAATTTCCTTCTTGAAGGATCAATCCCTTCTTAAATGACATAATCGGAAGATTTATAAAAGTGAAATATACAAAAAAGGTAAGCAAATCTTGTTAATCTACTTTATGTTGAAAGTATGATGAATGTTCATTGATGTCTTGTACGATTTTACAAGAGTATCTTTTTAGAATCGGGATTTATACACACCATAAATTTTTAAGGAAGGTAGAAGGAGACCGACTTTGTGGAATGGAAGTCGAGAGTCCTGAACAGAAATAGATCCCTCGAAGAGACAGGAAGACTTTAATCTAATAAAGGACCATATATGACTGTTCAGGTATATTAATGGAAGAGAGACTATCTTTTGTGAACGGTTCAAGGAACAGTCACTAACGAAATAACTTACAGAGGTTTGTCTGATCCTCAGTGACTCCCACCTCTAACACACACAGAAAAGGTGGGAACTTAGGGTCTCGGATTGTATTAGACCCTCTGTGACAAATTGTATAAGTCACAGTATCAAGTCATAGTCTACAATCTTACCCCTTTATGAGACAATACTTTAGTATGTAGTTTAAGAACAAGTAGGTTGTGTCCAACTTAGACTTACCTCCGTCTTCGGGATTTATCTGTAAAGAAGTTTCTTCTGTATGTCTCCCAGTTGTTTGTGTCCTTTACTATTTTTACCTTTAGTTTTGATGTCACTCCATATTAGAGTGTCACCAGTCTTACCGGTAGTGGTTTTCTTTAGATGTTTGTCATTCACGGTCTGTCCAACACCATTTTTCTTTAAGATCACGTGACAACCACCCCTACATGTAACCATATAAGTGATACCTCTTGTGACACTTCAAAGGAATTTTTTGATTTTAATTTTGATGGTATCCTGGGTAGTTAGGGTGTCGACCCGTATATGGGTCTCTTTTGGTATTAAGTTTTTCTGTGTACATCTGGTTCTAAGTGACGTCACCACAAATGTTATCTATCGATCCCATACCTTCGTTGGATCTACAGGTAACTTTCTACTTACTTATTTATTAAACACTATGTATACATGTTATCTTAAAATGAGTCGGTACTTTTCCTTACTTTAACACGGTAAACATCTTTACACCTACCTTGATCTCTGACAGTATATCTTACTTAAATCAGTCTTTCTCTTTTTGCTTATAATATATAATTACGTATATTCACCTTAGATTTTTGTTACCATATCTACTGGAATAAACGTTTCGTCTTTAACTCTACGTCTACATCTCTTGTTTACATATATATGGCTCCCTCTTCCTCCTCACTCTACTAACCTTCTGTCCCTAACGTTCTAACTGCGACACATGTTATATCTATTGATTACTCTTGAATGACATATCGTGTCCCTTGAGATGAGTCACGAGACACCCTTGGATTTGCTCTTCCTTTACGTTGTCTCTACCCTATATACATATCCATATCGACTCAGTGGAACGGTATGTCGTCTTTGATTGTGTTGTAACATTTCTTAGATATGAAGTCAGTTTTTAGACTTACCTTCTCAAGTCAATTATTTCAACTATAAAATTTAAAAATGACCACCTTGTACTGTCTTAAAGTAATATTTTGGCTGTTCATATAGTTGTAAATAAGTTCAAGTCTTACCCGATTCGCCTTTACGTCAGACTCCAAATCCACAGAACCCCTTTCCAAAGAAACCAGTCTTATCCTATGTGTGTCGTTCCCGGTTCGGGAACAAAGGGTAACTTCCGACAACACAGACATCGTCACGGACCTTGACACCCGTGTTAAAACTATGGTTTTCCCCTGTAACCGAATCCTCTTCGGGTAGGTCATTTCTACCTTTGGGTCTTTATGCTTCAACCAATGTACTTCCGTAGTAACTCTATGATTTAACCGGTACGTACCTTGGAGAGACGGGTGCCTGAAGAAGAATTTATCTATTTAAAGTAGTATTGAACTTGGTTAAAACAGTACAAAAGACGGTAGCGTTCTGACATAGAATTGATACGGTAGAGTTCTGACATAGAATTGATTCACTAGGATCGAGATAGATCACAAAGTAAGGACCAGGGAGAAACAGTGGTCTCTCTGTTCCTACTCAGGAGACGACCGAAGACCCCTGTGAGAGTCCCTGAAACTGTTTGGAATAGGTAGTGGAACCTGAGGGGATTTTGGGTGGGTCTGACACGGGTAAGGATGTTACCGGTGCATCTCGGACCCTGAGGTGACAACCGTGGGAACCGATATCTTTTTTGATACTCTCGATCAAGGAATGGAAATGTTGTATGTTAAAAATAGAGGGGAATGTGTTGGGAATTCTTTAGGCATACACCCAGTTCTTCATTGGTAATCTTGACCTGTGTCTTATTGACTAACCAAGTCTTAACCCTTTCCTCATACTGTTCCCAAATATAGTAGTGGGACGAATAAATTGAATAAAGTTCTCATACGGTACTCTTTACGATCTGACCTACTTAGTGTTCGACCTTAGTTCTAACGGGACTATTTATAGTTGTTGAAGTCTATACGTCTATTGTGGTAAGATTACCGTCTTTCACTTCTCCTTGGTTTCTCGGAAGACTACTCCCACTTTCTCCTCTCACTATTTCGACAGAACTTTGAGTCGTAACTTTTTTGATTCTAGGACCGTAAGCCAGGGTAGTACAAGACCGTTTATCTACCCCTTTTTCACCTTCGTCACTGTCTAAAATAAAAGAACCCGAGGTTTTAGTGACACCTGACACTGACGTCGGTGTTTTAATTTTCTGTGAAAGAAGAACCTTCCTTTCGGTACTTTTTGGATCAAGTCAAGTCAAGTCAAGTCACCGAGTCAGGACAGGCTGAGAAACACTGGGCTACTTACCGTCGTGCGGTCCGGAGAGACAGGTAGTGGTTGAGGGTCTCGGGTGGGTTTGGGTACAGGTAACTTAGTTACTACGGTAGGTTGGTAGAATAGGAGACAGCAGGGGAAGAGGAGGACGGGAGTTAGAAAGGGTCGTAGTCCCAGAAAAGTTCACTCAGTCGAGAAGCGTAGTCCACCGGGTTCATAACCTCAAAGTCGAAGTTTTAGTCAGGATGGTTACTTATGTGTCCTGACTAAAGGAAATCCTACCTGATCAACCGAGAGGAACGTCAGGTTCCCTGAGAGTTCTCGGACGAAGTATTGGTGTCAAGTTTTCGTAGTTAAGAAACCACGAGTCAAAAGAACTACTAGGTTGAGAGTGTAGGTATGTACTGGTGACCTTTTTGGTATCGGAACTGATCTGCCTGGAGACAACTGTTTCATTACAGAGACGAAAAATTATAAGACTGATCCAACCAGTATTGAAAGGAAGGTTCCTCGTTCACAGAAAATTAAAGTACCGACATTAGTGGTAGACGTCACTAAAACCTCGGGTCTTTTTAATTCAGTCGGTGACAAAGGTGACAAAGGGGTAGATAAAGGGTACTTCACTACCCTGACCTACGGTACTAGAATCAAAAGACTTACAACTCGAAATTCGGTTGAAAAAGTGAGAGGAGAAAGTGAAAGTAGTTCTCCGAGAAATTAAGAAGAAGTAAAAGACGGCATGTCATATAACTTATCGTCTCTGTAGTGAAACGACTGGTTCCAGGTAGATGAGATTCGATACCAAAAGGGTCGTTACCTTTGGGTGAGGTCATAAGAACGAACCTTTTAGAGTATCTGCCTCCTCGGACCATCCGACGTCAGGTGCCCCAACGGTTCTCAACCTGTACTGACTCGCTGAACTGAAAGTGAAAAGTGAAAGTACGTAACCTCTTCCTTTACCGTTGGGTGAGGTCACAAGAACGGACCCCTTAGGGTCCCTGCCCCCTCGGACCACCCGACGGTAGGTACCCCAGCGTGTCTCAGTCTGTGCTGACTTCACTGAATCGTCGTCGTCGTCGTCGTACATGTCTATACTCTCAACCTGGTATTTCTTCCGACTTGCGGTTGCTTAACTATGAAAACTTGACACTACGACCTCTTCTGAGAACTCTAAGGGAACCGTATGTTCCTCTAGTTTGGTGAGTCAGGGTTTCCTTTAGTTAGGTCTTATAAACAAACTTCCTGACTACGACTTGGACTTCGACGTTAATAAACCGGTGTGCTACGCTTCCTCACTGAGTGACCTTTTCTGGGACTACGATACTTTCTAACTTCCGTTTTCCTCTTCCCACGGTGTCTCCTACGCTACCAATCTATCGTAGTGACTGACTTACCTGTACTTACACTCGTTTGAGGTCCTCTGTCACTTCCTATCCCCTTGGACTACACGACGTCAGGTACCCAAGAGGTTCTCACCCTGTGCCGAATAGTTGACTTTTTGCTGTTGTTGGATTGTTGAGTGGACTACAGTTGAGTGTCACTACAGACACGGGACCACACATTTGAATTTCTTGTCGTATCTCCTGAAGTGACATCAGATCCCCAACCCTCAGACGGAAGGTTAAGTCCCCTGTACCCAAGATGGGGATGAGAACCTTTTAGGTTTACGACACCCCGTTGATTTGGACACACGGTACGGATGACTCCGGGTGTACGTGACCTCGGACACGAAACGTTATTTTCTTCGGAGGTTGAACGGTGTTAATCTCTTTCGGACCCGTGTCGTTGCTCCTGTGTCGTGTCGGTTTTATTTGATTTTTCTTCTTTCTTGTCGTATGGATACCGTGGATGAGGGAGGTGAGGTCGTGAGACCAAAAGGTGACTATTTGACCGACGTCACTCCTACACTCTCTCAACGTGACCAGACATCGTGAACGACCGATTAAAAACACCACATTTATGACAGTGGTAACGATTACAACTCGTCGATTGTTAGATATTTAGCCAAACATTTTGGGGACCTTTAAATCCCTACTCGTTCATTTGCTAAGAACACATTAGACCGAGATCGTATGACGACTCACGTCACTTTGATTTGTTCTAAAAGTTCTTACGACCGTCAGAAGGGGAGGAGTGACTACGCACAAAGTACCCAGACTCCAAATACTGTAGAAGACTTGGTATTGGTCCGACAAACGTAGAATGTAAAAGGTACGACCCCCTACCCCCCTTCTCCTTCTTCACAACCCGAAGTCCCGGGGTAAGAGTGTCTTACATACCTTTTACCCCACCATACTAGTTCAGAGACTGTACTTAAGTTTTGCACGGATCCGGAGAGTATAGAGGATGGGGAGTTTATATGTGGTACTTTGGGTCCGTCGGTCTTGATGTCGTTGAACAGATTCGCGTGGGTACGTCATTCACTACCTGAACCCTAAGATGAAGTCTATACGGAGAGGTGTTCCATTCTCAGTCAAAAGTAACCTTTTCCAGTCGAAAGTAAGTTTAGGGTTTCTTTCCGTTACGGTTTCTTATTAGTTTGATGGTGTGTTAACACGAGTAGAGTATACGACCGTTTCATTACGAGCTTTAAGAGGTTCCATCCGAAGTTCTCATGTACTTGACTCTTGAAGGTCTACAAGTTCGACCTAAATCTTTTACGTCTCCTTGGTCTCCAGTTTAACGGTTGTAGGTAACCTAGTATCTTTTTCGTTCTCTTAAGGTCTTTTTGTAGATGACGACGAAGTAACTGATACGATTCCGGAAACTGTCACACCTAGTGTTGTTTTACACCTGTTAAGAATTTCTCTACCCTTATGGACCGGTGGAATGGACGGAGGATTCTTTAGACATACGTCCAGTTCTTCGTTGTCAATCTTGGTCTTTACCTTGTTACTTGACGAAGGTTTAACCCTTTCCTCATACAGTTCCGACATATAAAAGTGGGAAGACTTACTCTCAAGGTCTCTTGTCGCTCCTCTCTTTTCTTTCGGAAAAACTCACTTGTTACGTTTGTTTATCTCCTTTCGTTATCTTACCCTTTCTGATCTCCAGAGAAGTTCTTTTAATCTCTATGGTTCCTTTGTAAAGTACGTTTCTACCCGTGGCATGTCCTCTCTTTACCGTACCTGGATTGTCTTCGTCTTCTATAATTCTTCTCCATCGTTTTTATGTGTATTCTGATATGTTTTTTTAGAATTACTGGGTCTATTGGTGTTGCCACACTAGTGAGTGGATCTCGGTCTGTAGGACCTTACACTTCGGTTCAAACAGAATCCTTCGTAGTGATCCTTGTTTCGATGACCTCCACTACCTCAAGGTCGACTCAATAAAGTTTAGAATTCTTTTTACGTTAATTTCACGACGTGAGTTATACGGTCCTTTAAACCTTTTCAGTCGTCACCGGTGTCTTGACTTTTTCAAGTCGAAACTAAGGTTAGGGTTTCTACCTCTTACGGTTTTTTTACAAGTTTCATTGAGTGTTGACGTGAGCAAAGTGTACAATCGTTTCATTACAAGTTTTTGGAAGTTCCATCGAAGTTGTGATACACTTGACTCTTGAAGGTCTGTATGTTCGACCTAAATCTTTTCCGTCTCCTTGGCCCCTAGTTTAACAGTTGTAGGTAACTTTGTGTCTTTTTCGTCCTCTTAAGGTCTTTTTGTAGATGAAGACGAAATAACTGTAGTGACTTCGGAAACTCACACATTTAGTGTTCTTTGACACCTTTGAAGAATTTCTCTACCCTTATGGTCTGGTGGAATGGACGGAGAACTCTTTTGACATACGTTCAGTTCTTCGTTGTCAATCTTAGCCTGTACCTTCTTACCTGACCAAGGTTTAACCCTTTCCTTATGTAGTTCCGACATATGACAGTGGGACGAATAAATGGAAAATACGTCTCTTATAGTACACTTTACGACCCGACCTACCTCGTGTTCGACCTTAGTTCTAGTAACCCTTTTTATAGTTATTGGAGTCTATACGTTACCGTGGTGGGAATACCGTCTTTCACTTCTTGATTTCTCGGAGACCTTCTTTCACTTTCTCCTCTCACTTTTTCGACCGGATTTTGAGTTTTAAGTTTTGTACTTCTAGTAGAACAGGATAGTGAAGTGTCGTTCACCTACCCCTTTGTTACCTTTGTCACTGCCTAAAATAAAAGAACTTGAGGTTTTAGTGACTCTTACCACTGACGTCGGTACTTTAATTTTCTGCGGAGGAGGAACCTTCTTTTCAATACTAGTTGGATCTATCGTATAAGTTTTCGTATCTGTAATGAAACGGCTGATTCCAGGTAGATCAGTTCCGATACCAAAAAGGACACCAGTACATACCTACACTCTCAACGTGTTATTTTTTTTCGGACTCACGTCTTCTTAACTACGGAAACTTGACACCACGACCTCTTCTGAGAACTCTCAGGGAATCTGACGTGCCTCCAGTTTGGTCAGTTACGATTTCCTTTAGTTGGGACTTATAAACAAACTTCCTGACTACGATTTCGACTTCGAGGTTATGAAACCGGTGGACTAAGTTACACGGCTGTGTGACCTTTTCTGGGACTGCGACCTTTTCTAACTTCCGTCCTCCTCTTCCTCTACTGTCTCCTACTCCACCAACCTACCATAGTGGCTCAGTTACCTGCATTTAAACTCGTTTGAAGGCCTCTACCACTTCCTGTCCCTTCGGACCACACTACGTCAGGTACATGAACTTTCTCAAGCTGGACTGATTCGTTGATTCGTGTCGTGTCGGACATCGGGCGGTCCGTGAGACAGGTACCCCTAAGAGGTCTGTTCTTATGACCTCACCCAACAGTACGGGAGGAGGTCCCCTAGAAGGGTTGGGTCCCTAGTTTGAGTCCAGAGGGCGTAACGTCTGTCTAATAAATGGTAGACAGGTGGTCCCTTCGGGTAAACTAACTTAAACAACAAGTCAGCGAGTCAGTACAGACTGACAAACACTGGGGGTGTCTGACCTCGTAATGTCCGGAGGGACAGGAAATGGTAGAGGGCCTCGGACGAGTTTGAGTACAGGTAACTCAGTCACTACGATAGGTTGGTAGTAGGATTATCTCGACGGATTAAGGTACATACCTCATTATATGTAAATTTTGAGATTCATACGGAGGTCTAGACGTCCAGTGTGAGTGATTTTGTACCCTGGATGAATATCTTTTGCAAATGTTAGTGCTTGTCGTATTGAAGGGTATGAGGTCATAGAAAACACCCCAATCTTATAACATGTGTACGAAAAACACAGTCACGTCTGGAAAGTTCCTCGACTACGCTTTCGTTTTTAGTTTCGCGTTCTTTAAATAATCCCCTTAATTGACACGTTCTTTCACTCTGAAGTCCCTTTCAACCCTCTCGGTAACCTAAGTCTAAGACCATACTTGGGGTGACTTCCTCTCTGTTCCTAATTTCGGACCCGCCCTCGTAGAATTTCCCACTTTGTGAAGAGTCACGTCAAACGTTCCAGTGACACCTCAGAAACTCAGTCACAACCGACAGTTGAACGAAGAACGACTGTGACGTATTGATCACCATTTCAGGGTAACCACTGTTGGTTTTGGGTCTGAGGTATATACTTTGTCGTTGACTGTTTAGTACCATGGATTCCTTTATACTTCCTGTCACTAGGGACTCTCTCTTCTTTGTTTTCTCCACACTTGTCACTGACGGGGTCGAATGACGGATCTCAAAAGTCAGATAACGTCGATTACCTCCCCTTGGATCGACCTCGGTGACCTCTGGACTGCAGTCTTCTGTCTCGACTCCAGTCTCCTCTACTTCCGTTGATCTCCAATTACCCACGGTCTGTCGTCTTTTGGTGTTTCGCTCTCTTGGGGTCCCTAGAAGTTTCACAAGGGGAGTAAACGAGTCGGGTACGTACACTCCGGTCCCTTTCATGTAGACTTTTCCCATCTCTCTTGTGACGGATCACGAACCTGAACCTACCAGTATCACGGAAAGACTCAGTAGGTCTCACCTTTTGGAGTCCTAAGTACCCTGTGACCTGATCCTGAGTTTTCCCAGAAATGAGTCATCACCCTCAAGTCACGTCAAGTCAGTGAGTCAGCACAGACTGAGAAACGTTGGGGTACCTGACGTCGTGAGGTCCGGAGGGACAGGTAGTGGGTTGAGGGCCTCGGACGAGTTTGAGTACAGGTAGCTCAGCCACTATGATAGGTTGGTGGAGTGGGAGACAACAGGGGATGAAGAGGACGGAAGTTAGAAAGGGTCGTAGTCCCAGAAAAGGTTACTCAGTCAGGAAGTGTAGTCCACCGGTTTCATAACCCCCAAGTCGAAATCGCAGTCAGAAAGGTCACTTATAAGCCCTGACTAAAGGAAATCGTAACTGACCAAACGAGAGGAACGTCATGTTCCTTGAGAGTTCTCAAAAGAGGTTGTGCTGTCAAGTTTTCGTAGTTAGGAAACCACGAGTCAAAAGAACTACTAGGTTGAGAGTGTAGGTATGTACTGATGACCTTTTTGGTATCGAAACTAATATACCTGGAAACAGCCGTTTCATTACAGAGTCGCTACATTTTACAAAAAATTATGTGACAGATTCAAACAGTATCGAAAGGAAGGTTCCTCGTTCGTAGAAAATTAAAGTACCGACGTCAGTAATAGACGCCATTAAAACCTCGGATTCTTTTATTTCAAATAGTGACAAGGGTAACAAAGGGGTAGATAAACCGAACTGCACTACCCTGTCCCACGGTACTAGACAAAAAAGACTAAAAACTCAAAATTCGGTTGAAAAAGTGAGAGAAGAAAGTGAAAGTGGTTCTTCAAGAAAAGTAGTTCACTACTTTGATGAGGTTCCGTACCCTCATTACTCGTGACGAGGTCAAAATGGATTGTTTATTGTAACTTGTATTCCTTTACTTATTCACTTAGTAGTTTGTCTGTTTCTTCGTTTATTCATTCACTTATTCATTTATAACCTCTTCTCCCTATCACGAATGAAAGTGTGTTATGACCATAGTCGACCTTCGGTCCGATCCTTATACGTAGTTCTAAATTTACATTTGAGATATCCTAGACGACCTGGAATCCTCTCAGGGGTGTGTGGACCTACACTCCAATGAAGGGTTCCGGTCTCTTTTGGTACACTTTACTACTCTCTTCTCTTACGACTCCCGAACGTGTCCATACTCTTATGAAGGGATTTACGGTCCAAGTTTTTGGACTCTTAAGTACCCGACAACCCATCTCAGTAGTCTCCTCAGAAAAGAGGTAGCACCTCTTATACATCGGTAGTTGACCAGTGACGAGGTCAGGATGCTTTCTTTGGCACTTCTCTATTGGGGTTTTCACGTTTCACAAAGGTTCATTAAATAGACGTAAGATCTGTACGTGTTCAGGCAATAAGTTGTACCATTGTGAGTTTTAGTCTGTAGGTTAGTTTTGAATCTACCTTACGTTTATTCGTCTTTTTACTAGTAGAGTATTACTCAGCAATTTGTTTAGATAACTTTGAGTGAGTTTCGACTTTGTGATTTTGTCTACAATTGTTATCGTCTGTTCCTGTAACTTTGTCAATAATAGTGACGTAAGGTATACAAGTTTTTGAATTCTGTACATTTTGTATTCTGTTTTTACTAGAGATCTACTTTTCAGGTTACACTTTCTACTTCCTATGTGACCCATCCTACTTACCGTCTCATCTATAACGTCTGTTTTTATGACCTAAATTTCTATCGTTATATTGACTAGGGTATAATTTGTGTCCCTCTTTTCTTTATGAAAAGTCTTGATTTTATCGTAGGTATTCGACACCCTAGTGAAGTTCGTCGGACTATTCCAAAGTCAACCCCAAAGAACCTCCTCACCTGGTTCTTCACCCCTGTCTATTTGGTAAACTTCTTTATTACAGGGGCTAAGGAAGTCTGAACGACTTTTGAGATCAGGGTATCTACGTTCTTCGGGTTATTTCGGACTCGTGTTTATTGTACTTTTTTTGATGTGATTCCGTTTACTATTAGTTTGACGAGTTTTGGTCACTATTTATCTTTTATAGACTCGTTGGTCTCTTTTTTCAGTACAATCAATGTCTCTCCTTCAAAAAGGAGTCTCTGTTAGGTTTCAACATCACTTTCCTTTTTTTTTTATTTGGGAGATTTGGATCTTCAGATATGTGTCATCTTTATAAAAAGAATTTGACTCGTCCTGGTACAACCTGGTAGGACCCCTATCACTTTGTCTCGTCCTGGTATACCAGGAAGGGGTAGGGGGTGATACAGGACACGTACGGAAGACGGACACCTTTTGAAATCAGTTTCTTATTCAAATTAGTCTCTACACTGTCTACACCTTTGTTTCCTTTTCTCAGATTCCTCTGATTTATTATTATTACCTCAGTAATACGTATCAGTTCCGGTAAATCAAGAAAGAGTTCCCGATATCTATTATAAGACTCGACATAGGACCCTCGACAGAAAACTATGGTTTTGTGGTCCACCTTTTCAATTGATGTGCTACTGGTCTGATATGAGCCCTGAACTCGACGGTGTAAAACCTTTTGACCGATGTTTCTTTACCCTTGTTCACGTGGGGTTTAATATCCAATTGACATGGCTTATGTTGGTTCCACTACAATCAGTCTGGTGACTACTAGTTACACTTCTACTGACAATCTCTACTGATACGACAAAGACGTACATTGAGGGGGGGGGTGAGAGAGATATTTACCAGAGTGGGGGAGGACCAGCTCGCACACCCCCTCAGCCGGAAACCCGTCTACAGACGATGGGAGGGGAGGTCAACGACCGTGGACTTTATTTCGTTTGTAAGGAAAGGTGGTTGGACCGGAAAAGTGACCGAAAACCCTCCACTCGTCGACCTGGGGTACGTATGGAAGACATTGTTATCTGGAGGACGGGAGTACAAGGGACAGTGAACAAACGTCTTTTTGAAAACAGCAGATTCGGAAAGGGGTGAAGGTTTCTCGTTAAATTAGTCTCTCCACTGTTGTACGTCTTTCTTTCCTTTTGACAGTTTCTTTTGTTTTATTTGTATCAAATCGGTATTTTGTTACAGTTCCTGGAAATCAAGAAGGAGTTCCCGGTATCTATTATAAGACTCGACATAAGAACTTGACAAAACGTCTATGACTTTGGGGGTCGTCAACCTCCTTCAAATGACGTAAGACTACTAGTCGTGTATCTGGGGTCTAGTCAACCTTGGGTCAACCGACTACTGACTCTAAGGGTTTTGTAGTGGGACGATGGAATGGAAGTTGGTTGGTCTTTTAAATCGCACTTGTCTAGTACTCGGGGTACTGGTAGAGGAAGTGGAACGGAAATTTTTTAGGAAGGGACTTTCGGAAGACCCTCAAGTCCAGAAAAAACTTTTTTCTGAAAACAAAAATTAACCTCTTATTAACGAAATGTTATAGCACAACCAAAGACGGTGTATAGTTGTACATAGTCCGTATCCACATACATGCAGGGAAGGGAGATCTTGGAGGGAGGGTGGAGGGTAGGGTGGGATGGGGAGATCCAACAGTGTCTCGTAAACTCGACACAGTTCTTATCGTAATCTATCGGTCTCAAGTCCAAAAAATTCGTACTCGAAGGACAGGAGGAACGAACCGGGGTACAGCTTGTGGAATGTGATTTACGACATGAAACACAAGTCAACAAGTCAACGCAGACTGAGAAACGTTCGGATACCGGACAGCACACGGTCCGAGGAGACAGTCACCCTAAAAGGGACCGTTCTTGTGACCTCATCTAACGGTACGAGAGGAGGTCCCCTAGAAGGGTTACGTTCCTAGTTTGGGAGCAGTGGACGTAGAGGACGTGACGTCTGCTTAAGAAATGGGGTCTCGGTGGTCTCTGGGGTTTACGACATCAACGGGTTTAAAGGTGTTTCTTCAAAATCATCAAAGTTAAGTGTTGTGAGACCACTTTCCTGGGTTCAACCCAAACCATCGTAAATTTTTTGTCACCGTTTTATCGGGAGAGTGGGGAGAGCGGAGGGGTGATGGGACAAGGGCCAGAGAAGTTCGACCCTTTCACGAAGATCTGAGTCGAGAGTGGTTCGAATCCGTCGGTTCTTTCTGTAGACAGATGTACCTCAGACATCTGGAGACAAACCTTTCTCCTTCGTGTCCCTTGATAACTGACAAAACTTCTTTATGGGACTGACTCTCAAAATCCTGATAGAAGGACCTAGGACACACGACACCTAAGTCTTCTCTAGTTCGGGACTCGGAAACTTCACCCTTGTACCGAGGTTCTGGGTTCTGATGGTGTCTTGATTGGGATCCCTCATAGTTGATCACTTTTGAGTGTATTTCCTTTGGTGAACTTATGTTCCGGACCGTAGTGGGTCGGTGGTAATCGTGGGACACGTCCTACGGAGTAGATTTGTTGTTTGTTTTGTTTTTATGTTTGCGTTAGTAGTCGTCTGTTCTCGTGGTGGAGTGAGTCGAAATGGGTAGTCTCCTTCTTGTTTGTTTGTTTTTGAGTCGTGTTTAGAGTTGGATATGCTTCGAATGTGTTTGGTGACCTGGTTGGAATCCTTCCTTCTTTGTTTTTCCTTCTTTCTTAAGTTGGAACTCCAGGGAGTCTTTTTCCCTGGAGTTTGTGTCATTCACCTTTTTTTTATTACTTCTCCACCTCTTTATGACACGTTTACTTCCTTGTTTGATCTTT
The DNA here is from genome assembly GCA_006410555.1 of Capra ibex. Classification (NCBI taxonomy): domain Eukaryota; kingdom Metazoa; phylum Chordata; class Mammalia; order Artiodactyla; family Bovidae; genus Capra; species Capra ibex. The sequence goes on along the minus strand of SJYO01038709.1, from coordinate 18,089,557 downwards.
GTGTCTTCAGGTTTATTTACTTCTCCTTTATCCGTTTGATGGACTTTTTCTTAAGTCTTATTACTATCATTTCTACTAGTTTCTGGAACTTTAGTCTTACCTCTTTTACGTTCTTAGTTAAATTTTTATGGATCTTTTTAATTTCTTATTGTTACGTCTTTTTTTGTTGTGTTAATGACATCAATTTTTATAAGATCTTAGTTAGTTATCGTCTTATAGACTTTGTCTTCTTACTTAGCCACTCGACCTTCTATGTTACCATCTTTATTAAAACCTTCTCGTCTTATTTCATTTTTCTTACTTTTCTTGACTCCTATCAGAGTCTCTGAAGACCCTGTTATAGTTTGAGCAGTTGTAAGTTTAATATCCCTAGAGTCTTCTTCTTCTCTGTTTATTTCCCATACTCTTTTAAAAACTTCTCTAATATCAACTTTTAAAGGGGTTGTACCCTTTCCTTTATCAGTTAGTTCAGGTTCTCCGTGTTTCTCAGGGTATGTCCTATTTGAGTTCCTCTTTGTACGGTTCTGTGTATGATTAGTTGGATTGTTTCGGATTTGTGTTTCTGTCTTATAATTTTCGTCGTTCCCTCTTCGTTGTTCATTGTATTTTCCCTTTTGGGTAAACGAATTGTCGACTAGAAAGTCGTCTTTGGGACGTCCGGTCTTCCCTTTCCGTCCTATATAAAGTTCATAACTTTCCCTTTTTTAGAGGTTGGTTCTATGGGCCGTTTCTAAATTAAGTTTTAACTGTTTCATTAGTTTTCACAAAGTCTGTTCGTTTTCAATTCTCTTAAGTCTTGGAGGTTTAGTTGAAATGTTGTTTACAATTTCCCTGAATATATCGTTTCTTTATCTTCTCTTCCTTTTTCTAGATGTATTAGGTGGGGTTGGTTAATTCATTTACCGTTATCCTTGTCCATATAGTTATTAATGAACTTCACATTTACCCAATTTACAAGGTTGGTTTTCTGTGTCCGACCGACTTACCTAGGTTTTTGTTCTGGGGATATATACGACAGATGTTCTTTGGGTGTAGTCTGGAGTTTTGTGTATGTCTGACTTTCACGACGACGACGACGATTCAGCGAAGTCAGCACAGGTTGAGACACACTGGGGTATCTGCCGCCGGGTGGTCCGAGGGGGTAGGGACCCTAAGAGATCCGTTCTTATGACCTCACCCAAAGGTAAAGGAAGAGGTCACGTACTTTCACTTTTCAGTTTCACTTCACCAAGTCAGTACAGGATGAGAAGCACTGGGGTACCTGACGTCGAATGGTCCGAGGAGGCAGGTACCCTAAAAAGGTCCGTTCTCATAACCTCATCCCACGGTAACATGAAGAAAAAAATAATAATAAAAATGAAATAAAATGAAATGTCATGACATAACCAAAACGGTATGTAACTGTATTTAGGTGGTGCCCACATGTACGCTAGGGTTTGTACTTGGGGGAAGGGTGGAGGGAGGGGTATTGTAGGGAGACCCAGTAGGGGCACGTGGTCGGGGTTCGTACGACATAGGACGTAGTCTGTATCTGACCGCTAAACTAAGAATGTACTATCATATGTACAAAGTTACGGTAAGAGGGTTTAGTAGGGTGGGGGAGGGAGAGGGAGACTCAGGTTTTCAGACGATATGTGTAGACACAGAAAAAACGACAGAACGTATGTCCCAGTAGTAACGGTAGAAAAGGTATATATACACAATCATATGACATAACCACAAAAAGAAAGACCGAATGAAGTGAGACATATTAGCCGAGGTCAAAGTAGGTAGAGTAGTCTTGACTAAGTTTACTTAAGAAAAATTGCCGACTCATTATGAGGTAACACATATACATGGTGTCGAAAGAATAGGTAAGTAGACGACTACCTGTAGATCCAACAAAGGTACAGGACCGATAATATTTATCACGACACTACTTGTAACCCCATGTACACAGAGAAAGTTAAGACCAAAGGAGCCACACATACGGGTCGTCACCTTAACGACCCAACATGAAGATTAAGGGTTCCTCAATACTTTACCAGTTTCTCTGACTTTTCAAACTGACTCTTTCCTCTCAAGCCAGGTGTGCGAAACGGGTAAAGACCAGCCAAGGGTTTCCTCAGTAACCCACGGAGAACCGTAACCGTCCAGTCATATTTGGGGACTGTCCAAAGACGGTATTCGGCATACTCTAGTGGCACCTTGGTGTTTCGTCCCGAGGAATGAACGAAGTGTGTCCCGTACAGTAAATAAGTGTGTTCGTGTGGCATCTCAATTATTTCGTGTCGTCTTTTGTACAAGCGATTCTCTTGTTTCTTGATCTCGAGGTTCGTAGGAATGGAACAGGACTTCCTAGGGCCTGCTCGGGGGTTCTACTTTCCAACAACAACTTAGTGTTGCGGTCCTAAGAACCGGGGACCTCCTCTTCTAAAGTTAGGCCCCGGTCTCTGCTCCGAACTAGCGAGTCTCGAAAACACATTATTTCAAAATAATTTCATATTCCCTCTATCTCTTTCGAAGACTGTATCCGTAGTCTTCCCCCGTCTTTTATATAAGGTACGTTTACCCTTTGTTTTCTTTCGACCTCATCGTTAGGAGTATAGTCTGTTTTATCTGGAATTTTATTTATTATCATGTTCTCTATTCCTTCCTGTACTGTGTTACTAGTTCCCTGTTTAGGTTCTCCTTCTGTATTGTTAACATTTATAGATACGTGGGTTGTATCCTCGTGAAGTTATATATTTTGTTTGTGATTGTCTGTATTTTCCTCTTTAACTGTCATTGTGTTTTTATTATCCTCTGAAATTCTGTGGTGAGTGTTGTTACCTGTCTAGTAGTTTTGTCTTTTAATTATTCCTTTGTGTTCAGAATTTACTATGTCATCTACTGCACTTAGAGTAACTATCGAAGTCCTGTGAGGTAGGTTTACGTCTTCTTATGTGGAGAAGAGTCCATGGGTACCTTGTAAGAGGTACTATCTGGTGTAGAACCCAGTGTTTACTTTGGAGTCATTTAAATTCTTTTAACTTTAGTATAGTTCGTAGAAGACACTCGTATCGCGATACTCTGATCTATAGTTAATGTCTTTTTTTTTGACATTCTTTGTGTTTGTGTACCTCTAATTTGTACAAAGATTTATTAGTCGTCCAATGACTTCTTTAGTTTTTCTTTTAGTTTTTTAAAGACCTTTGTTTACTGTTACTTTTGTGTTGTTGAGTTTTGGATATGGATATGGGTCTCAGAGAGTCAGCACAGACTGAGAAACGCTGGGAACCTGACATCGGGTGGTCCAGGGAGACAGGTACCCTAAAAGGTCCGTTCTTATGACCTCACCCAACGGTAAAGGAAGAGGTCCCCTTCTTCAAAGGAAACGACACATTTTCTCAGTCTGAGCTGATTCACTGACTTGACTTGACTTGAACGACACACTTTATTACATTCATGTTAATCCAGGGTAAAGAAAAAATTTAAAATAAAGGTTGCTCCTATAACGATTAAAAAAAAAACAATCTCACAAGACGGATACAAAAGGAGGTTCTCAAAATATCATGCACCGGAATGTAAACCAGAAACTAAGTAAAACTCGAAAAAAAAGGGGGGACACCACAATTCTTAACAAGATTAAAGTAAGAAAATGTACAATGACAGGTTAAAAGTGTCGTGGTGAATAACTTCTACGACAGAAAAGAGGTAATATATAAGAATGGAGGAACCCATATATACTCCACGGGGTATCCACGTACCCAGATGGAGACCCGAAGGTATAACACAATGTAACCAGAAAGAAAGAAGAAGAAAAAAAAAATTACTGATCTCTACAATGTATTCAGAAACAACATTTCGACCACACCATGATAACTTAAGGGACTCGGAAACGACCAGACATTTAGAGAAATAAAGAAACAACTTAGACTTTCTTCTTGGAACGAACCATCTTATAAAAACCAACATCCAAAAAGGGACGACGATGACGATTCAGTGAAGTCAGCACAGGCTGAGACACACTGGGGTATCTGCCGTCGGGTGGTCCGAGGGAGCAGGGACTCTAAGAGGTCCGTTCTTATGACCTCACCCAACGGTAAAAGGGAAAGTGGTGAAATTTATATAGTACGGTGAGGGAAGACCGAACGTCTCAAAGACGATTCTTTAGTCGACAATTAGAACACCCCTAAGAGAGAATACAATAAACGATGAAAAGGGAACTGGACGAATTATAAAAGAGAAACAACAATCAAAAAGTCAAACGAATTATACGCAGAGTCATAAAAGGAGGAACACAAGTAGGACAAACTTTAAGAGACGTGAAAGACGTGATCTCACAGACAAATGAAAGGTTGTAATCCCTTCAAAAGTGGATAATACAGGAGTTCATAAAAGAGTCCGGGAAAGAGAGAGAAGAGGAAGACCCTCGGGATATTACACTTACAACCAGGTAAATTACAGGGTCTCCAGAGAATTTGACAGGAGTAAAGAAAAGTAGAAAAAAGAAGTAAGACAAGGAACCGTCACTAATGATGGTAAGATAGAAGGTCGAATACATAAGTAAAAAGACGGAGTAATTAAGACGGTAACTAAGGAAGATAACATAAAAAGTAAAGTCAACATAATGAATTGACAAAGAAACAAGAAATCTAGGAGATTAAGAAACGAGTTGTAAAGAACATAGACGAGTCAGACAGGGAGGCAACAAAAGAAGACTCTAGAACCTAGTAGAAATGATAGTGACGAGATTTAAGAAAAAACTTATCTAACGGATAGAGGTGAAACGAATCAACAACAAGACCCCAAAATGGAATGAGGAAACACGTCTTGAATAAGGACACGATAGAGCGAAACTGAGTGAAAGTCACAAATACCAGAGATATGACGTCCGACGTCCTAACATAAGGGAGAACAACAAACACAGAAGGGGGAACACCTAATCCTACAAGACTCTCAAGAGGAGTCCTAAGGACCACCCTCCCTAATTACAGACGGGTCACCACCCACCTTGACAGAGAACAGGGAGACTACCCGTCCCAGTACAGTTTTCCACATATATCTTCACCGACACCGACACTGGCCATGTGATTCGCGCCCGCCGTCGCTGGCCGTTTGATTCGTATTGGTTCTCCTCGATGGGGTGCAAGCTCCAGTCCCCGTCTTCGACCCTCCTAGGATACGGTCTTCCCGCCACCGGTTCTCCTCAATGGGACGCAGGCTCCAGTCCCCGTCGTCGTCTCTCACGGTCCGACGCTGCCGTGTCCTTACCGACTCTCCTCGATGGGGTGCAGGCTCCAGTCCCCACCGTCGGTCCTCCTCGGTGGGACGTGGGCTCCGTTCCCCACCGTCGGCCCTCCTCCTTGGGTTGCGGGTATCGGTCCCTACCGTCTGTCCTCCTTGTTGGGGTGCAGGTTCCTCGTCACCGACACACCCGCGTCCTCCCGGATCTCCTCTATAGGGTACAACTTCCAGTTCTTCCCACCGCCACTCCTCTATGGGGAGTAGGTTCCATTCCTCGTCGCCGACGTGAAACGATCTCGTCGGCACTTCTCTATAGGATACGGGTTCCATTCTCTTTGGGTTCATTCTACCATCCACAACGTCCTCCCGTAGTCTCCCGTCTGTGTGACTTTGGTATGAGTGTTTTTTGATCAGTTAGATTAGTGTGATCCTGGTGTCAGAACAGATTGAGTTACTTTGATTCGGTGCGGGTGCCCCGTTGGGTTCTGCCCGTCCAGTACCACCTCTCCAGACTGTCTTGCACCAGGTGACCTCTTCCCTTACCGTTCGGTGAAGTCATAAGAACGGATCTCTTGGGGTACTTGTCATACTTTTCCGTTTTACTATCCTATGCCTTTCTCCTTGAGGGGTCCACCCATCCACGGGTTATACGATGACCTCTAGTCACCTCTTTATTGAGGTCTTTCTTACTTCCCTACCTTGGTTTCGTTTTTGTTATGGGTCGACTCCTACACTGATCACTATCTTCGTTCCAGGCTACGACATTTCTCGTTATAACGTTTCCTTGGACCTTACAGTCCAGGTACTTAGTTCCGTTTAACCTTCACCAGTTTGTTCTCTGCCGTTCTCACTTGCAGCTGTAAGATCTTTAGTCGCTTGATTTTACCTGACCTTACCCACTTACATTGAGTCTACTGGTATTATAGATGATGACGTCCCTCCTTAGGGAGTCTTCTTTACCTCATCGGTAGTACCAGTTGTTTTCTCAGACTTTACGTCATGGACCTACGTCAGAGTTTTTACTGTCTTACTAGAGACAAGCAGAGGTTCCGTTTGGTAAGTTATAGTGCCATTAGGTTCAGATACGGGGTTGGTCATTACGACTTCTTCGACTTCAACTTACCAAGATACTTCTGGATGTTCTGGAAGATCTTGATTGTGGGTTTTCTCTACAGGAAAAGTAATGTCACCTGACCTTACGTTTTCATCGTTCAGTTCTTTGTAGACCTCATTGTCCGTTTAAACCGGAACCTTACACCTTACTTCGTCCCGTTTCTGATTATCTCAAAACGGTTCTTTTACGTGACCAGTATCGTTTGTGGGAGAAGGTTGTTGTGTTCTCTTCTTAAATGTGTACTTGTAGTGATCTGTCGGTTGTAGCTTTAGTCTAACTAATATAAGAAGCGTCGGTTTCTACTTCTTAGAGATATATCAGTTGTTTTTGTTCTGGTCCTCGAGTGACACCGAGTCTAGTACTTTAGGAATAATGGTTTAAGTCTAAGTTTAACTTCTTTCACCCCTTTTGGCAATCTGGTAAGTCCATACTGGATTTAGTTTAGGGAATACTAATATGTCACCTTCACTCTTTATCTAAAGTCCCGGATCTAGACTATCTATCTCACGGACTACTTGATACCTTACTCCAAGCACTGTAACATGTCCTCTGTCCCTAGTTCTGGTAGGGGTACCTTTTCTTTACGTTTTTTCGTTTTACCGACAGACCCCTCCGGAATGTTTATCGACACTTTTCTTCTCTCTACTTTTCGTTTCCTCTTTTCCTTTCTGTATTCGAATACTTACGTCTCAAGGTTTCTTATTTTTCTTCTCTATTCTTTCTGAAGGAGTCGTTAGTCACGTTTCTTTATCTCCTTTTCTTGTCTTTCCCTTTCTGATCTCTAGAGAAGTTCTGTTAATCTCTATGGTTCCCTTGTAAAGTACGTTTCTACCCGAGATATTTCCTGTCTTTACATACCTGGATTGTCTTTGTCTTTTATAGTTCTTCTCCACCGTTCTTACGTGCCTTCTTGACATGTTTTTTCTAGAAGTGCTGGGTCTATTAGTGCTACCACACTAGTGAGTAAATCTCGGTCTGTAGGACCTTACACTTCAGTTCACCCGGAATCTTTCGTAGTGGTACCTTGGTCAAATAGACTGTTATTTCTTGTCCTTCTCTACCCACAAGTCGGACTCGTCCTTCCCTACCACGTACCTGTGACTAATTTGTCATATGATTATTATTAAATTTTTTTTCGTAGTGGTACTTGTTTCGATCACCTCCACTACCTTAAGGTCACCTCGATAAAGTTTAGGACTTTCTACTACGACACTTTCACGACGTAAGTTATACGGTCGTTCAAACCTTTTGAGTCGTCACCGGTGTCCTGACCTTTTCCAGTCGAAAGTAAGGTTAGTGTTTACGTGAGTAGAGTGTACGATCATTTCATTACGAGTTTTAAGAGGTTCGGTCCGAAATCGTTATGTACTTGACACTTGAAGGACTACAAGTTCGACCAAAATATTTTCCGTCTCCTTGGTCTCTAGTTCAACGGTTGTAGGCGACCTAGTACCTTTTTCGTTCTCTCAAGGTCTTTTTGTAGATTAAGACAAAACGACTGATACGGTTTCGGAAACTGACACACCTAGTGTCATTTGACACCTTTTAAGACTTTCTCTACCCTTATGGTCTGGTGGACTGGACGGAGAACTCTTTAGACATACGTGCAGTCCTTGGTTGTCAATCTTGACCTGTACCTTGTTGTCTGACCAAGGTTTATCCTTTTCCTCATACGGTTCCGACATATAACAGTGGGACGAATAAATTGAATATACGTCTCATGTAGTACTCTTTACGACCTGACCTTCTTTGTCTTCGACCTTAGTTCTGACGGTCCTCTTTATAGTTATTGGAGTCTATACGTCTACTGTAGTGGGAATACCGTCTTTCACCTCTCCTTGATTTTTCGGAGAACTACTTTCATTTTCTCCTCTCACTTTTTCAACCGAATTTCGAGTTGTAAGTCTTTTGCTTCTAGTACCGTAGGCCAGGGTAGTGAAGTACCCTTTATCTACCCCCTTGTCACCTTTGTCACAGTCTGAAATAAACCCCCCCGGTCCACCCGAGGTTTTAGTGACGTCTACCACTGACGTCGGTACTTTAATTTTCTGCAAATGAGGAACCTTCTTTTCAATACTGGTTGGATCTATCGTACAACTTTTCGTCTCTGTAATGAAACGGTTGATTCCAGGTAGATCAGTTCCGATACCAAAAAGGTCATAAGTACATACCTACACTCTCAACCTGACACTTCTTCCGACTCGTGGTTTCTTAACTACGAAAACTTGACACCACAACCTCTTCTGAGAACTCTCAGGGAATCTGACGTTCCTCTAGGTTGGTCAGGTAAGACTTCCTCTAGTCGGGACCCTAAAGAAACCTTCCTTACTACGATTTCGACTTTGAGGTCAGGAAACCGGTGGAGTACCCTTCTCAACTGAGTGACCTTTTCAGAGACTACGACTCTCCCTAACTCCCGTCCTCCTCTTCCCCTGCTGTCTCCTATTCTACCGACCTACCGTAGTGCTTGAGCTACCTGCACTTAGACTCACTTGAGGCCCTCAACCACTACCTGTCCCTCCGGACCACACGACGCTAAGTACCCCAACGTTCCTCAACCTGTACTGACTCACTGACTTGACTTCGAAGTTGACCCTGAGACGATAAAAGTGTGCTCAAAGACTAGGACGGTCTCAGAGGGAGTGGGCGAAATCCCTCCCTACATGACTTGTTCCAGGTACGGAGAGAAAAATACTTATACCTCGGGAGGAAAAGAGAGGGTAATTGACTTGTTTTAGAAACTCACACCCGACTACCTTTTAGACACCCAGCTCGTGTTCTACGATAAGGATATCAACAGTTCGAGTTTCTGAGCGTAAATAAAGGTGTATTTTTCGTCATAGGTGACTATGCACTCCAATTCTTTCGCAATTTTGTGTGGTAACTCTTAAATTTCTCGTCCCCGATAATTAAGGGATATTATCAGGTACGTTGTGAGGATGAACCCCATATTTCTTTAGTTTACTATATACCTCTGATCAAGTTTTAAATGTTCATTATTTACTCGGACACCAAGGAAATGTGGGGCAGTACGGATTAAGAATATGAGATAACAAACTTTAAGGATTTGTTCGGTTTATAAAAAGTCATACGAAAGATCTTAATTTGGATATGATTTAGTAGGGGATGGATACTGAAATTCTGTTAACTCTTCTAAAAATCCTTAGTGTCCGATGACGGCGAAAAAAAAAAAAAAAAAACGTCCTATGTCCTACGAACCCCGAGTTTTTGGAAAATTCCGAGAAGTCTGACGAGAGGACGTTCGAGGGTGAAACTCGAACGGACGTCCCAGTATTAAATTAAACAGTGACTTTCTTTTCCATACCGGAACCCTCAAAACTGTGTTGGGGCTTCCGGAGTGGTCGTCGGATATCCTCTCTTAGGAATTTGAGACTCCAATTATAAACCTACTCTCTGGCATCCGAAGAATTTATAGTCAGTAACAACAATCTTCCTGGTTATTGATTCGAATTTCAAACACCTTTAAATTTAGGACGGTGAAGGGAATAACTTTTCCTTTTACTATGTGGACTAGTGCTAACAAGGGTCAAAGATTGACATTTGTTACGTCGAGCCCTTCTAGACTACCTATGCGGTAATCTGTTAGGACTGTCTTTATAAATGTCTACCGTCAAGAAAACAAGCCCTACCCTTCGTATTTCGTCCAATGTGGTACCACTACCGACTTGTCCAAAATCTTCGTTTTAGAGAGGGGGTCCCTTGGTCACGAGACGATCACCTGGGACACCGAGACTGGGCTCGAGATCTCAATTCATTTCCCGTCTCTCAATTAGATGTGACTAAGATTCATACGAATAAACTGAAATGTACGAGTACGACGTTATACGTTTCTGTTAAATTTTGTCCTTGTCCGCTTGGATAATTCGTAAAGTCTCTCTACCTCTCTGGAAATTGACGATATATAACAGGGTTTCTTCATCGACAATACGTAACGTTTCCCGTGTCGTCCCTGTCCTCATTTCATCGTCTTCCATTAGTCGACCGACTGACAGTTCGGTCTTTTCGCCGTGACGTACCTTTGGGGAAGTGACGTCTGCGGAAACTAAACCTATCCAGGACACCTTGTCCTTTTTGACGTTATATGACTCCTTCTTAATCTTTCTACACTCTTTTCTCCTCGTTTCTAATGACTATTTCTTACCAATGTCAGACTCCTACCTGCTACTTATTAAGGACTTTTACGAGTTACCTTTTAAAAGGATTTTGGAACCTTAAGTGATTAATACATTGAGTCGAGAACCGAAAAGTTGTCCGTAATTGTCTTGAACCCCTAAGGACTGGGTCGGAGACTCAGCTCTTTTGGAGATAAACTCGGTCCTTGGCTCCAGGACTATTTTTGTGACCCTAGACCCTCGGTTATGGAGCTCGGGGAGACCCTTCCGGGAATGGTCCGGTGTCGACAGTTCCACGGTCTTTAACTAAGCACACACGTGGTGTGAGCTTAATTCTCCACCCTGGGACTAGTCTTGATTCCCTACAGTAAAATACAGAAATGAAAGATACGAGGCTGAAACATGAAGAGTCTACCCGGACTATTAGACACACTTGGCCGAAGACGACTGACGTTTTTAGGACTCAGTCGGTAAGTTAGGAGTTTTGTTACGGAAGGACAGGACCCGAGGGAGGATACGACGTAAGGTGTCATCCAGATTGACGACCCAGACGCCTCGAGAAGGGAGAAGTAGTCACCTTCTGAAGGGTACCACACGTAGAGGTGAAGTCCCTTTCCTGAAAGAGGTACAGACACTGATGGATGCTATTGTTTTTAGCATACACTACGGAGAATAATTAGACTGTAGATTGTGAGGATTTTACCCGACCACGTTGTTAAAAATGGAATTGATACTTGTATTACACTGAAAATTGAAACGAATAACAAGATAAAAACGACAAACGAGGGACGTAGACATTGACACATCGACCTAAACAAAGACCAGCGTACTTCCGAAAATTCAATGTTTACCAACGAGTTTAAGGACGCTGACGGTGTCCAAGGAGGTTGATGATGAACCCCGGGGACCTAGTCTCTGGGAGTTATACTCCCAATCCTGTTATACAACGGAGTGGTTAAATCCCTGTTACGGGGAATAGTTGAGCCTTCGTCAATACCTTGCTCTTACTGCGGGGAAAGGGATCCGTTGTATTAAGAGGATTTTCTTTTCCTCCCCCTTACTCTCCTATTGTCCGTCCTTCCGGTCCCCAGAGGTTTTCCTCCTTTATCCAATTTTCGTAGTCTGTAAGAAAATAGAGAGAGAATTCACCGTTCTCCCTTGTTTGATAATCACAATATAAAAAGGGGGAAGAGATATGTTTAAATTTTTCTCAAAAGAAAATTTTATGACACAACGGTACTACTGTGGACCAAAGTGGACTTGAATTGAAAAGAGTTTGGAACTCGATTGGTTACACAAAAAGAATACCTTTACAAACAGAATTTGTTGGAATTACTTGATACATAAATGGGATCTGAGACAGAAGTTCAAGACGGATTCTGAGTCTTGGGTGAACTTTTTGGTCATACGAAATGAGTACGTTTACAAGAGAATTCGATACAATTACTCTCACATAAACGAACCTTTGGACTAAAAGAAGTTCTAAGTACAGTCAATAAAATACCGGACCCTGTTGAGTGGAACACGGTTTCAATAGAGTTTTACGTACGACACCCACTCCCCGGACCACGGTCGGAGACTCAAAACTCTGTAAAGGAAAGAGGGTCGGAGACTCAAAACTCTGTAAAGGAAAGAGGGTCGGAGACTCAAAACTCTGTAAAGGAAAGAGATTAATCGTCTGGTGATCATCGATATATTGTAGGCCGATTATCGTCCGCCCCCCTTCTCACAGTGAGAAAGACGGGGGAAGACTACAGATATAGTCTTCGAAAGAAATAGAGAAAATATGAAATTATTTTGAAATAATGTGTTTTGGACTCACTAGTTCGGAGCAGTGGTCGGAACCCCTAACTTAAGAAGAGGTCTCCGGTTCTTAGGACCGTAGAAAGTACCAAGTTTTTGTTGAAAAGTTAATATATGTTAAAAAAACTCATAAGTATTCAAAAGTTAAGAAACCCCGTATATGGACCCTCTCTTTAACGACCCAGTATACCAGTGAGAGCAAATTGAAAACTCTTTGACGGCATAACAAAACCTATCGTCGACATGGTTAAATATGAGGTTGGTCGAGTCATAGACCGAAGGTTAAAGAGGTGTGAACAAAAATAGATAGACAAAATAACATCGGTAGGGTCGTCCACACCTAACCATAGAGTAACACTGTAAGTAAAAGTAAAAAAACTTCGATTACTACAAGTCGTGGAAGAGTACACAAGTCACCGATAAGCATATAGAACAATCCTCTTTCTAGGTAAGTTCAGGAAACGGGTAAAAAACTTTAAATGAAAAAAATAACTCCCTATTAGTGAAATGTCTTAAAACAACAAAAGACAGTTTGGAGTTGTACTTAGTCGGTATCATATATATATAGGGGAGGGAAAACTTGAAGGAAGGGTGGAGGGAGGGGTAGGGTGGGGAGATCCAACTATCCTCGGGGACAAACTCAAAGGACTCGGTGTCGTTTAAGGGTAACCGATAGATAAAGTGTCTACCATTACACGGTCCTCGGTCGTACTCCTTAGGGCGGGTACCATTTCCAGTACTCCTTCCTTCGGACTGTTTTGCGTTCCCGCACTAGTCCGAAGTCCCCAAGGGGGACCTTAAAGGACTCGTAGGTGGGGGTTTTTGGTCTCAGACGGACGAAATGACACAATACGAAAGGTGGATGAGAAGACTGTAATTGTCCCCCGATAGAGGGGTGGTGGAAAAAGACCTTTTTCAATTAAATCTCGAAAATCTATTATTTAGAGGACCCGTATTGTTCTCACAAAGTTAGGTTTTTGGGGAGACTACCGAAAGATCGGACGGACGGCCTGAGAATGTCGACGCGTACACTAACAGACGTCGGAGGGCTGGAGCTCTCCGTGTCCTTCGAATTTTGTAGGATCCTTACAACCCGAAGGCTCCTCAGTTTCAGTAATCTTATCCTAACTAATTTACAAAGTAAACAACTCGGTTATGAACGACGGATTAAAAGTATAGAAAATAAACATCTATATCAACCATATATCTTTTTTGTCCAGCATCTGGACCATAATCGTTGTAATCTAGAAACTCAATTCATGAAAGAAACAATATTGGGTGACGTGGAAACAAGATATCCTTACATTTAAATAAATTATGAAACTCCCACTACGTCTCATTTCTTTTTTGAGAAGATCCCTTTTTCTCAAAAAGACCAACTATCTGTAAATAGATCCTTCTCTCGGTATTTTTACAATTGTCCGGAGAACCGGTCTTCTATTACATTTGGTGGACTCTGGAAAACATATACCCTTCCATACGTTTTTCTTTCGGACCAGAGTTACTCCCAGTCCTGACGACGGGGACGAATTGAGACGTATAAGGTAATAAAGAAATACATTTTGAACCCCATATATTCGACTAAAACTTTTATTTCAACACTCAGAACGTGGCTACGACCGGAGGGGGTACAACAAGAAAAAAGGGGAAAAGGTCGACTTAAAGGTAGACCTCGTGCCTCCGAGCGGTTCAGATGAATGAACGGGATCGACGACTCTAGGTGCGCTCTCCCTCGGGTTCCGCCCCGTGGGAGGCGATAAGTTCACCCGAGGTCACCGGACTGCATCTACCACGTTTGGAGAACAGAGCTCCAAAATAATCAAAAGGTGCATTTGTTTCAAAAAGTCGGAGAAAATGGGTGATTAAAAGGATGATGTGATAAGAAAGGATTAGAGAAATATAAAGATTAATTTATCAGGAAAAGGTCTGAGGTTGAGACAGGGACGAAAATTAAGAGACCTAGGTGACCCCGACCTGGGGCCGTCATTGCAATCAAAGGTACAATGAGAAAGGTACGTAGAGTGGGAGAGGAGGGGAGAGGGGTATAGGTATTCAGATAAGGGATATAGACAAAGAGGTAACGAGGACGACGATTCAGCGAAGTCAGTACAGGCTGAGACACGCTGGGGTATCTACCGTCAGGTGGTTCCGAGACGGCAGGGACCCTAAGAGGTCCGTTCTTGTGACCTCACCCAACAGTAAAGGAAGAGGTTACGTACTTTTACTTTTCACTTTAACTTCAGCGTGTAACGACGGGATATTTATTTAAGAAGTCATGGTAAAAGACCTAAGACCTATATCTTCTGTATGTCTACCGATTGTTTGTGTACTCTTCTACGGAAACGGGCAAAAATTAACACAAAGAACAAAAACCTAACTCAACATTCTAAGGAAATATATAATACCTATGTACAGGGAATAATTCATATACTAAATGTTTTTAAAAGAGAGTATCCAACAGAAAAGTGAGAGAACAACAATAATAAATAAATAAAAATTTGAAATGAAAAATTAACCTCGTATCAACTAACTGTTACAACACAACCAGAGACGACATGTTGTTGTACCTATTCCCCTATATGTGTGTATATAGGGGAGGGGGGGCACGAAGGAAAGACGAGGGGGTACGGTGGGTAGTGTCTCGTGGTTCAACTCGAGGGACACGAGACCGTCGAAGGGTGATCGATAGATAAAACGTGTACCATCACATATATACAGTTACAATGAGAGAGTTAAGCAGGGTTGGAGAGGGAGGGAGTTAGGGTACAGGTGTTCAGGTAAAAGGTGTAAACGCAAAGATAAAGACGGGACGTTTATTCAAGTAGTCATGGTAAAAAGATCTAAGGTATATATACGTAATTATATACTATAAACAAAAGAGAAAGACTGAATAAAGTGAGACATACTGTCTAAGATTCAAGTATGTGTAGTGATGTTTACGGGGTTAAAGTAAGGAAAACTTCCGACCCATTATAAGGTGACCTGTATATATGGTTTGAAGAAATAGACAAGTAGACAACTACCTGTAGATCCACCGTAGGCACAGGACCGATAGTATTTATCGTTACGTTACTTGTAAACCCACGTACAAAGAAAAACTTAATACCAAAAGAGTCCCATGTACAAGTCATCACTCTAACGACCCAGTTTGTCATTAAAATAAGGATCAAAGAATATCTTGGAGGTGTGACAAGAGGTATCACCAACATAGTTAAATGTAAGGTTTGTTGTCACGTTTTCTCAAGGAAAAAGAGGTGTAGGAGAGGTCATAAATAACGAACATCTAAAAAAAAGTACTACCGGTGAGACTGACGACACTCCATTATGGGATAATAGTCGAAAGAAAGTTAACCTTCTATTGACGAAATGTGACAGTACAACCAAAGACGTCATGTTGTTACACTTAGTCGGTATTAATATGTATATATGAGAGGGAAGACTCGGAGGGAGGGGAGAGGGTAAGGTGAGGGACTCTAGTAGTGTCTCGTGGTCCGACCCGAGGGACACAATCTATCGTCGTAGGATGATTGATAGATGAAATACATACTATCACATATATACAGTTACGATGAAAGAGTCAAGTAGGGTGGGAGAGGAAGGGGAGGTCACAGGTGTTCAGGTGAGACACAGACGTAGAGGTAAAGAAGGGACATCATCCAAGTAGTGATAAAAAGATCTAAGGTATATACACGTAATTATATGTTATAACCAAAAAGATAGAAACTGACTAAAGTGAGACATATTGTCCAAGATCCAAGTGGGTGGAGCGATTTTTTACTGAGTTAAAGCAAGGGAAAATACTGACTCATTATAAAGTAACATATATACATGGTGTAGAAGAAATAGTTGAGTAGACAGCTCTCTGTAGATTCAACGAAGGCACACGACCGATAACATTTATCACGACGTTACTTGTAACCCTATGTACATAGAAAAAGTCAATACCGAAGGTGTCCCATATACGGGTTATTACTGTAACAACCCAGTATAAAATTGAAATACGGATCAAAAATTTCCTTAGAGGAATGACAAAAGGAATCACCGACACAGTCAAATGTGAGGTTGGTTGTCACGTCCTCCCAGGGGAAAAGACGTGTAGGAGAAGTCGTCAATGACAAACATCTGAAAAGTACGACTAGCAAGACTAATCACACTCCACTATAGAGTAACATGAAAACTAAACATAAAGAGAGTATTACTTGTTCTAACTCCTATAATTGCACACAAACACCCGGTAGTCGTACATAAGAAACCTCTTCACAGATAAATCCAGAAGATAAGTAAAAAACTAACCCAACGAACAAGAAAACTAGAAGTCGGGGTACTCTACGAACATATAAAACTTCTAATCAGGGAACAGTCAACGAAGTAAACGTTTATAAAAGACGGTAATACTCCCGACAGAAAAGTAGAACAAAGACCAAATCAAAGGAAACGTTTTCGAAAATTCAAATTGGAGTAGGGTAAACAAACAAAAACAAAAATAAAAGTAATGAGATCTCACACTCAGTTTTTTTTAGAACGATACCAAATACAGTTTCACAAAAAGGATACAAAAGGAGATTCTCAAAATATAACAGGTCAGAATGTAAACCCGAACGGACCATCGAGTTTACCATGTCTTATGTGAACGTTACGGGTCTGAGTCCAAGTTAAAGACCGAGTCCTTCTAGAGGACCTCTTCTCTTACCGATGGGTGTGGTCACAAAGACTGACCTCTTAAGGTACCTGTCTCCTCAGACCGTCCGACGTCATGTACCCCACCGTTTCTCAGTCGGTTCTGACTCATTGAGTGTGAAAGTGAAAGTAAGTCAAGTCAGCGAGTCAACACAGACTGAAAAACGCTGGGGTACTTGGTGTCGTGCGGTCCGGAGGGACAGGTAGTTGAGGTTCTCAGGTGGGTCTGGGTACAGATAACTCAGCCACTACGGTAGGTTGGTAGAATAGTAGACAGCAGGGGAAGAGGAGGACGTGAGTTAGAAAGGGTCGTAGCCCCAGAAAAGGTTACTTAGTCAAGAAGCGGAGTTCCCCGGGTTCATAACCTTAAAGTCGAAGTCGTAGTCAGGAAGATACTTGTGGGTCCTGACTAGAGGAAATCCTACCTGACCAACCTAGAGGAACGTCAGATTCCCTGAGAGTTCTCAGAAGAGGTTGTGGTGTCAAGTTTTCGTAGTTAAGAAGTCACGAGTCGAAAGAGATATCAGGTTGAGAGTGTAGGTATGTACTGTTGACCTTTTTGGTGTCGAATCTGATCTGCCTGGAAACAACTGTTTCATTACAGAGACGAGAAATTATACGACAGATCCAACCAGTATTGAAAGGAAGGTTCTCATTCTCAGAAATGTCTAAGTGAAAGTAATGAACACTAGTTTAACAAATATAAAAGATTAAGAATACTAGAAAACATAAAGACACCATAGTTAGTATTGAAAGGGAGGAAGTAAAGATTAAAATAATTAAACTCAGGAGTAGGAAAAAAAACACTCGTCAGACGGATTGCTGAAAAGTCATAACGAATAGAAGAGTTCGTTGGTTGAAAAGGAAAATTACTAGGAACGATAACAAATGAAGTAAAGATAAAGTGAATACAGACGACACTAGAAATACTAAAGAAAGAAAGATGACTGTAACCCAAAAGAAAGAAGAGGAAAGATACCAACGAAATCCACATCTCAATCTAACAAATAAACTCTAAAAAGAACAAAGAACTCCACTCTAACTTAACAATATTTGAAGAAAGAATCTTGCCCAAAACGACGTAGAGTGTCCAAACTCCAGAAACACAAAGGTGACAGTAAGAAAGATACATAAAAATGTAAAAGAGAAATTAAAGAAGTCACTAGTGAACCAATAAAACGTCACGTTACAAATAGGAGGTACATGAATACAAAGACGTCAAAAAAAGGGACATTAATAAAAGATTATAGTATTATGACGCTAACCCTCTCTACGAACTATGTTAAAGTTAAAAGAATATACAAGACTCCGAAGTAAACACTGGGTTCTACACCAGAGAGGACCTCCAAGGTACACGTGAACCCTTCTTTCACATGAGAAGACATAAGTCCACCTTACAGGAAATTTATAGTTAATTTAGCTAGAACAGATAACAAAGTAAATTTCTAACTTAAAGGAATAATTAAAAGACAGACCGACTAGACGAGTAACCTTATTCACCCGACAATTTTAGGGAGTGATGATAACATACTGAGAACTAAAGGAGAAATTCTCAACAATGGTAAACGGAGTACATAATTCCACGAGGATATAACCCACGTACTTATAAATTTTGATGACGTAGAGGAAGAACTTAACTAGTGAACTAGTAATACATCACAGGAAGGCATAGAGAACGTTGTCAAAAATAAAATTTCAGATAGAATAGATTATACTCGTAACGATGAGGTCGAAAGAGAACTAAGAGTAAACATACCTTATAGAAAAAGGTACGGGAGTGAAAGTCAGACATACACAGGGAGTCAGACGTTACCCAGACAACATCAATCGTATATGTGGCTAGAACGAAAACACAGGTAAGTCGGTCAGAAACAGAAAACCAACCCTGTGACTTAGGTAAATGTAAATTCTATTAACAACTATACATACAAGGGTAATGGTAAAAGAATTAAGAAAACTCAAACAAAAACACAGAAAATGAAGAGAACACGAGGGACGGAACTCTTAAAGGAAATCATAAACAACGTTGTAACCAAACCACCACGACTTAGGAGAGTCGAAAACGAACAGAGGTCTAAAAAACTAAAGAGGTAACTTAAACTTACTCTAGGAATGACTCCTCAGTAGAACCAACTTCCAAACAGGGAAAGTAGTGCAATTTATATAGGACGGTGAGGGAAGACCGGACGTCTTAAAGACGATTTTTCAGTCGACTATCGAAATAGTCTAAGGGAAGACATAATAGTAGACGAAAGGGGAGCGACAAATATTATAAGTAAAATAAATCAAAAACAATCAAACTAACTAATATACAGAGTCACACAAAGAGGATCACAATTAGGATATACCGTGAGACGTGAAGGACCTGAATCCAACGATAAAGGAAAGGGTACAATCCCTTCAAAAACTGATATTAGAGAAACTTATAAAAGAGTTTGGGAAAGAAAAAGAGTAGATGAAGATCCTACGGATTTTAAACTGACAATCACACGAATCACAACAAGGTCTCAAGAGATTCTGACAGAAGTTGAAAAAAAGTAAAAAAAAGGAAATAAGACGAGGAGTCTTCAATACAGCTGATAAGACAGAAAGTTGAGTGAATAAACAAGAAGGCGAAGTCAACCAGACAATAACTAAAGAAGATCACGTACAAGGTAAAGTCAATGACAGGAAAGTAGAATCAAACGAACAAGGACTAAAGAAGATTTAGAAACAATTTGTAAAGAACATAAAAAAAGTTAGATATGGAGGTGACATAAAAGTTCTAAAACCTAGTAGAAATTATAGGATTGAAATTTAAGAAGAAGTCCATCACAGGGATAAAGGAGAAGTAAATACACCAGAACATCAAAAATTGGAACAAGGAAGTAACCATTGTATAAACACAGTATAGAAAAACACCGACACACACACCTACCCTGGTACAAGGAGAGAGTGACTAACAAACCGGACTCTTAAGATCGTGACCTCAAACGTCCGTCAATCCATCTTGACCCAGATCCACAACTCTACACCTGGAGGTTCCCTGAAGTGAGGTTGATTATAAGGTACCCCAGACTCACAGAGACAATCAGGTCATCAAACCTGAACCGCTACGGTGGTATCCTCGAGTTCGGACTAGAGACCGGGTACTTAGTTCTCGGGTGTTCGACGTATCATGTGGTTTTTTATTTCTTTTTTTTTCAACCTCCTGTTACTGTTTATTATTTTTTGTTTTTATTTAATCTTTTTGATTGGCTATTTAATATTTTTAATTTGTATATTTACTTTGTTAGTGATCTTACATTCTGTATTGATGTCATCGTGTTGTCTCTCCTTTTTCGATCTTATTCGGAAATGAGATCCCTACCGTGAATCCACCGTACCTTGAGTCCGTTCCGTCCGAATCCATTCCCANTTTTTTCAACCTCCTGTTACTGTTTATTATTTTTTGATTTTATTTAATCTTTTTGATTGGCTATTTAATATTTTTAATTTGTATATTTACTTTGTTAGTGATCTTACATTCTGTATTGATGTCATCGTGTTATCTCTCCTTTTTCGATCTTATTCGGAAATGAGATCCCTACCGTGAATCCACCGTACCTTGAGTCCGTTCCGTCCGAATCCATTCCCACCCCGGATACGACTCACACCGGACCTCCCCCGGAGTCTCACGGAGGTCGAAGTCTCATGTCTCCTGATCCGGGGTCCGGAGTCGTCCGAGAACCTCCTACTGATGCCCTTCCCCCCTGTCTTTGTGGTCCACGTAAGAGGGTTTTTGTGGTTCCCAGTACTCCCGCTAGGATTCTACCACTTCCTTATCCTGTCTCTCTGGTGAATGAGGGGGTTTTTAAGTATCTTTCTAGTAAACTTGTCACTTGTTTAAGGTTTTTTGTTGTAGGCTTCCGACCGCCTCCTGTGATCCGTGGGTCTTTCCGTCGGCTAAGAGAAGCTTTCCTCCATCCTGTCTTATATTTTCTATTTTTCTCCTCTCAATCCCTGCCTCTAGGCAGGACCCCTCCCTCAGCACTTCTTCAAAGGTTTGTGGTCCTTTGGGAGAGTGGTCGTCCAGACACCCCTCAAAACCTTAGAGTCTCTCGTTGTATTGGTCCTCCCCTTTTTTTTTTTTTGGTGTCTAATGCACGGATTGACGTTGAGGGTCACCCTTCATCGGGTCTGTGAGTGAAGGCGGTCGTCGTTCGTCCCCGACTTGTCCCTCCACACCCGACGTACGAATCGTCCTGACTTACGGGACTCCTATTAGACTCCGTCGATTGCACTCTATCGTTGGGTTTGACACCCTATCGGTCTCTCTCTCCTTTTTCTCTCTCTCTCTCTCTCTCTCTCTCTCTCTCTCTCTCTCTCTTGAAAGGGCGATTTTCGAGATTCCGTGTTTGACCGGACGAGTGTCTTTTTTCCTGACTCGCTTATGGTCTCCTCTCGATCGACCGACGCCGGACCGGGGAAGGTTGGGGAGGTAGACCGACCTCCGTCTATCTGTCCGTCCGGTGTCGGTCTCGGTCTTCCGCTCCCCGTTAGAACCAGGGTCTCTGCCGTAGGAGGTGGTTTGACACTCGTCCGAGGGTCAACGATTGGTTCAGAAGGACCCTAGGACCTGCCAACTGTAGACGGTCCTTCCAACGTCTCTAGTCGAGGACTCTCCTCTGTGTGCCGTGTGGACTCTACCGCGAGAACGCCATGTGGGTCCTTTGACTCGTCGACCCTGACCCCTCCACTATTCTACGTGGCGGGTGGACCCTTCTTACGTTAGCGGTTCGTGGACCAGTAGACTCAACGAGTCTTGACCCTTCCCGTGGTTTGTGTCCGGGTCGGCTAAGACACGGAAACACCCCATGGGCTCTTGGACTTGGACTCGTTGTATCTGGACCCTTCACGTGTGTTGGGTCCCGGGCGAAATCAAGGGGACGTCTCGTTGGACCTCCGACTCGTCTCAACTGGTCCTTTTGTGTGTGCGGAACTCGTCCCCGTTTGGGTCACACCGGGTCTGTAACGTTCGTGAAGGGTGTGTACGGTCACTATAAACAAACACACAAGGAGTCGTGTTAACTTGTTCACTCGGATTTATTTACTCGTGGACACGGGGTAACACAGTCCCGTCTTTAATCTGTGGTTTCTCTGAACTTTTGACTCCTTCGGTTTTATTTCTGCTTTGACGAAACCTTCACTGTCCACGTTGTCTAAGTTTGGGACATCAATCGTGACTGATGTAACCTTCCTCGGATATCTGGAACTCTTCTTCATATTCGACCTTGTTCCTTGATAGACTTTGATTTGACTGGTGTGTGACGGGAGTTGTCGAGGTCTCTTTAAGGATCTATATAGAATGATAATAGTAAAAAATTAAAAAATTTTTTAAAATTCAAGAAATAATGAGGAAATCAAAAGTAAAATTTTTGGATGATGATGGAACGGTTTTTTTCTGGGATAAAAATTTCGTTTAAAGTACATATATATAAAAATATTAAATACTCTAAAAGTAAAATAATTATAACACAAAAACTCTCAGATTGGAGATCTAAAAATTAGAAACGAAAAACCATAAACAATAATTCAAACATGAAAATTTTTAGGTTAGAAGTCATGGGTAAAAATGAATCCTCACACTAATCACCGAACTAACAAGAGAGGGGAAAACTGAGAGAAAAAAGAGGGGGTCCAGTGGAGATAGAGGAGGGAGGGGGAAGAGAAGAACTGAATTGAGACTTAGAGAAACCCACAAGGTCCGACACCTCTTATGAATCTCTTGACTAATGACCGATCTAAACAGAGAAAGGAAAACTGAGGGGGAGGAGAGGAGGACCAGTGGAGGTAAAGGAAGGAGGGAGAAGAGAAGAGATACAGTGAGGTACTTGGAGAGACTCACAAGGTCTGACACCTCTTGTGTATCCCTTGACTAATGACCGATCTAACGAGAGAGGGGAAAACTACAGGGGAGAAGAGACGGACCAGTGGAGATAGAGGGAGGAGGGAGAAGAGAAGAGGTACATTGAGACACTTGGAGAGACCCACAGGGAGTGACACCTCTTAGAAAAGTGGTAATTGGATCTACAAAATTGTAACCACGACATTCCTACCTCTTGAGAACTCCGATGACATTCTTATTCTGACTTTCGGTCTCCGTCCTCCGAGTTTAGGTTTTGAACACTTGTGGTCTTTTGAAGACTGATGTCCCTTGTAATTAGTTGTTCTCGAGTACGTTTTCGGAGGTACGGATGTTACTTTGGTTCGAGGTGGGTTCTCGGTTCAAAGTCTCTTTCTGTATGGTTCGATTAAGAGGTTGTTTCGTCCTTGTATTGGGACTTGTAATTTTATGTCCGCCGGTTTTCAGTGTGGTTTTGGTGTCTGTAGAGTTTTGAGTGATGACCTGTGAAGTAACGTGAGGTCTCTCTTCTCTAGGTCGAGGTGGGTGATCTTGTGGCTGTGTTCGAAGGGATTGGTCCCTTGGACCTGTTCGATGAGCAGGTTGGGGTGGGTGTCCCTCCTGGGTGGTGTTATTTCTCCTTGGTCTTTGAAGGTCGTATGTCTTTCCGGTGGGACTTGTGTCGTTAGATTTGTTCTACTTTTCCGTCTCTTTATACGTCGTCCATTTCCTTGTTCTATTTACGGGTGGTTTGGTTTGTTTTCTCCTCCTTTACCCCTCAGAGGGACTTTTTCTTAAGTCTTATTACTATCATTTCTACTAGGTTTTAGAACTTTTGTTTACCTCAATGTCTATTTATCAGACCTATGTTTCTAACTTTTCTACGTTCTTTCCAAATTGTTCCTGGATCTTCTTTATTTTTTCTCAGTTAGTTATTACTTATTACGTTATTGACTCTAGTTTTCGTGAGCCCTCCCTTTGTTGCCATCTTATTGACTCCGTCTTCTATCCTATTCCCTCCACCTTCTATCTTACCACCTTTATGTACTTCGTCTCTCCTTTTTTCTTTTTTTCTTAATTTTGTTTACTCCTGTTGGAGTCCCTGGAGACCCTGATACAATTTACGGGGTTGTAAGTTTAGTATCCTCAGGGTCTTCTTCTTCTGCTTTTCTTTCCGGTACTCTTTTATGAACTCCTCTATTATCAACTTTTGAAGGAATTTTACCCTTTCCTTTATCGGTGGGTACAGGTTCTGTGGGTCTCTCAGGTGTGTCCTATTTGGGTTCCGCTTCGTGGGGTTCTATGTATCAGTAGTTTAATTGCTTCTAGTTTGTGTTTCTTGTTTAAAATTTTCTCCGTTCCCTTTTTGTTGTTTATTGTGTGTTCCCCTAAGGGTATTCCTATTGTCGACTAGAAAGTTATCTTTGAGAAGTCCGGTCTTCCCTTTCAGTCCTGTATGTATTTCACTACTCTCTCGTTTTTGATGTTGGGTCTAATGACATGGGTCGTTCCCAGAGTAAGTTTATACTTCCTCTATAGTTTTCGAAATGTCTGTTCACTTTCGACTCTCTTAAGTCGTGGTGGTTAGGTCGAGAAGTTGTTTACGCTTTCCTAAAAGAGATCTGTCCTTTGTGTTTTTTCTAAATATTTGAGCTTGGGTTTCGTTGTTCCATTTACCGTTACCCTAGTACGAATAGTTATTAATGGAATTTACATTTACGGGGTTGGTTTCTGTTTCTGACCGACTTACTTATGGTTTTGTTCTGGGGATTATATACGACAGATGTTCTCTGGGCGGAGTTTCCTTCCCTGTGTATGTCTGGTTTTCACTTCGCGATCGTTTTATATAAAGTGTGTTTACCTCTGGTTTTCTTACGTCCTCATCGTTATGAGTATAGTCTATTTTATCTGAAACTTTATTTTCCACACTTTTCTCTGTTTCTACCTGTGATGTATTACTAGTTTCCTAGTTAGGTTCTTCTTCTATATTGTTAATATTTATATATACGTGGGTTGTATCCTCGGGGTGTTGTACATTCTGTTTACGATTGTTTATACTTTCCCCTTTAATTATTATGTTATTATCACCCTCTGAAATTATGGGGTGAGTACGTGTTACCTCATAATGAGTCGGTAATTTTTCTTATGTAAACTTAGTCAAGATTACTCCACCTACTTTGACCTCGGATAATATGTCTCACTTCATTCGGTCTTTCTTTTTGTGGTTATGTCATATGATTGCGTATATATCCCTTAAATCTTTCTACCATTGCTATTGGGACATATGCTCTGTCGTTTTCTCTGTCTCTACATATCTTGTGAGAAAACCTCAGACACCCTCTCCCGCTCCCACCCTACTAAACCGTGTCACCGTGACTTTGTACATATTATAGTATACACTTTGTTTAGTGGTCAGGTCCAAGCTACGTACTATGTCCTACGAGCCCCGACCACGTGACCCTACTGGGTCTCCTTACCCTACCTTTCCTCCACCCTCGTCCCAAGTCCTACCCCTTGTACACATGTGGGTACCACCTAAGTACAACTACATACCGTTTTGGTTATGTTATAACATTTCATTTTTTTATTTATTTATTTTATTTAAGAACGTTTCCTTTTTTTATACTTTCTTGAGGTATGAGTAATTTCTTTTTAACTTTTCATCTCTTTTCGTCTTTTGTTGTTTTGTCAAAAGTCTCAAAGTGATACATTTGTTACAGACATTGTAAAACCCATACTTAATGAGAGAATAAATACCTCAAATTATTTTTGGTCAGTTGTCGTTTTATTTATTTATTTAATTTATTTTTCTTTTCTTTTCGTATGTTGTCCTCTCAACACTCAAATTCAACCTAAACCTCAGAAGACCCTTGATGTTGGGTCCTGTGTCGAAGAGGCAATCGAGACTCCGTTGACGAACCTCCTCCATCGTCTCTTCAGTCATACTAAAAAAGGCTCCTTCATGTACGTCAGTTCACACGTATAACCATTTTATAATGACACTTTGTGTCTCTAGTTTACAGTGTTCAAGTAATAAAAGTACGAAAAGACACACACCTTCTACGTTCTGAGATCCCAGTGACTTGGAAAAAGACTCCATAGACATTTATTTATTTCCGGTTGAACAGGTTTCGTGTCACACGGAGTATGACAAAAAGTGGGATTTAAGGAAGTCTTACGTGAAATCCAGTCGTTGGTGTCACCAATGTCGAATTGTGAACATCTTGACCGACACTCAGTACGACAAACAGAAGTCCTAGACTCAAATGGACTCTGGTCTACAAGTTCGACCTAAATCTTTTCCGTCTCCTTGGTCTCTAGTTGAACGGTTGTAGGAAAGCTGGTATCTTTTTCCTTTTCTAAAGGTCTTTTTGTAGAGGAAGACGAAATAACTGATACGGTTTCGGAAACTGACGCACCTGGTGTTGTTTGACCTTTTAAGACTTTCTGTACCCTTATGGTCTAGTGGACTAGACGGGGAACTCTTTAGACATACGTCCAGTCCTCCGTTGTTGGTCTTGACCTGTACCTTGTTGTCTGACCAAGGTTTATCCTTTTCCCCATTGAGTTCCGACATATAACAGTGGGACGAATAAATTGAATATACGTCTCATGTAGTACTCTTTGCGACCCGACCTCCTTCATGTTCGACCTTAGTTCTAACGGTCCTCTTTATAGTCTTGGAGTCTATACGTCTACTGTGGTGGGAATACCGTCTTTCACTTCTTGATTTCTCAGGGAACTTCTTTCACTTTTTCCTCTCACTTTTTCAACCGAATTTTGAGTTGTAAGTCTTTTGATTCTGGTACCATAGACCAGGGTAGTGAAGTACCGTTTATCTACCCCTTTGTCACTGTCTGAAATAAAACCTCCACCGAGGTTTTAGTGACGTCTACCACTGACGTCGGTACTTTAATTTTCTGCGAACGAGGACCCCTCTTTTTAATCCTGGTTGGACCTGTCGTACAATGTTTCGTCTCTGTAATGGAACGGTTGTTTCCAGGTAGATCAGTTCCGATACCAAAAGGGTCATCAGTACATACCTACACTCTCAACCTAATATTTCTTTCGACTCGTGACTTCTTAAGTACGAAAACTTGACACCACAACCTCTTCTGAGAACTCTCAGGGAATCTGACGTTCCTCTAGGTTGGTCAGGTAGGATTTCCTTTAGTCAGGACTTATAAGTAACCTTCGTGTCTACGACTTTGACTTTGAGGTTATGAAACCGGTGGACTGCGCTTCTTGACTGAGTAAACTTTTCTGGGACTACGACCCTTTCTAACTTCCGTCCTCCTCTTCCCCTACTTTCTCCTACTCTACTAACCTACCGTAGTGACTGAGTTACCTGTACTCAAACTCATTTGAGGCCCTCAACCGCTACCTGTCCCTCCAGACCGTACGACGTCAGGTGTCCGAGAGTTTCTCGGTCTGTGCTGACTTACTGACTTGACTTGACTCTCAACCTTGATAGATTCTACCAATACCAGACACAGGAGTCCACACTGTATAAACTCGACAAACCACCAACGACAGGTCCTACTCACGAGAGACTTGACAAGTACCTAGTACGGACAGGGTCCGTACTTCAGAGACTTGATACACCCTCCCAAAACAGGTCTCCCAACCAGAGACTCGATAAGTACCTAGACGTATACTCTCATCAGAATTCTCCTTCCGACCTACCTGGGGTGAGAGTACCCAGAATCTTCATCTGGACACTATAGTGTAACCGATGCTAAAGATGGTACGGAGGGATGTCTCTATTTTCGAACACCGGGGTAGGAGTCCCTCCCGTTCAGTACACGTCATGTGTCCTCGTGCGCCATTGTTATCACTATTCTTGTTATGAAGGACTGTACTGATGGTGGGAACTATCCCCGGGACTCTTTTTTGACACATGTGTGTGAGTGAGTCTGATAGACACGTTGGGTGTTGTTTCTCCGGTGGTAAACGTCTACCTTCGGGTTCCGGGTCACGTCTACCTTCCAGTGCCGAGTACTCCTGTCCTCCTTGACCTACGTCCGAACCCGAGGAACCTCCTCCGTCCCTTCTGAGTCGTCTTGGGACCGGCCCCTCACCCCCTCCCCCCGCAACCATGTCCCGGGGTTCCTGGGGCACTTACAGAGTGACAGTCGTATACAGAGACACAGAGGGGTAGTGTGTGGGTCGAAGAATGGACTACATACCTTACATTAGACGTGTAAGGGACCCCTGCACGAGCACCTTTTATGTCTCCACTCGGAGGTTCGTCCACCCCTCTTTGGAGTGTAAGTGGTTAAACGTACTCCGAGGTGGTGTTTACGTCTCTAGGTACGGAGAGAAAGGGGGTAATTTCGTAAGTAACCGTGACTCCAGTCGTCCTCCCGTCAGTCCCGACCTATCCAACACTCCCTGAGACACATGTCGTACTCGGAGGGGTACTGACCTTGTAGAGGTACAGAACTAGTCCCGTCTCCTGGGACTACACACGGTTCCCTCGTACTAATTCTGGGTCCGGTACCCGTTGACTCAGTAAAGGATCTCTGTCAGGGACCACCCCCCCTCCCATCCCCCTTCGTCGAAGAAAAGAGGACATCTCTATCCATGTAGTAGGTCATCGTTCCGACCCCCGGGTATCCACCCACGATTAACCCCTAGGAAACGACGGTCTTTATCAGAGAGACAGGGACAGGTTACAAGATAGAAACAGAAAGAGGGACGGTAGAGACACGGACAATGTAGGAGGGAGAAACGGAAATGCTCTGACTGACACTGGAGTGAGTATGGTACTCCCAGGGAGGAGATAGAGAGGACTCCCATAGTAGTTAACTGTGCCTACAAGTGGCCCTCGTCCTTTCCGTACAAGTTGACGTCTCCCAGACACCAAAAGGACCCTACTTAGTTCTCGAGGAGTTGTTAGTAACAACCCCGGAGACTTTCTTGGGACCCCCGAAGAGACCATTCTTGGGAGGACGTCGAGTTCAGTTTCAGGGGCGATACTGGTCTTCCGGGATCCCCCGGGCGGGGAGTAGTGACGAGAGTAGGCTAGAGGACCGAGAGGGAGGTAGTACGACACTGTCCGTGTGTCGGGAGGAGTGAGAAATGTATTTGTGATGTGGCTCAAGGTGAGGGGTCAAAAAGGTGACCGGAATTGAGACAGACCCTATGAAAAGCAGGTCTATTCGTAGAGGAGATCCGAAAACGAGTTTACAGTGTTAGAGTTTTCCTCGAAGGGACCGGTGAGAAAGATCTATAGTAGGGGAGAGATAAAGTAATAGGACCAAATTACAATTAGTGTCGTCAATACTTGTGGACTATTTAATGATAGAAAATCCCGACATACTGGGGTTGTGTTACATTCAAGGTACTTCGGTTTCAACTAAAAGAGAAAGGATTGTGTTCAAAAGTAAGGTTAGGATTTCTTTCCGTTACATTTTCTTACGAGTCTGATGATGTGTTAACGTGAGTAGAGTGTGCGATCATTTCATTACGAGTTTTAAGAGGTTCCGTCCGAAGTCGTTATGTACTTGGCACTTGAAGGATTACAAGTTCGACCAAAATCTTTTCCGTCTCCTTGGTCTCTAGTTTAACGGTTGTAGACGTCCTAGTAGTTTTTTCGGTCTCTCAAGGTCTTTTTGTAGATAAAGACGAAATAACTGATACGGTTTCGGAAACTGACAGACCTAGTGTTATTTGACACCTTGTAAGACTTTCTCTACCCTTATGGTCTAGTGGACTGGACGGAGAACTCTTTGGATATACGTCCAGTTCTTCGTTGTCAATCTTGACCTGTACCTTGTTGTCTGACCAAGGTTTATTCTTTTCCTCATACAGTTCCGACATATAACAGTGGGACGAA
>SJYO01038709.1:17902158-18057751 GCA_006410555.1 Capra ibex | reverse complement strand
ACGTCCAAAAGGTAAACAGACCCCTGAAATAGATTTCCAATATACTACAAGAACTCAATAATTTTGAAGACAGAAAGACAAATCCCAAAAACATAATCTAACCCTTCACAGCTCACCAAACCCTCAGTCAGAGGTACTACAGTTCATAGACACGTCGAGAGTAAACAAAGACAGACCTTCTGAAACCAGACAAACCTCCCAGAAACAGTGTCACACATACCAATGGCAGAGTCAACACAAACTCCCAGACTCTGCTCAACACGAGACAGACACGTCTCTAAGTCACTCGAGAAAAACCACAGAGACCCATAGATAGACTCGACGAACCTCAGAAACACAGTCTTTATTTTGGAGAATACAAGAACCGACACTCCAGAGACAGATCCTTGACTCCCAAACCTTCGACCGTCTGTACTAAGGCTCCGGAACTTGGAGTGTACGACTGACACACAACAACTCGCATAGTCAACAGAGGACCTTAGAGTCATACATAGCATTAATTATGTCACCCCGGTCACACGCAGAACGTCCCATGGACACGCACAATCGCTACACACGTTTGCCGGACCGAAATCTGATAGGAAGTCGTTTACAAAAGACTCGTGGACGGTATATTGACTCGTGATAACCTCCTCAAACACTGTCCTGTCTTGACTGGTTCAGAGGAAAGTATCTGAATTCACTTCACAGACTGAGAAACGTTGGGGTACCTGACATCGGATGGTCCGAGGAGACAGGTACCCTAAAAGGTCCGTTATCATGACCTCACCTAACGGTAAAGGAAGAGGTCACCTAGAAAGGCTGGGTCCCTACCTTGGACTCAGGGCGTAACATCTGTCTGTGAAATGGCAGACTCGGTGGTCCCTTCAGGAAAGTATCTGAACCACCAGTCATTTATTTAGTTCCCACCGTCCGTGATACTTCGTTCTATTACGACCTAGTCCCCTTTCCCATATACATCCATACTACAATAATAAAATAAGTTCCATTACTCCCTTTCAGAGGGACTTTCTACTGTTCATTCGTCTCTAGACCTCCTTCACTCCCTCGTCCGGCACCCCAATAGATTCCCTTCTCGTAAGGTCCGTCTTCCTTGTTGCTTACGTTGACAGGACCGTACCTTTGGATGAACCGCACGAGGACTTACAGTTCCTCAGGACACTACGTGACCCAAACCGTACATCGTGGGTAACTTTCCCCAGACCAACGACGACAGAGACACAGAGAGTGTTAAACACTAGTAGGCGTAAATTGTCTACTTCCTGACTTCTGAGGTTGTACACGGGACGTGGAAGAGAGGATGGATAGGGACTTTAATCCTCACTTTGGAAGACTAGGTAGTACTCTCTCTCTCTCTCAAACTCACAGGGTCGACGTCCCTACAGTGCGACTTACAGTCGGTTCGTCGTCTCTAGTCAATATTACACCCTTAGTACAGAGCATTGTAACCATGACAACTACCTCCCTTCCTGAATTTTCTTTTTTCTTGACCCCGTTTCCTGTCTCCGTCCTTCCCTTCAACCTCCTGTCACTCCCCCTTTTTGTTTTTTCTGACCGAAGTAGTGTAACGGACCCAAACCGGGTCAAGTGCAACTAACCGACTGACATAATCCTGTATAACTGGAAAAGGACAGGGATGGGAAAGAAAGGGCAGGGAACAAAACACTGACTCGTCCAGTCAGGATTTCGGTAATCCACAACGGTCCGTTCCGTACACACACACATTTCCCCGTAGGAACGGACCTCTCAGTCTCGGGTTCCACCTTTCTTCCTATAGGGACCCCTAACCCACCCTTCCTCCGATTGACGAAGTACCTAAATTCGAACTCACTCTACACCTTCAGTTCCCGTTCCCTATCAAGATGTATCTGACACTCCTCCTGGAAAAACACCTCCTTCCTAGTGAATATACGTAACTGTAAGTAGTCGAGCCGTTTATGCATTCTTACGACTGTCGGTGCAGACAGTAAAAACCTTTTCCCTTAAAGGTCATACCTTTCCTTCATTTGATCTTGTTTAAGACTCCTTAAGATGACCTTAAGTTCCAAAGGTACGTTTGAAGAACATAAGCTATCCACACGTATACACCGATCTGACTATATATTGATATCTACACACAGAGACACAAACACACATACTAACACATGTGTGTATATAAGGGTTCAATGACCTTTGTCGTTGTAAGGTTACCGTTCTTACTGTGGTCAGGGGTCTAGGATCGAAGACTTGTGGAAAGAGGTGATTTGCTACCCAAGGGTCCGACTCCTTCCTTTCCTATTTACTCGGACCAAGGGGAACAGTACAGTCATTCTTCCCTTTCAACTTCTTACTACCCCTCTACAGTCTCCCTGTGTTTTATATCGAACTCCCGAGAGGGTGGTCTTTGTTAGTCCTGAGAATAAAAAAGGTGGAAAAAACTCCATAATAACTGTATATTGGACATTGAAATTTTACGGTTACACTACTAAACTATGTGTGTATAAACCGTTTTGCTAATGGTACCGTCCCAACCGTGAGATAGGGGAGTGTATTAGGAAAAATTTTTAACAATTCCTTTATTGTAGAGTCTAGATGGGAGAATCGAAAGTGACATATTATGTCAAAACAATTAATATGAGTCGTACGATATGAAACCTAGGCGCATTGAATAAGTGGAGTATGGACATTCAAACATGGGACATAAGTTGTAAAAGGGGTCCCGGACCTTTGGTGGTAAGATTTGAGAATAAAGACATTCAAACTGAAAAATTCTAAAACGTATATTCACTCTTGTATGTCATATACAGAAAGAAAGAAAGTGGAAAAAGTGAATCGTATTTCGGAAACTTCAGGTAAGTACAACAACGTTTTCTGTCTTAAAAGAAGAACACTGACTTATTATAAGGTAACATATATAGTGGTGTAAAGGAGAAAAATTTAACCAAATAAAATTAACCTGCTATTAATGAAATGTTATAACACTACAAAAACAGTATGTAGTTGTACTTAGCCGGTATCCCTAAGTGTACAGGGGGGGGGGTGGAGGGACGGATGGGATAGGGAGCCCCAACAGGGTCTCATGACCGAAACCCACGGGACGCTGTACGTACCTTGAATTGTGTCCCGTAGACAAAATGTATACCATTACATGTACAAAGTTACGATAAGAGAGTTTAGGAGGGTGGGTGAGGAGGGTGACTCAGGGTCTCAGACAAGAAATGCAGATACAGAGGAAACGACGGGACGTACATCCCAGTAACCATGGTAGAAAGATTTAAGGTTATATACGCAATTATATGTCATAAAGAGAAAGCCTGAATGAAGTGAGACATATTGTCCGAGGTCCAAGTAGGTGGAGTAATCTTGTCTGAGTTAACGCAAGAAAAAATATTAACTCATTATAAGTAATATATACATGGTGTCGAGGGAATAGGCAAGCAGATGGTTACCTGTCGAGCCAACGAAGGCACAGGATCGATAACATTTGTCACGACGTCACTTGCAACCCCATGTACAAAGACAAAGTGAAGACCTAAGGAACCCCACAGACGGGTCGTCACCCTAACGACCCAGTGTACTGTCAAGATAAGGGACAAAAATTTCCTTAGGGTGTGACAAGAGGTATCACCGATATGGTCAAACGTAAGGGTAGTTGACACGTTGTCCCAAGGGGGACGAGGTGTTGGATAGGTCGTAAACAACAAACATCTGAAAAACTACCACCGGCAAGACTGGCCACAGTAGTGCAAAAGATATAGGTAAGTAGGGAAGTATCTATGAATCAACGAATGTTGAAAACCAACTTCGACGTTTCATTTAAAGTCCAATCACAATTAGGAGGTTATAACAAAAAGTCGTAGTAAACCGATAAGAGTAAGTAAACGGAATGGTGTCTTTAATCATATATACATGTTTTTTCAGGACGACCTTAAAGTCTGACCTTAACATACTTTAACTACCTAGACATACCCCCGATGACTGTAGGATTAATATAACTTAAAGAGTTGGACACTTGTGTGGTACACGGGGGTGAAACAATCCAGAATAAATTCCTTGGTGTAACGTAATAGAAAAGACGGTAACAAAATAGTTCTGATTAAGAGTATATAGTTTAAGACTTCTAGAGTTATACCACTTCTATACTTTTATAATTATCTGAAAGTAGTCGTTGCGAAATAAAGAACACATCAAAATTGTAACGGGTCACTAACACAAAAAATAAAAAAGACGATTATAAGTACTGACAAATTAGGTTCCCACTACCATACCTATAAAAGACCCCATTTAGTACTCCTCTACAAGTCGACACAAAACCCTACCTCTCAGACTCCTGTCCCCGGGACCCCTCTCTCTCGTCTCATCCCCACCCCCTCCACTTTCGCACCCCCGTCCCTGTCCCCCTATGATCATGTCCGCCTTTGTCTTCACTTCTCTGTGTTCTTCTTCTCGAGGGGAAGACCTGGCACGAATCGAGAGGCATGTATATGCGTATTACTTCACAAACTCATGAGTATGGTTGTGACACTCCATTCAAAAAAAAAAATTGAAATAAAATGATGTTATGACATAACCAAAACGGTATTAGTTGTACCCCTCTTACGGTAACTCCATTCGTAAAAATTACGATAGTAGGGAAAGCCGTCGACTCCTCGTCTCTGGGTGTCTGTAATTACCTACTTACTTAGACGTATTTCAGTGGATCGCCCGTTCTCGACTCAGTCTAACCACGGGTCCGGCCTCTTTTTGTCGGTCCACACCAATAGACTGGGGGTTAGACCTTATGTCACGTCACAGACCACATGAGACCCAGTTTTCCGTCTAGTTGGAGAGGTAGGTGTACTTTGTAGTGATACCTAGACACACACCTAACTTGTGTCACAGAGGATCCACGCACTTTCTGGTACCCCACAGTACAGTTGTACGTGTGTAGTGTCTCCCACTGTATTAATTACGATACATACTGAGATTCCAGGAGACAACTGATGCGCTCAACAACTCACAGTCAGCATGTCAGATTCCAGGCCTCGGAATCATGTCTGCCAGCTTCCAAACCCTCAGTTCCCAGACAGAGACCTCACAGCCAAGAACATAAGAGGTTTTATTTCTGACACAAAGACTCCAAGCAGCTCAGATAGATACCCAGAGACACCAAAAAGAGCTCACTGAATCTCTGCACAGACAGAGCACAACTCGTCTCAGACCCTCAAACACAACTGAGACGGTAACCATACACACTGTGACAAAGACCCTCCAAACAGACCAAAGTCTTCCAGACAGAAACAAATGAGAGCTGCACAGATACTTCACATCATGGAGACTGACTCCCAAACCACTCGACACTTCCCAATCTAATACAAAAACCCTAAACAGAAAGACAGAAGTTTTAATAACTCAAGAACATCATATAACCTTTAGATAAAGTCCCCAGACAAATGGAAAACCTGCAACCTGTGCACAGCACCTCAAGCAGCTGATAATTTACACGCTTAGACCAACCAATCCTTAAAGCAGCTCAGAGACATCACAACTTTGGGCACAGAATCAAAAACTCAGAGCTCTCGCAATCTCAGGTGCACACGCCTACACAGAGTTCTCACACCCAGGGACTGAAATGCCAGAAAGCTCCATAAATGCACATCCCAGAATACAGGCACACGCATCCTAGGGGCTTTGTACTATGCCTCACAAAATCCACTCGATCAATATCCCACCACGCACAACTCATTGACATTTTGAAACCTAAGTCCTTGTACGTCGTCTCGTTCGTGTTCCAGTCAAAAGTTTGATCATAATTAAACCCGTTCAACAGGGAAAGGAGTCGGATTCTATCGACAGTTCGTATCGCCCAGTACTACTTTTGGACGAAACCCACATCTCTCTTCAGTGTTTAAAAGTTACAACCTAAAGGAGGACATTCTTACCCAAGGCAAAGGTGTCGAGAAGTTGTGTACAACGACCCCTTTTACGAGTTGATGCACAATTTCTTTATATAACCTTCTGAAAGATTGTGGTATGTGTTTTTATTTGAGTTTTACCTAATTTCTGGATTTACATTCTGGTCTTTGATATTTTGAGCATTCTCCTTTGGTATCCGTCTTGTCAGAGACTGTATTTCGTGTCGTTCTAGAAGATACTGGGTGGAGGGTCTCATTACCTTTATTTTTGTGTTTATTTGTTTTCCCTGGTATAAATTGAATTTACGAAAACGTGTTGCTTCCTTTGATATTCGTTACACTTTTCTGTCGGGAGTCTAGCCCTCTTTTATTATCGTTTACTTTGTTGACTGTTTCTTACTTAGAGGTTTTATATGTTCGTGCAGTACACCGAGTTATGGTCTTTTTGCTTGTTGAGGTATTTTTCACCTGTTCTCTGGATTTGTCTGTAAAGAGGTTTCGGGATGTCTACCGATGGTTTGTGTACTTCTCTACGACTGGTAGTGAGTAATAATCTTTTGACATTTAGTTTTGGTGTTACTTCATAGGAGAGTGTGTACAGTCTTACCGGTACTAGTTTTTCAGATGTTTGTTATTTACGACCTCTACCACACCTCTTTATCCTTGGAAGAAGGTGGCAACCACCCTTACGTTTGACCATGTCGGTAACACCTCTTGTCTCACCTCTAAGGAATTTTTTGACCCTTATCGTGACGATGTGCTGGGTCGTTAGGGTGACGACCCGTATGGTGGGACTCCTTTGGACTTCACTTTGTCTGTGTACATGGGGTAACAAGTGTCGTCGTGATAAATATTATCGATCCTGTCCCTTCCCTGGATCTACAGGTATCCGTCTACTTACCTATTCCTTCAACACCACGTATATGTGTTCCTTGTAATGAGTCGATGTTTTTCCTTGTGTAAACTTAGTCACGATTACTCCACCTACTTGCACCTCGGACAATATGTCTCTCTTCATTCAGTCTTCCTCTTTCTGTTTATGAATGTAATTACGGATATATACCTTAAATCTTTCTGCCATCGTTGCTAAGATGTACGTCCCTTCGTTACCTCTGTCTCTGCACGTCTTATGTGAAAGGTTGAACCACTTTCTTCCGCTCCCACCCTACTAAACTCTCTTATCGTCACTTTGTATATGTAATGGTATACATTTTATCTACTGGTGACGTTCAAGTTACGTACTCCGTACCGTGGGTTTCGGTCACGAGACCCTGTTGGGTCTTCCTATCCCAACCCTCCCTCCACCCTACCCCCAAGTCCTCCCCTCCTGTGTACATATGGACGCCGGCTAAGCACAACGATATACCGTTTTTGGTAGTGTTATAGTATCTCATTAATAAGAGGCTAATTTTATTTAATTACTAATTTTTTTATTTTGTCTTGGGGGGACGGTTACGTTGCCCCGTCTGCAAGTCAGGGATCAGGTCGTTCTAGGGTGCACGGCGTCCCGTTGATTCTACGACACAGTGTTGATGACTTGGGTGGACGAGGCTGATGACTTCGGGAGCTCGGATCTCAGGTACGAGGCGTTGTTCTCTTCAGAGACTTTACTCTCCGCGTACGTGGCGGTGATCTCTCATCAGGAGGAGGTGTTGCTCTCTTTCGGGAGCACGTCGTTGTTTCTGAGTCACGTGGGTTGTGATTTATTTATGTGTTATTCTTTCTTTTGGCCCGGTTAGAATGACATACAAGTAAACTTTTTGGGTTACCATCTATGGTTTCATCCACGTAGAGAGATAGAAGAAACTTATTAGTATAGAACCCACTTCGATTGTTTTTAATGTAGTGTCCGATATAATTTTAAAATCTAGTCGAAGGGTCCGTGACGAGAAAAGATCTCTCGATGAAAAGAGTCTCTTGACAATGAATCCTTGAAATCAGTGGCCTTGACTCCGGAGGTGGTGTAAGGTCCCGTCTTTCGTTTTCTGTAATCCTTCTGTGCCAAGTTTAGGATACTCAAATACTTAACGGACACTGGTGTCCGATCCTACTTGTGTGTAGGGTCTTTCTCAGAGAAGTGTAAAGTCATTGACTTTGAACATAAAGTTGGTGAATCAAGTCAAGAAATTCCGGTGACGACAGGGGAATTCGTTTGTGAACCACACTTTGTGAACCTTTTACTGGAATTGGGTTAAGTGAGGGTTGGAGAAAAGTGTACAGTGTTCCTCAGAGAGTGCTATAAAGGGGTGGATCTTTCGGTTAAGAGTCTATTTCTTTTCTAAGTGTGTGTGTGTGGAACACTTCTTTATGACTCTAAAATCTTTCACCGAGTGTTGATTGGGTACCAAGTAGTAAGAAAAGAGAGAAGACGAAGGTAGGTGAGACTCTTTACTTATAAACCGGTACGACAGAGTGAACGGGTGGTTCAACGAGTATGGTGTGTGTCCTACAACAATGTTCACTCGGATATGTGTTCCGTAACTGTAGTGGGATGGAGTAAAGTAAGGGACGTTAGTGAACCGGGTTTGCTTATTGCTAGAGTGTGGTTTAGCGACGAATTTCGTGGTGGTGGAGTTCAAAGGAAGCAATAGAGTGCAGCGCAGCCTCCGTTCCCTTGTCTAAAATGAACTCTACTCATTTCGACCTCTCTGTCGGGTAACCGGTCTCTAAGACAAGCCCTCCACTACAGAGAGTCACATGAGAAATGCTGGGGTAGCTGGTTCCGGGCGGTCCGAGGAGACAGGTCCCCTAAGAGGTCCACTCTTATGACCTCACCCAACGATACGGGAGGAGGTCCCTTGGAACGACTGGGTCCCAAACTTGGGTCCACAGGATTAAGGGGACTTGACGTCTGTCTAAGAGATGGCGACTCGGGGGCCCCTTCGGGTACTGTTTGGATCTGTCGTATAATTTTTCGTCTCTGTAGTGCAACCACTGTTTCGAGACGTCACAGCTTTGATACCAAAAAGGTCATCAGCACATGTCTACACACTCAACCTAGTAATTCTTCCGACTCACTACGAAAGCTTAACACCACGATCTCTCTACTGGGAAATCTTAGAGAGCCTTGCATTCCTCTTGTTGGGCCGGTTAGGATTTCCTTTACTTGAAACTTATGAGTGACCTTCCTGACTACGACTTCGACGTTATGAAACCGTCGACTACTCTTATCGACTGAGTAACCTTTTGTGGGATTACGACCTTTTCTAGCTTCCGTCCTCCTTTTTCCCCCTCTGTTTCCCACTCTACCAATCTCTCGTAGTGGTTGTGTTACCTGTAATGAAACGAGTTTGAGTCCGTCTATCACATCCTGTCTCCTCGGACCGCACGACGTCAGGTACCCGAGCAATTATCAGTCTGTGCTGACTCGCTGACTTGTAGGTGGTGGTGGGATTGAAACTCGAAGGGATTCCACGGTGTCGGAGTGAGAGTCGTCTCGATTCTTCGAAGGACACAGACAGTCACCATTTCCGACTCTGAAGTATATAAGTGTGAGAGTCACGAGGGACGAATCCCAACTATCACCCAGGAATCTTGCGAGTAGTGAGGGAGGGTCTCGAGTCTGGTCCCTCGGAAGAGTGTTGTCTTTACCTCGTGGGATGGGACCATGTCTTAACCCTCAACATCGACAAATGGGGAGAGTCACCCAAAAGAGGGAAACGTAAGTGAAGGTGTAAAGAAGGAACTCAGTGGCTTAGGTTCAGGTGAGTGGGGGTTGACCAAGGGCGTTGTTCGACGTGGACGTAGAGGTCGTGTAGAGATCGTGGTGTATGTGTCGCACCCACGCACATGGGGGACGCGCCACATAGAAGAAAGAGGAAAGAGAAGCCTTAGACAGCTGAGGGTCTGTAGTGTTTTTCCCGAGGTCTAGCTAGCGGGTGTTTCCCCCGGGGGCCACGACGTCCCCTCCGACACTGAGAGTAGGTGTCGGACCCAGTTTCGTCCTGACACAATATTCACGGTGTTCGACGGGGTGACGTAGTACCCTCGGTTTTCTCGTTTCCAGACTTTCAGGATTGTGTCTGTAAAGGCACCTATCTTGTGGTCACAGAAGGAACCCTGGACACTCGACAACGAACCAAACCCGGATATCGCAGTCACTGGAAAAAGTGTTGCGAACGTCCGAATCGGTCGGAAGGTAGTCCTGGAGAGATGAGGGGTGTCGGGGGGTGGATGACATGGTTTCTATAATGAAGACTGAAGTCACGCGGGTAACCCAAAAGTGGACCGTCCCTATGGTTGTGTTGAAAAAATACGACTTTGGAGTTCTATGGACTCCTCTTGCTCAGAAGTCTTTCAGGTCANAGCCGATGGTTCCCCGTCCCTCCACCGACCCCGTTATTTAAGTAGTAGAGTAAAGGAAGTAGTGGGATGGTGTAAAGTAAGGGACGTTAGTGAACCGGGTTTACTGATTTCTAGAGTGTAGTTTAACGACGATTTTAGTGGTGACGGATTTCAAAGGAAGTAATAGAGTGTACCGAAGACTCCGGTCCCTTGTCTAAAAGGAACTCTACTCATTTCGACCTCTCTGTCGGGTAACCGGTCTCTAAGACAAGCCCTCCACTACAGAGAGTCACATGAGAAATGCTGGGGTAGCTGGTTCCGGGCGTTCCGAGGAGACAGGTCCCCTAAGAGGTCCACTCTTATGACCTCACCCAACGGTACAGGAGGAGGTCCCTTGGAAGGCCTGGGTCCCTAACTTGGGTCCACAGGATTAAGGGGACGTAACGTCTGTCTAAGAGATGGTGACTCGGGGGCCCCTTCGGGTACTGTTTGGATCTGTTGTATAATTTCTCGTCTCTGTAGTGCGACCACTGTTTCGAGACGTCACAGCTTTGATACCAAAAGGTCATCAGCACATGTCTACACACTCAACCTAGTAATTCTTCCGACTCACTACGAAAGCTTAACACCACGATCTCTCTACTGGGAAATCTTAGGGAGCCTAGCATTCTTGTTGAGCGGTTAGGATTTCCTTTACTTGAGACTTATGAGTGACCTTCCTGACTACGACTTCGACGTTATGAAACCGGTGGACTACGCTTATCGACTGAGTAACCTTTTGTGGGATTACGACCTTTTGTGGATTACGAGCTTCCGTCCTCCTCTTTCCCCCTCTGTCTCCCACTCTACCAATCTATGGTAGTGGTTGTGTTACCTGTCATGAAACGAGTTTGAGTCCCTCTATCACATCCTGTCTCCTCGGACCACACGACGTCAGGTACCCGAGCAATTATCAGTCTGTACTGACCTGCTGACTTGTAGGTGGTAGTGGTGGGACGGAAACTCGAAGGGATTCCACGGTGTCGGAGTGAGAGTCGTCTCGATTCTTCGAAGGACACAGACAGTCACCATTTCCGACTCTGAAGTATATAAGTGTGAGAGTCACGGGGGACGAATCCCAACTATCACCCAGGAATCTTGCGAGTAGTGAGGGAGGGTCTCGAGTCTGGTCCCTCAGAGTCTGGTCGAGTGTTGTCATTACCTCGTGGGATGGGACCATGTCTTAACCCTCAACATCGACAAATGGGGAGTCACCCAAAAGAGGGAAACGTAAGTGAAGGTGTAAAGAAGGAACTCAGTGGCTTAGGTTCAGGTGAGTGGGGGTTGACCAAGGGCGTTGTTCGACGTGGACGTAGAGGTCGTGTAGAGATCGTGGTGTACGTGTCGCACCCACGCACATGGGGGACGCGCCACATAGAAGAAAGAGGAAAGAGAAGTCTTAGACAGCTGAGGGTCTGTAGTGTTTTTCCCGAGGTCTAGAGGGTGTTTCCCCCGCCACGACGTCCCCTCCGACACTGAGAGTAGGTGTCGGACCCAGTTTCGTCCTGACACAATATTCGCGGTGTTCGACGGGGTGACGTGGTACCCTCGGTTTTCTCGTTTCCAGACTTTCAGGATTGTGTCTGTAAAGGCACCTATCTTGTGGTCACAGAAGGAACCCTGGAGACTCGACAACAAATCAAACCCGGATATCGTAGTCACTGGAAAAAGTGTTACGAACGTCCGAATGGGTCGGAAGGAAGTCCTGGAGAGATGAGGGGTGTCGGGGGGTGGATGACATGGTTTCTATGATGAAGACTGAAGTCACGCGGGTAACCCAAAAGTGGACCGTCCCTATGGTTGTGTTGAAAAAATACGACTTTGGGGTTCTATGAACTCTTGCTCAGAAGTCTTTCAGGTCAAAAGATAATATTATCTTTTTGACGGATGCATTGTTACTTCTATGTTGTGTAATTTTATGATTATTTTACAATAAACCTTTAATAGATCTTACAGTGTGAATTCTCTTTTTTTGAATCATACACCAGATAACGGAAGGTCCAAAACAAGAGACGTAAATTCTTTTAATGCTCTACCCCCTCCATTACAGAAGTACTATAGAATAGACCAAGATAGAGAAATAGTGATACCAATACGATGAAAGGTATCACTACTCCCACGAGGTGATTACAGCCAGTCTCCTTTGTGACAAATCTGGAGCCATACCTGGTCCTTGACAAGAGACACTACACACGTACAACTGTACTGTGGGGTACCAGAAAGTGCGTGGATCCTCTGTGACACAAGTTAGGTATGTGTCTAGGTATCACTACAAAGTACGCCTACCTCTGCAACTGGACGGAAACCTAGGTCTCATGTGGTCTGTGACGTGACATAAGGTCTAACCCCCAGTCTATGGTGTGGACCGACAAAGATAGACCGGACCCGTGGTTAGACTGAGTCGAGAACGATCGATCCACTGAAACACGTCTAAGTAAGTGGGTAATTGCAGATGCACAGAGACAAGGAGTCGACGGGTTTCCCTACTGTCGTCATTTTTACGGATGGAACGTGATAACGATACTCATGAGGTTCTGAAGTAATACACATATACATGCCTCTCGATTCGTGCCAGGTCTTCCCCTCGAGAAGAAGAACACAGAGAAGTGAAGACAAAGGCGGACATGATCATAGGGGGACAGGGACGGGGGTGCGAAAGTGGAGGGGGTCGGGATGAGACGAGAGAGGGGGGTCCCGGGGACAGGAGTCTGAGAGGTAGGGTTTTGTGTCGACTTGTAGAGGAGTGCCAAATGGAGTCTTTTATGGGTATGGTAGTGGGAACCTAATTTGTCAGTACTTATAATCATCTTTTTTATTCTTTGTGTTATTTGCCCGTTACAATTTTGATGTGTTCTTTATTTCGTAACGACTACTTTCTGACTGATGATTACAAAAGTATAGAAGTAGTCTAAGTCTACAAGTCTTAAACTATGTGCTCTTAATCTGAACTATTTTGTTACCGTCTTTTCCATTACGTTGCACCGAGGAATTTATTCTGGATTATTTTACCCCCGTGTGCCACACAAGTGCCCAACTCTTTAAGTTATATTAGTACTACAGTCATCAGGGGTATGTCTGGATAGTTAAAGTGTTAAGGTCAGTCTTTAAGGTCGTTCCGAAAAAACATGTATATCTGATTAACTACTCTTTTAAAGACACCATTCCGTTTACTTGCTCTCATCGGTTTACCAAGACTTTTTGTTACAACCTTCTAATTGTGATTGGACTTTAAATGAAACGTCGAAGTTGGTTTTCAACATTCGTTGATTCACAGATACTTCCCTACTTACCTATATCTTTTGCACTACTGTGGCCAGTCTTGCCCGTGGTAGTTTTTCAGATGTTTGTTGTTTACGACCTATCCAAGACCTCCTCCCCCTTGGGACAATGTGTCAACTACCCTTACGTTTGACCATATCGGTGATACCTCTTGTCACACCCTAAGGAAATTTTTGACCCTTCTCTTGAAGGTACACTGGGTCGTTAGGGTGACGACCCGTCTGTGGGGTTCCTTTGGTCTTCACTTTGTTTGTGTACATGGGGTTGGAAGTGACGTCGTGACAAATGTTATCGATCCCGTACCTTCGTGGCTCTACAGGTAACCGTCTACTCGCCTATTCCGTCGACACCATGTATGTGTTGCCTTACAATGAGTTCATATTTGTCCTTGCGTGAACTCAGTCTAGATAACTCCACCTACTTGGACCTCGGACAATATGTCTCACTTCATTCAGTCTTTCTCTTTCTCTTTATGACATATAATTGCGTATATTTACCTTAAATCTCTCTGCCTTGGTTACTGGGATGTACGTCCCGTCGTTTCCTCTGTGTCTGCATTTCTTGTCTGAGACCCTGAGTCACCCTCCTCACCCACCCTCCTAAACTCTCTTATCGTGACTTTGTACATGCAATGGTATACATTTTGTCTACTCGTCACAATTCAAGGTAAGTACTGCGTCCCGTGGGTTTCGGCCATGAGATCCTGTTAGGGCTCCCTATGCCATCCCTCCCTCCACCCTCCCCCCAAGTCCTACCCCCGTGTGCACTTAGGGATACCGGCTAAGTACAACTACATAGTGTTTTTGTAGTGTTATAACATTTCATTAATAGGAGGTTATTTTTATTTGATTAACATTTTCTCCTTTACACCGCTATATATGTTACCTTATATTAAGTCAGTGTTTCCTCTTTTAAGACGGAAAACGTTGTTGTACTTACCTGAAGTTTCCGAAATACGATGTACTTTTTCCACTTTCTCTCTT
Source organism: Capra ibex (assembly GCA_006410555.1). Taxonomy (NCBI): domain Eukaryota; kingdom Metazoa; phylum Chordata; class Mammalia; order Artiodactyla; family Bovidae; genus Capra; species Capra ibex. Next base: position 18,043,293 of record SJYO01038709.1, on the reverse strand, counting down.
TCTGTACATAACATGCAAGAGTGCATGTACGTCTTAGATTTTTTCAGTTTGAATGTCTTTATTCTCAAGTCTTACCACCAAAGGTCCGGGACCCCTTTTACAACTTATGTCCCATGTTTGAATGTCCATACTCCACTTATTCAATGCGCCTAGGTTACATATCGTACGACTCATATTAATTGTTTTGACATAATATGTCACTTTCGATTCTCCCATCTAGACTCTACAATAAAGAAGTTGTTAAAATTTTTCCTAATACACTCCCCTATCTCACGGTTGGGACGGTACCATTAGCAAAACGGTTTATGCACACACGGTTTAGTAGTGTAACCGTAGCATTTGAATGTCCAATATACAGTTATTATGGAGTTTTTTCCACCTTTTTTATTCTCAGGACTAACAAAGACCACCCTCTCGGGAGTTCGATATAAGACACAGGGAGACTGTAGAGGGGTAGTAAGAACTTGAAAGGGAAGAATGACTGTACTGTTCCACTTGGTCCCAGTAAATAGGAAAGGAAGGAGTCGGACCCTCGGGTAGCAAATCACCTCTTTCCACAAGTCTTCGATCCTAGACCCCTGACCACAGTAAGAACGGTAACCTTACAACGACAAAGGTCATTGAACCCTTATATACACACATGTGTTAGTATGTGTTTGTGTATCTGTGTGTAGATATCAATATATAGTCAGATCGGTGTATACGTGTGGCTAGTTTATGTTCTTCAAACGTACCTTTGGAACTTAAGGTCATCTTAAGGAGTCTTAAACAAGATCAAATGAAGGTATGACCTTTAAGGGAAAAGGTTTTTACTGTCTGTACCGAGAGTCGTAAGAATGGATAAACGGCTCGACTACTTACAGTTACGTATATTCACTAGGAAGGAGGTGTTTTTCCAGGAGGAGTGTCAGATACGTCTTAATAGGGACAGGGAACTGAAGGTGTAGAGTGAGTTCGAACTTAGGTACTTCGTCAATCGGAGGAAGGGTGGGTTAGGGGTCCCTATAGGAAGAAAGGTGGAACCCGAGACTGAGAGGTCCGTTCCTACGGGGAAATGTGTGTGTGTACGGAACGGACCGTTGTGGATTACCGAAATCCTGACTGAACGAGTCAGTGTTTTGTTCCCTGCCCTTTCTTTCCCATCCCTGTCCTTTTCCAGTTATACAGGATTATGTCAGTCGGTTAGTTGTACTTGACCCGGTTTGGGTCCGTTACACTACTTCGGTCAGAAAAAACAAAAAGGGGGAAGGAGCCTCTAGGGCTGGACACAGATGTTTAATGTGACCTTGAAGCTCAGTAGTTGTTACACCAGGGAATATGCCAGCACATCTCTACTAACCTCATTCCATACTCAAAAATACAACCTGCTCAGTCCATGGCGTTATTCAGAATAATTCACCCATTTTCAGGTGAGGCTGGTATGGCACAGTGGGCCAATTTAATTTCTCAAGATGTGATAACAAGTGGGTGAACTGGGTGCAAGGAAAGTTGTCTAGAATCAGAGCTAGTGTCTGTACCCACACACTGCATTGTTTCCTCATAAAATGGAAAAAAGGAAGAAAAAAAGGAGGAAATGAAAGAAAAACAATAAAAGGAGACCCATGATGCTTACTGTATAGCAGCATTCACCTTGGACTGTGAGTAAAGAGAAAACTCCTCAAAGAACCTAATCAGAAAGGTAACTGACAATCACACAGCAAGAAATCAGGGGAATGGATCAGCTCAAGCACAGCGTACATGTACATGGAGAGCAGCGGGAGCACAAAGGAAAGGTATGGAGCAGAAGAAGCTATGGAAGCAAGAGGAAGATGAGAGCAGAGTGACAGAGCTCCTGTGGACTTGCCCGAGGACACTGATCAGCAGGTTCAAACTGTCCATCCTGCTGATGGCAGAATGAGTGGAAGTTACACCTGTCACCCGTGACATAAAATAGCCTGGCTGTCTGAGCTGTATTCATCCCACAAGTATCCCCCCAGTGCCCACCCAGTCATCAATGCCCTCTGCACAGTGCTGAAAGCAGGCATAGCCTAGGACAGACCTCAGTCTCAGGAGGTAACGGATTGTCCAACATATAGAATAAATGGGAAGCCAAGTGGAAAGAGACGGACACTAGACACTCCTGTCCAAGTGGGGATAGAAGACAGGATGCCCATCACCCGCTCAAAGGAACGGGAATGTGAGCCTAGAATTTTCAGGGTTCACTCACTGGCAATTCAGTTGAGAAACAGCTGCTCTGATGGTGATGCACTAGGAAGGGGAAAGGTGAGTGTTTCTGGTACAATAGGGTTCTGGACAATGTGGGAATAAAAGACAGAAACAGCCCTTGACCTATGAAAACTGAGCCAAGAGGTTTGCTCTAGCCACTGTTTTTGTGTAGGCTGTTTGCAGCAAACAAATTGACAACGTATCAGCAGCTGCACTGCTCTGTGTACCTCACCTTATCATCTCTCATAAGATGGTGAACGTGTTCTGGGCACCTGTGGGGCACCAGACTCCCAGATGGGTGCTTTCCAGACACTGTGAGCAAAAGGACGTTCCATACAGCAAGAGGGTCCTCAAGGAGCTCACCGTGGGGTGGGCAGGGAGCCAGACTGAAGACAGTGGTGAAACAAAGGTGATGAGAGCCTTGGCCTCAGGAGCCAGCGGAGGCTGGGATCAGAGGGTCAGGAATGGGCTTCTCCTGGGGGTGCGATAACGTATAATATTATTGTCCCCATTTGCAGACATGGGAACCGAGGATCAGAGAGGGTGAGCATCTTACTCAAGGTCACACTGCTTGGTAGTGGTCCTGACCATTTTTCATCTGTGTGGGTTGAAATGTGAAGGTTTCTGCACTATTCATAATACCACTCTCTCTCTCAATGTTGTCACCTATTTTAGCTCTCAATCACCACGTTACACAGTCCCTTGGCTCTAGGTCCTCGTTTATTAGACAAATAATCTGCTGAACAAAGTATAGATTTCCTGTTAGCACATCCAGTCTGTCCACTTTATAAACGAAACTTCCATGCAGGGCATGTTGGCTCTACCCAAACTGATGGTTTACACTGAGTTTGTACTGCACCCACACGCAGGATAAAGAAAATGGATCACTGGGATCTGTAGTTTTACTTTCCTATTTCACACAATCTCAAGCATAATTTTAAATGTAGCCAATAATCAAGTAAAAAGAGTAGAGCCACTTTTTTCCTAAAATGACCACTCATGAAAGAGTTCATTCAATGTCAGTACATTCTAGGCAGAAGACTAAACCCCTTTCATAGGGAGTTGTGGAAGTTCATCTCCTTAAGATATGGAAATACTCTTTAAAAAAAAATACATTTTTACTGTTGCTGGTTCCCTGAGAGACTTAAGCAAGCAATGCCACTTCACTTTTCTGTTTCTGACAAAACAAACAAGCAAAGCACCCCTAACCCACAGGCGCATAGACGTATGTAATACACCCAATAGAGGTATGTCAAATATAAGGCAATTGTATTGGAAATACAAGGGCTTCCCTGGTGGCTCAGTGGTAAAGAATCCACCTGCTAATGCAGGAGACCGGGGTTTGATCCCTGGGTCATGAAGATCCCATGGAAAAGGAAATGGCAACCCACTCCAGTATTCTGGCCTGGGAAATCCCATGGACAGAGAGGCCTGGTGGGTACAGTCCATGGGATCTCAAAAGAATGGGATACGACTTAGGGACTAATCAACAACAATCAAAATATAAATGGAAACCCCTCACTTCAGTTCAGTTCAGTTGTTCAGTCGTGTCCGACTCTTTGCAACCTCATGAATCACAGCACACCAGGCCTCCCTGCCCATCACCATCTCCCGGAGTTCACTCAGACTCACATCCATCAAGTCCGTGATGCCATCCAGCCTGGAAACCCCTAACTGATCATATATCCAAATTTCTGACCACAGCAGAGGTCTACTGTCCAAGATCAGCTGTACCCCAGGAAACCAGACAACCAAAGATGCCTTCCTTTTTAGATTACTATACACTGCTACTGGTCGATTCAGGAGATAAAAGTTTTCAAAAGCATTGCACACCAAGGCAGGACTCAAGGAGCCTATTAAAAGTATGTACTTATTTCTATGTCACATCAAGGTCTAACTCACACACCCTTGAGAAAGAACACCTGTGATGATTTCTATATGGGAAACGCATTTCCCCTGAAAATACTTCATTATTTTGTCTCATTTCGTGACGTGGGACAGGAGGTGTGGAGGAAGCTGATGTAAAGGAAAGAGCCTACTTCTGAACCTGGTGAACACCGATTTGAGCCCAGTTACCCTGGTCACTGACTGATGTCCATAGGATGTTTCGATATCAGTTTAAACTGGTGATCCACAAGGAGAGAAAGAGAAATAAGTCACATACAGACTGTCCATACTGTTCATGGGGTTCGCAAGTACATCAAGGCTATATATTGTCACCCTGCTTATGTAACTTAATATGCAGAGTACATCATGCGAAATGCCGTGTCACATGAAGCACAAGCTTCAATCAAGATTGAAGCAATCAAGCAATCAAGATTGCTGGGAGAAATATCAATAACCTGAGATATGCAGATGACACCACCCTTGTGACAGAAAGCGAAGAACTAAAGAGCCCCTTGATGAACTTGAAAAAGGAGAGTGAAAAATAAACCACCCTTATGGCAGAAAGTGAAGAAGAACTAAAGAGCCTCTTGATGAAAGTAAAAGAAGAGAGTGAAAATGTTGGCTTAAAACTCAACATTCAGAAAACTACGATCATGGCTTCCAGTCCCATCACTTCATGGCAAATAGATGAGGAAACAATGGAAACAGTGAGAGACTTTTTTTTTGGACTTCAAAATCACTGCAGATGTTGACTGCAGCCATGAAATTAAAAGACACTTTCTCCTCAGAAGAAAAGCTATGACTAACTTAGACCGCAGATTAAAAAGCAGAGACAGTACTTTACCAACAAAGGTCCATCTAGTCAAAGCTTTGGTTTTTCCAGTAGTCATGTATGGATATTAGAGGTGGACTATAAAGAAAGCTGAGTGCCAAAGAATTGATGCTTTTGAACTGTGGTGTTGGAAAAGACTCTTGAGAGTCCCTTGGACTGCAGGGAGATCCAACCAGTCCATTCTAGAGCAAATCAGTCCCGAATATTCATTGGAAGGACTGATGCTGAAACTGCAACTGCAATACTTTGGGCCACCTGATGAGAAGAACAGGCTCATTGGAAAAGACCCTGACGCCGGGAAAGATTGAAGGCAGGAGAAGGGGACAACAGAGGATGAGATGGTCGGATGGAGTCACCGACGGGATGCACATGAGTTTGAGTAGGATCCGCGAGTTGGTAATGGACAGGGAAGCCTGGTGTGCTGCAGTCCATGGCGTCACAAAGAGTCAGATATGACTGAGCAACTGAACTCCACTGAAGACTGTCCAACCGCCATCTGATACTAAAGTGGTGGGGCATCTGGGGAAAAGAACTGTTCTGAGAGAACACAGATCCCATTTGGCTAAAGAGGATTCTGGTCCTGAGACACTAAGGCACACCTGGTTGGTCCTAGAGAGATAGATGTCTTCCTCTGCGTGCCTGTCCCTGTCTCTACCCCTCGCTCTCACACATTCCTTCTCAGGATCAGGTTCTCAACAGCAGGACGCCAATGCAGTGCCTCCCATCCTCAGCCCGTGCGAGAAGCCGGGAGTGGGTGGCGGTCGGCCTCCCATCCTTAGTGTGTGTGGAATAGAAGGGTAAAGACCACAGAGAGGAGTCCTCCAGCGTCCTAGAGCCTAGCAGCCCTTCAGGGGTGAGGAGTTGGCGGGCCTGGTGTTGACGTCACAAAGATGGGCCATTTACCCCTCCCTTCCTTGTAGAAGGACCTTCCTGTGTATTCGCTGGGTTGTAGTGGATTGAGAGGGAGCCTGGAATGGCCTGAAGACAAGTAGGTTCCTCCACGGGGACGATGGCAGTAGGGCGGGGGCGATTCGGAGAAGAGGAGTTAGTGCCGGGTCCTCTCGACTGCGTGCCCGGAGGGCCTCTCTCAGCAGCTTGGAGGCTCGGAGGGACCATCCTTGCCAGAGTCGCAGGACGTTTCCTTCCACACAGATGACAGCCGGTGATGGTCGCCTCTTGGGATCGGAAGGCGGGGGCCTCTCCCTGATGCCTGGTAATTTGTGTTGTCGCCTGTCAACATGAGGAGCAGCTCCTGCCACTTGCATGTTTTTCTACCAATTGTCACTAGTAACACACTAGGAAAGAGTAAAAGCAAACTATTAGAGACACTGGCTGTATTTCTACCGATTGCAATTGGGAGAGCACCACAGACCTGAAGATCAGACTGCCAGCAAGGTGGTTTTGCACTGTGCTTCATTCCACAGAGAGTAGTAGAGAAGTGAGCGTGGGGACCTTTGCAGGTGGGAAAACATTTAGGGGGAAATCTCGTCGACAGAAGAGGAAATGATTATCTTTGTGACTAGCTAGTTTCAGGAGAACTGACTTTTAATCTCCATTCCTAGTCATGAGACAGAAAACAAGGAGTTGGATGGTCTGTGTCTGCCCTTTACTGACAAGGAGGAAGGTCTGTACTTGACCTTGTAGTCCGTAAACTCAGGAGTCACTGGATACTTTGGATGAGTCTTACCGAAGTCAGACAGGGAAGGGTGGTACTTTGCATTAAATCATTTTGGGGACATGAAAGTCTGCAGAGATTTCTTTACTGTGGCTTTTCTTAACAGCTCAGGTGAAGTTGAACTTTGTCAGCACGGTAAATATGAGCATCTTTCATGCCGGTCCCAGTAGACAAGTATAAAGGCAGAGAGGTTCGAACACCCCTCACCTTTTAAACTTGGATTATAATTGCGTTAAATGTTGTGCTAATTTTTGCTGTAGGACAAGGGTGAATCACCTATAAATATATACATATATCCCCTCCCTCTTGAACTTCTCTTCCACTCCCCAACCCCAGCCCTCTAGGTTATTGCTGCTGCTGCTGCTAAGCCACTTCAGTCGTGGCCGACTCTGTGCGACCCCATAGACGACAGCCCACCAGGCTCCCCAGTCCCTGGGATCCTCTGGGCAAGAACACTGGAGTGGGTTGCCATTTCCTTCTCCAATGCATGAAAGTGAAAAGTGAAAGCGAAGTCACTCACTCGTGCCCGACTCTTAGCGACCCCATGGACTGCAGCCTATCAGGCTCCCCGTCCATGGGATTCTCCAGGCAAGAGTCCTGGAGTGGGGTGCCATTGCCTTGTCTGCTCTAGGTCATTACAGAGCACCAAACTGAGCTTCCTGTGCTATACAGAAGCTTGCCGCTAGCTGTCTGTTTTACACATGGTAATCTGTATATTTCAGTGCTACTCTCTCAATTCAATCCGTCCTCTCCTTGCCTGCTGTGTCCATAATTCTCTTGTCCATGTCTGAGACTCTAATCTTGCCCTGCAAATAGGTTCATCAGTACTGTTTTTCTAAATTTCACATATATGTGTTGATGTATGATATTTGTTTTTCTCTTTCTGATTTATTTCACTCTGTATACCAGGCTCTAGCTTCATCCAATTCACTAGAAATGACTCAAATTTGTCTCCTCTTCTAACTGATTACTATTCCATGGTATACATGTACCACAGCATCTTTATCCATTCACTGACAGACATCTGCATTTCTTCCATGTCGTGGATATTGTAGATACTGGTGCAAGGAACATTTGGGTGCATGTGTCTTTCTGAATTATAGTTTTCTCAGGGCATATGCCCAATAGTGTGATTTCTGGGTCATATGGTAGTTTTATGGGCTTCCCTGGCAGCTCAGCTGGTAAAGAATCCATGTGCAGTGTGGGAGAACCCAGGTCAAATCCTGGGTCGGGAAGACCCCCTGGAGAGGGATAGGCTAGTCACTCCAGTATTTATGGGCTTCCCTGGTGGCTCAGACAATAACGGATCTGCCTGCACTGAGGGAGACCGGCTTCAGTGGGTTGGGAAGATCCCCTGGAGGAGGGCATGACAACCCACCTTGGTATTCTTGCCTGGGGAATCCCCATGGGCAGAGTAGCCTGGTGGGCTGCAGTCCATGGGGTTGCAAAGAGTCGGACACAGCTGAGCAACTAAGCACAGCACAGCACATGGTAGTTTTATTCCCAGTTTTAAAAGAAATCTCCATATTGTTCTCCATAGTGGCTGTATCAACTTTCATTTTTACAAAGAGTATAGGAGGATTCCCTTTTCTCCACATCCACTCCAACGTTTATTGTGTGTAGCTTTCTGATGATGACCATTCTGACCGCTGTGACAAGATATCTAGTTGTGGTTCTGATTTGGATTTCTCTCACGATGAGTGAGGTTGAGCATCTTTTCATGTCTTTGTTGACAGGTTCCATTTTTACTCTGGAAGTAATCGACACTTGAACATCACTGTATAATTCTCAAATGGTTTGGTTTTTTGCTAATCTAAATGAAAGCAGCAAAAACGAGTCATTATCGCAGAATAGGATCATCATCCTCTTCAATGAGGAAACTGAGTCACAGAGAGTGTAAGTAACTTGCCCAAGGTCACAGAAGAAATAAGTGGTGGGACCTTGATTCAAATCTAGGTATCTGTGGCTTCATCACCTCCCAGCTCAGCACCACACAGTGATGGTTTCCAGATCAACACATCAGGCTCAGCACTCTCTTCCTGACTACAGACTCCCCTAGTCACTGACAGGGCTGCAGGGAGACTACACTCGACAAGTTCTAGGCAACTTCCGGGACACCGGAGATGCTTTCACTGGGAAGAGAAGTGTAAGACACACTGGGTCCCACAGGCCTCTACCCACCCCCTGGAGGGAGTGAGGAGCTACAGGAGGTTCCAAAGGGGGCTGTTTCTCTGAGAAATAGGCTGATGGACTGCCGTTCTGCATGCATGTGACAAGAAACACTTGTTCCTTTGAGTTTCTTTTTATTTACAGTTGACAATACAGACCACATGGTGAAAATACACAAAGCAGATATGTAAAAGCAAGTGGATATATGGGTAAGCAGATACATTCCCATTTTACTGATGGAATACCTGACAGTAAGACAGCCCTTCTTTGTAAAAGGAGAATATTCTCCTAGACTAAAGCAATGAAACAGGAAATTCCTTTTTTTCTTAATTATTAGTCTCATTCCTCCTATCACAGATGAGGCAACATGGGCACAGAGAAGTTAGGTCAGCTCCCCCAAGTCGCTCTGATAGTACATGTTTGATTCCCCCAGGCAAGGAATATTCCACATGTCCAAACTGCACCCATCTGCCCGCTCCCCGCACAGCCGCACCTCCTTTACCTGTTACCTGACTCAGTGCAAGGCAGCCTTCTCCCCAGCTGCTTAGGCCAGAGATGCTTAAAGCCATCCTTGCCTGCTGCTTCTCTCTCACCACACTCTAAATCATCAAGCCTCACCTCTCTGCCTCCTAAGTCTAAGATTCTGCTCCTTTCTCCATCAGCACAGTGAATTCCCTAGGCCAGGTTTCCCTCGTGTTTCTCCATGACAAGCACCAGCAATCCTGATGCTTTCCAACACATGGTCTGTCCTGCTGCCTGAAGAAGGGAAGCTTTCTTCAGTGCAATTTCGGCATGACGCCCCTGCTCAAAATTCTGTATGGGCTGCCTGATGCTCTTAGGATACTGTCCAGCCTCCTGAACGAGGCGCAGCAGGACTTGTCTGCTCCCAGATGCCGGATCTTCACCAGATACCCTCCTTGTGCTCCATGCCCTACTTGATCTTCCAGCCACCCAGACCTCTCTCTGTTCATCACATGGCTGGTGTGCTCACACTCATACTCCCTAGCTTCCTCCCGCCCCCTATCATCCCCTCCCCACCCACTGACTTTACAATCTCACTCCTGTCTCGGCCTCCATCATAACATGCCCTTCCTCCCTCCTCATCTGCCTGATTCCTTCTTAGGTTCAGCTGTCAGGCTCGGTAGAGCAATTTCCATTTTTCCTGGGGAGTACCTGAGATTTGATATTTTTACCAAATGGAAGGTGGTGGAGATTTCACTATGAATCCCTGCTGCACGATGAGCTGATGAGAAATGCAATCTGATGGCAGAGTTTGTCTGGGAAAGGCTTCCCTGCTAAGAATAGGATACAGACAGAAAAGCTCTCCTCTTGCTTTATATGGGCCCATTGTTGTGTTTGAATATGGCCTTTTGAATTTGGTCACAGTGTTGGAAGAATGTCACACTGAAGTGAAAAAAAATTTAGTATGTGGTCTATTGCCCTTCAGGTTGAATCTCCATTTAAGAAAATTAGACGGGCGAGGTAATGTCTTCATGATATTGTATTTGCTGTTCTGTTTATCATTATATTATGTCTATGGTTATGCCACGTTCCAGAATGATGAGGGTGTTCCACTAATGTCTGTCACGGCAAATACATGTTTAGAGCTTGACATGCACTAGGAACTGTTCTCTGTGATGTGTGCACGTTGACATGACTCCCCACGGTCTTTCATGCACTTAGGAGACACTGTGCTCAGTCCATAGGCAGATCCATTGTAGGGTTTCATGCGGATGGACATGTTGATCTGCCTTCTGACCCACAGTAGACGAGACACTGCACTGTATCCAGACTGGGAGTCAGAGACCACACCTGGCTGTTTCTCTCTGGCCTGGGCACCAATCTGACTCAGCTCTTGCCAGCTAGGTGACTTTGTGCAAATTCATTCACCCATTAACGTCTGTGTCTCTGCTCCTCAACTGCAGAAAGGGATGATAGCATTAAAACTGCTCACCGTACAGTGTTGCTATGAGTGCTCAAAGATTTCTGAGTACACATGGAGTATATATGTACGTTGTGTACTTATGGAGAGCTAAGCACGATCCAGAAGGGTGAGCTTTTCTTCTTGTCTCTCTGCACTTCTGTTTCTGCTTGTACTCATATCCCCTGTCCCTGACCCCATGCTTTTACCTCCCCAATCCCAACTGATCTGTGTCATCTCTGACCTGTGCCCCCGTCTTCAGACTCTCCATCCCAAAACACAGCTGAACATCTCCTCAGGATTTACCTCAGAAAATATCCATATCATCACCTTTGGATTAAACAATCATGAGTATTAGTGGAAGAAAGAAGAAACACACAAAAACTGGAAATGTGAAAACTACACAAAAATAAAGCATTCCTGATGATCGTTTGACTATTAACACTTTCATATCTTCATCAGATTCAGATCTTTAGAGTTTGATTGAGAATTAGACTTTGTAAAATAATGGCAAAAAAAAAAAAGGCCAGGTGATGAGGTTTCTTGGCCTTTTAATTTCCCTGGGCAATGTTTTTTAAAATTTATATACTCATGTTCTATAACTCTCCAGTGACCACTTCCTTTCCCATCATGATGCAAATGCTATGAAGAGGTCATTAGACATCTAACTTCACATAGAATATTCACTAAACTTTTTCATACAAGCACATGATGAAACCCAAATATTTCCTTTAAGCTTCACAATATCCCCATAAGAAGAGGGGGATACTCACTGTGCTAAAAAACAACAACAACAAAAACCCTCCCTCATACCTCATACACTCCATTCTTGAGGCCCCGAAAAGCCTGAAATGATAGTGCAAGGTCCATGCGGTGTGTCAATGGTGGTCTTGACCTTGTGTCTCTGGAACAATCTCCAGGGAAATGTGGAACAGCAATAATATTACCAACAGTAATGACAACAGCTAGAATTGACTTGGAACACACCATATGGCACGTACTGTCCTGACAATTTCCCATGACTTAACATGGTCAGTGGTCTACACTGCCCCATGAAGTAGTTAAATTTACTCGAAGCTATTGTTTCCATGTGGTTAAAAGAGGAATGAGGTACAGAGGCGCTACGTAACCTGTTCAGTGTCGCCCAGCAGTTAAGGGAGCCACAGGTCTGGATGCACTGTGGAAAACTCTGGGAGTTCTGTATTTATTCAGTCAAGGGTAAGATCCAACGGCTACAGCAAAATATGTAGAATAACAGCTACAACATAACCCTTATCTAGCAATATCTTTCTTCATAGTGCCGGCCACCCTTGATTATTTACTCACCACCAAGTCTATGAAATGAGAGACTTGGTTGGTTTTGTCCTGTCCCAAAGTCCTCCAATAGTGTTCAGGTCTATGGCACGTGCTCAGGAAACATTTGCTGAAGGAGAGTCTGGAGCCAGGCCCTTTACACACATTGCTAACATGTACCCTCCAAGATGGGCAATCGCCCCATTGTATTAATTGTGATACAAACAGATTTCAGGACACAAGTGATACACTCAACACACAGTCAGCATGTCAGGTTCCAGGCTTCGGAATCATATCTGCAGGCTTCCAAATCCTCAGTTCCTGGACAGGGACCTCATAGCCAAGAGCAAGAGGTTTTAAATCTAACACAAAGAATCCAAACAGCTCAGATAGATACCCAGAGACACCAAAAAGAGCTCATTGAATCTCTGCACAGAGAGCACACAACTCGAGTCTCAGACCCTCAAACACAACTGAGACCATAACCACACACTGTGACAAAGACCCTCCAATCAGACCAAAGTCTTCCAGACACAAACAAATGAGAGCTGCACAGATACTTCACATCATGGACACTGACTCCCAAACCACCGGGACACTTACCGACCTAATACAGACACCCCTAAACAGAAATACAGAAGTTTAAGAACTCAAGAACATCATATAATCTTAAGATAAAGTTTCCAGACAAATGAAAAACTTGCAAACTGTGCCTAGATCCCCAAGCAGCTGATAGTTTACACCTTTAGACTGACCCATCCTTAAAGCAGCACAGAGGCATCACAACTTCGGACCCAGAATCAAAAGCTCAGTGATCTTACATTCTGGGGTGACTACACAGAGATCTCACACCCAGGGACTGAAAAGCCAGCAAGCTCCAAAGATGCACATCCCGGTATACAGGCACACATCCTAGAGGCTTTGTACTATGGCTCACAAAATCCACTCAGATCAAATATACCATCACTCACAACCCCGCCCAAAGGCTCATGGAGATCAAATGTACCCAAACAGCACCCGTGTTATCACACGTAGCAGTACACAATCCCAAGCTGCCAGATACAGGTTATTCTCCAGGGAAAGACACCAAACTCAGGGACGTCTCCCTGGACATGAATTGCATGCATTTGTGTGAATGACCTTGCGGTGCCACACGATCCAACTGAGCGAGAGCTGAGCAAGACTGATAGGCCGTCACCATGCACAGCCAGCGACTGCGCCACACCTCGCCACTAACCAGGGCAGCTATTAGACCCCTTCTGGAAAAGCAATAAAACTCTGAGGAAAATTGTATGCCCTGAAAAGTCGCGCACGCCAACGCAGGCGCATGCGTATACAGGCGCCTCTCGCCCTCAGTTCCAGTTCTGAGACCACAGTGCAGGCAATGACGCGGTGGCCAATCACTGCCCAGAAGGCTTCCCTGCCGCTATACCCAAACCGACAGCCAGTTTCTAACTCCTTAGTCGTTGCAGCAACGAAGGGGTGGAGTTGAAAAAGAGACAAAGAAAGTTTCCGCTTAATACCTGTGTCCACTGGGATTTGAAAGCAGTGGGAAGACGAAGAGGAGCGAATGGGGATGGACCCAGTGGCGCCATGAGTGCCCCCGCAGGGAACTGTGGTCCTTGCCCGACGCGGTGTAAGGGGAGCCTGTCTCTGTTGTCACACGCCCTCTCCCAATGGTACCTTTCAGAGTGGGTGGTCTTACCTCTACCCCTCAGTGGTACATCCCAGGACAGAACTGTTTCATCTCGCGCGCCCCTTGCTGGTGGCATTGGGGAACAGCAGATGTAGATGCCTGTGGACCATTCCAGGAGGATCCGCAAAGGGCAGAAGGGCAAGGTTAGGGTGAAAACCCCACGGATTGCGGCAATTTTGGACTCAGAAAAAAGTCTTCATAAGCTGAAGGTTACATCTCTATGGGGATCACTGTCGTAACAGAGAACATTGAAAGCATTTTCTCTGTGCTGGGCATTGTGCTTGTTTGTGCTTTCCTATTCAATACAGAATAGGTCTCGTGGGGGAAAGTCAGCCGCAATCCCCCAAGAGGCAGGATAGATAAAGCTTCCTACTGGGATCTGAAGGCCTGGCGTGTGAAAGCCCTCTGTCGTTGATATGAGTAATATGTGGAAGAGACTACAGGACCTTCCATGCTGTTAGGAAAGGGATCAACTCCAAGGGGACCCAAGGACACCATCACGTAGGTGAGATAAAGACCATGGCTTCGTCACCATCTTGTTATCCCTGAAAATGTTCCCTAGCAGAATCCTCAGCCTGTCCAGCTATGCCTCTCTCAACAAGTTTAAATTTGTCTATTCATTCCATCATTCATTCATTCATTCTCTCCAAAGTATGTGTCAAGCACAACTCTGTTTCTTAGGAAAGAGAAAATCAAGCTATTCCTCATGGAGCTTACATTCTGTTGGGATCACGTGTTCCCCAAATACAAGTACTTTATCAGGTGTTTGTAACTGCCATGATTAAACTTAAATCGGGATAGTGAAATAGAGAGAGGGGATGATATCTAGAAAGAGTGGTCAGGAAATTTCTAAGATTGTGACATTTGAGCAAAAGCCTAGAGGAGTTATGCCTATCCGGGAGAAAAGTATCCTAGACAGAGGTAAGGCCAGTGGAGAAACTGGGGAGTAGAAGCCTGTGTAGTGCATATGAAAACAGTGAGGAGGGCAATGGGACAGGCACAGCATGACGGAGGGAGAGCGAGGAGATTGGGTGACAGAAGTGATGAGGGCCAGGTCCCTTGGACCTTCTGGCCAATGAGAGGATTTTGACTTGAACCACAGGAGGCTTCTTGTCAGAGAAGTCCCCAGGCTTCTTTCCAAGGCCCAGATCGCACATGATTGTTGAGGAGCTCTTGGTTTATTTGAAGAATAACCCTTCCCCACCCCTTCTGCAGCTGAGCATGCCTTTCCTGGAATCCCCTACACTCAAGGGGAATGCCTCCTACTGCTCCCCATGAACATTCATGTCAACCGATGATACCCTCAGGAGAGACAGGGCAAGGACCCTTTTGCCGTGAGTGAGGTCACATTGAGTCTTGCAAAGGCAAAGAGGGATGATATAACAGGCACAGAGATGGCAGGGAGAAAGACAAAGATAGAGCATTAGACAGGGATGGAGAGACTACTTCTGGCACCAAACGGTCCTCACTTAGTTACCCAAGCCCTGCTACTGGATGATGTACAGTACATTTTCTCTATAGGAGAAAAGAAGCCCTTCCCTCTAGGGAATGACTCAGTTGCCCATGGCCTGGGCCTTAATCATGCTCCCTTCATCCACATCAGGGGCCTCTGGCCATCAAGACAAGCATATCCTCCATTCCTGGGGAGACTCATGCTGTACACAGGGTCTCTCACAA
Source organism: Capra ibex (assembly GCA_006410555.1). Taxonomy (NCBI): domain Eukaryota; kingdom Metazoa; phylum Chordata; class Mammalia; order Artiodactyla; family Bovidae; genus Capra; species Capra ibex. The sequence continues at coordinate 18,027,938 of SJYO01038709.1, read as the reverse complement.
CCTATCCTGCCCAGACTGCCCTCCTGCTGATCTCACTCCCAATGACTCCTTTAATGGGGGAAAGAGAGGCAGGGATCTCTGCATTTGTGGTGGAACCTCATGCAAACTGGTGAATGGGAGATTTCTCCCCAGCTGCTTGGAGGCTCACCTCTGTATCTTCGCCTACCACGTCCCCAGGGAATGTGAAGATTACATTCCACACATCAGGTAAGAAGCTAGGTGTGTGATGGGGAGACACAGAGACATATCCTGACAGTGAGTCAGTCATAGGGTCCTTGCGGCCCTGTGCAAACGCCCCCCTCCCCCACTACCTGGCCAGGGTTGTGCTGATTCTTCCGTGCCTCCTCGAAGGAGCCCAAGCTTACACCCAATTCCTCCCCTCCTCATGACCTGAGACCTTCCATCTGCACAGGGCCTTGGGCACCCATCTGCTAACGGTGCCCTCCTTGTTGTGGGTTGGGCGGATGGACTGAGGGAGTGTGTGTACACAGTTTCTGTCACAGGGCCCCTATCAAGGGTGGTAGTCATATCAGCAAGTATTGTTCTTAACAGGCTTATTACCTGGGCTTCTGTGACCTGCGCATTATTACCCTCTCTGAGGATGGGGCCCCAAGCTTTTATCTCTGTACAGAGGCATGGTAGAAATCGTAGCAAATGTGACACCACAGGCCTACTTCTAAGACCCGTGACAGTGCGGACCATCCAGCCTTCCTCTTAAAACTATTCTCATGTGCAGATACATGAACAGCTGAGAGGCCCAACAAATAGTTGGACAAAGGCCCCCCAAATAGTTCTGAGATTTCATGCCCTGGGACAGAGATCTGCAAACAGTTCAGACTGCTCATCCTGGACACCAACCCAAAACAGCTCTAATAGGTCACATCTGAGGACACAGACGCACTCCAGCTCAGAAATTCCAACTGTGGCCTCGGATGAATTAGCATCCCTAAGAGAAACAGCCTTGCTCACAGCCAGTTCTACAGGGTTAACTTGTAACCTCTGTCGTTCCTGAATGACACTGCATTCTGAAGGAATTCTGGGCGAAAAAACAGGAAGAGGCACACTGTGCTTTGGACAAACTGGCCCTTATTTCAGTCCCACGCCTACCTCAGGAAAAGGTTCAGTGTCCCCAGATTCTGGTAACTTCCCACATACACAAAAGCATGAAAATGATTAACTTGTGATATCTCATCTCTGTGTTTCAGTAGTCTTTTGCCAGCATTCATGCTAGACTTCATGTATTTCCTAGGCAAAAATCATATTGTCTTCACTGCTACCTCCTCAGAGCAGTGGTCTCAGAGCTAACGGAGGAGCTGTGTCCCGGGCTATGGTCCCCAGGAGGCCCCAAATCCAACTTAAACTCACAACTCTTCTGTGGTATGATTTTCTTTAAGTGGACACTACTCTGGCTAACAGCTCCCATTTACCTCAGAGGCTTCACACCCCTCCCCCAGAGCCTACAGTCTGAACTCTGGGACACAGAGGCCCCACACCTTTGCCTCTGGGCTACTGAGTGGGCATTTGCACTGAGTCTCTGTTCAGTCAACCCCAAGGGAGAGAGGCCTCCAGTCTTGCAAATCCTGTAGCCCACAGTCACCAGCATGTCACCCTGAGGAAGGCAGGTTCATCCCAGGGGCGTGGTGTGCCTTAGAGCTGAGGGGTTCTGAAACTGATTTCCCATGTCTGGGTCCTGAGAATGGCCCTAACCCCACCCTGGTCAACTCTGGTCATGGTAACTTTGTATCCTGCCCCGTAGGAGGTTCAAAGTGAATGCCAGATCCACAGAGCAAGTCCCCGGGACTGGTCTTCTCTATCACAGCACCCACTCTGGGCTACTGAATTCTGGAGAGAGGAGAGGGTTTCCCCTTACTGTGCCTATGACAACTCCTTTACATCCCTCTAATCACCTCTGTCATTTTCCAGAGTCCATCTCCTGGGGACAGCTGCCTCAATTCCTCTCTCTCCCCAAATTCCCACCTCTCCCCTCCCCTTCCCCAGGCCTTTCCTCCCACCTCGGGGCCTCTTTAGCCCCTCCCCCAGCCCTACTCACAGGGCCTCACCCCATTTGTGTCCTCTCACCCAGCACCCACGCTACCTCAGAAGATCCCCTCAAGACCCTGCCTGCTCCCTGCATTCTGCAGGACACCTGTCTCCCGCCCACACGCAGGGTCTGTCATAAAGTCCCTGTGAGGGCCGAACTGAAAAATCTGTTCAGGATCCAGAGAAAATTCAGACCCCGACCAGGAGCCCGGGGCAGTTCCTGGGGGGCTGGAAGGAAAGGGAGAGGGTCTCAGAATCCTGCAGGGGTGAAAGGGTTTTCTTCAAGGGTCCTAGTGAAGATGAAGTGAAATGGCACCTTATAAGTGCTTATGGATACATGCCAGTTCAGTTCAGTTCAGTTCAGTTCAGTCACTCAGTCGTGTCCGACTCTTTGCGACCCATGAATCACAGCCAGGACTCCCTGTCCATCACCAACTCCTGGAGTTCATTCAAATTCATGTCCATCGAGTCAGTGATGCCATCCCACCAACTCATCCTCTTTCGTCCCCTTCTCCTCCTGCCCCCAATCTCTCCCAGCATCAGAGTCTTTTCCAATGAGTCAACTCTTCGCATGAGGTGGCCAAAGTACTGGAGTTTCAGCTTTAACATCATTCCTTCCAAAGAAATCCCAGGGCTGATCTCCTTCAGAATGGACTGGTTGGATCTCCTTGCAGTCCAAGGGACTCTCAAGAGTCTTCTCCAACACCACAGTTCAAAAGCATCAATTCTTCGGCGCTCAGCCTTCTTCACAGTCCAACTCTCACATCCATACATGACTACTGGAAAAACCATAGCCTTGACTAGATGGACCTTAGTCGGCAAAGTAATGTCTCTGCTTTTGAATATGCTGTCTAGGTTGATCATAACTGTTCTTCCAAGGAGTAACAGGCCAAGTATGTGCCAATTCTCTTGAGTCATGACTACCAGGCTCCTCTGTCCATGGCATTCTCCAGGCAAGAATACTGGCATGGGTTGCCATTTCCTCCTCCAGGGGATCTTCCTGATCCAGGGATCAAACCCCCATTTCCTGCATCACCTGCACTGACAGGTGAATACTTTCCCACTGAGCCACCTGGGTAGCCCCAACATTTGTTGAGAGTTAATCTAATATTGTGTTCTCACTACACACATACACAGTCTAACATAAAACAAAACTAAAGGGACACAAGGAAAGTTTAGGAGGTATTGGATATGTCTATTACTTTGATTGTGGTGATAATATTATCACTGTTTGCATATGTCCAAAGTCATCAAATTGTACACATTAAATATATACCATTTGCTGTATATCAATTCTATTACAATAAAGATGTTTTAGAATGGAGAGCAGAAAAATGTTCTCCCCAAAATTTTACTTACATAAAATGAGAACATTTCTTGAAAAATACTGACGAGCAAAGTTCACTCAAAAAGTAATGAAGATGAATACCTTTATATCTATTAAGTAAGCTCATGCGTGTGCATGCTAAGTCACTTCCATCATGTCTGACTCTTTAGGATCCTATGGACCATAGTCTGCAAGGCTCTTCTGTCCCTGGGATTCTCCAGGTAAGAGTACTGGAGTGGGTTGCCAGGGCCTCCTCCAGGGGATCTTTCTGACCCAGGGATTGAATCTGACTCTCTCATGCATTGGCAGGCAGGTTCTTCACCTCTAGCACCACCTGGGAAGTCCCAAGGAAGTTAATTTCTTTGTCTCATATTATGAGGCCATTGTTACCTGATAACACACAGCCATGTCATACTCCTTTTCCAGTTTTGAAGCAGTCATCTCTTCCATCTTTGGTTCTAACTTGCTTCTTGATCTGCATACAGGTTTCTCAGGAGACAGGTCGAGTAGTCTGGTACTCCGCTCTGTTTAAGAATTTTCTACAGTTTGTTGTGATCCATGCAGTCAGAGGTCTTAGCGTAGTCAATGACGCAGAAGTAGATGTTTTTCTCGAATTCCCCTTGCTTTCTCCACGATCTAACGAATGTTGGCAATTTGATCTTTGGTTCCTCTGTCTCCTTGAAACCTAAGCTCTATATCTGGAAGTTCTTGCTTCATGCACTGTTGAAGCCTAGCTTGAAGGAATTTTCTAACCAGGAGGCTTCAGAAACTGGGGACAATCTAAGTGGAGAAGCTTAGGAAATTGGATGGTGTGAAGGAAGCCTGATAAGAGAGACAAGAAAAGGAAGCTATACTTTCGTTGTTGCTAGCAAGGTGGACAGGGGATAGACCATGCCTTCAAGTCCTTGTCTACCCGACCTGCTAGTCTGGGTCTAAGTCTGCCCAGACGTCTACGGTCGTCCCACCGACTCCGAGTCAGTAGGTCCCTCCTGGCCCGGGTGTCGTTCTCCTCTCTCTGTTGTTACGTTCAAAGTGGCGGGGGTGGGTGCCCGTCACGTCCAGTCGTAGTGGTCCACCTCGGTCCTCTCCTCTCGTGTGGGACGCTCGTGTGTCAGGTGATGAAGGTTATAGTACGCAGAAACCAAGGAAAGTTCGGTACGAAGAACTTTCATATCTGTGGTCCTGGTAGGAATAGACCAATGGAGAGCTAAGGAGGCGGTACACGGGTAGGTGTCTTGTAGGGCAACGATTGCGGAGGGTTCTCGAGGCACCCGGTTTGGTATCATGGGTCACGACATGACCGGTGCCTGTGTAAGGCAAAAGTTTTGGTGAAAAGGAACCAGTCTCAGACACTGTCGTCGGGTGGGACCGAAAGGGGGATGGAGAGTCAGGTAATGAAGATTCAGAGGAACAGCCAGGTAAATGAAACTAGGGGAGGATTTAGAACCCGAAACAAAAGGAGACCGAAGGTTGGAGACGGGACACGAGAAGGTGAGGCATGTACTAGGAACCCACTGGTGCAGTGGGGGTGTCTCGAAGATGGGTAGACTGAACAAAAGTAGTCATAGGGGGACATACGACTACCGAAAAGGATAGTGATTTAGATGGATCCTGTAGAGTTGACCCGGGGTCTAAGGGGTGTCCGGCTCTGCATACCCCGTAGACGTGAGTCTACAGGGTCTTCGGGACGTCTGGACGATCATCGGGGTCCGGTTACAAGGGACCCCACAGAGTACCTACCCGTGGCGGTAGGTGGGTCAAGGAATTTGGTGTTAGGGCCCGTGCGACGACCCACACTAGAAGTGACACGTCACTGAGGGGACGTTTTCCGAGACGTTTTCCGACTGGGCTCTAGAAGGACAACGGTGTCCACCCCTAGGCAAGGAGAGTCTCCGGGACAAGGACGTCTGTGTGAGACTTCCACAGGCCTCGTGCCCGGTAGTGGGAGAAAACCTAGAGGCTCTCTTGGGCCCGTGACATTACGTGGACTCTCCAACTTTCGGGACAGACATTGTTCTGCTACTCAGTCCTGTGTCGTCTCGTTCGGGTAGTGACCCCTTACACGGTTTCTTATAGACCTTCTCTAGGGATTTCTTGGGAATCCCTCCACCCAGAGGTACCCACACGTGGTTTGTTCCCTAACGAATTGACATAAAAAGGGTTACTGGTAGGACAAGGCTAAACCAGAAGTAGACTCGCGCCCTCAATTAAACTAATGTGTCCTTTGCCGTTGACTCGTGTCCGTCGTCTATGCGACTGTCGGCTAGGACGACGTAGTTGTAGGTATCGATGTTAAGAGTCGGTAGAAACTAGAAATTTCGTGATAAGACTAGACCACGTACTGCCATAGAGGTGTCATAAAATCCTTACATAAGTTGATTGATCCGTGTTCCCTAGGACTGTTCTTGATTTTGCATGACTCAAAGTGATTGTTGTCGTCTCTCAATTGACATTTTGAGACCTAAGTCCTTGTACGTCGTCTCGTTCGTGTTCCAGTCAAAAGTTTGATCGTAATTAAGCCCGTTCAGCAGGGAAAGGAGTCGGATTCTATCGACAGTTCGTATCGCCCAGTACTACTTTTGGACGAAACCCACATCTCTCCTCAACGTTTAAAAGCTAGAAGCTAAAGGAGGACATTCTTACCCAAGGCAAAGGTGTCGACGTTCGAGCCGCAAGTCTTCCCTTGTGAAAGTCTATTTCGAGTGTGGTCCCGGTGTATGGTCTGGATGATGAAGTCTGAGAGACCCCGACAGGACGGTCGTAGCCGAGAGGATTTCGGAGAGGTCCCCTCTAGACTACGTGTCAAATCCGACTCTTCGTGTTAGGGTACTACGAAGTGGGCAGGACCAAAATTTATCTTAGGACTTGACTTCTCGGTACAAACGATGATTTCTGCAATGTTTTTAAAAATTAATGCACAGAAGGGAAGACTCTACTTAAAACTGTATAAATAAGTGTCGGTATAAATCTTGTTAAAGTTACTGAGTCACCACACAATACGGGGGTTCAGGGGAAGGAATGGTCTGTGAGTCCGTCTACCTGCCCTCCCTTGCGTGGAGTCAGGACCGCCGTCTTCCTCCTACCTACCTCAAGGCAACAGAACCAATGACGAGACGACTCGTAGGGAGGACCCAACGACTCGAGTCCGTCCCCCGGAGTGTGGTCCAATTGTCCATAAGGACGCTGGTCTCCGACCTCGATTCCCGACTCTAGGCAATGACTCAGACCCTTTGCCTTCGACCCAGGTGCACTAAACTCTTCTTATCCTTTTGTTGATTCATCTTAAAGTCTACGTCCCACCCAAGACCCTCGGACAGGTCTCGGTGACTGAACACCAGTGGGTTGCCCGAGGACACGCATTTGTGTCTCTGTGTGATCTGCACACACGAGTGCCCCCCAAGACAGAACTGCACGTGCCGCTGACAGAGACCTCCCTCGTAGATCGTGTACACCTCCTCCGGCCTGGGTCCTGCACCTTCCTCGTCCCCGCGAGGGGTGACAATGTCTTCGTTACCGTGTAGAAAGGGGTGTACAGAGTGGACGTGTAGACGTAATGGCAGGATTTGACGAAATGACTCCACATTAGTATATGGTGTTTAGTGTGGGTAGTGAAGGTCCCGTTACTGAAAATCGTTGAAGTGTGTCACCACGTTGGGCGGTGTCACGTCAACACCTTGGGACGGTCGTGGTGCTTTTCCCAGGCACATGGGTAGTCGTCAGCTAGGGGTTCGCCTGGACGTGCGGGTCCGTGGGAGAGTAGATTAAAGACAGAGACATCTAAACGGGAAACGCCCGTAAAGTATAGTTGTCTGAGGACGTCCTTCATCGGAAAACACAGACCCAAGAAAGTGAATCGTGTTACGAAACCTCCGAGTGGGTACACCGTCGTCTTTCGTCTTCGAGTAGTGAAAAGTAGGTAGATACGATAAGGTGACTTACCGATGTCTTATGAGACAAATGGGGAGAGGTCGACTGTCTGAAAATCCGACGAGGTGATAAACCTCTAATGTCTGTCACGACGACACTTTCTGTAGATTCCTGTTCACAAACACACCTGTACCCAAAGTAAAGAGTAAAGGGGTACTAAAGTAAAGAAGAGAACGTGCCACGTGTCCGATCTGGGAAGTCAGTCACACCTTGTCTCCACCAACTTCGTCTGGAGGATAGGAACCAGACCTAGAGTTCTCCGTTCGTACGCGAGTCTGAGATGATCTACACTACACTGCTCTCGACCTACAAAGAGCCCCTACAAGAAGTCGTGGTGCTGCTGGTAGGGAAGATAGGGCTCTACCAACTGGCACAAATAACTAAATCAATAAATGGATAAACAGTACTTGCCCAGAACTTCCCACAGTTTACGAAAAAGAAACAGACAGTTCTACTGTCCACCAAAGGCAGGAAGTAATATAGTTATGCGACAAAGGGTATTGACTTCAACTCACAACCAGGTCATGACGTTAGGACCCTCTCTAGAGCGTGTCGGGAAACGTTTTACAAAGAGCTAAACCAAACGTCTATGACCAAACTCCCACATACGTAGCGATAAGTACTGTCAATACCCAGACATCGAAAGACCACTACCGTTCAGACCGAAACCATGACCCCATTATGACCCGAATATCCTACTTAATCCTTTGCAAGGGAGGAGGGAAGACAGATAAGTCCTTCTTAGACACTTCCTACCCACGATACAGAAGAAATTTGTAAACTGTGTAAAGTGACTACTTTGGTCCTCCGGGTCCTGAAGGGAAACACCCTTCCAGAAATTTACTTACCAAGTCATAGCAACAAACGATGTCCATGTAAGTCTAAACAATAAACCGGTGACGTAAATTGGGTTGAGGGTAGGTCCTAAGAGACCGGACAACCAAGGATACCGAGCCAGAGGCCGGATCTTAAACTGCACGACGTGTAGAGACGGGTAGTGGCCTAAGACCGAGGATGAGACATTGACCCCTCTCATACGACGAGTCTTCACTGGGGGTCTAGTGGTTGCGGGTTACCCGTCCAACCCCTATGTCTGAAACTCCACCCCTCGCCCACCGTGTCGACTATAGGAGTAAATGTTGGCGGATAGGTAGGAGGCCCGCGGGAGTACGTCCGACACCCATTAAGACGTCAACCCTGACCGTGTCGTCCCTGGGTCTCATGGGACAGGGGAGGGGGCGGTGCAGGTGAAGTAGATGGGACTAGGAACAGTAAGAAGATCAGAGGATCGTTGCGTCGGAGTGTCCCCTAGTCACTGCGTGAGCGGTGGTGTAGATTCCCACAGTCTAGAGGAGAGACGAATCACTGAGTTGGAGTTCCCGTCCCTGACCGGTACGTTAAGGAGGAGTGGAGGGGTAGAGTTGTCGGTAGGACCGTGCCGTACCTCCCCTACATTGTATTTGTCACTTTTGGAAGTACTAACGGATTTACTCCCTGACACCTACCGCCCTAGCTGGACCCAACCGACGACCTCACTCGGGTAGCGTAGGGTGGGACCCCTAGAACGTGGTCCACCCCTACTGGTAGGGACGGGGTCGCGTGACACCGATCGTAGTCCCTGCATGGAATAGGTCTGAACCACTCGATGGTCGACACCTGCCTGTGCCTTCAGTGGCCCAGGAGGATGCAGTGGGGTCGGAAATACCTCCCATGCCAACCCCTACGAGACAGTCTTTATTAGGACGCGAGTAAACCGGATAATCAGATACTGTTCCCTCGGTTCTTGTAGGTAGTCCCTTTTACGACAGAGAAGTTATTTACCAATACCTTTTGACCTGGGGGAAAAAAAAATGTGTTGTAAGTTTTTATTTGGTTTTGTTGTCTTCTAATTTCTGCTTTAACAATCTGGAATTTGGTATTTCGAGGATCTTCTTCTGCATCCGTCATACGACCAACTGTATGCAGAATCGTTATCAAAAAACTATACAGAGGAGTCCGTTCTCGTTGCTTTAGTTTTTCTTTGTTTACCCTCAAGTAGTTTGCTTTTTCGAAAATGTGTCGTTCCCTTTGGCAGTTGTTTCCTTTTTCCGTTGGACGACTCACCCTCTTCTATACTCGTTCACTGTGTGTAGGCTTTTCTCCATCTATAGGTTTTGTCGATTTCCTGAGTATCTTACATAACCCTTTTTGTGGGTTTTGGGCTAAAATTTTACCCCGTTTCGTGACTTATCTGTAAAGACGTTTCTTCTCTATGTCTACCGATTATCTGTATACTTTTCTACGAGTTGTAGAGGAATAGTCCCTAATCTTTTAGTTCTGGTGTCACTTCATGAAGGAGTATGGACAGTTCATCGACAATAGTTTTTCTGTTGCCCATTCTTTACAACCCCTCCTACGTCTCTTTTCCTTTGGGAGCACGCCACAACCACCTTTACATATAGCCACGTCGGTGATACCTCTGTTACTCCGAAAGGAGTTTTTGACTTTTGTTCTTGATGGTATACCAGGTCGTCAAGGTGAAGAGCCATAAAAAGAGTTCTTATCTTCTTTGTGATCAGTGTTTTCTATATACACGAGGAGACAAGTGACGTCGCAGTAAATGTCGGTTCCCCTCGGTTCTATACCTTCCTTGGAGTCACGGGTAGCTGTCTACTCAGTTTTTCCTTCTTTACCACACATGTGTGTGTGTGTGTGTGTGTGTGTGTGTGTGTGTGTGTGTGTCTCACCTTATAATGAGTCGTTATTTTTTTTCTTACTTTAGAACAGTAACAGCTGTTGTACCTACCTGGATCTCCCACAATACGGTTCATTTTGATACGTGTGTCTCTTTCTGTTTATGGTGTGGTAAAATAAATGTACACCTTGGCGTCTTTATTTTATTCTCTTGTGCCCTTTGTTCTGTCTTTATCTCAGTCTCTGTGTCTCTTGTTTGACCACCAATAGTCTCCTCCTCGCTGATCCCTCTACACATCTTGTCCCTTCCCTAATCCTCTGTCTTTGAAGGTCAATACTTTATTCAGTACCCTTGCCTTACATGTGTGTCCCTTATATCAGTTAGTGGAACCTTCTTTAGAGACACCAGTGTGTACCATTGGTTTGAATAGTGTCGTTAAGTAAAGTGTTACAAATTTTTATACCTCAGTGAAACAACACGTGGACTTTGTTTATATCATAGTATGTAGTTGAAACCCGGAGGGGTCACCGAGTCGCCATTTCGTAGGAGGACGTTACGACCTCGACGTCCTCCGCACCCAACCTAAGGACCCAGTCCTTCTAGGGGACCTCCTCCCGTACCGTCGGGTGAGGTCATGAGAACGGACCTCTTAGGGTACCTGTCTCGTCGGACCACCCGATGTCAGTACACCAGTGTTTCTCAACCTGTACTGACTACACTGAATCGTACGTACGTGCGTACCGTTGAAATGACTTCTTTATTTCTCACCCCCGAGACTTACCTCCTACGACTCCAAACACCCAGTGAAAAGGAGACCGCCGGATACACTGGGATTCGGTAGGGGGAATAAAGAGACAGGAGACGAAAGAGTGGAGCAGTTAATCCTAACTTTAGAAGGTTTTACTACCCAGAAACTTCCTCCTCATTGATGCTACTGTATTTCTTTATATAACTTACACCAGACTATCGACTATTTCCTACTTGTTGGAACTTTACGGTCCAATCGGGACGATTTGTACGGGTGTCACTGATTTAAGTACGGAGACTCAAAGTTCTTCTTTTCGAGGGAACCCTCTGTTCAGGACGTTCTACCCGACTCGAGACTTCGAGAGACTACTCTAGTGTTCAAGTCTGAGGTTATTTATATGGACAAGAGTTCGCGGAGACAGATGTCTTCTGAGCACCTAAAGACGTCTTGATATCGAGACCCCTGATCGACTCTCGTGTCTGACTGTCTGTCGTCTTAAGTAAAAGTGAAGACTTCTTAGAGTGCCCGTGAACGACGGATATGTTGTAACCCGAGACTCACACCCCTCCTTTTCATGTAAAGTAGTGAGTACAGAGGTCATTACTTTTCCCTTCGATAAACAATAATCCCCTTTCTACAAACACTTAGTGTCTAGACTCTTTCCAGAATATAAGTCTTATGCATTCCTTAAAATTTTAACATTTCCTGTTTTACATCACTTTCTCCTGTCTAGGAACACGGTCCCTAACCCCACACCCTCCCCTTTGGTCTTTCCCCGTCGTGGACCCGCAAAAATCCCACTACCTACACCGGACACAGGACCGGCACCACCACTAGTGACCTTAGAGAGGTACACAGTCTCGAGTTTCTCGACGTGTGGGTTCCTGTTCGTCCGGTCCTTAAGGGACCTCCAGGTCACCAAGTCTTACACGGACGGTATATTTTAATTATGTGTCTTTAGGTAAGGTAAGGATATATGATATTCCTTTTTAGTCTTTCTCATTAATTCCTTTGTTAGGGTAAGTGGTGACGTTACTTTTCTTATTTTATGAATCCTTATTAAAATGTATTTCTTTGTTTTCTGGACATATGTCTTTCGATATTTTTTTTGACTGCTTTCTTTAGTTGTTACTGTGTTTGTCTACCTCTTTACATGGTGCAAGAACCTAACCTTCTTAGGCATATCACTTTTACTGAGATGATGGGTTTCGTTAGACATCTAAGGAGTGTTAGCGCTAGCTTGATGGTCTCCATAAAAGGTGTCTTGATCTTGTTTATTAAAGTGTCAAACATACCTTTGTGATTTCTGACTTATGGGTTTCGTTTAGACTCTTCCTTCTTACCTTGACTTCCTTAGTTGGAAGGACTGAAGTCTGATATGATATTTCGATGTCAGTAGTTCTGTCATACCATGACCGTGTTTCTGTCTTTATATCTAGTTACCTTGTTTTATCTCTTGGGTCTCTATTTAGGTGTGTGGATACGTGTGCAATAGAAACTGTTTCCTCCGTGTTTATATGTTACCGCATTTGTTTCAGAGAAGTTGTGCACAACGACCCCTTCTACGAGTTGATGCACATTTTCTTACTTTGACCTTGTGAAAGATTGTGGTATGTGTTTTTATTTGAGTTTTACCTAATTTCTAGATTTACATTCTGGTTTTTGATACTTTGAGAATCCTCCTTTGGTATCCGTCTTGTGAGAGACTGTATTTAGTGTCGTTCTAGGAGATACTAGGTGGAGGGTCTCCTTACCTTTATTTTTGTGTTTATTTGTTTTCCCTGGTTTAAATTGAATTTACGAAAACGTGTTACTTCCTTTGATATTCGTTCCACTTTTCTGTCGGGAGTCTTACCCTCCTTTATTATCGTTTACTTTGTTGACTGTTTCTTGCTTAGAGGTTTTATATGCTCGTGGAGTACGCCGAGTTATGGTCTTTTTGCTTGTTGGGGGTTTTTTCACCCGTTCTCTAGATTTGTCTGTACAAAGGTTTCTGTATGTCTACCGATGGTTTGTGTACTTCTCTATGAGTTGCAGTGAGTAACAATCCTTTGACGTTTAGTTTTGGTGTCACTCCATAGTAGAGTGTGTCCAGTCTTTCCGGTAGTAGTTTTTCAGCTGTTTGTTATTTACGACCTCTACCACACCTCTTTTCCCTTGGAAGAAGGTGGCAACCACATTTACGTTTGACCATGTCGGTGATACCTCTTGTCTCACCTCTAAGGAATTTTTTGACCCTTATCTTGACGGTGTGCTGGGTCGTTAGAGTGACGACCCGTATGTGGAGTTCCTTTGGTCTTCGCTTTGTCCGTGTACATGGGGTTACAAGTGTCGTGGTGATAAATGTTATCGATCCTGTCCCTTCCTTGGATCTACAGGTAACCGTCTACTTACCTATTCCTTCAACACCACGTATATGTGTTACCTTATAAGTAAAGTGAAGTCAGCGAGTCAGCACAGGCTGAGAAACACTGGGGTACTTAGCGTCGTGCGGACCGGAGGGACAGGTAGTGGTTGAGGGCCTCAAGTGAGTCTGAGTGCCGGTAGCTCAGTCACTACGGTAGGTCGGTAGAGTAGGAGACAGCAGGGGAAGAGGAGGACGGGGGTTAGGGAGGGTCGTAGTCTCAGAAAAGGTTACTCAGTTGAGAAGGGTACTCCACCGGTTTCATGACCACAAAGTCGAAATCGTAGTAAGGAAGGTTTCTTTAGGGTCCCGACTAGAGGAAGTCTTACCTGACCAACCTAGAGGAACGTCAGGGTCCCTGAGAGTTCTCAGAAGAGATTGTGGTGTCAAGTTTTCCTAGTTAAAAAGTCGGGAGTCGGAAGAAGTGTCAGGTTGAGAATGTAGGTATGTACTGGTGTCCTTTTTGGTGTCGAAACTGATCTGCCTGGAATCAGCCGTTTCATTACAGAGACGACAACTTATATGATAGATCCAACCAGTATTGAAAAGAAGGTTCCTCGTTCGCAGAAAATTAAAGTACCGACGTTAGTGGTAGACGTCGCTAAAACCTCGGGTTTTTTAATCAGACTGTGACAAAGGTGACAAAGGGTAGATAAAGGGTACTTCACTACCCTGGCCTACGGTACTAGAAGTAAAAGACTTACAACTCGAAATTCGGTTGAAAAAGTGAGAGGTGAAAGTGAAAGTAGTTCTCCGAAAAATCAAGGAGAAGTGAAAGACGGTATTCCCACCACAGTAGACGTATAGACTCCAATAACTATAAAGAGGACCGTTGGAACTGAGGTCGAACACAAAGAAGGTCAGGTCGCAAAGATTACTACATGAGACGTATATTCAATTTATTCGTCCCACTGTTATGTGTCGGAACTGTATGAGGAAAAGGATAAACCTTGGTCAGACAACAAGGTACAGGTCAAGATTGACGACGAAGGACTGGACGTATGTCTAAAGAGTTCTCCGTCCAGTTCACCAGACCATAAGGGTAGAGAGAGTCTTAAAAGGTGTCAAATAACACTAGGTGTGTCAGTTGCGAAACCGTATCAGTTATTTCGTCTTTATCTACAAAAAGACCTTGAGAGAACGAATGAGTCGATATTTTTCCTTTCGTAAACTTAGTCACGATTACTCCACCTACTCGGACCTCGGACAATATGTCTCTCTTCATTCAGTCTTTCTCTTTCTGTTTATGAATATAGTTACGGATATATATCTTAAATCTTTCTGCCATCGTTGCTAAGATGTACGTTCCTTCGTTTCCTCTGTCTCTGCATGTCTTGTATGAAAAGTTGAGTCACTTTCTTCCGCTCCCACCCTACGGAACTCTCTTATCGTCACTTTGTATATGTAATGGTATACATTTTCTCTACTGGTCACGTTCAAGTTACGTACTTCGTCCCGTGGGTTTCGGCCACGAGACCCTGTTGGGTCTCCCTATCCCACCCCTCCGTCCACCCTACCCCCAAGTCCTCCCCTCCTGTGTACATATGGACGCCGGCTAAGCACAACTACATACCGTTTTTGGTAGTGTTATAGTATATCATTGATAAGAGGTTAATTTTATGTAATTACTAATTTTTTTTTTTTCTTAGGTGGACGGTTACGTTGTCCGTCCGCAAGTTAGGGATCGGGTCCTTCTAAGGTGCACGGCGTCCCGTTGATTCTGCCACACAGTGTTGATGACTTGGGTGGACGAGGCTGATGACTTCGGGAGCTCGGATCTCAGGTACGAGGCGTTGTTCTCTTCAGAGACTTTACTCTCCGCGTACGTGGCGGAGATCTCTCATCAGGAGGAGGTGTTGCTCTCTTTCGGGAGCACGTCGTTGTTTCTGAGTCACGTGGGTTGTGATTTATTTATGTATTACTCTCTCTTTTGGCCCGGTTAGAATGACATACAAGTAAACTTCTTAGGTTGCCATCTATGGTTTCATCCACGTAGAGAGATAGAAGAAACTTACTAGTAATAGAACCCCCTTCGATTGTTTTTAATGTAGTGTCCGATATAATTTTAAAATCTAGTCGATGGGTCCGTGACGAGAAAAGATCTCTCGATGAAAAGAGTCTCTTGACAATGGATCCTTGAAATCAGTGGCCTTGACTCCGGAGGTGGTGTAAGGTCCCGTCTTTCGTTTTCTGTTATCCTTCTGTGCCAAGTTTAGGATACTCAAATACTCAACGGACACTGGTGACCGATCCTACTTGAGTGTAGGGTCTCAGAGAAGTGTAAAGTCATTGACTTTGGACATAAAGTTGGTGAATCAAGTCAAGAAATTCCGGTGACGATACGAGAATTTGTTTGTGAACCACACTTTGTGAACCTTTTACTGGAATTGGGTTAAGTGAGGGTTGGAGAAAAAAGTGTACAGTGTTCCTCAGAGAGTGCTACTATAAAGGGGTGGATCTTTCGGTTAAGAGTCTATTTCTTTTCTTAAGTGTGTGTGACTGTGGAACACTTCTTTATGACTCTAAAATCTTTCACTGAGTGTTGATTGGGTACCAAGTAGCAAGAAAAGAGAGAAGACGGAGGTAGGTGCGACTCTTTACTTATAAACCGGTACGACAGACTAAACGGGTGGTTCAACGAGTATGGTGTGTGTCCTACAACAATGTTCGCTCGGATATGTGTTCCGTAACTGTGGTCGGTCGGGATGACTTCAACCGATGGGCCCCCGTCCCTCCACCGACCCCGTTATTTAAGTAGTAGAGTAAAGGAAGTAGTGGGATGGGGTAAAGTAAGGGACGTCAGTGAACCGGGTTTGCTTATTGCTAGAGTGTGGTTTAGCGACGAATTTCGTGGTGGTGGAGTTCAAAGGAAGCAATAGAGTACACCGAAGACTCCGGTCCCTTGTCTAAAATGAACTCTACTCATTTCGATCTCTCTGTCGGGTAACCGGTCTCTAAGACAAACCCTCCACTGTAGAGAGTCACATGAGAAATACTGGGGTGCCTGGTTCCGAGGAGACAGGTCCCCTAAGAGGTCCGCTCTTATGACCTCACCCAACGGTACGAGAGGAGGTCCCTTGGAAGGGCTGGGTCCCTAACTTGGGTCCACAGGGTTAAGGGGACGTGACGTCTGTCTCAGAGATGGCGATTCGGGGGCCCTTTCGGTACTGCTTGGATCTGTCGTATAATTTTTCGTCTCTGTAGTGAAACCACTGTCTCCAGACGTCTCAGTTTTTATACCAAAAAGGTCATCGACGCATGTCTACACACTCAACCTAGTAATTCTTCCGACTCACTACGAAAGCTTAACACCACGATCTCTCTACTGGGAAATCTTAGGGAGTCTGGCATTCCTCTTGTTGAGCCGGTTCGGATTTCTTTTACTTATGACTTATGAGACTTATGAGTGACCTTCCTGACTACGACTTCGACGTTATGAAACCGGTGGACTACTCTTATCGACTGAGTAACCTTTTGTGGGATTACGACCTTTTCTAGCTTCCGTCCTCCTCTTTCCCCCTCTGTCTCCCACTCTACCAATCTCTCGTAGTGGTTGTGTTACCTGTAATGAAACTAGTTTGAGTCCCTCTAATTTTTTATGTTTTGCTTTTCTTTTTTTTTTTGTTTGAGTCCCTCTATCACATCCTGTCTCCTCGGACCGTACGACGTCAGGTACCCGAGCAATTATCAGTCTGTGCTGACTCGCTGACTTGGTGGTCGTGGTGGTGGTGGGATGGAAACTCGAAGGGATTCCACGGTGTCGGGGTAAGAGTCGTCCCGATTCTTCGAAAGACACAGACAGTCACCATTTCCGACTCTGAAGTATATAAGTGTGAGAGTCACGGGGGACGAATCCCAACTATCACCCAGGAATCTTGCGAGTAGTGAGGGAGGGTCTCGAGTCTGGTCCCTCGGAAGAGTGTTGTCATTACCTCGTGGGATGGGACCATGTCTTAACCCTCAACATCGACAAATGGGGAGAGTCACCCAAAAGAGGGAAACGTAAGTGAAGGTGTAAAGAAGGAACTCAGTGGCTTAGGTTCAGGTGAGTGGGGGTTGACCAAGGGCGTTGTTCGACGTGGACGTAGAGGTCGTGTAGAGATCGTGGTGTACGTGTCGCACCCACGCACATGGGGGACGCGCCACTTAGAAGAAAGAGGAAAGAGAAGCCTTAGACAGCTGAGGGTCTGTAGTGTTTTTCCCGAGGTCTAGAGGGTGTTTCCCCCGCCACGACGTCGCCTCCGACACTGAGAGTAGGTGTCGGACCCAGTTTCGTCCTGACACAATATTCGCGGTGTTCGACGGGGTGACGTAGTACCCTCGGTTTTCTCGTTTCCAGACTTTCAGGATTGTGTCTGTAAAGGCACCTATCTTGTGGTCACAGAAGGAACCCTGGACACTCGACAACGAACCAAACCCGGATATCGCAGTCACTGGAAAAAGTGTTGCGAACGTCCGAATCGGTCGGAAGGTAGTCCTGGAGAGATGAGGGGTGTCGGGGGATGGATGACATGGTTTCTATAATGAAGACTGAAGTCACGCGGGTAACCCAAAAGTGGACCGTCCCTATGGTTGTGTTGAAAAAATACGACTTTGGAGTTCTATGGACTCCGCTTGCTCAGAAGTCTTTCAGGTCAAAAGTCAATATTATCTTTTTGACGGATGCATTGTTACTTCTATGGTGTCTAATTTTATGATTATTTTACAATAAACCTTTAATAGATCTTACAGTGTGAATTCTCTTTTTTTTGAATTATACACCAGATAACGGAAGGTCCAAAACAAGAGACGTAAATTCTTTTAATGTTCTACCCCCTCCATTACAGAAGTACTATAGCATAGACACCAAGATAGACAAATAGTGATACCAATACGATGAAAGGTATCACTACTCCCATGAGGTGATTACAGCCAGTCTCCTTTGTGACAAATCTGGAGCCATACCTGGTCCTTGACAAGAGACACTACACACGTACAACTGTACTGTGGGGTACCAGAAAGTGCGTGGATCTTCTGTGACACAAGTTAGGTATGTGTCTAGGTATCACTACAAAGTACACCTACCTCTGCAACTAGACGGAAACCTAGGTCTCATGTCGTCTGTGACGTGACATAAGGTCTAACCCCCAGTCTATGGTGTGCACCGACAAAGAGAGACCGGACCCGTGGTTAGACTGAGTCGAGAACGGTCGATCCACTGACACGTCTAAGTAAGTGGGTAATTACAGATGCACAGAGACGAGGAGTCGACGGGTTTCCCTACTCTCGTCATTTTTACGAATGGAGTGTCACAACGATACTCATGAGTTTCTGAAGTAATACACATATACATGCCTCTCGATTCGTGCCAGGTCTTCCCCTCGAGAAGAAGAACACAGAGAAGTGAAGACAAAGGCGGACATGATCATAGGGGGACAGGGACGGGGGTGCGAAAGTGGAGGGGGTCGGGATGAGACGAGAGAGGGGGGTCCCGGGGACAGGAGTCTGAGAGGTAGGGTTTTGTGTCGACTTGTAGAGGAGTACTAAATGGAGTCTTTTATGGTAGTGGGAACCTAATTTGTTAGTACTTATAATCGTCTTTTTTATTCTTTGTGTTATTTGTCCGTTACAATTTTGATGTGTTCTTTATTTCGCAACGACTACTTTCAGACTGATGATTATAAAAATATAGAAGTAGTCTAAGTCTAGAAGTCTTAAACTATATACTCTTAATCAGAACTATTTTGTTACCGTCTTTTCTATTACGTTACACCAAGGAATTTATTCTGGATTGTTTTACCCCCGTGTGCCACACAAGTGCCCAACTCTTTAAGTTATATTAGTCCTACAGTCATCGGGGGTATGTCTAGGTAGTTAAAGTATGTTAAGGTCAGACTTTAAGGTCGTCCTGAAAAAACATGTATATATGATTAACTACTCTTCTAAAGACACCATTCCGTTTACTTACTCTTATCGGTTTACTAAGACTTTTTGTTGCAACCTTCTAATTGTGATTGGACTTTAAATGAAACGTGGAAGTTGGTTTTCAACACTCGTTGATTCACAGATACTTCCCTACTTACCTATTTCTTTTGCACCACTGTGGCCAGTCTTGCCGGTGGTAGTTTTTCAGATGTTTGTTGTTTATACTGGGTCGTTAGGGTGACGACCGTCTGTGGGGCTCCATTGTCTGTGTACATGGGGTTACAAGTGACGTCGTGACAAATGTTATCGATCCTGTACCTTCGTTGGATCTACAGGTAACCGTCTACTCGCCTATTCCCTCGACACCATGTATATGTTACCTTATAATGAGTTCATATTTTTCCTTGCGCGAACTCAGTCAAGATTACTCCACCTACTTGGACCTCGGATAGTATGTCTCACTTCATTCAGTCTTTCTGTTTCTCTTTATGACATATAATTGCGTAAAAAATTTTTCCTAACACACTCCCCTACTCTCACGGTTGGGACACAACCGGTTTATACACACGTAGTTTAGTAGTGTAACCGTAGAATTTGAATGTCGAATATACAGTTATTATGGAGTTATTTCCACCTTTTTTATTCTCAGGACTCACAAAGGTCACCCTCTCGGGAGTTCGATATAAGACACAGGGAGGCTGTAGAGGGGTAGAAAGAACTTGAAAGGGAATAATGACGGTACTGTTCCACTTGGTCCGAGTACATAGGAAAGGAAGGAGTCGGACCCTCGGGTAGTAAATCACCTCTTTCCACAAGTCTTCGATCCTAGACCCCTGACCACAGTAATAACGGTAACCTTACAACGACAAAGGTCATTGAACCCTTATATACATACATGTGTTAGTGTATGTGTTTGTGTCTCTGTGTGTAGATATCAATATATAGTCAGATCGGTGTATACGTGTGGCTAGTTTATGTTCTTCAAACGTACCTCTGGAAATTAAGGTCATCTTAAGGAGTCTTAAACAAGATCAAATGAAGGAAAGGTGTAACCTTTAAGGGAAATAGTTTTTACTGTCTGCACCGAGAGTCGTAAGAATACATAAAGGACTCAACTACTTAGGGTTACGTCTATTCACTAGGAAGGAGGTGTTTTTCCAGGAGGAGTGTTAGATACGTCTTGGTAGGGACCGGGAACTGAAGGTGTGGAGTGAGTACGAACCTAAGTACTTCGTCAATCGGAGGAAGGGTGGGTTAGGGGTCCCTATAGGAAGAAAGGTGGAACCCGAGACTGAGAGGTCCGTCCCTACGGGGAAATGTGTATGTGTACGGAACGGACCGTTGTGGATTACCGAAATCCTGACTGAACAAGTCCGTGGTTTTTCCCTTCCCTTTCTTTCCCATCCCTGTCCTTTTGCAGTTATACAGGATTATGTCAGTCGGTTAGTTGCACTTGACCCGGTTTGGGTCCGTTACACTACTTCGGTCAACAAACAACAACAAAAAAATAAAGGGAGTAATGGGAGGTTGAAGGGAAGGACGGAGACAGGAAACGGGGTCAAGGAAAAAGAAGAATTCAGGACGGGAGGTAGTTCTCATGGTTACAATGTTTCTTACTAAGGGTGTAATAATGACTAGAGACGACGAACCGACTGTAAGTCGCACTGTGGGACGTCGACCCTGTGAGTGTGAGAGAGAGAGAGAGTACTACCTGGTCTTCCGAAGTGAGGATTAAAGTCCCTATCCATCCTCTCTTCCACGTCCCGTGTACAACCTCGGAAGTCAGGAAGTAGACACTTTACGCCTACTAGTGTTTAACACTCTCTGTGTCTCTGTCGTCGTTGGTCTGGGGAAAGTTACCCACGATGTACGGTTTGGGGCACGTAGTGTCCTGAGGAACTGTAAGTCCTCGTGCGGTTCATCCAAAGGTACGGTCCTGTCAACGTAAGCAACAAGGAAGACGGACCTTACGAGAAGGGAATCTATTGGGGTGCCGGACGAGGGAGTGAAGGAGGTCTAGAGACGAATGAACGGTAGAAAGTCCCTCTGAAAGGGANGGTCTGGGGAAAGTTACCCACGATGTACGGTTTGGGGCACGTAGTGTCCTGAGGAACTGTAAGTCCTCGTGCGGTTCATCCAAAGGTACGGTCCTGTCAACGTAAGCAACAAGGAAGACGGACCTTACGAGAAGGGAATCTATTGGGGTGCCGGACGAGGGAGTGAAGGAGGTCTAGAGACGAATGAACGGTAGAAAGTCCCTCTGAAAGGGAGTAACGGAATATATTTTATTATTGTAGTATGGTTGTATATGGGAAAGGGGACTAGATCGTAATAGAAAGAAGTATCACGGACGGTGGGAACTAAATAAATGACTGGTGGTTCAGATACTTTCCTGTCTGCACCAGTGAAGACAGGACAGTGTATGAGGAGGTTATCACGAGTCCATATACCGTCCACGAGTCTTTTGTAAACACCTTCCTGTAAGACCTCGGTCCGTTGTGTGTGACGATTGTATGTGTCCATGGGATGTTCTGCGCGTGACTGGGTGACATTATTAATGCTATGTATGACTCTAAGGTCCTCTGTTGACTACGCGAGTTGTTGTGTGTCAGTCGTACACTCCAAGTTCCGGAGCCTTAGTAAGACGGTCGAAGGTTTGGGAGTCAAGGGCCTGTCTCTGGAGTGTCGGTTCTTGTATTCTCCAAAATAAAGACTGTGTCTCTGAGGTCTGTCGAGTCTGTCTATAGGTCTCTGTGGTTTTTCTCGAGTGACTTAGAGACGTGTCTCTCGTGTGTTGAGCAGAGTCTGGGAGTTTGTGTTGACTCTGGTATTGGTATGTGTGACACTGTTTCTGGGAGGTTTGTCTGGTTGCAGAAGGTCTGTCTTTGTTTACTCTCGACGTGTCTATAAAGTGTAGTGCCTCTGACTGAGGGTTTGGTGAGCTGTGAAGGGTTAGATTATGTTTTTGGGATTTGTCTTTCTGTCTTAAAAATTATTGAGTTCTTGTAGTATATTGGAAATCTATTTCAGGGGTCTGTCTACCTTTTGGACGTGGGACACTTGTCTAGGGGTTCGCCGACTATCAAATGTGGAAATCTACTTGGGTAGGAATTTCGTCGAGTCTCTGTAGTGTTGAACCCTGGGACATAGTTGTTGAGTCTCGAGAGTCACACCCCACGTGTGCGGATGTGTCTCTAGAGTGTGGGTCCCCGACTTTACGGTCTTTCGAGGTTTTTCCGTGTGGGGCCTTATGTCCGTGTGCGTAGGATCTCCGTGACATGACACCGAGCGTTTTAGGTGAGTCTAGTTTATAAGGTAGTGAGTGTTGAGGCGGGTTTCCGAGTTCCTCTAGTTTACATGGGTTTGTCGTGGACGCAGCAGTGTGCATCGTTATGTGTTGGGGTTCGACGGTCTATGTGAAATGAGAGGTCCCTCTCTGTGGTTTGAGTCTCTGGAGAGGGACCTGTTCTTAACGTACGTAAACACGTTTACTGGCACGCACCGGTGTGCTATGTCTGACTCGCTCTCGATTTGTTCTGACTTTGCGGCAGTCGTACGAGGAGGTCGCTGTCGCGGTTTGGAGCGGCGATTGGTCCCGTCGATAAGCTGGGGAAGCCCTTTTCGTCATTTTGAGTCTCTTTTTAAGATACGAGACTTTTCGGCGCGTGCCGTTGCGTCCGCGTGCGCATGTGTGTCCGGACACCGGGAGTCAAGGTCGAGACGCTAGGGTCACGGACATGGTCGGTCGGTCGGTTTAGCTTCCTCCGGCTGGTTCCTTTCGCCCTCAGCGCCCTAAAGGCCGCGGAGAAGCGCAGGGCCTTCTCGACTCAGGCCGTTCGTGCGCCACTGGTTAGTTACGGGTCTTGCGAAGGACTGCGGTATGGGCGTTGACCGTCGGATAGAGCGAGGCATCGGTAGGGGGAACCTACTTTGGCACATCTTTGGTTCCCCACTCCAACCTTTTCTCTGCTTCTTTCAACGTCGAATTATGGCCACAGGTGAGTCTGAGCTTACGGTGCCCTTCTGCCTTACCTCGCTTACCCATACCTGGGTACCGCGGTGCTCACGGAGGCGACCCTTCACACCGGCTAGGGGCTGCGCCACATTTCCCCGAGAGTCGCAACAGTGTGCGGGAGAGGGTCACCATGGAAGGCCTCACCCACCAGAATGGCGATGGGGAGTCACCATGTAAGGTTCTGTTTTCACAAAGTAGAGCGCGCGGGGAACCACCACTCTGACTTCTTGTCGGCTAGATCTACGGGCACCGGGTCATCTCTTACTCGGAGGTGCCCACCTTTCCGTTTCAATCCTACTTTTGGGGTGGCTAACGACGATAGAACCTGGGTCTTTTTTCAGAAGCATTTGACTTCTAATGAAGAGACATCCTCGGTGATAGCATTGTCCTTCGTAACTTTGGTAAAAGAGACATGAACAAATCAATGTCTTAGCCAAGGTAGCCCTTTCGGTCGGTGTGAGGCCTCTTTCGAAGGCTGACCCTAGACTTCCGGACCGTACCCCTTCCGGAGACAGCACCTGACGCTCATTATGACTGTTGTCCTGTAAGGTAAGACAATCCTTTCCCCAGTCGAGGTTCCCCTGGGTTCCTATGGCACGTCTACTTTATTTCTGGTGTCGAAAGAGTGGTAGAACAGCAGGGACTTATACAAGGGATCGTCTTAGGAGTCGGACAGATGGATACGGAGAGAGTTGTTCAAGTTTAAACAAATAAGTAAGGCAGTAAGAAAGTAAGAGAGGTGTCAAACACAGTTCGTGTTGATACACACAATCCTTTCTCTTTTAGTTGAAACAAAAAAAAAAAAATTGAAATTTTTATAAATAAATAAATGAATAAAAACCGAAAGACCCCAGAGCAACGACACACACCCGAAAGAGATCAACACCTCTCTTCGTCCCCGATGAGAGACCAACCCCACGAGCCCGAAGAATAGTACCACCGAAAAGAGAACAACGCCTCGAGTCCACGTACCCCAAGTCATGAACGATGTGCACCCGACTCATCAACGCCGAGGTCCTGAGGACTCGTACCCGAGTCATTGACGCCACCTGCCCGGATCAACGGAGGACCGTACACGCCAGAAGGTCCTGGTCCCTAGTTTGGTCACAGAGAACGTAACGTTCTGTCTAGGAATTGATGACCTAGTGGTCCTTTCAGGTTAATTAATTGAAAAAATTTTTTCCGAAACATAACAAAACCAACCTTATTAAGTCAGACGACTGTAGATGTCACAGAAGGTCCTTCTATAGTTGAGGGTATAAAAGGTAGAAAAGGAGGGAGAAAGGAGGTTCAGTTAGAATTCACGTTGTCATGTCTCGGCCTACCCCTTGGTCTAGTTTTGTGTGAGCACCCACGGTTATTACCCCTGGAGACCTCTGTTGTAGGAAAATTAACTAAGGAAAGTAAAACAATTGAGTTTTGAGTTTTTCTTAAGTAGTGGGAAAGGATAGAAGAGGAAATCAAAATCTTTTACTGGTCAAAGGCTATATCGATCTTAGATCGGCCGCGCGAGCGGGTGGACGGACGGCCGGTCGCCGCGTCTTATCTTTTAGTTGAAACCGAAGTACTTTGAATATAACACAACCCCAGTATCTCGGGGTTTCCTATTCATTAAAAGTCTACAAGTATTGACGACACTAATTGCAATTTGGCCCTATCACTTTATCCCCCCTACTATGGATCTTTCTCACCAGTCCCTTCAAGAAAGATTCTAACACTGTAAACCCATTTTCGGATCTCCTCTACCGGATAGACCCTCTTTTAATAGGGTCTGTCTCAATCCCGGTCAACTTTTTGACCCCGCACCTTGAGTCACACGACGACGACGATTTAGCGAAATTAGCACAGGCTGAGACACGCTGGGGTATCTACCGTCGGATGGTCCGAGGAGACAGGGACCCTAAGAGGTCCGTTCTTATGACCTCACCCAACGGTAAAGGAAGAGGTCCTTGAGTCACATCACACATACTTTTCTCACTCCTCCGGACACACTGACAGTGTCGTATTACCGCCCTCTCGGTCCTCTAGACTACTCTCTCCATTACTCCCAGTCCAGGGTATCCCGAAAGACCGGTCTCCCCCATGAAACTGAACTCGGTGTCCTCCAAAGAATGGTCTCCTTGGGGATCCGAAGAGAGTCTCTCGGTCTAGTGTGTCACTAAAAACTCCTCGAGAACTAAATGTGGTCTTTTTGGTGTCCGGTAGACGTTAACTTGTACGGAAAGGACCTTAGGGGATGTGAGTTCCTCTTAGGGGGGATGACGAGGGTCACTTGTAGGCACAGTTAGCTTCTATGGGAGTCCTCTCTGTTTCGGTTCCTTGGAGAACCACACTCACTCCAGTGTGACTCAGAACGTTTCCGTGTCTCCCTACTATATTGTTCGAGTCTCTACCGTCTCTTTTTCTGTTTATATCTCGTAATCTGTCCCTGTCTCTCTGATAAAGACCGTCGTTTGACAGGGGTGAATCAATCGTGGGTGGATGTCCGGGGGTCGGGACGATGACCTACTACATGTCAAGTAAAAGAGATATCCTCTTATTTTCGGAGAGGGGTCCCTGACAGAGATCCCTTACTGAGTCAACGGGTACCGGACCCGAAATTAGTACGAGGGAATTGTGTGTAGGCCCCGGAGACGGATAGTACTATTCCTGTACACGGTCAGTATCGCTCCGAGTAGACATATGTCCCAGGGAGTGTTAAACAGGTCGGGTCGAAAGGGAGGACGACTAGAGTCACGGTTACTGACGAAATCACCCCCTTCTCTCCGTCCCTAGAGACGTAAACACCACCCCGGAACACGTTTAACCGCATACACTCCAAAGAGGGGTCGATGAACCTCCGAGTGGAGACACTGAAAATCGTGGTGGAGAGGTCCCTTATAATTCTAATGTAAGGTATGTGGTCCATTCTTCAACACACACACTACCCCTCTGTGTCTCCGTATCGGACTGTCACTCAGTCAGTGTCCCAGGAACACCGGGACACGTTTGCAGGGGGGATGGGAGATGGACCGGTCCCAGCACGACTCAGAAGGGACCGAGGTGGTTCCTCGGGTTCGAATGTAGACCAAGGAGGGCAGTAGTACTCGACTCTGGAGGATAGACGTCACCCGGAACTCGAGGGAAGACGTTTACGACGGGAGGAACAACACCCAACCCGTCTAAGTGACTCACTCACGCACATGTACCAAAAACAGTGTCCTGGGGATAGTACCCACCATGAGTACAGTCGTTCATAACACGAATTGTCCTAATAATGGTACCCGAGGACATTTGACGTGTACTGAATGGGAAAGACTCCTACCGTGGGGTTCGAAAATAGAGACATCCCTCCGTACCATCTTTAGTATCGTTTACACTTTAGTGTCCAGATGAAGATTCTGGGCACTCTCACCCCAGGTAGGTCGGAAGGAGAATTCTGATAACAGTATACGTCTATGTACTTGTCGAGTCTCCGGGTTGGGAGAACTGTTTCTGGGGGATTTATCAAGTCTCTGAAGTACGGGATCCTGTCTATAGACCTTAGTGGAGTCTCTGACGAGTAGGATCTGAGGGTGCACTTTGCCGAAATTATCTAGTGTGGACTCCTGTGTCTGGGGTCGGTCGAGTCTTTAAGGTTGACATCTGAGTCTTTTTAATCCTAGGGATTCTGTTTGTCGTAGCGAGTGTCGGTCAGGATGTCCCAATTTAACATTGGCGACACCAACGACTTACTGTCACGTAGGACTCCCTAAGTCCTACTTTTTGTCCTACTCCGTGAGACACGAAACCTGTTCGACTGGAAATAAATCAATATGCGGATGGAGTCCCTTTCCAAGTCACTGGGGTCTAAGAACGTAGAAGGGTGTGTCTCTTTTCGTACTTTTACTAAATGAACACTATAGACTAGAGACACAAAGTGTCATTAGAAAATGGTTATAGGTGTGAACTGACGTACATAAAGTATCGGTTTTTAGTATGACTGAAGAGACGACGGAGGAGTCTCGTCAAAGGAGTCTCGATTGTCTCATTGACAGGGTCCGATATCACGGGTCTTCTGGGACTTAAGTTGAGTTTGAGTGTTACGAAGACAACATACGAAAAGAGATTCACCTGTGATGAGATCGATTGTCGTGGGGTAATCGAGACTCCGAAGTGTGAAGAGGGGGTGGTGGGTGTCCGACGTGGGACCCTGTGTCTCGGGGTTTAGAAGCGGAGACCCGAAGACACACCCGTCACCGTCACCCAAAGACAAGTCAGTTGGGGTTCTCTCACTGCGCAGGTCAGAACTCCAGGGACGTTAGACGTAAGTGGTCGTACGGTAGGACTTTTTACGTTCAAGTAAGGTCCCCACCCCTAACGGAATCTTGACTCCCCAAGACTTTGACTAAAGGGTACAGACCCAGGACTCTTACCTGGATGTGTGAGATCAGTGGAGAGTAGCACCACTGAAACATAGGACGGGTTACCCTCCAAATCTCACGTATGGTCTAGGTGTCTTGTTCGGGACCCCTTGAACAGGAGAGACAGTAGAGAGTCGTGGGTGACACCCTAGGACTTAAGACTTCTATCCTCTCCAGAAGGGGAGTGACACCGATACTGTAGAGGGAATGTAGGGAGATTAGTAGACAGTAAAAGGTTTCAGGGAGAGGACCATTGTCGACGGTGTTCGGGAGAGAGAGGGGTTTAGGGGTGGAGAGGGGAGTAGAAGGTGGTCCGGAAGGGAGGGTGGGTCCCCGGAGAAATCGGGGAGGGGACCGGGATGAGGGTCCGGAGTAAATGTGGGAGTCGGGTAAACACCGGAGAGTGGGTCCTGGCCACGACGGGGCCTCCTAGGCCACGACGGAGTCTCCTAGGGGAGTCCTGGGACGGATGAGGGATGTAAGACGTCCTATGGAGAAAGGACGGGTGTGTGTCCCTAGACAGTATTTCAGGGACTTTCTCGGTTTGACTTTTAGAGAGGTCCTAGGTCTCTTTTAGGTCTGGGTCTGGTCCTCAGGTCCCGTGAAGGGAGTCCCGACCCCCCTTTTCCTCTCCCAGACACTCTCTTTCTCGAGCCGACTTCCAGTGTGTCCCCACTGTCCCAAAAGAGGTTCCCCGGATCACTCCTTCTTCACTCTACCGTGGAATCTTCACGAAGTCAAGTCAGTGAAGTCAGAATCTTCACGAAATCAAGTCAGTGAGTCAGCACAGGCTGTGAAACGATGGGGTACTTGGCGTCGTGCGGTCCGGAACGACAGGTAGTGGTTGAGGGTCTCAGGTGGGTTTGGGTACAGGTAACTCAGCCACTAAGGTAGGTCGGAAGAGTAGGAGACAGCAGGGAAGAGGAGGACGGAAGTTAGAAAGGGTCGTAGTCCCAGAAAAGGTTACTCAGTCGAGAAGCGTACTCCACCGGTTTCATGACCTCAAAGTCGAAGTCGTAGTCAGGAAGGTTACTTGTGGGTCCTGACTAGAGGAAGTCGTACCTGACCAACCTAGAGGAACGTCAGGTTCCCTGAGAGTTCTCAGACGAGGTTGTGGCGTCAAGTTTTCGTAGTTAAGAAGCCGCGAGTCGAAAAAAATATCAGGTTGAGAGTGTTGGTATGTGCTGGTGACCTTTTCGGTGTCGGAACTGATCTGCCTGGAGACAACCGTTTCACTACAGAGACGAAAACTTATACGACAGATCCAACCAGTATTGAAAGGAAGGTTCCTCATTCGTAGAAAATGAAAGTACCGACGTCAGTGGTAGACGTCACTAAAACCTCGGGTCTTTTTATTTCAGTCGGTGACAAAGGTGACAAAGGGGTAGATAAACGGTACTTCACTACCCTGGCCTACGGTACTAGAAACAAAAACTTACAACTCGAAATACAGTTGAAAAAGTGAGGGGAGGAAGTGAAAGTAGTTCTCCGAAAAATCAAGGAGAAGTGAAAGACGGTATTGCCACCACAGTAGACGCATAGACTCCAATAACTATAAAGAGGGTCGTTAGGACTAAGGTGGAACACGAAGTAGGTCGGGTCGTAAAGAGTACTACGTGAGACGTATAGTCAATTTATTCATCCCACTGTTATATGTCGGAACTGCATGAGGAAAAGGATAAACCTTGGTCAGACACCAAGGTACAGGTCAAGATTGACAACGAAGGACTGGACGTATGTCTAAAGAGGTGCCAAATAACACTAGGTGTGTCAGTTTCCGAAACCGTATCAGTTATTTCGTCTTTATCTACAAAGAGACCTTGAGAGAACGAAAAAGGTACTAGGTCGCCTACAACCGTTAAACAAGAGACCAAGGAGACGGAAAAGATTTGGGTCGAACTTGTAGACCTACAAGTACCAAGTGCATAAAGACTTCGGACCGAACCTCATAAAGTTCATAATGAAATGATCGCACACTGTACTCACGTTAACACGTCATCAAACTCGTAAGAAACCGTGACGGAAAGGAACCCTAACCTTACTTTTGACTGGAAAGGTCAGGACACCGGTGACGACTCAAAAGGTTTAAACGACCGATAACTCACGTCGTGCAAGTGTCGTAGTAGAAAGTCCTAAACTTTGTCGAGTTGACCTTAAGGTAGTGGAGGTGATCGAAAAGAGCATCACTACGAAGGATTCCGGGTGAACCGAAGTGTAAGGTCCTACAGACCGAGATCCACTCACTAGTGTGGTAGCACTAATAGACCCAGCACTTCTAGAAAAAACATGTCAAGAAGACACATAAGAACGTGGAGAAGAATTATAGAAGACGAAGACAATCCAGGTATGGTAAAGACAGGAAATAACTCGGGTAGAAACGTATTTTACAAGGGAACCATAGAGATTAAAAGAACTTCTTTAGAGACCAGAAAGGGTAAGATAACAAAAGGAGATAAAGAAACGTAACTAGGGACTCCTTTCGAAAGAATAGAGAGGAACGATAAGAAACCTTGAGACGTAAGTTTACCCATATAGAAGGGAAAAGGGGAAACGTTGATCGGTTAGACTAGTGTACCTGGTGTCGGAACAGATTGAGTTACTTTGATTCGGTACGGTACACCCCGGTGGGTTCCGTCTGCCCAGTACCACCTCTCCAGACTGTCTTACACCGGGTAACCTCTTCCCTTACCGTGTGGTGAAGTCATAAGAACGAAACTCTTGGGGTACTTGTCATACTTTTCCGTTTTTCTATCCCGTGACTTTCTCCTTGAGGGGTCCAGTCATCCTCGGGTTGTACGATGACCTCTAGTTACCTCTTTATTGAGGTCTTTCTTACTTCCCTACCTCGGTTTCGTTTTCGTTGTGGGTCAACACCTACTCTAACCACTATCTTCGTTCCAAGTTACGACATTTCCGTTATAACGTATCCTTGGACCTTACAATCCAGGTACTTAGTTCCGTTTAACCTTCACCAGTTTGTCCTCTACCGTTCACACTTGTAGCTGTAACATCCTTAGTCGTTTTATTCTACCTGACCTTACCCACTTAAATTAAGTCTACTGGTAGTATAGATAGTGAGACCCGTCCTTAGGGAATCTTCTTTACCTCATCGGTAGTATCAGTTGTTTCTCAGGCTTTACGTCATGAACCTACGTCAGAGTTTTTGTTGTCTTACTAGAGGCAAGCAGAGGTTCCGTTTGGTAAGTTATAGTGCCATTAGGTTTACATACGGGGCCGGTCATTGCGACTTCTTCGACTTGCCAAGATACTTCTGGATGTTCTGGAAGATCTTGATTGTGGGGGTTTTCTACAGGAAAAGTAAAATCCCCTGACCTTACGTTTTCTTTGTGGGCCCCATTGTTCGTTTAAACCGGAACCTTATGTCTTACTTCGTCCCGTTTCCGATTATCTCAAGACGGTTCTCTTGCGTGACCAGTATCGTTTGTGGGAGAAGGTTGTTGTGTTCTCTTCTGAGATGTGTACCTGTAGTGGTCTACCAGTTGTGGCTTTAGTCTAACTAGTATAAGAAACGTCGGTTTCTACCTCTTCGAGATATGTCAGTCGTCTTTGTTCTGACCCTCGACTGACACCGAGTCTAGTACTTGAGGAATAACGGTTGAAGTCTGACTTTAACTTCTTTCACCTCTTTTGGTGATCTAGTAAGTCTATACTGGATTTAGTTTAGGGAATACTGATGTGTCACCTTCACTCTTTATCTAAATTCCCGGATCTAGACTATCTGTCTCACGGACTACTTGATACCTGCCTCCAAACACTGTGACATGTCCTCTGACCTTAGTTCTGGTAAGGGTTCCTTTTCTTTACGTTTTTTCGTTTTAGCGACAGACTCCTCCGCACTTATCGACACTTTTCTTCCCTTCGCTTTTCGTTTCCTCTTTTCCTTTCTATATGGGTCAACTTACGTCTCAAGGTTTCTTATCTTCACGAATCCTGTGACGTTGAGTCTTCTGACTAGTGGATTTTGAGTCTTTACGCGGGTGCCTACGGTCGACTGAGGATCTCACTGGAGTGATCTCGTCGGTGACGGACCCCTTCGCACAGGTCGGACAACTGACCCGTCGTTTGTGAGGACCTCTGACCCAAGGTGACCAGGAGGTCACGAGTCCGGGCGCCGGGGATGACGTCCTAGGACAGGTAGTTGAAGCGACGGACTGACACACTCGGGCCCTGATTAGACACCGGAGACAGGGACATTGGGCGCTCTCGAGCTCGGACGTAAAAGGTGCACCCGACGGGTCTCACCAGATCCTAAGGAACGGAGGGTTCGGGGTGCTGGTTAGTGACGACGACCACATAAGTTTAGACGTCCCCTACTCGCACCCGTTTTACCCCAACCTCGCCGGAGTGCCTGTGGACATTTTCCCCTACGGGGAGTCAGACAGGGTTCTTACTACACTCCTCTATCATTTTTTCGAACTGAAGAGGACTTGGTGTCTACCTGTCGTAACACCGTCGTAGATAATTTCACTTTTGAGGAGTGTTTTAGGAACAAGACAGGAACTCCCTTCCTGTAAAAAACAGATCAGTGGGGTCACGTACTGTGCATCATCCACGAGTGACCCACTAACCACTGACTGACTCGAAACAGGGTCGTCGAGGTGAAATTTTACATATTAGTTGTGTGGGTGTAAACCTCTCAACACGCATCTTCCTTCCACCATCGTTTGTTAACACATTTTGGAGAAATACAGGCGATTATTAGTTGCCAGAAACCTAACATCGGCTTACCACTCCGTAAGGACAATATGGTACGTCGTGTGTGACCGGTGCCTTGTCTTGCTCCCCTGGTCCCACATGACTAGTCTACCCTGACGAAGTCCTGTACGACAACTAGCGACACCTCTCCCCTTCGTTTATCCTCTACGAGTATCACCCTGGACGAGACACACGCACACGGTACGGCACGAGACGAATCAGTGAGCCAACACAGACTGGGAAACATTGGGGTACCTGACATTGGGAGGTCCGTGGAGACAGGCACCTCTAAGAGGTCCGTTCTTGTGACCTCACCCGACGGTACGGGAGGAGGTCCCCTAGAAGGGTTGGGGCCCCAGTTTGAGTCCAGAGGGTGTAACGTCTGTTTAAGAAATGGCAGACTCGGTGGTCCCTTTGGGGTACATACACACACACGAGATTTGTATCTCTTTACACAAACTTTCCTTGTTCGTCCGTGACTTTAGAGTGGGGTCACCATCCGGGACGTTCGTCTCTTACACCTTCATACACGAATGGACACATCAGGTACACGACTATATGATTACCTTAGAAGGTGGTCGGGGCACGAGTCCATTATAAACTCCTTGATAATTATATGTTTCGTTACAGTATACTACTTTTGTTATCGACATGGTGTCTCGTAAACATACACTCCCGTAGACCTTCTACAGGTCCTTGTCCCAAGAGTTTGAATGTACCAGGTCCCGGTCCGCCAATTACACGTATTCCCTTGGGTCGAGTGCACTCCCATCCCTTCTCGTCGTGTACCGGTACCATTTACAAGGGACGACTAGACGAAGACCACATCCATATTCTCTCTTTTACCCCGACCACGTCTGGGGTCTGGGAGAACTGTTGGAGGAGTCGTAGTATTTATCACCACTACCAGTCCTGACGAAGTCAACAATGTAGAAATGTGACGAGACTTGAGGAACCCTCAAAGGGACTTGTAGAAGTATGGTCCTGTGTGTGTACAGTGTTCTCTTTCTCTTGGCTAGGAGACTTGAGTCGTAAGTTATTAATTCTGACTGAACCCCCCTGAAGGGACCAGTAGGACACCAATTATTAAGTGAAACGTCGAGTCCCGTGCGCACAAACGACGTTGATGACTCGGACGTGGTGTTGATCTCGCAGGCACGTGGCGTTCCTTTCCAGGTGTTGAATGACGGCGTTGCTTCTGGGTTACGTCAGTTTGTTTATTTGTTCATAAAATTTTTGTTCTGACCGAATCTTTCACCAAGACGGGTGCTCCTTACTGCTCCACCCTAAATAGAAGGGGGAAATTCATTGATTTTCAAACACACACTGCCAAGAGTACACATCATGTTGTAAGTCCTAAGACTATGGACTCTCTTCCCCCTTTTACTCCACTCTTAATGTTAAAGAGGGTCGAATGAAGGGGCTCTCCGAAAGGTCCGTAGTCTCGTCGCTATCCCTTGGGTCTGTCTCCGGTCGTGAGAGATCTAGACTCCTTTGTCTCATGTCGTAAGTCCCTCCGGTTTCGTCGGTCTTAAGGACCTTATGTCCTGGTCTCTGTCCCCTCGACGTACCTCTCCCCTCGTGACGTCTCTCTCTCTCTCTCGTGAGACCTCTAAACGTCTCTCAAGGCAAACCTCAGAGGACGAGATAAGACCTACCTTTTTATTCGTGGTTTTTCGTCACCCATCTCTTGAAGTCTGGAGAGTCTCCCTACCTTTATCAGACAGGAGAGTGGACGGTCTCCACTGTTTTGGAGCTGATAAGTCCCATAGCCCATCTAAAGAGTCGATCCATAAAAAGGTCACCAGTCGTTTTAAGTGGGATCTGATTTTTGACAAGACCAGAGTAGAATTATTACGAACTTTCATTCGGAGTTTTCCTATTTGGATAAAGGCTCATTAAGTTTACACAGGGTCCTACTTCGAGTTTTAGCGAAGTTCCTTAATAATGATAACGATGATAATTTTTTAGTCTTGGGTTCTACTATTTTAAGTGTTAGACCGATGTTATTTCAATAATCCGTACGTGTCTTCGTCTTATACATTAGCTATTACTTCTCCTTTTAGTTAGTCATTTTATGTCTGAGTCTTTATTGTGTCCACTATTGCAATGGACTATTCCTCTAATTTTGTCGATAATATTTTAATAAGATGTATAACTTCTACTATCTCGCTTTAGTTCATACGGCTATCCCCTGTACTTTAATAGAAATTTTCGGGGTTTAACTTGAAGATCTCTACTTATTGTGTACGAGACTCTGTTTTTTTTTTATGTGACCTACTTTAATTATCGTCTAATCTGTAAAACCTTCCTTTCGGATCACTTGAACTTTGTATCACTTATTTGACCTGAAGTGGTTTTACTTTTCGGAAATACGACGTTCACTGTGGTAATCTTTCATTTTTTGTTTTTTGTTGAGTATCTTACCCTCTGGAAAAGAACATTTAATGTATGGACTATAGATCTAACATCTGTCTTAGGAATGTCGAGTTATTAATTTTCCGTTTATTGGATTAAAAATTTACCCGTATGTATACTTATCTAGAAAGAGGTTCCTTTTATATATTTCTGGTCATTCGTGTACCGGGGTACCTGTCAGTGGTTTATCGACTTCTTCTATCGTTGATCTGTTGTTGTTGTTCGGGTACTTTCCTACGAGTTGTAGTAATCAGTAGTCCCTTTATGCTAGTTTTAGTGTACGTACTAGTGAAGTGTGGGTCATTTTACAGAATTGACGTTTTCTGTCTATTATTATACACAACGACTTCTACACCTCTCACCCATGTGACGACTTTTACATTTTATCATGTCCACGAAATCCCTTGTTAGACTGTCAAGGAGTTTCTAATAGAATATATGTCAATGGCATACTGGGACGTTAAGACGAGGATTCATATGTGGGTTCTCTTGACTTTTGTTTACAGATGTGTTTTTAAAAATGTTAGTGTGAAGGCATAAATTTTACCTATTCGTTGTTCCTGGATGACATCTCGTGTCCCTTACGACCAGTTGCAAGACGCCGTCGGACCGTCCTCTCGAGCCCCCTCTTCCCTATGTCGATACACACACTGGGTCAGGGAAACGACAGGTGACCTTCGATAGTGTTGTAACAATTGACAGATATGAGGTTATATTTTATTTTTCAGAAATTTTTAAACATTTGTTTATAAGTTTCCGTGTAATAAGTATTATTAGGGTCTCACCTTTCTTGACATTACAGATAGTTGACTACTTACTCTTACTCACCATATAGGTATGTCACCTTATAATAAGTCGTTATTTTTCTCTACTCCATAACTATGCACGACGTTGTACCTACTCAGACTTTTGTGATAGGATTCACTTTCTCCGGTCACTGTTTTCTAGTGTATAACATGTCAAAGTAAAAATACTTAGGACCTTGTCCGGTTATCTATGTCTACCTTTCATCTAATCACTAACGAATCCCCACCCTATCTCCCCTCTCCCCTCACTAACGATTATACGTGTTTCAAAAAAGGGGAAACCTCCCCACTACTTTTACAAGTTTTTCACACCACTAATAACGTAATTAAAATGCTTATGTCAAAATTTAAAATTAACATAGAAATTTTCCTATGTAACATACCGTACACTTAAGTTAGAGTTATTTCGACAATAAAAAGTTTCCTATACTCTTCTCAAAACCCTCACTGTCTTTACAAAAAATAGAACACTACTAACAATATACTCATATATATGACTAGTTTTACGTAGTTTTACATGTGGATTTTACTCGTGTATAATACCTTACATTTAACATGGAGTCACTTCACCAAAAAATTTCTCTTTTCATTTTTCTACTCTTTTCTATAGGGTGCATTTTTGACTATATTTTTTTCGACTCACCGATGTAATTATAGTCTTTTCCATCCTTATATAAAGTCTCGTTTCCCACAATGGTCCCTACTTTTCCCGGTAAAATATTATTATTTTCAAAGTTAAGTAGTCGTCCTACATCGTTAAGACTTGCAAATACGTGGATTATTGTCTCAAAGTTATATGTACATGATTTTTGACTATCTTTATTTTCCGTTTTATCTTTTTAAGTATTAATGTCAACTTCTTAAGTATTGTAGGGAGAACATTACATATCTTGTTCATCTGTTTTTTATTAATCTTATACTAACTTTTTGTGATAGTTGGTTTAAATGGATTGACTATAAATATCCTGTATGGTAGGTTGTCCCGAAGGGAACACCAAGTCGACCATTTCTTAGACGGACGTCACGTCCTCCGGACCCAAACTAGGGACCCAATCCTTCTAGGGGACCTCTTTCCTTTCCATCCAATGGGTGAGGTCATAAGACCGGATCTCTTGAGGTACCTGACATATCAGGTACCCCAGCGTTTCTCAGTCTGTACTGACTCACTGAAAGTGAAAGTGAAAGAGGTAGGTTGTTGTCTTATCTATAAGAAAAGTTTACGTGTGTCTTCTCAATAGTTCTATCCGACGACGTGAACAGTCTTGTCGACACTAGGTTTTCAGATGTTCGTTATTTACGACCTCTCCCACACCTCTTTTCCCTTGGGAGAATGTGAGAACCACCCGTACGTTCGATCATGTCGGTGATACTTCTTGTCACACCTCCAAGGAATTTTTTGACCTTTATCTTGACGGAATACTGGGTCGTTAGGGTGACGACCCGTATGTGCGGTTTCTTCGGTCTTAACTTTCTCTGTGCACATGGGGTTACAAGTAGCGTCGTGACAAATATTATCGGTCCTGTACCTTCCTTGGATCTACAGATAGTCATCTACTTACCTATTCTTTCGACACCATGTATATGTGTTACCTCATAATGAGTCGGTAATTTTCTTATGTAAAGCTAGTCGAGATTACTCCACCTACTTTGACCTCGGATAATATGTCTCACTTCATTCGGTCTTACTTTTTGTGGTTATGTCGTATGATTACGTATATATACCTTAAATCTTTCTACCATTACTATTAGGACAACCCTCTGTCGTTTTCTCTGTGTCTTCATATCTTGACAGAAAACCTGAGACACCCTCTCCCTCTCCCACCCTACTAAACCCTATTACCGTAACTTTGTACATATTATAGTATATTCTTTACTTAGCGGTCAGGTCCAAGCTACGTCCTATGTCCTACGAACCCCGACCACGTGACCCTACTGGGTCTCCCTACCATGTCCCTCTCTCCATCCTCCCCACAAGTCCTACCCCTTGCGTACATGGGGACACCACCTAAGTACGACTACATACCGTTTTGGTTATGTTATAATATTTCATTAATCGGAGGTTAATTTTATTAATTTGAATTTAGTTTTTTATCACTTTTTTGACTTTTACAATGAGTGAGTCGTACGGGTTGAGAAAACCCTGGGGACCTGACATCGGGTGGTCCGAGAAGACAGGTACCTTAAAAGGTCCGTTCTTATGACTTCACCTATCGGTGAAGCAAGAGTTCCCCTAGAAGGACTGGGTCCCTAACTTGGGCCCAGAGGACGTAATGTCCGTCTAAGAAATGACAGACTCGGTGGTTCTTTCGGGGTGATCCAAATTATTACCGGAGGGTTTTCTATACGCGTTCAGGATTGGAGGTTTTGCACACTTACACTGGAATAAACTTCTCTCTTTAAAACTTCTACATCAATTCAATTTCTAGAGTTCTACTCTAGTACGATTTAAGTACCATTTGGAATTTAGGTTGGAATCCGTAGGAACATTTTCTTTTGGTCTCCCTCTAAACGTTGTGTCTCTTCTGTTGCACTTGTGTCTCCGTCTCTGATCGCTACGTAGAGGGACGGTTCCTACCGGGTGTCGACCACCTGCGACCTCTCCCTTCCTACCTTGTGCAAGAGGGAGTTTCAGACGTTTTCTTTGGTTGGACGGATGTGGAACTAAAGTCTGGAGACGGGAGGTCTTACACTCTCTTAATTAAAGACAACAAAATTCGGTAGTTCAAACACCATTAAGTAATACCGTCGGAGTCCTTTGATTATGTTGGTATAAGAGACGTGGCATTTTGTCTAGAGGTATTTGAATTCTAAGTTTAGCCTGTTTCGTAAAAGAGAATTGTGTTACCTTAATTTAATCCCTATTTTAATATTTCCATAAACTTTTTATACGTTTATAAAACTTTGTTTTATTGTGAATATTTATGACACAGTTTCTTCTTTAGTTTCGCCCCCTTGTCTTTTAAAAAGTCGAAATACCTCCATATTAATTGTTTACTTTAACACTGTATAAATTTCACATCTTGTACTATTAAATTATGTACATGTAATACTTTCATAAGGGTGGTAATGTAGGTAGCGAAGTGTATAATTGAACAAAGCAAACCCAACACCACCCGAAAAAAAACACACACACCACTCTTGTAAATTCAAGGTGAGAGAATCGTTTAAATTTCATATATTATGTCATAATAGTTGATATCAGTGGTACGATATATAATCTAGGAGTCTGGAATAAGTAGAATATTGACTTGTAAACATGCGAAAATAGTCGGAGAGGGATAAAAAGGGTGGGACATTGGGGTCCTTTAGTGGTAAGATGAAAGAAAGACTCAAGTTGAAAAAAAACTCTAGGGTGTACATTCACTAAGTACGTATTACGGAAGGTGTAAGTGGATACAACAGTTTTTTATCGTCTTAAAGGAAGAAAAAATTCCGACTTATTATCAAGTAACACATACACATGTGTGTGTGTGTGGTGCGAAAGAAACAGGTAGATAGACAACTATCTGTGAATCCAACAAAGGTATGGAACCGATAACACTTGTTACGACGTTACTTGTAACCGTATGTCTACTTGAGAAACTCTTTCACTAAAACAAAGGAAACCCATGTGTGGGTTTTCATCCTAACAATCTAGTATACCATCAAGATAAAAATTAAATAACTCCTTGGAGGTATGAGAAGGTATCACCGACGTGGTCAAATGTAAAGGTAGTCGTACATGTTTACAAAGGGAAAAAGGTGTTGGAGTGGTCGTACGTAATGGAGAACATAAAAAAATAATAAAAAAAAATGAAATGTTATAACATAACCAAAACGGTAGGTAGTTGTACTTAGGTGGTCTTAACTTTCTCTGTGCACATGGAGAACATAAAAAATTTATTATCTACAGGATTGTCCACACTCCACTATCGAAGAACACCAAAACTAAACGTAAGGGGAATGTTAATTACTACAACACGTAGAAGTCCTTTGGATGTCGATTGTAGTATGACACGTCTCCTTTCTGAAGTACGAAAGAGTAACTCTAGTCGTTCTTCCGTTCTTATAGACTGGAGTGAAGATAAGTTGTAACATTATCTCCAAGATCGGGACCGTTACACCATTCTTTTTCTATTTTATATGAGTGTAACATTTATTTATTTATTTAGATAGGAAAGTGTATATTGTAATAGTAGATATCTTTTAGGATTCTTTATATGATTTTCTGATGTTTTATCAAATCGTTCAACGTCCTATTTTCCAGTCATAAGTTTTAGTTCACGTAAAGATATACGATTGTTAATTGTTAACTATAAACTTTAATTTTATGGTAAATATTATCGTAGTGTTATATATTCTATGAATCCCTATTTAAACTGTTTTCTTCATGTTCCGAACGTGTGACTTTTAATGTTTTATAATGATTCTCGTTATTTTCTAGATTTATTTGTCTTTCTATGGGACACAAGTGTCTGATCTACTAAGTTATAAGGATTCTACGTATTTAACTGTTCGGTTAAGATTTTAAATATACCTTCACGTTTCCTGTATCTTATCGGTTTTACAAAAAATTTTCTTATTTCAATCTCCTGAATGTGATAGACTAAGGTTCGAAATTATTAGTTCTGGTCACACCATAGCCTCATTTCTCGTCATTTTTTCTTCTCTCAGTTCTTGATTCGAGTATGTATATTCCGATTAACTAAAAGTTGTTTCCATATTTACGTTAAGTCACTTTCTTTCTTATTATAAAAGTTATAGACTTATCGGTATACGTTTTTTTAACTTGAAACTGTTAATGGAGTGTTGTACATGTTTTGTTTACGTTCAACCTAGTATCTGGATTCACATTTTGACTTTGGATGTTTTTATATAATTTCTTTCGAATTTTCCTTTAGAATCAGTGGAAACCCAACCGTTATAAAGAATTGATCCTGAGTTTTTGGTACCTATATTTTTGTGACTATAGAACCTGAAATAGTTTTGATCTGTAAAAAGAAGTTTTCTCTCTGATAACACTTTTATTTTTCCGTTCGGTGTCTGACTTTCCTTCTAAAAACGTTTCATACATAGATCATTTCCTGAACATGGTTCTTATACATTTCTTGAGACATTTGAGTTATTATTAGTGAGTTTGTTTGGTCGAAAAATTTACCCGTTTTCTAGCCTCGTCTATGAAGTAATTTCTCTTTGCCTTGCCATACCGATGAAACCTTGTCAAATCGTCAAAGAATGTTTCAATTTGTATGTGAAAGATATGTCAGATTTGAAGGCTAAGGATATATAAATGGATTCTATTTTCTTTCGTAAGTCAAGTCAAGTCAAGTCAAGTCAGTAAGTCAACACAGGCTGAGAAACGCTGGGGCGTTTAGTGTCGAGGGGTCCGAAGGGACAGGTAGTGGTTGAGGGCCTCAAATGGGTTTGAGTACAGGTAGCACAGCCACTACGGTAGGTCGGAAGAGTAGGAGACAACAGGGGAAGAGGAGGACGGAGGTTAGGGAGGGTCGTAGTTTCAGAAAAGGTTACTCAGTTGAGAAGCGTACTCCACCGGTTTCATGACCTCAAAGTCGAAGTCGTAGTAAGGAAGGTTACTTGTGGGTCCTGACTAGAGGAAATCCTATCTAACCAACCTAGAAGAACGTCAGGTTCCCTGAGAGTTCTTAGAAGAGGTTGTGGTGTCAAGTTTTTGTTGTTAAGAAGTCGCGAGTCTAAAGAGGTGTCAGGTTCAGAGTGTAGGTATGTAGGTATGTACTGATGACCTTTTTGGTATCGGAACTGATCTACCTGGAGTCAACCGTTTCATTACAGAGACGAAAAATTATACGATAGATCCAACCTGTATTGAAAGGGAGGTTCCTCATTCACAGAAAATTAAAGTACCGACGTCAGTGGTAGACGTCATTAAAACCTCGGGGGTTTTTATTTCAGACTGTGACAAAGGGGTAGATAAACGGTACTTCACTACCCTGGCCTACGGTACTAGAAGCAAAAGACTTACAACTCGAAATTCGGTTGAAAAAGTGAGAGGTGAAAGTGAAAGTAGTTTTCCGAAACATCAAGGAGAAGTGAAAGACGGTATTCCGACCACAGTAGACGTATAGACTCCAATAACTATAAAGAGGACCGTTAGAACTAAGGTAGAACACGAAGAAGGTCTGGTCGCAAAGAGTACTACATGAGACGTATATTCAATTCATTCGTCCCACTGTTATATGTCGGAACTGCATGAGGAAAAGGATAAACCTGGGTCAGACAACAAGGTACAGGTCAAGATTGACAACGAAGGACTGAACGTATATCCAAAGAGTTCTTCGTCCAGTCCACCAGACCATAAGGGTAGAGAAAGTCTTAAAAGGTGTCAAATAACACTAGGTGTGTCAGTATAAAGGTATGTTTCTATACACGTGTTTATACGTATCGTCGAAATAAATATTATCTGTTTTTGACCTTTGTTTGGTTTATAGGTAGTGACCCACTTACCTATTTCTTTAACACCATATATTTATGTTATCTGATGATGAGTCGTGATTTTCCTTACTAGATAACTGTGTGTGTGTTGGCGTTCCTCCTTAGACTTTGATTAATACGACTCACTTTCTTCGGTCTGGGTTTTTTTTTTTTTTTTCCTTACGTATAACATACTAAGGTAAATATACTTTAGATCCTTCATGTTTACTTATCTAATCATATAAAATCCTACACCTTACACTTGCTCTCCCTCGTCACTTCTTTTTGAGATTCTTACTCCAGACTCCTTGGTCTTCCTACTTTAACGGTTGTACTACTCTCTTTCTAACGTCCTCCTCGACCAAAATCCCCATTCCAGTCCTTAAGTCAATACCAAAACAACTCAAACTCTCACGGATAATCTGTAGATTCACCCCTACAACACATCTTTCAACCTACACTCTCTGACCTCTATTCTCTCTTGACCCAACCTCTTTTAAACCTTCGGACTGAGCTCCCGAAAGTCCGTATTGGTGGTCATACATAGTGAGGTACTTACAACGACACTGAAGGAGTGTCCAGAGGGACAAAGGACGGGAATTGGGAGGTTATTAGGAAGATTTCACGTTTTTACCGGTATATTACGGGGACGAATTTTTTATTTCCTCCTTTGATTCCTCCTCTCTTTTTGTAAAAGTCACCGTCGTAGGGTCAGGGGACTCTCTATTTCAGAGTAGAAGAATTAGGTCGTGGGATCCTAAAAACACTGTACAAGAAACGGAGTGGTTGGATGGATATTGGAGTAAAGAGGGGAGGTGGAAATCACGCCACGGTCACGGTAGACTGGGTCGGAAGGGTTTTACCATGGTCGGGGATCTAGGAAGGACGGACCTGAGAGAGAGAGGGAAGGAGGAGGCGGGTAAAGGAGAATTCGAGTAATATAGAAGAGTAGGAAGCTTTGAAAGGAGTTGTAGAGTTTCAGGTAGATAGGTATTGGGGTGTACATATAGAGAGTGCCTTTCGAATATAGAGTGGGAGTCCCGATACTAGAAGTCCAATAAAGGGGAGGAGAAAATATTTGATATACATATGTTGAGTTCAAAGGTTGTTATGGTCACTTTATATACAGACTTTTAAACTGTATAAGTATATCACCCTACGGTAAGTCGGTATCTTTTACTTGAGAACAAATCAATTGTCTTACTTCTTACTTCGTATTAATTTATTTTCTTCGTATATGACATAATAAAAAGTTAAATATATTTCTCTTTTTGGTTTGGTACGGGAATCTTTAGTTTTATCAGTGATAAGACTCCATCTTCACTGATCCTGCCCCGTGTCTACGTGGAGGACCCCACGATCAGTACTAGACAAAGAACTGAGTCGTACAAACACTTTTGAGTAGTTCAACAGGTATCAAAAACACGTGAAACCATATAACAATATGAACTTATTTTTGGTTTGATTTGATTCTACTAATTGGTATTATTTTTCGTTCCTTCATTTAATGTATTCTAAGTCCCACTCTCTCGATACTAACCATTTTCAGTGGTTCGCTTGAAGATCCCATATGTCACAAGACAAAGAATTGGACACACCACAAATATGTCCACAAACTTAATATTTATAAGAATTTTTCACCTGTATACAAAAGACTTGAAAAGACAAACCCATTATATGAAATAGTAATTTTATCAAGATATTCACGTATGTAAAAGTCCTATATAAAACATTTCGTTTATCATGTTTTATTTTTGTTTCACGTTACCTCATAGATATCATTATGATCAAAAATACATTCTTCGTCTTTACTTTTTTTATGTGATATGTAAACACGTTTTTTCTTTATATCAATTCACATTTAGTCTTCGATCACCCTAAATAATGGATGTACCCTACTTGTCCTTATCCTACTTTTCCTACCCTCCTACCTTACCCCATGTACTCTATCCTCTCACTGTGGAGACCCGTATTCAATAAATACCGAGACTGAAATTTTTAGTGCAATGGGAAGATGTGACAACTATTCAGACATTTGACAACGTCGGTGATACCTTTTATCATACCTCGGAGGAATTTTTTGATTTTTATATTGATATTATGGTATACTAACACGTTAGGGTAAGGACCCGTATATAGATTTTCTTTACTTTTTAGATTAAGTTTTTACGTGGGGTTACAAGTATCGTCGTGTCAAACGTTATCAATTCTTTACCTTCGTTGGATTTACAGGTATCTGTCTACTTACCTGTTTCTTCTTCACCATATGTATATGTTGTCGTATGATGAGTCAGCCTTTTTTCTTAATTTTCACGGTAAACGTCGTTGTGACTACCTGGATCTCTATTAGCATGATTCATCTCATTCAGTCGGTACGTGCACACGAGTCGGTGAGTCAACACAAGCTGAGAAACGTCGGGGTACCTGACATCGGGCGGTCGGAGGAGACAGGTGTCCTAAGAGGACCGTTCTTATGACCTCACCCA
Source organism: Capra ibex (assembly GCA_006410555.1). NCBI lineage: Eukaryota > Metazoa > Chordata > Mammalia > Artiodactyla > Bovidae > Capra > Capra ibex. Next base: position 17,983,662 of record SJYO01038709.1, on the reverse strand, counting down.
ACGGTAAAGGAGGAGGTCTCCTAGAAGGACTTGGTTCTTAGCTTGAGTACACAGGACGTAGAGGACGAAACCGTCCGTCTAAGAAATGGTGACTCGGTGGACCCATCGGGTTTCATTCAGTCTGTGTCTTTCTGTTTATAGTACACTATAGTGATTATACATATTAAAAAATTTACTGTGTTCACTTGAATAAATGTTTTTTATCTATGTGTGATAATATATCTTTTATCTCTTTGTTGTTACTGGATGGTATATCATGTCCCTTAATATAAGTTATACAACGACAACAAGTCGGTGATTCAACACTGGCTGAGTCTCGCTGGGGTACCTGACGTCGTGTGGTCCGAAGGGACAGGAAGTGGTAGCGGACCCCAAACGAGTTTGAGTGTCGGTAACTCAACCACTCTAGGTTGGTAGAGTAGGAGAGAACGGGGGAAGAGGACGGGAGTTAAAAAGGGTCGTAGTCCCAGAAAAGGTTACTCAGTCGAGAAGTGTAGTCCACCGGTTTCATAATCTCGAAGTCGAAGTCGTAGTCAGGAAGGTTACTTGTGAGTCCCAACTGAAGGAATTCTTAACTCACCAAACTAACGGAACGACAGACTCCCTGAGAGTTCTCAGAAGAGGTCGTAGCGTTAAGTTTTCGTAGCTAAGAAACCGTGAGTTGGAACAAATACCAGGTTGAAAATGTAGACATGTACCGATGACCTTTTTTTGTATCGAAACTGATCTGACTAGAAACAATCGTTTCACTACAGAGACTAAAAATTGTACGACAGATCCAAACAGTATCGAAAGGAAGGTTCCCGTTCGCAGAAAATTAGAGTACCGACATCAGTGGTAGGTGTCACTAAGACCTCGGGTTCTTTTACTTTAAACAGTGACAAAGGTGATAAAGGGGTAAATAAACGGTACTTCACTACTCTGGTCTACAGTACTAGAATCAAAAAAACTTATAACTCAAAAATCGGTCGAAAAAGTGAGAGGAGAAAGAGTAGTTCTCTGGGAAATTATCTTTTCTTAGACTTTTTATTATCCATATACATATATACATATTGACTTAGTGAAGCGTATGTGGACTTTGATTATGTAATATTTAACTGATATGAAGTTAAAAAAATTTAATATAACTACAAGATGAATTAGTTGTTTCTTTTCCCTCTTTGCTTTATGTTTGTCTTTGTTTATTCAGATAAAGTTTACTTATTGCTTTGATGTGGTTTGCCCCCTTTGTTTTTTTTTGGGACATTTGTTTATAATTCGTGATCAATCGTCGAAATAAAAAGTGTCATCACTGAACCGTCAAGATTTTGTTGATATACGTATAGGATCCTAACTTGTTTATTCATTTTTATAACACTTATAACTCTTGGTCTAAAGAGTGACATATTCTTTCCTCAATCTTTATACCTTTCCCCCATGTCGATCTTACTTAGAACACCAAACTTTAATCTTAACCTCACGGTCATACTTAATTACTAGAATTCTACTTAGTCTCTAATGTATCTATCTATCTATATCTGTATACCAACTATCTATCTACTATCTATTACACACATACACACAAATCCTTATATATGTATGCGTGGTCGAGACAGGTGACTCTACCTGACATTCGTTACTGAGGATCAACGTTGTTACCCGTGTGAAGTACGGGTATAAAACCATAGAGAAGGTTTTCCTTGGTTCTGATCAAAGAACTCCTTTACCGACTAAGGTCTCGACCCCGTCTTGTTCATATTCTACTCGGACCTTACAAGTTTCCTATTACCTATATAGTTTTCCTGCGTTTTCGTTCGAACTTTCCTAAGAGGAACAGTTTAAGACCTTGTTAAACCCGTAGTTTTATTTATTACTTACATCGTCAAATATTACGTAACTTATTTTATTCTTAGGTGTTTAGGTATACTGTTGTGATTTACTTACTTGTTTCTTCCTTCTTTCCTTCCTTTTCTCTCTCTCGAGAAGGAATAACATCTTATACTTGATTATTTACATCTTCCTTATTATTATCTTAACCTTTTAGTGGTAAACCGTCAGTGGTATCCTTATTAACAAAGTCGGTTCATGTCACCCTAGACTCACACTCCCTTTTTGTACCGAACAATAAGGTATATGAAGACACAACACACAGAGTGTCACACGTACAAGGGTACGTAGTGAACATATTAATTTTTATACAAATAAGAAAACTGTACGACTCCCTGTACACAAACAGTGACAGTCACGAACGACGTTCTATGACCCTGTGTTTATTCATCGTGACTCCGTCGTGGGTCCTCGTGACAGAGGACTTTATCTCTATTCTCGTCGTCCAGATTAATTGACATTATGACTTTTTTTATGTGATCTTGTACCACCATAGTGAGAACGGACTCATGGAGTCGTGACACGACTCTAATCTTGTTCGTGGGTCATCTTTGAGCGTATTAAACATTTTGTCGTATAGGTTAGCGATAGAAACGTCTTCTTTCACCCCTTACGTTTCATACTATATATCCATATATATTTATATGTATATATTCGTATATCCATCTATAATTATGAATATAAAAGTTTCTCGTTGTGACGTTCCTATTTGGTTTTTGAGTAAAAAATCTTCACTGTATACTACCCGTCCCGTATTGTCCCACGTCCCTGTCCTACCTTCAATATATCAAATCTGATATATAACTTTTGTATTTTTACAAAATGTATAAGTTTTTAACTTTAAACTAATTTTAAATTAGGGATTTTTAACTTTTGTTTACCTTGACTTTTTTTAGAGTGATATATTGTAAGTACTGTATCGAAGGTTTCTGTTATATAATAAAGGTTGTTGAAACCTTGTGGCACAAAACTTACATACGGGAATTGCCTTATGTAAGGTTCCTGTATATCTCGACGATTCTTTCAAATCTGAAGAAAGTCCTTAGATTTATGACCATCTTTATGACCAAAACAATGAAATGACGTTTCTTCGGTAATATATTTACAACAAGCCTTGGTTCTAGAAGGTATATTTTCACGGTTAAAACTTCACGTTTTAAAAATTTAACGTATTTGTGGAACCTTATAAGTGAAACTTAACCTTTATAGTCATACTAGGTTATCCCGTAGTTGAGAAACGAGATTTTAATCATAAGGAATTACTGTCTTAATGTAGAAATACAATAGAAAGGACATAATTGACATAAAACACGTTAGGTTATCGGACTCAATTACTTCCTATGAAAAGTGAATATATTTTCACGGTCAATTATTTATATCTTTTCACTGTCTTAAAAAATTTTTACCGGTGAAACTTTTAGAATTATTTTATTGACTTGGTCCGTTGATAGTAGTTACACACACGAGTCAGTACAGGCTGAGAAAAGAGGGGGTACCTGACATCGGGAGATCCGAGGAGACAGGTACCCTAAGAGGTCTGTTCTTATAACCTCACTTAACGGTAAAGGATGAGGTCCCATAGAAGGACTGGGTCCCTTACTTGGGTATAGAGAACGTAGAGGACGTAACCGTCCACCTGAGAATTGGTGACGTAGTGGACCCTTCTCGTTATCTACTTTAGTAATTTACTTTCCAACTACCCCTTTAAAGGATCCCTCCATAGTCCGATAATGGTGGAATTGAGTGACTACTTCGAATTGTAGTAATTTTCGTCTTGGTGGTATATAATATACGGAGGACCATACTTTATCCTTAGAGTGTAGTGGTGGATACTTCACAAGAATTATTGGACTTACGTTGTCTCAGGAGTCTCGATTCTGGTAGAGGTCCTTATTACCCTTCATCTATTGTACAATTTACTGAGGTGTTCCCTCGTTTTTCTGTTTAAGTCTTCTACTCAGGAAGATGTCCTCACTAAGGGTTGGAGGTCCGACACCGAGCATGGAGGACAGTCTAGTCGTCGTTGTAATCTAATCTTTATTTCACGTGTCATTTACATTGCGTATTCAGTAGGATTTTGGTGGTGGGGGAGTGTAAGGTCCTTTTTTAACAGAAGGTGTTTTGACCAGAGACCACGGTTTTTCCGACCCCTAGGAAAACAACACGATGTCGTGTTGACGTTATTCAGTTCCCGTACTGTGTTTTTCACGTTTCTCTCTACTTCCCCGTTTCACGAGGTCTAATTCCCTGTGATTTCTTGGTATAGTTTGTCACGTGATACGAGACTTATCTTGTTCGGATGACTTTTTCTGTAAACTAAAATTTCTATTAACCCATTAACACCCGAACGAATAACAATCTGTAAGGTTCCTTAATAACGATACGAATTCACATTATTACCTTATCACCAAATAATTTAATAGAGGAAAAAATCTTTACGTATGACTTCATAGTCAGTTAAGTCAAGTCAAGTCAGCGAGTCAGTACAGGCTGAGAAACGTTGGGGTACTTAGCGTCGTGCGGTCCGGAGGGACAGGTAGTGGTTGAGGGCCTTAAGTGAGTCTAAGCGCAGGTAGCTCAGTTACTACGGTAGGTCGGTAGAGTAGGAGACAGCAGGGGAAGAGCAGAACGGGGGTTAGGGAGGGTCGTAGTCAGAAAAGGTTACTCAGTCAAGAAGTGTACTGCACCGGTTTCATGACCTCGAAGTCGAAGTCGTAGTAAGGAAGGTTTCTTTAGGGTCCCGACTAGAGGAAGTCTTACCTGACCAACCTAGAGGAACGTCAGGTTCCCTGAGAGTTCTCAGAAGAGGTTGTGGTGTCAAGTTTTCGTAGTATATATACCCATGTTAAGTCACGGACTCTAAACGAAAGTTTATAAGGTTGTTTTCTTTTTTTACCTTATCTAATTTGTATATACCATCTTATAATAAGTAATAGGTTAGTACTAGCGTACACACAAATACGATGATGAGGAACACAAACTTTACAAGTATTGTTTTTTCCATTTCAAACAGCTCTTTTACTTTCACCCGGGATTCTTTTTAAGATCTTATTCAACCTTTCTTCATAAAAATAAGTTCGGTCCCCATTTTCTGAATAAATCCAAGTCACTGATCCTGTCAATTTGTACCCACGTTTTACATGGTTTAGTAAGGGTTAACAAATCTGTGGTACATCTTGTAAGAAATACTGTTCATACACTAAATAATAAAAAAAATTTTCCGATACCTTTTAAGAATCTCTTTACCCTTATGGTCTGATGGAACGGACAAAAGATTCTTTGGACATACGGTCAGTTCTTCGTTGTCAACCCCCCCCCCCCGCGCCAGGAGTCTACCGCCTCCTTATCCTGCCCCTCTGGTGAAAGAGGGGGTGTTTAAGTAGTTTTCTTGTAAATTTACGATTCATTTAAGGTGTTTTGTTGAAGACTTACGGTCGTCTCCTGTAGTTCGTGGGTCTTTTCGTCGGGTAACAGAAGCTTTCCTCCATCCTTTTTTATATTTTCTGTTTTTTTCTCTGTTTTTTCCATCCCTACCTCGAGACAGGGTCCTTCCCTCAGAATTTTTCTCCCTTCAAAGGTTTGTGGTCCTTTGTGAGAGTGACGGAACTCAGACACCGCTCGGAACTTCGTGTCTCTTGTTGTATTGTCCCTCCTTTTTATTTATTAATTAATTTTGGGTGTCTAATGTTCGGGTTATCATTGAGGGGGTCACCTCTTCGTCGCGTCTGCGGACGTGGGTGGCGATCGTTCGTCCCCGACCCGTCCCTCCGCGCCCGACGTCACGAATCTCATTCCTGGACCGGACTTACGGGGTTCCCGTTAGACTCGCTCGATTGAACCCGATCGTTTGGTCTGACACCCTATCGATGTTACGCTTTTCGGGATTCTGTGACGGTCCGGGCCCGTGTCTTGTTTCCTGACTTGTCTTGATCGGCCGACGTCTGGTAGGGGGAGGTTACTGTCCGTCGGTCTCGGCCTTCCCCCGTTAACGTCGGGGTCTCTCTGTAATAGATGGTTTGACATTCGTCCGAAGAAACGATTGATTCTGAAGAACCCTAAGGCCTGCCAGTTGTAGGTGGACTCTTCCACGCGACCAACATGTGGGTCTTTTGGCTCGCCGTCCCTGCCCCGTCCGCTATTCGACGTCGCTGGCGCGAGTGGTTTGTGGAGTAGTGGACTCGACGAGTCTGGATCCTTCCCGTGTTCTGATGGGCTCACGCACTTGAACTCGCCGAATCTGGACCCTTCACGTACGTCGGGTCCCGACCGGAGCTTGCCAAGGGCCGTCTCGTTGGATCTCGGACTCGTCACACCCGTCCCTCCCATGTGTGAGGTACTCGCCCCCGTCCGGGTCACACCGACTCTGTGACGCTCGTGTGCGGTCACAATAAACACACGTCACAGGGAGGGAGGGGTGTCGCGCTGACTTGTTTACTCGGAATTTTTTCACAGGTGGTGGCGGGGGAAACACAGTCCCGCCTTTAGTCTGTGACTTCTCTGGTCGTTTGTCTTCTTCGATTTTGTCTCCCTTGACGGAACCTTCGCTGTCCACCTTATCTAATTTTGGGACAGTAATTATGGTTGATGTATCCTTCCCCGGATATCTAGAACTCTTTATATTCGGCCTGGTTCCTTGATAGGCTTTTACTTGACTGGGGTGTTATGGGTGTTGTTGTGGTCTCTTTCAGGATCTATATAAAAATGATAAAAATGTTAGTAAGAAAAAAATTAAAAATTTTTTTTAAAATTCAGGAGATAATGAGGAAATTAAAAGTGAGAATATTGGATAATGAAACGTTTTTTTTCTGGTAAAAAATTTTCGTTTGAAGTATATATATATATATATATTATTAAAAGGACTGAAACAAAAAAAAAAAGAAAGAAAAAAAAAGAAGAAAAGAAATTATCATATAAAAACTTTAAGGTTTGAGATGTGATCTAAAAATTAGAAACGAGGAACCATAAACAATAGTTAAAACATGGAAATTCTTGGGTTAGAAGTCATGGGTAAAAATGAACCCTCACTCGAATGACCGAACTGACGATAGAGGGGGAAACCTGAGAGGAAAAAGAGGTGGTCCAGCGGAGACAGAGGAGGGATGGGAGAGAGAAGAGATGGGTTGAGACACTTAGAGACACACAAGGTCTGTCACCTCTTGTAAACCCTTTGACTAATGACCGACCTAGACAGAGAGGAAAACTAAGGGAGGAAAATAGGAGAACCGGTGGAGACAGAGGAAGGAGGGAGAAGAGAAGAAACATATTGAGGTACTTGTAGAGACTCGCCAGGTCAACACCTCACGTGTATTCCTTCACTATTGACCGATCGAACGAGAGAGGAGATAACTAAGGTTGAGTAGAGTAAGCCCAGTGGAGATTGAGGGAGGAGGGAGAAGAGAAGAGGTACATTGAGACACTTGGAGAGACCCACAGGGAATGACACCTCTTTGAAAAGCAGAAATTGGATCTAGAAAATAGTTGCCACAACATATCTTCCTCTTCAGAACTCTGATGACATTTTTATTCTGACTTTTGTTCTTCGTCCTCCGAATTCAGGTTTGGGACTCTTGTGGTCTCTTGAGGACTGAGGTCCCTTGTAATTAATTGTCCTCGAGTAGTTTACGGAGGTATGGATGTGACTTTGGTTCGTGGTGGGTTCCCGGTTGTTCGAGGTCTCGTTCTGTATGGTACGTTTAAGAGGTCGTTGTGTCCTTGTGTCGGGACTCGAGGTTATATATCCGACGGGTTTAAATGAGGTTTTGATGACTGTAGAGTATTGAATAATGACCTGTGAAGTAACGTGAGGTCTCTCCTTTAGGTCGAGGTGGGTGGTCTTGTGGCTGTGTTCGAAGGGATTGGTTCTTTGGAACTGTTCGGTGGACATGTTGGGGTGGGTGTCGCTCCTTTGAGGTGTTATTTCTCTTGAGGTGTTTGACGGTCTTATGTCTTTAATATGGGGTTTGAGTCGTTATATTTGTTCTACTTCTCTGTCTCCTTATGGGTCGTCCATTTCCTTGTCCTATTTACGGGTGGTTCGGTTTGTTTTCTCCTTCTCTATCCCTTAGGTGGACTATTTCTTAAGGCTCATTACTATCACTTTTACTAGGTTTTGGAACTTTAGTTTTACCTTAGTGTCTATTTATCGGACCTCTGTTCCTAACTCTTCTACGTTCTTTCCAAACTGTTCCTGGATCTTCTTTATTTTTTCTCAGTTATACATTACTTATTACGTGTTTACTCTAGTTTTTGTGAGACCTCCGTCGTTTATCATCTTATTACCTGCGTCTTCTATCCAAATCACTCCATCTTCTATCTTACCCTCTTTATTTACTTAGTCTCTCCTTTTTTCTTTTTGCTTAATTTTCTTTACTCCTGTTAGAGTCTCTGGAGGTCCTGTCACAATTTACGGAGTTGTAAGCTTAGTATCCTCAGGGTCTTCTTCTGTTTTTCTTTCTGGTGCTCTTTTAGGAACTCCTCTATTATCAACTTTTGAAGGGATTTTACCCCTTCCTTTATTAGTGGGTTCAGGTTCTTTGGGTCTCTCAGGGTTTGTCCTATTTGGGTTCCACTTTGTGGGGTTCTGTGTATAATTAGTTAAATTGTTTCTAGTTTGTGTTTCTTGTTTATAATTTTCGTCGTTCCCTTTTTGTTGTTTATTGTGTGTTCCCCTAAGGGTACTCCTATTGTCGACTAGAAAGTTATCTTTGAGAAGTCCGGTCCTCCCTTACCGTTCTGTATGAATTTCACTACTTTCTTTTATTGGATGTCGGGTCTACTGACATGGGTCGTTCCTAGAGGAAGTTTATATTTCCTCTTTAGTTTTCGAAATGTCTGTTCGTTTTCGACTCTCTTAAGTCGTGGTGGTTTGGTCGAGAGGTTGTTTACGATTTCCTATAAGAGATCTGTCCTTGTGTTTTTCCCACATATTTGGGTTTGGGTTTTGTTATTTCATTTACCGTTGCCCTAGTATGAATAGGTATTAATGGAATTTGCATTTACCCAACTTACGGGGTTGGTTTTCTGTTTCTGACCGACTTACCTATGTTTTTGTTCTGGGGATATATACAACAGATATTCTCTGGGTGGAGTTTTGTCCCCTGTGTATGTCTGACTTTCACTTCCCGACCTTTTTCTAAAAGGTACGTTTATCTCTGGTTTTCTTTCGTCCCCATCGTTATGAGTATAGTCTATTTTATCTGAAATTTTGTTTCCGACACTTTTCTCTGTTTCTTCCTGTGATCTATTACTAATTTCCTAGTTAGGTTCTTCTTATATATTGTTAATATTTATACATACGTGGGTTGTATCCTCGTGGTGTTATACATTCTGTTTACGATTGTTCATACTTTCCCCTTTAATTGTTATTGTGTTATTATCACCCTCTGAAATTATGGGGTTAGTGTGGATACCTATCTAGTTGATTTGTCTTTTAATTGTTCCTTTGTGTTTGAAATTTACTATGTTATCTGGTCAATCTGGATTAACTACAGATATCCTGTAAAGTGGGGTTTTGTTACTTAAAGTGGAGAAAGAGTTCACGTGTACCTTGGAAGAGGTCCTATCTAGTGTAGGACCCGGTATTTAGATCGGAACCATTTAAGTTTTTTTAACTTTAGTAAGGTTTGTAGAAAAGACTGGTGTTACGTCATTCTAATCTAGAGTTAATGTCCTCTTTTTGATAATTTTTAAGGTTGTATACCTCCGACTTGTTGTGCACGACTTATTAGTTGTGTTGTTCTTTAGTTTTTTCTTTAGTTTTATACGTATCTTTACTTACTTTTACTTTTGTGTTGTTGGGTTTTGGACACCCTGTGACATTTTCGTCACGATTCCCCTTTCAAGTATCGTTATGTCCGTATGGAGTTCTTTGTTCTTTTTTCAGTTGATTTATTGGATTGAGATGTGGATTTCGTTGATCTTTTCCTTCTTTACTTCTTGGGATCCCAATCATCTTCCTTTCTTTAGTATTTTTATTCCCGTCTTTATTTACGTTTCCTTTGCTTTGGCATCGTTTTTAGTTGTTTCGGTTTTCGACCAAGAAACTTTGCTATTTATGTTAACTGTTTAGTAATCGGTCTGAGTAGTTCTTTGTTTCTCTCTTTTTAGTTTAGTTATTTTAATCTTTACTTTTACCTCTCTAGTGTTGTCTGTTGTGTCTTTATGTTTCCTAGTATTCTCTGATGATAGTCGTTAATATACGGTTATTTTACCTGTTACACCTTCTTTACCTGTTTAAGAATCTTTTCATGTTGAAAGGTTTTGACTTGGTTCTTCTTTATTTTTTAGAATTGTCTGGGTAGTGTTCGTGCCTTTAACTTTGACTTTAGTCTTTAGAAGGTCGTTTTTTTTTCGGGTCCAGGTCTGCCGAAGTGTCGACTTAAGATGGTTTTGAAAACTCCTCTCGATTGTGGATAGGATGAGTTTGAGAAGGTCTTTTAACGTCTGTAATCTCTACACGACGAAACTTCACACAAGAGTTCAGTGAATGCTTTCGGGACACCCAGGTCACAAACGACTCTTGACCCAAAGGGAAGACAGTCCTCCAGTGTTGACTTTTGTGTCCTTTATTGTAGGTTGTCAGCTTCAGTACCTGTTCGGGGGAGTAGGAAGCATCGTGACTCACCCCGCGTGTAGTTATTCTTTGTCGAGATTCAGGGTCCCCCGCGATCACCATTTCTTGGACGGACGGTCACGTCTTCCGTATTCTCCACACACAAGTTAGTGACCCAGTCCTTCTCTTTTCTCTTGGGAGAATGTGAGAACCACCCTTACGTTTGATCATGTCGGTGATACCTCTTGTCACACCTCTAAGGAATTTTTTGACCTTTATCTTGACGGAATACTGGGTCGTTAGGGTGAGGACCCGTATGTGTGGCTCCTTAGGTCTTAACTTTCTCTGTGCACATGGGGTTACAGGTAGTCGTCTACTTACCTATTCTTTCGACACCATATATATGTGTTACCTCATAATGAGTCGGTAATTTTTCTTATGAAAACTTAGTCAAGATTACTCCACCTACTTTGCTCGGATAATATGTCTCACTTCACTCGGTCTTTCTTTTTGTGGTTATATCATATGATTACGTATATATACCTTAAATCTTTCTACCAATGCTATTGGGACATACGCTCTGTCGTTTTCTCTGTGTCTACATATCTTGTCAGAAAACCTGAGACACCCTCTCCCTCTCCCACCCTACTAAACCCTCTTACCGTAACTTTGTACATATTATAGTATATACTTTACTTAGCTGTCAGGTCCAAGCTACGTACTATGACCTACGAACCCCGACCACGTGATCCTACTGGGTCTCCCTACCATGTCCCTCCCTCCACCCTCCTCCCAAGTCCTACCCCTTGTACACATATGGACACCGTCTAAGTACAACTGTATACCGTTTTGGTCATGTTATAACATTTCATTAATTGGAGGTTAATTTTATTTATTTAAATATAAAAAATTTTTTTATTTTTCTTTATTTTCCAATTTTTTTTATCTTCGTTGTCAATCTTGGTCTGTACCTTGTTGCCTGACCAAGTTTTGACCCTTTCCTCATCTGACGACTAAATTCTACCGCCTCATCTTCCCGCACACGAGTAGAGTAGGATGTTCTCGTGGTTTTAGTGTTAATCGACGACTTGTTGGTAGTCCTCTTACCACCTTAGGTGGTTTTTTCTATGGTGTTTAGGTTTCTGTTTCTTCTTCGACGTCACTCTGTCATCCTCCCTGTGTTAGCACTATTTTGGTTTAGAGTATGGGTGGCCCACCCACTGGGTGTTTGATCTCTTGTCATTATGGTTTCTTCGAGAGGGTGACGACACTTCTAAGACTTACGGTGCAGTCCGAAGGGTCGGACCCCTAAGCTGTTTCCCTGACCCTGAGAAGTCCCTTAGACTGGAACTTCCGGTCGTCCTAAACTAATATCCTGAAGGTGTCCTGACCCCCTTGGTCTCTGAGGTGACAACGTCCCGTGTTTGTTTTAGAACGTACATAGTTTTGGGTCTCTTTTCCTCATCACTGGTGTGTCCTCTGACTTGGTTTTGAGGTACGATCACAACCTCCCAGAGGACAACTCCGCACCCAACCGTCTCCGAGTGGTGTCCCTCCCCCGTGACCGTCGTCGTCAGGACCTTCCAGGGGGGACCGTATTCGGGAGAACCTCCAGTGGTAATTGGGACCCTAGTCAAGTCAAGTCAGTGAATCAGTACAGACTGAGAAACGTTGGGGTACCTGACGTCGTGCGGTCCGAAGGGACAGGAACTGGTTGAGGGTCTCGAACGAGTTTGAGTACAGGTGGCTCAGTTAGGATTCTTTGTAGTTGGGACTTATAAGTAACCTTCCTGACTACGACTTCGACTTCGAGGTTATGAACCCGGTGGACTACGCTTCTCGACTGAGTAACGTTTTATGGGACCACGACCCTTTCTAACTCCCGTCCTCCTCTTCCCCCGTTGTCTCCTACTTTACCAACCTACCGTAGTGGATGAGTAACCTGTACTCAAACTTGTTTGAGACCCTCTATTACTTCCTGTTTTACGGACCGTACGATGTCAGGTACCCCAGTGTTTCTCAGTATATGTTGAATCACGGACTTGTTGTTGTCCTCGAAGATCTATAACAATTACAAGATAAGTCGACTCGTAACTATTCAATGCACTCACAAGTGAAATATTGACAATTATGTAGATTACGTGTAAAGATAGACATATAATGTAAAGTGTGAAATTTTACAATTTAAAAATTTTAGTGCTAACTTACCATTTTATGTCGTGAGAAAGAGGGTTAAGTTCCATTGGACCTGAACAATTCGTCCGGTGTCGTTAGGTGATTCCACGAAAACGGATAGACCTTCACCTCATGACAATAAGGTCTCTTTCCTTACCCTCCTTTACTCCTTGAACATTTTAGGAGTGTTTACACGAATAGAGGAGTGGACGAGTCCGTCACATTGGTCTTCCCGTGTCCGTCTTCCGTCGGTCCCAAGAGGGTAAGGAGCTTACAACCTCAACTAATTTTTACCTCCTGACACCGATCTTTATATACTGTGTCAAAGGGGACGGAAGAGGGTGACGTCGAGACGGACAACCTACAACACACGAATAGAGTATCCCCTGTACGGAAAAAACCTCTTGAAAAAGAGGGGGAACGATTCCCTCCTTTCAATGAAGTCCCACCTCACATCCCATAGCCCGAATTCAGGTCGACTGGAGAGGGTGGGAGGAAACGTTTGGGAAGAAATGAGTAGTACCAAGGAACGGTAGAGGGTACTGGAGTTATCTTATTAGGAAAGAGGACTCTCGGAATCTTCCATACTGAACCTCCAGTTGCTACCGTTTAGTTGTATCGTCCTCGGGTCCAGTCATAGAGACACAAGTTCTCTTTCAGTTTCTCGGAATCAGACCGTAAGTCCTAGACCGGACACGGCCTCCTGGTAGGAAGTGGATGCGGTGTTGTTTAACGAAGACGGTACGAAGTTTGCGTATAACGGAAGACCTTGGGAGTTCGGAAACATGTCCGAAAAAGTGAGTGGATCCGTGGTAAAATTAAATTAGTTCTACACGTACCATGATAATTACTAAAATACAGAACTGAAATAATACTTGTGAGATGTTTACCATAGAGTAAATAGCAGTGTTGGGATAAAACATTCGTGATAATGATGGAGTAAATTGTCTATTCCTTGAACTCCACGTTCCTTCCATTCTCCGTGTCTAAGTTTGGGGTCGTCGGACCTTGTTCTCAGTCACGAGAATCGGTGGTGTGACACAACCGAGAGTTTGAAGAAGGTTAAGTGAAGATGAAGAAGGTGTGAATAAGACCCATAGTTGGTGAGGAGGGGTATGACGGAGAGAGGGTGTCGAAGTTTACGGGTGGAAACGGAGGGTAATACTACTTTGTAGGACTGACGATCAAAATCAAAAAGTAAAAATTTTTGAAAATTTTGAACTTTATATATTGTGTGTATTTCTTTTCATGATCTCCGTATTTATACGTCGAGAGTTACTTAACAATGATTCATTGGTAGGTACGTTAGTTGTCCCTTTAGTTCTTTATCTTGGAAGAGTCATGGATGTCTTCAGAGGAACCCGGAGGATGAGTCTCGGGTTTCCGTTAGTTCTAAGACTGAAGATAGTGGTATCTACTCAAAGTGGACAAAATCTTGAACTATACGACGACGACGATTCAGTGAAGTCAGCACAGGCTGAGACACACTGGGGTACTGTCGTCGGGTGGTCCGGGGGGGCAGGGACCCTAAGAGGTTCGTTCTTGTGACCTCACCCAACGGTAAAGGAAGAGGTTACGTACTTTCACTTTTCACTTTCTCTTTAGCGAGTCAGCACAGACTGAGAAGCGCTGGGGTACCTGACGTCGGGTGGTCCGAGGAGGCAGGTACCCTAAAAGGTCCGTTCTTATGACCTCACCCCACGGTAGCGGAAGAGACTCTTGAAATATATTTATCTTGGTTTTCTCGTACACGAGAAACACAGACCAAATAAGAGGAGTCGTATTATAAACGTCTTAGATAGGTATAGCAACACCCGAAGGGTCCACCGAGTCACCATTTCTTAGACGGACGGTTACGTCCTCTGTGTTCTCTACGTCCAAGTTAGGGACCCAATCCTTCTAGGGGACCTCATCCTTTACCGTTGAGGTCATAAGACCGGACCTTTTAAGGTACTTGTCTCCTCGGACCGTCTAATGTTAGGTTCTCAACCTGTGCTGACTCGCACTCGTGAGTGTGTATGTGTGTGGTAGGTGTAACAACATACACCAACACCCCGTAAAGAAGGGTAGTTACACATCATAACTTAGCACACTTATATTCTGTTAAATAGTAGGAATTACCACAAATCCAACAAAGCTGAAACTTGATGATTTTTATCACGGAAATACTTTACGTGTAATAACATATACGAAACCCCATTTGTATGGTACTCTACCTAAAAGTCGGAAAATTTTATATATATACAAATTCCGATATTTAAAGAGAGATTCGTATCGGAATCGTCGTAGGGTGTCTTAAAGTCTATATTATAAAAGTAATAGTCAGTCAAGTTTTATAAAAGATTAAAGGTAACACTAAAATATAAACTGAGTACCCAAAAGAAGGGAGGGGTTTTGTACTACGGGTTTGTATTGTTATTGGTGGACTCCCGGCACAGTTTTATGTCTACAACCTCGAAGTAAAGTTTGGAGGATTTAATCATAAACCCCCTCCATATGGACCCCTAGGTGTAAAGTGTTTGAGATACTCCAAAATCTACGTCCACCTAACGTCCTGGTGTTGAACCATTACCTCGTTCCTAAAGGATTCCCGTCTCTCATTTAGACTAAGTGGACTTGGGTGAGACTTTAAGAACGGACCTCTCACGGTACCTGTCTCCTCTGACCGTCTAATGTCAGGTACCCCAACGTTTCTCAACCTGTGTTGACTCGTGTGTGTTCGTGGGACTTGGATCGTATGTCGGTACAAATTATTGGTTCACTTGGTCACTTACTGCCTTCTTCTCTTTATCTTCTTTTCACGCATATACTTCTCTTGACCCTAAGAATTTACGATATTTAATCCCCTTGGTGATATCGTAGTAAACCAGAGTTAAATTGGATAAGTCCTGTCTTTATAAAAAAAAGGAACGGAAGCTTGGAGACGGATGTTCCGAAGGAGGAGTGGGTAGGGTAAGACGACAGTACCCACGCACAGACAGATGACTGGGTCTCTTTCATCCCCACCGTGTCCTCTACTGTAGGACTCTTCCCAACAAGTCTCTACCCGTCGCCAGGGTCGGGGCGGAGGGGGTGTGGGGGAGGGGGGNTTGGGTAAGTATTTTATGGGTAAGATTTATTCTAACAGACAGGATGGAGAGTCTCGAAATTCGTAGGGAGGGTATACTTTCGAAAACTCTTTGAAGGTGTCTGGAAAGACGGGACTGGGGTTGGTGTCTGGGGAGGATAGGGACGAAGGGGACTTGAAACATCGGGCACACTCAACGAGAGACTCGCCGGAGAATCCATGGAGAGGTGTGGAGGTACGCACGGAGAGAAGTCGTAGAGTCTTTCTGATCTCAGACTTAAGGGGTCGGTCGATAACAGGACCGTCGTGTCGGTGGAGCGGTCGGTAGGGGTGGGTCAGCCGGTCGGTCGGTCGGCCGACGAGGGGCCTGAGCGGTCGGGAGGGAGGGACGGGGTGGGGTCCCTCCTGGTCCGACCGCCGACCCTCAGAGGGACGGACAAGACGGAGGGAGGAAGGGAGGGAGAGGGAGGGACGGAGGGAGGGAGGAGGCGGGCGGGGACTCCGTCCCTGGCACGTTTAGCTCCTCTCCCCCCTGCCTGTCCGGCCTACCCCAGGTCGAATCACGGAACCCGAGGGGCGGTTACGGGATAGGTCCAACCCTCAGGGGTCGTAGAACCCTGGATGTAAACACACTCGACCCCACCAAGGGTTCGGACCTCCCAGGGAGGCCGTCCGGGTATCACGGGGACAAAACGTAGTCCTGGGGGGAGCCTACGAGACTCGGTGGGAGGAGTTGGGCCTAGATTTTGGGTCCTGCGTCGATAGTCCGGTCGGAGAGAGAGGTGGGGTGGGGGAGAAAGACCGCAGGTAGGGGAAGAGTTGAGGTGGAGACGACGACGGAGACCGACACCTGGACGTGGAGAAGGGGTAGGGGCTTCCGGACCCCTCGCCCGACTCGGACCTACTCTCGAGGGGGTTGGACCCCGAGAGGGTCCGGTACCGGACCCACGAAGGTCCCTCCTCGGGCCCTGGGACTCGTAGACGATCTCCGAACCGTCTCCGGGGCGTCCCTGGCACAGAAGACTCCTGTTTTCCGCGCCGGTCGTTCGTCTGTCCTTCCCCCTTCCCCCTCTGGTCGTCGGTCTGTCCGTCTGTCCGTCTGCCCATCGCCCCCGGTCACGACCGGGGGGAGCGTCGAACCGCCTCCGTACTTCTACCCCCTCCCTCACACATCAACCCCTTCGTGGACGAGCCTGGGGGTGGACGGTCGATCGACCCGTGGAGTTTCGAGACACGACGGGTGGACCACAAGGGGTAGTGGGGGTCGGGACGGGTCACGTGAGGAGGTCACGGACGAAGGGGACTACAGAAGCTAAATCTGGTCGGGCCGACATAGGTGCCGTTGTCTTCGTCCTCACAGTGACCGACGGTCTAGTGACTCCCAGGGTGTCACACCGGACCCGACACTAAATAGGACTCACTCTGTCGAACTCGGGGGAGGGACCTAAAGTTCTGTCAGGACGACTCTCTCGGATCCATTCATCAGTCGTAGGGAGGTAGCTCCTACCCCCCGACCCTGAATACAGGGGGGTGTGTATAAGGTCTCAGAGATAGTGACGGTACGAGAGAAAGAGACTGAGACAAACAGACAGAGAGAAAGACGAGGTAGTGTTCCTGATGAACCCGTGGGTTCGGACCTCTCAGGAGATCGGGAGGGATAGAAGGAGCTAGGGTTTACAGGGTACTCCTTCCCTTGGTGGTGGACAAAGGGACATGTCCCAGATAAAAATATTAATACCAACGCAAACTCGTGCTCCGACACAATTATAAAGGAACACACGATAGGCACCTTCCGTACAGACCTCGGACTGAACGAGGGGAGTGTTACGGACGTGGGACCCGTCCGAGTCGGAGGACGTCGAAGGAGGAGAGGGAAGAGGTGAGAGTCGGTCCAAGGAACCGGCCGTACGTCGCACACAGACACATACACACAGACGGGTACACACTCTACCGTCCACCCATCTCTTCGACGAGGGTTGGGTCTGGTGGGGGGTGAGGAACGAAGGAAGAAAGGAAGGAAGGGGACAGAGAGGGGTGTCCATCGTTTCTGAAAACGGGTGAGTGATGCCTCCTATGACGACACTAAAGGTCGATCCCCAACCTTCGGTGACATCCCGATTTTCCTTCCACTCCACCCCCCCTCTTCGTGAAGGTCCGGGATCTGACGGACTACGGCACCCCCCCGACCCCCGTTCCTGGTGCGGTGCGTTGTGGGACGTCCCCGGTCTGTGTTGTACCAACGGAGGTGTCACACTCGGGATCGGCATTAGGTTCCGAGAGTCAGACAAAGTCTGCAGGTGTAACACAGACCCTGAGGGGTCTATAACACCGGAACGTACGACAACCGGTCAGCAGGGAGACGGACTTCTCCGTTCTTTCGGACCATGTGCCTCTTGTACCTAAGAGGTCCCTCTGGAGGGAGTTGATGACCGAGACGTTGAATATCACTTTCACTTTGAATGACTTGGAGTCAAAAGAGTAGACAGTTTCTCTGACCATTGGGAAGGAAATGCCCACACACATCACTGTTTTACTCAACCACGTACATTCATTTTTTACAAACATCTTCACTGGGACTTCGTTACAGTCGTTTCGAGTACCAGTCATAACAAGTACCAATTATAACAGTAATGAATAAACCTCCTTCCTGACCGGGGAGAGGAGGCCCCAGAAACGACTCTAGATCCCCCACCCGTCGTCCATCCATTTACCCCCTCCCCACACCTCCCTCCCTCCGTCCTCGTTAAGACACAACACTGACAACCAGATTCCTCCTTATGCACCACCGACATCCGTCTCGGAGGACGGGGGTGGGAGGAGGTCCTAGGAAGGGATGTGAACGGGGACAAACACGTGTGTGTATATCTCCGAACTCCGGGGTACTCGATCGTCTCCAGACCGAACATCGGACGTCGTAACGACTGGGACCATTACATACGTAGAGGGACAACTCCCCTTTGAACCGTTCTCAAACCGAACCACCGACCGTCCCGAACCACTGTTCCGACTTCGAAGACTCTAGTGTCCCGAAGCCCACACCGGGTACATCGTCGGGCTCGACACCCCCTGTCCAGGGTCCCTCAAGGGTTGTATCTCGGACCCGACCTCCCTGTCAACCCAGGTGACCGACTAAAGACTTACACCTCTACACCACCTGGTGACGAACTCCCCAGTTGCCGACCTCCTGTCGACAGTTTCGGTCCCCTCCTCGTCTCCCTCCCCTTTGTGACTTCGGGTCTTCTGGAGGAGACACCCCCGTCCCTCCCCACCGTAAGACCCCATGTCTCATATGAAAAGATTTCTTCGTAAACTATGTCTTCCCTCTCTGAGGGTGTGCACCAGGTCTCCGTAGATCCGGACTCGTACCCATATATACACGTTGACTTTTGTATACCGAGACACACACGTAGACAAGTACCTATGATACTTACACATACTCAGACACACATACTCGTCCAGTGTACTACCACACGTTCACACATCCACAGACTCATCCTAGTATAAACATGTTCCCTCACCCATACTGAAACGTATAGACAGACCCATTCGTTTACCCGTATAAACTAGGATTCGGACTTACTCCCACAACAAAGAGACTCGGTTATCCGGACAACTTACAGACCGACACAATATACACACACCATAGGTAAACAGAAACTTACATGTACAGACTAACATACACATACTCATACTCCCAAAGTCTTACGGATGCACACGTATAGGATAATCCACTAACGGACCCATATAGAATAACACATATAAACACACATGGGTACACACGTATACTCATATCCACGTAGATTTACCACATAAAGATTCACTCACCCGAACACACACACACACACACACAGGTACGTACATACCCTCCCATACACACACACTTGTGCGAAGACGTATCCACACGGACGGTACATAAACATACTCATCCGGATATACACTTACAGAAACACCTAAGAGGTTGTAAAACTTAATACAGATACAGACACATATGTACAAACTTTTGTATAACAGACATCTGTCTGGTAACCCAGGTGTAGACTAATCCTTTTACAATCACATCTACCAGTGTGATCATATTTTTCTTAATTAACACACCCTTCCCCTCTCATACACTCACGTGTACAAAACACGTACTTTCATATAGAAAACCCAAACGGATACACACGTGTAAACTTATATACCCATACCGACTCCCGACATGTGGAAATTTATATACGTGTTTTCCGACACACGTATCCATTTACCGATGTAAGTACATATACAGATGAACACAAACACCCATGTGAGAACACACATTCACGTAAAGACTCACACCAAACGTACTCGTTGATGAGTATTAATGGTACCCTTATGTGTGCCACGTCTACCGTATTTCCCATCCTGTCGATGTATACCTCTTGTTTCAAAACTCACCTTTCTAGTCTAACTCCTAGAGAGACCTTTAGTTGTTTTTTCCTATTTCTCTATTTATTTCTCTAAAGAAAAATTTTTTTGATTTCTTCACCCCCCATTTTACTCTTCCCCGGTATGATACTATTATCCTCAGGGTCTGTGTGTCTTTCTATTTTCACCTTTTGGGTTAGACAAAACACTTACTTACGGACCTCGACAGTATTACTGTACGATTACCAGGGTAGTTCGTACTCCGACAGACACACGTCGTCGTGAACGGTGGTTTATGCTAATTCGACAGACTGTTCCTATGGGTGAGTGTGGTGACAATAAGTTGTATCAAAACCTTCAAAATTGGTGTCGTTAGTCTCTTTATTTTCTTCATTTTCCTTAAGTCTAATCTTTTCTTCATTTTTGACAAACGTCTACTGGACTAGGAGATGTATCTTTTGGGATTTCTGAGGTGGTCTTTTGATGATCTCGATTAGTTACTTATATCATTTCAACGTCCTATACTTTAATTGTGTGTCTTCAGGGAACGTAAGGATATGTCATTGTTACTCTTTTGTCTTTCTCTTTAATTCCTTTGTTAAGGTCAGTCGCAACGTTGTTTTTCTTATTTTATGAATCCTTATTTAGATGGATTTCTTTGTTTTCTGGATATATATCTTTTGATATCTTGTGACAACTTTCTTTAGTTTCTACTGTGTTTATCTACCTCTTTATATGGTACAAGTACCTAGTCTTCTTAGTTATACCACTTTTACTCATATCATGGGTTTCGTTAGATATCTAAGTTACGTTAGGGATAGTTCGATGGTTAAAAAGTCTCTTGATCTCGTTTATTAAAGTGTTAAACATACCTTTATGTTTTTTTGGAGTTTATCGGTTTCGTTAGAACTCCTTCTTCTTACCTTGACCTCCTTAGTTGGACGGACCCAAGTCCGATGTGGTGTTTCGATGTCAGTAGTTCTGTCATACCATGACCGTGTTTCTGTCTTTATATCTAGTTACCTTGTTTTGTCTTTCGGGTCTCTATTTAGGTACGTGGATACCTGTGGAATAGAAACTGTTTCCTCCGTTCTTATATGTTACCTCTTTTCTGTTAGAGAAATTGTTCACCACGACCCTTTTGACCAGTCAGTGAAGATTTCCTTACTTTGATCTTGTGAAAGATTGTGGTATGTGTTTTTATTTGAGTTTTACCTAATTTCTAGATTCACATTCTGTCTTTGATATTTTGAGGATCTCCTTTTGTATCCGTTTTGTGAGAGATTGTATTTAGTGTCGTCCTAGGAGATACTGGGTGAAGGGTCTCATTACCTTTATTTTGGTTTTTGTTTGTTTACCCTGGATTAATTTGAATTTTCGAAAACGTGTTACTTCCTTTGATACTCGTTCCACTTTTCTGTCGGAAGTCTTACCCTCTTTTATTATCGTTTACTTCGTTGACTGTTTCTTAATTAGAGTTTTTATATGTTCGTTGAGGACGTCGAGTTAAGGTCTTTTTATTCGGTGGGTTAGTTTTTTACCCGGTTTCTTGATTTGTCTGTAAAGAGGTTTCTTCTGTATGTCTACCGATTGTTTTTGTGTACTTATCTACGAGTTTTAGTGAGTAATAGTCTCTTTACGTTTAGTTTTGGTATTACTCCATGGTAGAATGCGGCCAGTCTTACCGACGATAGTTTTTTAGATGTTTGTTATTTACGACCTCTCCCACTCTTCTTTTCCCTTGGGAGAATGTGACAACCACCCTTACGTTTGATCATACCGGTGATACCTCTTGTCACACCTCTAAGGTATTTTTTGACCTTTATCTTGACGGTAGTCAAGTCAAGTCAAGTCAAGTCAAGTCAGTGAGTCAGCACAGGCTGAGAAACGCTGGGGTACTTAACGTCGTGTGGTCCGGAGGGACAGGTAGTGGTTGAGGGTCTCAAGTGAGTCTGAGTCCAGGTAGCTCAGCCACTACGGTAGGTCGGTAGAGTAGGAGACAGCAGGGGAAGAGGAGGACGGGGGTTAGGGAGGGTCGTAGTCAGAAAAGGTTACTTAGTCGAGAAGCGTACTCCACCGGTTTCATGACCTTAAAGTCGAAATCGTAGTGAGGAAGGTTTCTTGTGGGTCCTGACTAGAGGAAATCTTACCTGACCAACCTAGAGGAACGGTAGGTTCCCTGAGAGTTCTCAGAAGAGGTTGTGGTGTCAAATTTTCGTAGTTAAGAAGTCGTGAGTCGAAAGAAGTGTCAGGTTGAGAGTGTAGGTATGTACTGATGACCTTTTTGGTATCGGAACTGATCTACCTGGAAACAACTGTTTCATTACAGAGACGAAAACTTATACGATAGATCCAACCAGTACTGAAAGGAAGGTTCCTCATTCGCACAAAATTAAAGTACCAACGTCAGTGGTAGACGTCACTAAAAGTATACTGGGTCGTTAGGGTGACGACCCGTATGTGTGGCTCCTTTGGTCTTAACTTTCTCTGTGCACGTGGGGTTACAAGTAGTGTCGTGACAAATGTTATCGGTCCTGTACCTTCGTTGGATCTACAGGTAGTCGTCTACTTACCTATTCTTTCGACACCATGTATATGTGTCACCTTATAATGAGTCGATAATTTTTCTTACGTAAACTTAGTCAAGATTACTCCACCTACTTTGACCTCGGATAATATGTCTCGTTTCATTCGGTCTTTCTTTATGTGGTTATGTCATATAATTGTGTATATATACCTTAAATCTTTCTACCATTATTACTGGAATATACACTCTGTCGTTTTCTCTGTGTCTACAATTCTTGTCTGAAAACCTGAGACACCCTCTTCCACTCCCATTCTACTAAACTCTCTTATCGTAACTTTGTACATATAATAGTATACACGTACCGACTAAGTACACTTACATACCGTTTTTCATTAATCGAAGGTTAATTTTCTTTTTTTCATTCGACAGACTTGTCCACAGAGTATGAGTGTGACCGACGTGACGGTAGGGAAAGAGTGTGAACTTAGATTACCCCACAAGGGACACTGGTCCACTAAGTCTCCGTGTTATCAATTCGAACCAAGTGTCTAACAAAACGTATCATAAAACCGTGGTCGACCTGTACCGATCGACGTCACAATATCGAGGTGAATCCCAACTAGGACCCGTGTTACCCTTCCATTGAAAAGTCACTGACCAGTGTGTTTACCAGTCTCCAAATCTATAGGTGACTAAGCACGCATCAATCATTACTGAACCGATCCACCAGGTCCTGAATCTTGTTCTAACTTTATAACAAGTTCCCCCTCCAGACCCCTTCTCCGTATACCTACAGGGAAAACCTTACCCACGCTTCCATAAGTATAGTGTGTATTTACCCGTCGACGACGACGACGATTCAGCGAAGTCAGTACAGGCTGAGACACGCTGGGGTATCTACCGTCGGGTGGTCCAAGGGGGTAGGGACCCTAAGAGGTCCGTTCTTGTGACCTCACCAAACGGTAAAGGAAGGGGTTACGTACTTTCACTTTTCACTTTCACTTCAGCGAGGCAACACAGGCTGAGAATCGCTGGGGTACCTGACGTCGGATGGTCCGAGGAGGTAGGTACCCTAAAAGGTCCGTTCGCATAACCTCACCCCACGGTAACGGAAGAGACTTTACTCGTCGTCTCTCTTAGTTGACAACTCCTTCTGAGTTAGTCTACCTATTCTACAAGACAGGACACCTACGGTCGGTTGAAGTCAAAGAATAGGTTACTTGAGGACTTGTTTTACCGTACCACCGTACGTATCTTAAATCTGTGTTCGAGATGTCATATCTGAAAGTGGTTCCGCTCAGACCGATATCGTTGACAACTCATGGGTTGGATGACTGTCCTTCCCATGTGGTTCGGGGTGATAACCTTAGTAAAGTGTCACCGTTGACTAATGTCCGTGTCATGTTTTACTTTTTTTTGGTAAACCTGGGGGTTGTAATATGACCGTTCTTCGTTTGACCCCTTTGATGAGTAGACGTTTATACACGAATCACAATCAACGAGTCAGTACGGGTTGAGAAACGCTGGGGAACCTGACGTCGGATGGTCCAAGGACACAGGTTCTCTAAAAAGTCCGTTCCTATGACCTCACCCAACGGTAAAGGAAGAGGTCCCCTAGAAGGGTTAAGTCCCTAGCTTGGACCTAGAGGACGTGACGTCCGTCTAAGAAATGACTGACTCGATGTTCCCTTCGGGAAAGTACTTTTTCCTTCCTTTCGTGTCTCCCACCCTGGTTCTCGGGTTTTTCGTCTCGGTTCGTTTCGGGTCTTTGGGATCTCTTAATAAAGGTCCGGAACTTTGGATTAGGTCCTTGAAGGTACACGGGTCACCCTAAAGTGTTAACGATATCTGGTCACTGAGGAAACACAGAGGGTAAAGGGGAAAAACTTTACCTTACAGACATCGGTTGTAGGACACAGACAAGGTAGTAACATACAACCCCACACAACCCCTGTCTATTGAACAGAGATTTAAAGTGTCTAGATGGTCATCACCCCCTCCACCCTTATCATGAATTTCTCAGTATGAATTCCTTATGTGGTTTCCTCGGGAAGTGTGAACCTGGACTAAATCTACTCTAAGACCTGAAAGTCTGTTACGAGATTACTTAACTCTGAAAATGTCTGGAACCCTTCCCCATTTACATAAAACGTACACCTTCCCTGTATTTAATAACCCCGGACTCCTGTTTGACATCATCAGAGGTTCCACCGACGGTTACTAGGGGTGGAGGACCATAAATGTAGGAACATATTGGGGGAGGGACTCTCACACCGGATCTGGATTACTGAATGAAGATCACTCACCTTATAACATTTTCACCATCCTACAGTAAAGACTCTGATCCAATATTTCTGACACTGAAGGTAGAACACACACGTTAAAAGAGGGGTACAGGGGAGTGTGAGGACAGAGTAGAGTGAACTAGTGGGACAACTTTATTCGTCGGTACAACACTCAACCAGACATCCTTTCAGGTATGTCGTTCCTTAAACTCCTACCGAAGGTGGTGGTCAACCGTTCTTTGACTTCGTGAATCAGATTGTCGGGTGTTCCTTGATTCAGGACGGTTGTCGGTATGTAACTCGAACCTTCGTCTAGGAAGGGGTCAGTTCGGAACCCTACTGACGTCGGGGTAGACTGTGGAACTAACATCGGACACTCTCTAAGACTTTATTTTTGGGTCGATTCAACACAGGTCTAAAGACTAGATGTCCTTGACTCTATTTACAACAAAATTAAAAAAAGAAGTCGTAAAAAAATTTAAATAAAAAATGTTACAACACAACCAAAGACGGTATGTCGTTACGCTTAGTCGGTATTAATATGTATATAGGGGAGGGAGATCTCGGAGGGAGGGGAGGGGAGGGGGACAAGGTGTGGAGATCAAGTAGTGTCTCGAGGTCCGACCCAAGGGGTACAATATATCGTTGAAGAGTGGTCGATAAAATGTGTACCATTACATGTATACAACTATGATTGTACAAAATTCGGTGACAAAAACTTCATTAAACGTCATTATGTATACGTCATTGAAACGGTTGATTCCAGGCAGATCAGTTCCGATACCAAAGAGGACACCAGTACATACCTACACTCTCAACCTGACACTTCTTCCGACTCGCGGCTTCTTAACTACGAAAACTTGACACCACAACCTCTTCTGAGAACTCTCAGGGAACCTGACGTTCCTCTAGGTTGGTCAGGTAAGACTTCCTCTAGTCGGGACCCTAAAGAAACCTTCCTTACTACGATTTCGACTTTGAGGTCAAACTTGGAAACTTGGATGTCGAACACAATGTACTCTCGTCCCTAGGTTTTATTAGTCGGACGGGGAACCCTTTGTCAAGTATCGACCCCAAGTCACAACGACAGATGATGACAACCGTCCACCCTGGAGTCGTCACGATATCGGTCTAAGAAACCATCCAGCTTCAGGTATACGAACCGGTAGAGTACACTTCTCAACTGAGTAACCTTTTCTGAGACTACGACCCTCCCTAACCCCCGTCCTCCTCTTCCCCTGCCGTCTCCTACTCTACCGACCTACCGTAGTGACTGAACTACCTGTATTCAGACTCACTTGAGGCTCTCAACCACTACCTGTCCCTCCGGACCGCACGACGCTAAGTACCCCAACGTTTCTCAGTCTGTGCTGACTCGTTGACTTGACTTGACTTGACTTGACTTATCCCCAAAGGGACCACCGAGTCACCATTTCTTGGGTGGACGGTTACGTCCTCTGTATTTTCTGTGCCTAAGTTAGGGACCGAACCCTTCTAGGGGACCTCTTCCCGTACCGTTGGGTACGGTCATAAGAACGGACTTCTTAGGGTACCTGTGTCCTCGGACCTCCCGAATGTCAGGTACCCCAGTGTTTCTCTGTGTTGACTTCACTGAATCGTGTGTATACGTCATTATGTATTAGTTATGTCCTTCCGTACCTCCAATACATGTTCAAGTCGTACACCTGAAGATGGATGGTTTCTGTTAGACCGATATCGTGACGACTCCAGGGTGGACGGTTGTCATCATCTATCGTTGTGACTTGGGGTCGATACTTGACAAAGGGTCCCCGTCCGACTAATAAAACCTAGGAACGAGAGTACATTGTGTTCGACATCCAAGTTTCTAAATCACCCTTAGGGTCGACTATGATGGACTCGATCTGTGTAAGAAACACCCCAGACAAAGGACACATATGCTGTTTCTGAAGCACTTATAGAGTGTACATCGAACCGTGGGTCTTTCCTCAAGTGTTCCTTCCTCAAGGGAAGGGAAAGGACCTTCCACTCACGGGGTCTCCGTCCCTTACGTAAAGACAGAGGTTTAGGGAGAAAAGGGTAGTAGTGTTAAAGTCTCGAAGACCCTTCGTACCAGTCACAGATAGGGAAGTCCCAGAGTCACTAGTACCTGGAGTCTGGGGTCCGGGGTGAGGACACCCTATCGTGGGAATGGTTCCTCGAAATACATGACGTCTCTTGTCTTACTCTGAGGTTGACGACAAGGACAGAGGGAGAAGACTTGAGA
This sequence comes from Capra ibex, assembly GCA_006410555.1. Lineage (NCBI taxonomy): Eukaryota > Metazoa > Chordata > Mammalia > Artiodactyla > Bovidae > Capra > Capra ibex. The sequence continues at coordinate 17,956,563 of SJYO01038709.1, read as the reverse complement.
CTGACTTTCACCCTCGTCTCCGGAGTCCGGACCCGGAACGGAAGGGAGATCCTTGAGGGTCATGTCCCCTGAACCCCCACCCTTATCACACAGTCCATGGTGGATTTCGTGTCACCCCCGTGATGCCTCCCCCTTCCCCAACCTTTCAGGAATCATCTTCACTACAGAGAAGGGTAGGGACAGTGACGTCTGAGTGCTCGGTAAGACTCCCTAAACCGTCGGCGACACTTTGACGTAGACAGACGTTTTACTACAGAGAAGTCTTCTTTTACTGAAGCTCTACTTCTATGACACGAAGGGGTCACGAGAAAGAGGGGTAGACGGTGAGTAGACCTTAGGGGGTCCCGTCAGTGAGGAAAGATCCACTCAGACCTTTTCCCCCTGTGTAGACGTGGGTCTCGTTCGAGAGACCTTCTCCAGTATAAACTAAACACAAAGTGTACTACCCCCGACGTGGAGAGGACGTCTCGAGTGCCCTACGTGTAGTGACTCCCTACCCCGTCCTGTCACGGTTCTACCCTTTCCGACAGACCTTTGACCACTCGGGGAAGGAAACCTCCGGGACTCGGACCCAGCTCAAGAGTTCGTCCCCTTGACCATGTCCAACATCCGTGACAAGGAGAGGACAATCTGGTCCCAGGACAATACCCCAGACGGAGGTCCACCCTCACCATCACTTCACGACTCTCTGACTCGGGAAAGGACAGGGACAGGGTCGAAAGTGTAGGGTCAGAGGAGAGTCCACCAGAGGAGATTGGTGAAAAGTACGAGTTAAGGTATATTCACCCGTTTGCTGGTTCGAAAGGGGTACCTGACCCTAGTTTTACTCGGGTTCAATCTCCATAGGTGACCGGGTATGGAGGACAATGAACGTGTCGGGTGGTAGAGGACCGACCTTTTGACCTCCGTCCCGACTCCGTCTACAGTTTAGTCTCGGGGTTAGTTAGTTTCGACGATCTTCCCCCACCCGAAAGAGTTGAGTAGTGATCCAATGATAGTTGACCTTTAGAAACTTCCCCTTCTTTTCGTTTTACTTGGGTGACTCGTAAGTCTACTCTTTTCCGTCTCACCGTCACAAGACCCAAGGACCCCATCCGTGGTTTCGGACGGGTAATCGGAAATTCGGGTGACACGTTCGTGTGGCTTTCTTTTCGGGAACGTCTCGGTCCGTACTATCCTACGACCACCCGACCGAATCAACCCTATCACGAGAACGAAGGAGGAGGTATAGGAGGGTAGTACCCGCCTGAGACTTGTGTCATAATTCCTGATGCTTCTCACCAAGAATCGGAAACCTCCCTGATCCTAGGGAAATACTTAGACTGTGTTACACCAAACAGAAGAACGGTCATATTATCTACGTACGTTTGGGGGTAATTTTTGTACAATTGATTGAGGTCACTACTAGAGACTAAAATCTCGGAATCAGTTGGAGTAAAATTTCTGAAACCCCGGGTCCTCCCCTTTTTTTAGATAGATTATATTTCAGTGGTAATTATAAAATTTCACTTGAGTGGAACTTTAGTAATGCGACAGTTTCTTGTCAGTGTTCCTTAGTGTATAACATACTAGGGTGAATATATACAGGTGTTATCTGTTTGGGAATCTCTAATTCACCATCGGATCCTCACCCCCTGGTCCCCACTCCCTACTACGTATTACTCACATCTCAAAGAAAGACCTTACTGTTTTTACAAGATTTTGGAAAACGTCAACACTGATACGTCGATCTTATATGACTTTCGGTAACTTAACATATGAAATCACTCACTTTGGACACATCATACATTTTAGATAATATCATTACGACAAAAAATTTTTCACTTGAACCACTAACATTTACTGGATTGAAATCAGGAGTAAGTGTCTCCATCCTTTTTGGGAAATCCCATCTCTTTTTGGTCCCTTCCCGGGGACTTTCTGGGTCGTATACCCAGACTGTCCTTTCGTAAGGTTTTACTCTAATGTGCCCACACACACATGTATACACACAATCCCTCGTGGCTGGGGACACGTCAGCTTTTAGACGTACAGTGAAATTTCGGTCAGAAGGTATAGTAGACACCTAAACTGTGTACCACATATCATGTCATCACAGTTATGTATAAATAACCTTTCTTAGACTCAAATTCACCTGGGAGTATCAAGTTTGGGTGACAATTCCGAGTTGGTACACAGGCACACATAGAATTCCCGTTAATACGTAGTACTTACCAAAATTCGTCCTATCTTTGTAGGGAAACTTAGTGACTTGACATGTAAATTTTGTCCACTTAAAACACACATTTAATATGGAGTCATTTCGGGACGGGGGTTTGGTATGGAGATCCCCGAGCTTCTCCCATATATCCTCCCGTATTTCAACCTCCTCCGACACCGTCCTCAATGCACGGTCCCGGATAGAGAACCCTCTACCGATTTTGACCGAACCCCCACCTCAGCCCCCTCTTAACCCTACAGAACGGGTACCAATTCCTCTTGGACCATCTTGAGCAAAGTCTTGAGTCTCAAGGGACCGAAGTCGGGAGCACAAGGTGGTCGTGACGTCGAGAAGTGACTGTCCACTACCTCTGGAAGGCTTCTCTTTGCGTGAAGTCTTTGTACAAAGTTTTTTTACAACGATTCCCAAAATAAAGATTGTTCTCCTTTTATTATTTTATTTTAATTTTATCCGAAGTCAACCTTGGTTCAAAGAACAAAACGGAAAAAAAAGAAAACTTGTTTAATTAATGTGTGGTTGTTAGAAGAAAATAATGTTGTACTTGGGTCCTCCTCCTTTCCTCTGTCCCGTCCTGTACCTCCCTTCCAGTTCCACCATTACTCCTGTTCGTGGTTTTCGAAAGAAGTCTAGAGTCCCTCGGGAGGAGTCGAGGGGTTGGTTTAAATAAATTTTATTATTTGACACTCGTGTCGATACACTTCAAAGGAGGAGGACCCACCTCAGTCCCCTTCCCTCTTCCTCCCCTCCCCTCCCTGCCTCCGTCCTCTTCCCCCCTTCCTCCTCTTTCTCACTCCCCCTCCACTCCAATCACATCGTACCGGACCGGTCCCGGTGTTGACCCCTCTCTTCCCTCTCCTCTAAGGGGGTCAGACGTATACGTGACCGACAGAGAGACCTTACCACGACCGGGTCGGGGTCGGTGGGGGACGGTGGACGGGTAGGTAGATAGACGGAGTCCACAGATCCTTACGACCAATCTCCGATGGTCCCTCCCCCTGAGGTCCCCGGTCGGGGGTCCTCGACTCCAGACTTGTTATGGAACCTCAGTCTTATATTTTCAGTTCCCTGAGTCCCCACCCGACCCCACCAGTAGGGGGGATGAGCGGGTGGAGGGTTCTTCGTCCGAACTACCAGTCTTTCTCCTAGGAACTCCGGTTCCCCAGAGACAACCCCAGACACGATCCGAGTCGGTGACAGTGTTGACAACGACTCCGCCGACGACACCCGTCCCGTGCACGTCGGCCCCTCAGTTTCACCCCTTTCCCGGGCTCCTCGGACTTGACCGGGGATCACGTCCGAGGTTCGGTAAGAGGACCCACGACCCCGACAGTCACCACCCGTCCCCACCCCCACCCGGGAGTGGGGGTCAGAGGAGGAGGTCGAGGAGGAGGAGGACCCGGAGGAGCCGGAGACCGGGACTCGACGCATGGGAGAAACCGAGATTGAGGAGAGCCCGACCCAGTAGTGGGAGGGGTGGGGCTAGACGAAAGGCGGCGGCGGCGGAGAGGTCACGGGCCGGGGCACGAGCCGAGGGTACCGCGAGACGGAAGAGGTCGACACTAGTGTTGTCCGTTTTTCTCCACGTCGCGTTCACCAGTCCGGACCCGAGGGACGGACGAGGTGGACTGGAGGATCGAGACGTGTCCTGGACAGGAGAGGAGTGGAGGTCTTCACACGCCTAGGCGAGGTGTAGACCTCCGACGGGTCGGACGTCGTCGACGGTCTACGAGACCAAGAGTAGGTCCCAGTGGAGTTCGTTCAGGGGGAGGTTGTACTCGAGGAGATCCCCCCGGGCCCAACGGAGTCCGTCGAGGTTGTGTCCCGGTCAGTTGGCACCGTTGTCGCTCCTGTCGTCGAGGTCCAGACCCCCCAACGTCCCTGTCCAACACAATCTCCGATGACGACCAATATGGGGACGGGGGATGGGGTTGTCTCGATTCCTGGTGTCCCTAGTGAGACCACTTTAGGCGATTGTCGGATGGGTGTGAAACTGGATGGAGAGAATGGACTCGGGAGGGGGCCCCGATGGAAGAGTCCTGACCAGTACGACAGAGGTAAGAGATCGTTGGGGACGTGGACGGTCTCTCTAGTTCTTTTCCATCACCATTGACTTCTTGGTCTAGGATGACGACGGGGGGTTGAAGTCTGAACCCTGGGAGGTGGAGGACCTCTTCCCGTCTGTGTCCGACGGTCGTAACTCGTAATGTCCCTAGACCTCTCCTCCGTCTTACCCCGTTCTTCCGGTCCGGTTTCCTCTGGTTTTCAGTCTCTCGTCCCCATCATCCCGACCTCGGATTCCCGTTCCCGATCCTTTGTCCTTAAACTCCCACTTTCTCGACCCGACGTGTCGAGTGGAATCCGTATAGGAACGGTGACGGAAGAGACTCTCCCAGTCTCCGCCCCCGACTTCCCATCCATCCCCCGAGGAGCCCGGACCCAAGTCGGACGTCGGCGACCGCTTCGAGTCGGTCGGCAGGGTTGTCTCGTCAGTGTAGGAGTCTCCGGTCTCGGACGGAACGTGCCGGAACGGTCGACTACCGGGAGAGACACTCCGTGACGTCCCGGAGTGGGAGTCCGTCGGCGTGTCCGTCAGAGACGTCGCGATGGTCGTCACGGTTCTACCAGAGGTCCGCACCCGCGGCACTCGCGTACGTGTCGCCTGTGTTCTTAAACCACAGGGTGAGGGTGGTCCGGTCGTCACCCCTACCCCACCCTGACCCGGAACCCCTTGACTCCTCCGCCCCATGGCTGTGTGTAGCGGGTACCTTGGTCAGGACTGTGTCCAGTGTGACGTCTCGAGGGTGGGGCCGACCGTGGACGGGTGTGTGTGTCTACCTCCAACGTCTCCTTCGACACCAGCTACTACGGTCACCTGACCCAAACCACCTCAACCACTCTGCATCGACGTCCTAAGGGAGGAAGAGAAAGACAAGGGGGAGGAACTTCCGGTGCTAGACGGCACGGGTCCTGTCCCCTCCTCTCCAGTCGTGGGGTTGGGAGGAAGAGACCGTGGTACTTGTGGGGTGAGGGTTTGGTTCTCTTGACTGTGTGTCCCTCGTTCGCCAGACGGGTACCAGTGGTCCGAGTCTGTGATAGTAACGGTCTGAGAAGAGGGGTAGACCCGGATTCGAGGAATGGTGTCTCGGACCCAGGGACTCCAGGACGCGTCTATCGGGGTCGTCGAGACACAGTCTAAACATGTTGGGGTCGAGGAAGAGGTAGGTTGCCGACGCGAACCACGACAGACTCGGCCGCAGACGTGTGCCCGTCTCGTGGACTCCGTCCGTCCGTCTCTCCCTTACAGACCCCAAGGGTAGGAAGGGTATGGGTTTCGGGGGTTTGGGTGCAAGAGTGTACTCGACAGAGTGTAGACCCAGTCTCCGTCCTCTCCGACACCCAGTCCAGGGTCCGGAGTGGAGGTCGTCTCACATCGTTCTTAAGAAGAACTCCTTCCAGAACCTCCGGAAGAGGGAGGTCCTCACGCGACAGTCATGGACGTCGAGATCGACAGAGTCAAGGAGGTTGGGGTGTCCATCCAGGGCCGGGTGTCGGTGGTCTGGGAGGTTCAGTAGGTCCGTCCCCATCACTAGTGGTAAGACCCTGTCCCGTTCTCTTTCGAGTTAAGGTGAGCGGTTGTAGATGACTACGATGAGACTGGGACCAGGACTTAACCCTTCTACCTGACCTGAGTGTCAGAATTCGGTCTTCTTTTCTGAGTAGGATTCCTTCCATGCGGTTGGACCGCGAGAGGAGGTTGAGCATGTAGGTGACCGAGTCGGAGGTCTATAGGTCCGTCAGGGGTCCTGGTGGTCTGGTCAATGTACCAACACCAACCGGAGAAAATCGGAGGGACGGGGATGGTAAGAGTAGAATTGGTCGTAGGATAGAAGGGAGTCCGGTCGGAGCGTTGGGAAGAAGTGTGTCGAGTGGTTCGTACAAAACGGAGGAGTGTTACACGATACGGGGGAAGGAACGAGATCGGTTAGGTTGAGTTGGGTCTTGTTGTGTCACATACTGTAGAGAGGGTAGACCTGACTTCTAGACCCCACTTCCCACCCACCCCGTTGTCCCAGGAGTGAACCTAGAGCAGGTGTAGTCGTTAGGTTCGGGCCCGGAATCGTTCTCGGAGGAACTCTCGGACCTACAACCCGTCCACTTGTCCCTACAAAAGACGGAGTACTTAATACCGGAGTTCGCACCGACCACCTACGAAGACGGATTTCCATCCCTTTTTTCTCCGGAGTCAGACCCTACCAGAGGCACTGGTCTTCGGGTCGGACTGAAAACCCATATCGTCATACTCGGGGACACCGACGGTGAACCCGGATGAACGAACATAAGACGGATGTTCGCCGACAGTCAGAGACGAACAAGCTAACGTGCGTGGTTTTGAAGACGGCATAGGGGTACGACAAACAGGTGGTCAGACAGGCGGACGACCGTCACGGATGTGTGTGTCATAATTGGACCCTTAACGTCAGACAGTCTGACAGGGTACACACCCCAGAAAGATGACTGTCCACAAGTAGACGAACAACCAGGAAGAGTACTCGCACACGTGTGCAGTCGGACACATCGATCATGAGATATATCGAGACGTAAACAGGTAGACAAAGAGGTATTCTGATAGAGACGGAGATGCACATTATGTCTCAATTTGTTTTCTCCCTCCTATCCGAATCAGTTAGGTGGTCATATCCTCAGACCACGGGTTCCGGCGGGTACCCTTAGTAGAAGTCGAAGAGACGATTTGAGACTTCCTACGTCATCTCGTCCCTCCCCTTCTTCGACCTGGATGGACCGGAGGTCCGTCTCTACCCGGAAGAGGAGGGTCGCAAGTCGTTACCAGTCATCGAGGACGTCAAGCCGAACCCGGAACAGGTGCCGTCCCGATCCCCGGTGTGACCGTGGACGATGGTTGTCAGGGGCGTACTGTCGGTCCCACGGAGAAGCCCGACTCCCCCGGTCACACGCAAATTGGAGTAGGTCGGTAACACGGACAAGGTGGACGGCGACCTCGACGACCCGAAGTCCATGGAGGTGAGGCTCGACGGCGGGAGAGAGGTCGTCCCTGACGTCCTCGGGACCTGACCTGCCGTTACTCCGGTCTCGGAGTGTCCGGAGTCGAACCATCCGAAGGTGGACAAGGTCTTATGGGATGGTCTTGTGTTTGTTTTTTGTTTGAGGAGTCGTCTCGGGTGTGTCTCCAGGGTGGTGGTGTATGGAGACGGGATGAATGGAAGAATGGGAAGTCATAAACCCTTCTCTTGGATCGTACCAGATCCGTGAGAGGGAAGCGGTCCGGGATTCGTCACCAAGGATTATGAGTGACGGGTGATGTATGGGATCCTGTAAACAATTTTGTGGCTAGAGACCCAGGTGAGGAACTCTAAGAATTATCCCTAACCAGTCCTCAGATTTCCCGAAGGGATTTCCATTTCTTAGACGGACGTTACGTCCTCTGGACCCAAACTAGGGACCCTACCCTTCTAGGGGACCTCCTCCCGTACCGTTGGCGTTGGGTCAGGTCATGAAAACTGACCTCTTAGGATACCTATCTCCTCGGACCGCCCGATGTCAGGTATCCCGACGTGTCCAACGAACCGGAAGAGTGTTAGACATGTGAGTGTGACCACAGGTGACGAGAAAGGTAGGATAAAGACATGGAAGAAGTTGAAATGAGTCGAAAGGTCCGGGTGTTTGTGGGAATAATGAAGGAAAGTGGAGAAGATGGAACTTCTCCTTTGGAAAGGAACTGATGTGTAGGACATAGACATGGGAACGGTGAACACGGAGTTTAGGGTAAAGATTGTCCGTCAAACGATTTGGGAAACGGAGGATGGAGATAATGAGTGTCCACGTAGGACGGGACCGGACGACGAGTCCAGGGGGAGGGAGAGGGGGTTTGGGACTCGTCGTGGGGTTCAAATGGGGAGGAGTGGAACTGTAGGGGTTAGACCACGTACCGTGTTCCGTTCAACAAGTAGACCAGGTCTTTCCGGGCCTCGAGTCGTTCCCAGTAGACGTCTGGTCAGTAGGACACCCCCGATATCTCAAAGTGTACATCCCAAAGTTCAGGTTGGGTCAGGGGAGGGAGGTAGAGATATGATTCCGGGTTGTGGAAAGGAGTATGTACGGGTGGAACTGGAGAGTATGCAGTGTCAAGGGACGTTTACGGGTCCAATCTCTCTCTCAAAATTCTATGTACGTACAAGTATACTACTCCCCTTTCTTAATCTTCTCTCCTTATATCCTAAATAAACTACCCCTTTCGAATCTTTAACTACCGTTGTCTTCGACCTGTTAATATTAGGTATAAGATGACACTTCAGTCTAATTCACATACGAAGACACAGGAAAAGAATAAGGATTTGGAGGTTGTTGAGGGACTGGAGTCGGACAGACTTTAGTCATGGAAGTCCATGACTATTTTTCTGTTAGGATCGAAAGAAGCTTGACCCCATGCGGGGAGGCAAGATCGACGGACCGGAGGAACGGAGGGGTCAAGGAGGTTACCGTCACGGACAGTCGAAGGACAACTACAGTGGACGATTACCATGAGTCTCCAGTGGTGGTGGGAGGTGGTTTTCAGGAAAAGGATTCCACGAGTAAGGAGTCGTCCGATAGACACGGGTTACGGAGTGCGACGGTATGGGTCGAAGGACCGGCGACTGGTCGGGGTCTCGGGCCCTGTGCGTTCGGAGACGGAGTGAGTCCGTCAAGAAATCAGCGACGTCGTCGAGTGACAATCCTTTGGAGGCGAGTGCCCGGAGACTGAGATCACGGGAGTCGAGAAGTTCCGGACCTCTCTCTTATTCTCGTCGTTCCTCATCCGTCATAACTCATTTCCGTCTCCTTCCCCCACCTCCCATGTCTTCTTTTCCCTTATCTTGAACGGACACCTCAGGGAGGCAGGGGGGTAGTGAGTGACGCGAAGGCGGGTAGGAGGTGGAGGTCCCGGTGAGCGTGAAACAACCGGGTGCACAGTTTCCTGAGTCGGGCCTGGAAGTCGAATACCTCGTACCGTCCCTCGAGTAGGTTCCACATGGCTATGGATGTCCTTCTCCCGTCCCTTCTCGTGTAGACCGGGTCAAGATGTAGGGGGAGGAGTCGGGTGAAGGGGGTCCATTCGGGGGACGAGTGGAGTTCATAACGGCCGATGACCTCGTGAACGTCTCTAGTAACTACACCCTTTCCGTCTGTTCCGGCAGTCCCGTCAGTATCGTCCGGTCCCGACTGTCTTTCGTGCACCAGAACGTGAACTACGTGACCGCAAGTAGTAGGCCCTCGTCGAGTTTTCGAAGAGCGAGTCGAAGCCACTACGGGACCCCCACAAGTAATATATCTTCGTCTTGTCCCGACGTCTTTGGGGATTGAGTCGGTGGTGACTCGAGGTGCAATTTCTGAGTTTAGACACGATCCTCGATACTTCCTCTGTTTTGAGGTGTCTAGTGTGACGGAGACACTTCAGGTCTGAGAGTTTCGACCCATTAGTATACTTCGTTCCATTCTAGTTACATCCAACTCTCCTTCTTTTTAGTCCATTCAAAGTCTAATCGTCTTTCCCGGAATCCCCACTCTCTTCCACTCCTTTTGCACCTGGTTCCGTGGTCTCTCTACCGTTATACACCTTCACCGGTTCTGTTCACAGTCCATGACCCCTTATTACGATCGAAGGTCCGTGAGTCACGGGTGACACGAGATCCGTGACACGACCGACGAAATCGTCGTGTGACGTATGTGTAGATATTGAATTCTCTTTATTTGATACACGAACATAGGTCACAAATTTCAAGGTTTGGATTCGGTTACTGAAATAGACAACTAATCTACTTCTTTTTCGTTAGGTGAGGTTTTGACCTCCTTTTCGGTCGATAGAGCCTCATTGACTTTCTGTTATATTACGATACGTAATACCCGTTGACCCCTAAAATCTCTCTTTAAAACTAAGATTGTCAAAAACAGAAGACATGACTGGATTGAAGACACATTCAGGTGACGTGTAATGTTTAGGGTGGGACGGTGTTTACACGAGACGTGTAATGTTTAGGACGAGTATACTCAGGTGACGTGTAATGTTTAGATCGACACACCTATGTCTCATTTAATAAATTTAGAGAGACCCAAAGTCAAAGGGATAAAACATTTTACCTCTGATATCATGATAGGAGTAACCCAACCCTAATTGTTTCCATTTCAGTGATTCCTGTATCTTTTCATAGAATCGTGAATCTTATCACCTTGGTGTTTTCCGGGAGTTGTCAGTTTCATTGGGACTCTTTCTTTTTGTTTCGACCTCCATAGTTCAAAGAACTAAAGTTTGATATAATGTTTCGACATCATTAGTTTTGTCATACCATTACTGTATTTTTATCTGTGTATTTGGTTACCATTCGGGGTTTTGTTTGAGAGTATGTATCTGAGTTGATTATAAACTGTTCCCTCAGTTCTTATGAGTCATCCCTTTTCGATCAGAGAGGTTATTTACCATGACCCTTTTGACCTATTAGTGTACATCTTTTTACTTTGACCTGGAAATAGAATATAGTGAGTACTTTTAATTGAACTTTATCTAATTTTTGAATTTGGATTCTTGACTTTGGTATTTTGAGGATCTTCTTTTGTATCCCTTTTACGAGGACCTGTAACCACACTCGTTACTAAAGAACATGTACCATAGAAATTTTTCGTGTTCGTTGTTTTCGTTTTTATTTATTCACCCTGATATAGTTTGATTTTTCGTAGACGTGTCGTTTTCTTTAGTAGTTGTTTTACTTTTCCGTTGGGTACCTTACCCTCTTTTATAAACGTTTGACAGATAGACTATTTGCCAATTGTAGGTTTCATATATTTCCTGAGTATGTTGAGTTGTCGTTTTGGGGTTTGTGGGCTTATTCTTGACCCGCCTCCTGGACTTTTCTACAAAAAGGTTTCTTCTATATGTTTACCGATTATCCATGTACTTTTTTACATGTAGTGATTGGTAGTCCTTTTACGTTTAGTTTTGGTATTATAGGGGAGGGTGGACAGTCTTACCGAATAGTAGTTTTTCTTTTCTCTATGTACAACCTCTCTTCCACCTCTGTTCCCTTTGAAACATGTGACACCATCCTTACGTTTGACCATGTCGGTGAAACCTTTTGTTATACTTCCAAAGAGTTTTTTAATTTTTATCTTAATTGGTATACTAGATCGTTAGGGAGAAGGCCCATATGAGGTTTCCTTTACTTTGATCCTAGAATTTTTCCATAGACTTGAACAAGTGATGTCGTAATAAGTGTTATCGGTTCTATACCTTTATTGGATTCTCAGGTATTTACCTACTTACCTATTTCTACTACACCATATACATACACATATACATGTATATGTATATTACCTTATACGTAATGAGTCGGTATACCTTCTGTCGTTAGAACGGTAGACACTGTTGTGTCTACCTGGAGCTCCCGTAATATGACTCAATTTGTTTAGTCTGTTTTTTCTGTTGATAGTGTCTCATAGTGAATATATACCTTAGATTTTTTCAGTTTGAGGATTTTTGTCTCATCCTCCTCAAGGGACCACCGGATCACCAATCTTAAGGTCCAAAAGTGACGGTACGGGACCCAAGTTGGGGACCATCCCCCTGACTCTAGGACGTTCGACCGAACGTCGTACCGGTTTGTTTTGTTTTTTCTTTGTCATCTTACCACCACCGGTTCCCGATCCCTCCAGCCTTTTATCCTTCTACGACCAGTTTCCTGTGTTTGAAGGTCAATCTTTTATTTATCTAAACCCCTTCAGATTACATATTGTACTACTGATATCCTTCCCCTTGTTATCCGTGAGTTGTTTGTAAATGACTATAATCGATTGAAAGTCTATTTCGGTGCATAAAGTGTCCGGATAGAGTTTCAGAATCTCTCTCATTGAACGTGTTTCTTTCTTAGACTGATGTCGGATAAAACTTAGACTTCGATCTCTTACGACGAGAATCCCACTTCGGGGACCGATAAGAACCTAGTACCTGAGGAATCTCTTGACCTACATTCGATACTCGGGAGAACGATTTTTTCCTGAGTTTGTATATGTGTTTGTATGTATGTGTGTGTGTGTGTTAGAAAATGTCTTAAACTCGGGAGAACGATTTTTTCCTGAGTTTGTGTGTCTGTGTGTGTGTATGTTAGAAAATGTCTTAAAACTCTGATCCCCAAGGTCTTAATAAGAGGATCCATTCCCGGTTTACATCTCTTAAGACTCACAATCATACCCTTGTAGATGAAAAGGGTGGAATGAAACCGAGGAAGGACATCGGATCGTATCAGGGTTTCAGTAGTAAATTATTGTCGTGACTTGTCTCTCTTTTTTACTACGGATTTTTTCGGGTAGTTGATTATGGTGTCTGACTATCCGGGGTCTGAAGGTTGTGAATGGTTTCGACGTTAAGAATCTCGGGTATGAGTATCCCTTCAATATTTACTCGAAATTTTATTCTGTTATAATCGGATTTAAAGGAATAAAATTCTTTTCCCTAGGTCGTACCCTAAGGAGTTATGGTCGTAAGAAAACAGTAGGATACCTCGTGAGAGTGATTTAGTTAAGGGATTGACTCGTTCAAACCTCGAAATTCTTCCGTCGATTTGATGTACTTGTCGTCAGGGTGAGTGGAAGTTTGTTTTGACTATTCAATATTCCTTAGACAGACGGAAGATGAGTCATTGTGGGTTAGACTTGACGATTTGGTAAACTTAACGTTATTTTACCGTAAAGAATTATAGGGTATAAAGTTAATAAAACAAGTATAATAATTATTACCGTCGACGATGTGACTTTCACGTCATTATCTACGAAACTGTATTTAGTGGAATGAGTTCGAAATGTTGGTGGAACGTTCAATCCATAAATAAGGGTAAAATATCTCACCCTCCATTGGACTTTTCCAACAGGTCGAATGATCGTTCACCCCCAAAGCAATACATTCAACCAGAATAACACAATAAATGTATTAGTACTTATCGTCGATATGGTCGTGGACGATACCCAATGAATGAATTGTAGAAGTTTCTTTTCTTTCACTTTCATTTCAGCGAGTCAGTGCAGGCTGAGAAACGCTGTGGTATCTGATATTGGATGGTCCGAGGAGGTAGGTACCTTAAAAGGTCCGTTCTCATGATCTCACCCAACGGTAAAGGAAGAGGTCCCCTAGAAGGACTGGGTCCCCAGCTTGGACCCAGAGGGAGTAACGTCTTTCTGTGAAGTTGTAGACTCGGTAAACCCTTCGGGTGAATTGTAGAATTTAGGTGAGTTGATAGGTTTTGCTATTCGTGATAATATTAAGGTAAGAAAAAGTCTCCCCCTACGACTACGAGTCAGTTCATTTAATTGAACGGTTGTCAATAATCATTTACCGTTTCTTACCTTACATCAAAGGTTGAATCTACACAGATCAAGAAAAGTCATGAAGGGTTCTTACCACGGATGAGGATAAAGAAGGTGAGGGATAGAGACGGTCTGATCCCATGGGTTAGGACACGTGAGAGGGGTGGTGGGTGGAAGAGGTTGTCCCGGAAAGCATCTGCGGCGAGGAGGACGTGGTACTACTTGTAGAGGAATACGTGTCGACGACGATCCAAGTCCAGGTCGAAGAGACCTGTTCGTCGGTAGAACGTCTACTCGAGGAGTACCCTCTTCTGTGTTATAGAAGCCTCAGCCGCCATCACGAGTTACGTGACCGCGGGTCGACCGTCGACACCAGTCCAAGTTCCAACTCATACCGGTTCAGACCTCCGTTACCACGGAGTCGAAGGGATGGTGGGAGGACGAAGAGGAACGGTGGGCAGTAGTGTGAGGTCTGAGTGGGTCAGTCGTCACGTTTTCAACTGTCGGAGCCGTTTCAACATCGGAACCAATTTCGGTGACACCATTCGTGCTCCCTTCCATTACTGCTTAAGAGGACGTGTGACCAAACACGCCTGTTGGACTCCTTCTTTTCGGTTCTAGCGACTCTATTTTCAAAAGGTGTCAGATGTCTTTGGAGTAGATTCACGTCTCAGGAGTTTCTCTCCTTCCTTTCAGAGTCCCTTGTCAGACTGTTGTCTAAGGGTCTGTGAGGTTGAGGTTGTCTCTCCTGGTGACCAGAGACAAGAGTTCCAAAACTAAACACTGCTGTCCTTTATAACATTTCATTAATCGGAGGTTAATTTTATTTAATTAAAATTTTTTCTCTTAAACTCAGTTTTCGTCCTTTATATGGTTTTATAAAGTTGAATTATTAAAAATATTTTTAAGTTTTATAATGAAAGGTAATTCGACCGGTAAGGAAAGAGTCATTGTTAAAAACAATGGTCAGTACATTCGTCAAAGTGTGGTTCACCAAGATGTTCTAGACGACATTTTAGTCGTCCGGGACGGTAAAGAGGTAAAGGATGTCGGTAACCAAAAGTGGAGAAGACTAATAAAACCGTAAGTGGAATTGTTAAGATTTATAGTGCGGAGTTCTGATATAATTTTTATCGGAAGATAAAGAGTTAAACGAATCAAAAGATACGTACATAATCATTAAATTAGGGTTGGAAAAACTGTTTACATTTTGATAGTGAAAAGTGGAAAACATCGTTAGAGAGTATCTCGGAATACTAGACAATGTTAACCCGGGTCGACGGGAGGGACCTAAAAGTGAGAGGGTACTGTCTAAGAACAAAGGATCTAGGGTACAGAAGGAGAAAGAACCAGACAAGGAAACGACACGAATTAATTCGTGTAGTAGGTTGTCGAAGGACTCTTTGTCACCCTTCTTAAATCTTTTTATAGAGATAAGATGGGAGTGTGAACTATTAAACTGACGTGTATATTTTAAGATTCAACTTTTGGTAAAACTTCCGTACAAAGATCACAAGACCTAAAGTTACAACGAAAACTTTCAGACTTCGGTAAGACTAAACATTACGAAACTTACTTTGGTCAAAAGAGAGTCTTTCGAACAATGCTCAAAAGACCAGGGTCACAAACTATACTTTTAAGTGGTCTATATGGAACCACACCTAGATAAGAGTAAGTACATGACCCATCCGGGAAACTAAGACCTTTGAGAACATCAACTCCCTTTAAAAGAATTTGTGAAAGTAATTATTAAACTAGGAAAGTCAAAAGTAAATAAGAGAAAAGTCTCTCTTAATAACTTATAACTTGATGGTCTTCTTTTCAGAGACTAAAAGAGATCGAAAAAGATGGAAATTGAAAAATAAGATAAAAGACCCTCTATAGGAACTGACAAATAGAAGATACGAAAAAGAAATCAAAAGGTGAAAACAATAGTAATTAAAATTAAAGGTTCTCGAGAAAAGACAAGAATCGTACAAGAAAATTTTATCGTAGAACAAGAATAAAATGTAAACGTTGTATACGAGTAGAGACTTTCAAAATTACTCCAAAGAAAAGGAAAAGAAAAACTTCAAATGAAGAGGGTCGGATCGGAGACAAGTTTGACGAAAAATTGGTAAACCAAGATGAAACAAGATCTCAAAAGAGCCAATAGATGGATATAAGTTTTCATTCTTTCCTTTTCTGACTTATCTTCAAGACTCATGACTCTACTTCAGACAGTTGACACTCGAAGTGACATCCCATTTCGGTGAATCAAACCCTTTAAGATCCAGAAAGGAAAACTCGGTCAATTCTCAGGGGTCTCTTTTGAGAGGGTAAAAGACACGGACTTTTTTTTTCCAGACCGATGGTCACAAGATTCTCAGTGTACCTCCTCCTACCGACCCTTGGAGTTGTAAGTCATTCATATGTTACTTAAGATCATCAAAGTGATATGGAGTTGACATGGATTTTCTGGAGTTAGGTCTCTAGTTAAAGTTTTCATGTGGAGTGTTAGAAAACGATCACTCCCTCCCAGTGTAAAGGGTGATGGATAACACCCACTCCAAGGGTGTCGAAAGTCTAACTAAGAGTCTACAAGGTCCATGACTGAATTCAAAGTCAAAAGAACAAAGAATCAAAGTTCTTAAAAAAGTAACAGAGAAAAGAACAAAAGGGGTAGTAACACTAAAAAAATGGAATTTTTTTTTAGGGAAACACAGTAAAATCACTTCAAAGTTATTCCTTACCTTCATCGGTACACATACAAATCAAACGGTGGTAATGGTTCTTCAGAATGTTTCAAAAAATTCTACTTGTAAATTGCGACTACTTCTGTATCACTTTATTCATGTCACGTCCATACCCCAGGTTATTGAAGAGATCTTTCGTTTTAACGGTTATATATGATTCTTGGATTTTCCAAATATCGGAAGTTGTATTGTTAAGGAGACGATTCTAAGATCTAATACACCTCTCTTAGTCGTAACTTAGAGGTTTAAATAAGTCCAGTACATAGTCGAGGGTGGAGGTTATGTAAAAAAAAGAGTTTAGATGAGGATGAATCTCTGTTATAGTCATAAATGACGAACATGATGACGTGACCGGGGGTAATAGTTAGTCTTAACAGAAAGGGTTGGTTTTACGTTTAGACTAGTACATTACAGGGACGACTCTTGGGGAGTGAGTTTAGGAGTATAGATGTACTATTTCGGTACCGGGGTTGTCTGTTTGAGAATGAGAAGGAAGTTTCACAGTGGTAAAGATGTTTATGAAAGGACTGGGGAGGGAGTTGAAGGATTACTGGGTCAGACAACAAGAAGACATTGTGGAGATTATTATAAAATAAGGTCAACAAATGAGTAGAGACAGGAGATGAAGTGACGTGTGCTGGTTTCCGTCCCTAACCAAATAAACGAAAGTCCCACAACTGGTCTCCGGAACGTGTGTCCCTCAAGATCGTTATAGACAACTTATAGATCAGGGTCGGAACTAAAATATCTACACTTTTGACTCAGGATCTTTTCGGAGTTCATCGTCTCGGTCTTTATTTTGGATTACGAGGACGTGGGAGTAAAAGGGTTACAGTGAAATGATAAAGGAAGGATATATCAAAAAAAATTTTTTCGAAAGGAGTGTAAGACGTCGATAATTTTTTTTTACTGGGGTTTCAGGTAGTTGACCACTTATCTGTTTTAAATCATATAGGTATGTTATATTATAATCAGGTGGAATTTTTCCTTCAAGACTTTGTTCGAGATTGTGTCTACTTGGAGTTTTTGTAATACGATTTACTTTTCGGTCTATATGTTTCTGGTGTATCATAAGGTAAATATACTTGACAGATCTTTTTCGTTTAAAAATCTCAGTCAGTTAATCACCAACGAACTCTGATCCCCAACCTTACCTCTCACTGGCGTTTTCCCATGTGTCCTAGGAAAGCCCCACTACCTTTACAAAATTTTGACCTAATATCATTACCATCGTGTTGAAACATTTAAGTGACTTAGCACGTAAATTTTACGTACTAAAAATGCCATACATTTAATATGACGTTATTTCAACAAAAAGTTTTTTCTACCATATTTATCAAGTACCACTCCTTCGTTTTTAGTAAGATTTGGTCGTGACAGGTTGTCTTTATACGGTCGGTGTATGTATGAAAAGTTTAAGAGATTATCGGTGTAATTTTTTCATTTTAATTGAAATTATATAAAATAAATTGTATAGGTGTTATAGTAAAATTTCATATTGACCATATGTCTTCATAATCACTCTATAAAATTTGACAAAGTATAATGTGGAACTTTAGGTTGTACACGAAATATGAAATTTATGTAAAGTCAATACTGATTAGTACAAAGTTCACGAGTTGTCGGTGTACACCGATCACCGATAGTTCGACTTGTTACGGTAAGATCTACTAGTTTGAATTGTTTTCTCTAATATTTTTAGGTATGTGATTAATGACAATACAGTTTTAAATGTATTTTTTGTCCACCTTTGTTGTTTTACACCTCCTTTTATCTCCACTGGAAACATAAAGGAAAAAAAAAAACTTCCCCCCACGTCAAAGAAAATATTATTTTTATGAATATGATATATAGAAAATAGTTTTTTTCTTTGCCGGAAGAGAGTGGTTTCCCCTTCTACCCATTCACCACCGTCCATCCTCACCCCCGTCGGTTTCTGCCGACTCCCTCGAGGTCGACCGATTTAACGTCAAACGGTTGTATACTTATACTTTTTAGGCTACAGAACCTACCTCCCCTATGACGGTTCAGATTTCTCGGACCTCTACGGCCCTCGATGGATATCCTCCCCGTCCCGTCTGTCTCCCACTCCACCACTTTGTTCTCGACCGGTCTCTTCGACCCCTCGGTACTCGTCCTCTTTACGACACCTCCACCTACGTTTCTCGTGTACAAATTCTCAGACACTATTCTGAAAAAATTTGTTCTCGGTTCTTAACTTATCGATATATAATATATATATACGTACGTAGAATCGACAGACTTAGGAATTCCTCTTAGGAGAGGATGAGAATGTTAAGAACTGTGACACCTTTTCTTTCCTACGACACTTAGTCCTTCATCGGACTCCTTTCCAGTCTGAGTTACAGATGAACGCTTCTCGTATTGGACTTCCCGGGAACTAGTAAAGGTATGGAACTCGGGTCAGTAAAAGTTTACCCCACTACGTCTCTCCCTTTTACATTGGGGGTGGTGGAGGGAGTTCACCTCCTTCCACTGGATTTGACAACGTCTTAAGTAAAGGAGATTAAGGGATCCATAGAGTTAGGAATCAATTCATGGTGATTTTACACATTTTCATAATGAACGTCCAATATATCATATCATTTTGTTCGACTTCCGTTCTTTAAGGCCACTCTTGGTGACTGGATCAGGTTTCTGGACGACAAGTCCACTGGTCCTTAAAGTTCCTCTAATTAAGTCATACATGACTGACAGATGGTACAAGGTATGCAGTCTGATTCACCGTCCCATCGATTCCGACCCCACACCCCCACACACGCATCCCCCTCACCACTCAACTTCCCTCACCCCTCTTCATATTGGTGTCTTACTCATTCTGACTTCGTTTCCACCTTCTACATGAGTTAGGATAAGGATGTCCTGATGACTAGTCCAATAAAATTCTAGGTATGGTCTTTCGACCGACTACAATTAGTTGTAATCTTTAAGGTTTTTTTTTTTTTCTTTAAGGGTCCTTATATTTCGGGGAATCTCCATTCGGTCCTACACATGGGTCTCACCCTCTCTTTTGATATCTCTTCCTCTGATCCTGTTCGGTCCTAAGACTCAAGTCGAAAAAAAAAATTTACGACTTTCTATAACCGTAAAAAAAAATCCAATTAAGGGGGGTGAGGGGTGGTTGAAATAACTCTATGCCGACTGTATATTGGACAACCACGTGTTGTAAAACTACACTATGTGAATACATAAACGTTTCATTAATGGTGGGGTCTTGAGACTGGACAATTGATTTATCTGGATGAGTTAAGAGGTTCTACCCAGTGGTATACCCTTCATATCGTCACTGACGATCAACAGGGGGATATAGGTAAGAGTGGGAGAAGGTATTATTATACTGGAGGTTAAACATCGACCATGTACTGGTAGGAATTATTTTTAGTCTAAAGGGTCAAAAAGAGTGTTGATCTACACCGGTACGCTGATTCAATACTGATTGTCCTCCACTTACTTTTACTACACACGGGAATTGTCATACCTCTGAACAGAACGGGTCAGGAAGAAAGTAAAGGGAGAAGATGACCACCTTAGGTGGGAATTCCACGACGGGGTTTTGTAGACCGGGTCCCCCGAGTGGTAGTGTGACATAGAGATTGGTGATAATAAAGGTAGTTTGGATGTCAGACTAATTCTCTCTTATTCCTACTCTTTCCGTACCCCCATATAAGATCTGTTACTGGTGGTGGTGGTGGTATGTCCTGTAGTGATTGAGTAAGGATAAGGAACGGGTAAAGGATCCGTGAGTGGCCGTGTGGTACCCTGTACTCCCACAACCCTAAGTACTCCCATTGTTCAACCACGTCTTCCAGTCCGACCGATAGTTTCTCGAGTCCACAGTCGAAGAAGTAGTGGAGAAGGTTTACAAGACGACGTTCACTCCCATGGGGTATGGTCCAGAAGCCGAGTGGGGACCGGTTTTTCTTTCCCCTGTGCATCTCACCCGTGAGTTTCTCGGGTGGGACTTACGAAGGAACCGACGGGTCCTGGGGTGAGTGGTCACCTCCATCAATTACCTCATTGAGGTCACTAGGAGTTATACGGTTGTTTTCCGACTCTTCTGGTACGGGTGTATGTCGGTCCCGTGGAAGTACGGTCTCTATAGACGTAACTACACCGTGTCATGTCTGACAAGGTTGTGACCGTAGTGTAAGTCCAAGGTTGGTGAGCATCGTATGAGGACTATCCAGTCCATAAACACCTTTTCTCTACTCTCAAAACGATTCCACGACTCAAGAAATCGGGTCCCTTGGAATTAAAACTCCAGTATCTGGAAAGACTTTACAGATTTTTTATGATGTCTACAAGAAGGGGGACGGAGGGAGTTTACGTATCTTTTTTAAAGTTAAGTGAAGTGGAATGAAGTTAAAATCCTTTCAAACGTCTACACGGGTGAGCGGTTTCATGGACGTTCAATTTTCGGGGACGAGACCTGGTTTTACATGGGAAGAACGCTATGTCCGGATCCCGGAGAAATAAAGGACGTGAATTGTTAGGGTCAGGGACTTGTGCAGAATACTTACTCGGTCCATGAGACTGTCCATGAAGTTTATGGAAGAGTAAATTAAGAATATCTTAAACGCTTTACCTGTGATAAGGGAAAGATGTCTGTTTTTTATCGATTAGAGTACCGACCTCTACGGTACGTTCTATGATCCGACACGAGAAATGTGTGTAGGAGGGTAGGTTTAGAGTGTCGTTGTGTATTCCGTCCCTATTGTCAGGGGAAGGATATCTCTATGACTCAGAAAGTCTATGACTTCCTGAACGGATTCAGTGTGTCGACTTATATTGGTACTTAGTAGATGAGTGGAGGAGGAGTCCCCAATCCACGGCGAATGACAGTGACTGCCCCTTGGGCGATGGTTTAAGAAACCTTACCTACAGTCGGGGTATGAGTTGTCAATGTAGAAGGAGTTACGATAAGTGGTCGGCGGTCTTAAGGAAGAGGTGTTCAAGACACCCATGGTAGATTCCTTGTCCCCATCGACTACTGACACCGAGTAGTGTAGGACCGGGGTAACTGGGTCCACTCGATATCTGGTAGTCCGCGGATACTGGGATCGGGACTGCGATGGGGTCGGGAGGTAGTGGATGCACATGACCGTACAACTTCATTAGCCGAAATTTCCTCAGTCGGTAGAGCGGTTTCGAGACGTCTCACATAAGGGCCCATCGGACGAGTTTCGGTTTCCGAAGTCCCCCCGCGAATGTGAGGACTTTGGGTTTCCTCTTGTGCAGTGGTTCCGTCTCCGTTTCTCCACCTCTTAGGGGTTTTCGACTCGACCTTATACCCCATCTTTAGCCCTTCCTCTTGTCGGCATCCAAACATGACTTCCGGGGACTCCGTCCAGAGTGTAGTATCGAGATAGAAAAAGAGGATCGTGAAGTCACGTCAATCAGAGAAGTAAGGAGTGTACGTGAAGATGGTACGAAAATAGAAGAGAAGGAAGTCCTGAACTGATAGATTTGGTACCCGAGACTAAATTATACGATGGGGTACGAGAAGGCAGTGATAGAAAGAAAGTTCTGTTTTACACTCAAATATGTCCTACGAATCTCTTTGAAAAGATACGGCTCTGACCTTGATGTCTGGACCCTTTTGTTGTGACTTATAAGGTCATCGAGCCTCCTACCCTTTGTTTCCGTTGTTGGGATCACAGTTTGAGGTGTGAAAGACAAGAAATCTGACAGAGTATTCTGTCCTGTATACAGATTGAGTAAAACATGAATATCAGTACCAAAATCTACTCTCAACATACATGGGCTCCGTCTGCGTGGAAGACGAGTACAGACTTTAGATTTACAGTTGGACCAAATGGTCGGGTTCTGGTGAATTTCTTCTCTCGATTCATCTGGACTGTTAGAAACAACAGATACTATGATGACCGTAAGTTTGAGGAGGGATTTCCTTAGGGGTGGTGATGGTTCCGTAATGTGACGAGGTCAGAGAAAGGAGCACACACACATACACACACATAGGCGCACGTGTACGTATGGACCTGAGATACTGGTGTCGACTGTCCCACTCTCTGATAGTTGTAGATGAGAGGGTCTTTGGGTCCCTTTCTACATCTGCTCGTTGGGTCTTAAACCTAATTCCATTTTCCGAGTACTTTACTTTGACCGTCTGAATGGTCCGGAGAATCGGGAGTGACGACGAAGTCCACAAGAGGAGTGACAGAGAGAACGTGATCCATACAATAGGGGTGTATAGGAATGAGGACTTGAGGAGGTAGGGGGTCAGATCTTTCAGACGGGTCACGAACATTGACTTCAGATGTTGTCCCGTTTAGTTAAATTAATAGTGTTGTCTTCCTTTTATTATTTATAATATGGGTGTACTACTTGGGAAATGTTCTTTAGTATGGGTACTTATTTATTATGTCTTTTTAATAATATTTCATTGTTTACTTTCATGTGTCATACTAGGGTCTGGACAATCAATATATATGGGTTGTTGCTTTTCTACTCTTCTTTTCTGTAGTCTGATAATTGTTACCAATAGAGATCCACCATTCTACTGTCCATTAAACAGATAAAAGGTGTGAAAGTTTTTCTTTATTTTTTGAACCTTTAATTTTCTTGTAAAAAAAGAAGTATAAGGACAGGAGGTTTAGATTAACGACTGTGGAAGGGACTAATGATGAGAATCAGTGAAAGGAGAGGAGACTTGAAGATGTAGACTTAAAGATTGTGTGTTAAATTGTAAACTAATATACAGTAGTATATGTTAGATTAATACTTGGAGTTGAGGGGTCCACCAGACTCTCGAAGGTCTCTTGTGTCCGACTTACGGGAGGAGAAGAAAGAGGGTTTCGAGACGGGTTAGATCTGGTTGGAGTCCCTGGGTTTTGTATTCTGACACCGACTCGATCCTCCGACGAAAGTTATTCTGGTCTACTTCCTTCCGTTCCTGTCGGATACTCCGTCTGTATCTAACCCCGACCCTTCAGGAATGGCGGTACTGTGTGAAACCTGTGGCGGTCTGTGGGAACCCTTAGAGTCCGTTTCCTCCGTTGTTCGTCTTCTACACCATCAACAGTAGTGTCGGTAGTGTGTCGTCCTCGAACAGTAGGAGTAGGGGAGCCCTTGTGTAAGCCGTGTGTATACTGAGTTAGACGGTCCCCTCCCTCCGTTGTCAAGTAGTTGGGTTCGGGGCAGGTCGGAAAGTTTGTATGATGAGGAGGTCTGTCATAGGATCAGGTGTCTCTAGAGACAATCTTTGGGTGGCACGAACTACCGACCTAGTAAGTACCGGAACATGTCCAATCAGTACGATCCAGTCCTCAATTTGACGTTCGTTCTTAGAGGGGTTTATTTGATTAACCATCTCGACACTCTCTTCTCAGAAATAGTAAGTCACGACTTAAGGGGTAAAAATAAGTAAGTTATTTGTAAATGACTTGTGAATACACAAGTTGTAATACGGTCTGGGATGTCATGTCACAATTTATTCTGTACCATAGGAGGAAAATTTCCGTATGTTATCAGGTCTTCGTGTTCAAGTATTTTTAATTTTCCGTCACATCTTTGACGGTTATCGAGGGGTATTTTCCCATGATACCTTTGGATCTCCTCCTTCGTGTGTTTAGTCAACCTCTACTCCTTGTCGGAACTTGTTCTTGAAGTGACTTTTCCACTGTGAACTTTGATTGACTTTAGACTTCCGTTTGACTCTAAACCGTTACCGCGTCTCTTGTCCCCCTTTGAGAAGGTCCGTCTTCTTTGTCGTACACGTTTCCTACCCCGTTCTTTCGTACCGTGCAGAGTCCCTTTTTTGTTTGTATGGATGTTCATCAAGTCACACCGATATCGTCTCTTCATTCCACCCGTCACGACCCCTTACTCCGATCTCCAGACGACGCTGACCTAGTACGTACCATTACTCCTCGAATCGGAAATAGGACTTCGTTACCTCTCCCTCAGAGGAAGAGACGTGGGAAGGTCGTGAAGTACAACTGTCGTGAACTAGTGGGAAAGGACAAGAAACAAGGTACACTCGACCGGAACAAAGGGGTTAATTCACTCGATGGACTCCCGTCCCGGGTGGTCCGGGTGAAAAGACAAATTGCGTTGGACCAGGTCACGGTACGACCCCTTTACGAGCAACTTCCCTACTCTTCGTCTCGTAATCCTTCAGTCCCGACCCAGGAATGTTTGACCCGTAACGACACCAAGGAGGACTCGGAGTACCAGTAGAACCACGTCCCGAGACCCGACACTGAGTCGAGGAGGAACGAGAGGTCCTTCCAGAACCCACTCCAACTGAGGTGGAAGTACAGGGGCGGACTGAGGAGGAAGTGGTGATGTCATCCCCCTGTGAGCCCGGGAAGGAATAGACCCTCTCTCTTACCGAGATTTCATGTTCAGACTTGTCAATCCCGGGGCGGAGGAGAGGGGTCCACTCCGGTAAGAAGTGTGAAGGGGTCGGACAGTCCGGAGTGGAAAGAACGCGTCTCAGAATAGGAACCGGTACTCCGGATCCGGGTAGTAGAACCCCGGTCGGGGTATCTAGACTTCGAAGAAATCGAGTCCTAAGAAAAGTTACAGAAGGAGACACCCAAGGCCGATCCTCCTTTCTTCCTTTACTTAGTTCTAACGTCCGACGGGGTAGGATTTTCTTGTCGGACCTGATATAGTATCAGGACTGATCAAGTACAGTCCGGACTTCGTGTCGTGTACCGTTCTTAAATCTAACGAAAAACCTCTGACTCCCACTCACTCGAGGGAGGAGTAGGGAGAGGACCTTACCTTAATTCTACCTAGAGTCAAAAGGGTTGACATTTTACTCTTATAATTGAGGATAGAGTGTCAATGTTCCCCGAACTCTTTCTATATGTACTTCTTTAGATTCATAGACTGTGATGGTTATTTACCGTCTCTGATTGTACCAGACCATTTAATGTACGAAACCACTCGGGTCCCTGTCCCAGGTAGAAGAAAAGACAACATCGGGGTTACGGGTCTTCTTACGACCGTGTATTCGAAGAAAGACTCCGATCTTATATCCACATTCCTCTTTCTCTCAAGAAGAGGATATTCGTCTCACTCAGTCCTTTCGTTGTTCCGTCCGTTCTTGTCGTCTGTGTCCCTTCTACAATACGCTTCTCTAGTTTTGGGTCGAGTCTTCGAGTCAACTCTCATCTCCTTCTCGTTCTCACTTCGGTCTTTCTCCGTGTGATGAAAAGTCTTGAGTCTCTTGGCTCTCTTCCCTCCTCTCATGTTGTCCCTTCTCGCAGAACCAGTCTCCCTCTGTTGAGAAGTGGGGATTTCGAGACAATTTTCATCCCTGCGTGAGTGTAGTCCGACGTCGGAGAACCGAGCGGCCGGTATCGACAACTTGAACCTCCCGACGTGTCTGACAGCTTCCCCCTATGACACTCCAAATATAAGGAACAGGAAGAGGAGTAATAGTTTACCTGCACACAACGTGACGACCCCTGTCCACTTCCCATTCCCAGTCCCGTACCCCGGGGTCGGGGGTTGTCGTTCCTGAAGGGAGATGGGAGGGAGTGACCGTTGGTTTCAACACCAAAGTAGGGGGGAGGGGACGGTTGTCCGGGACGGATTGACCAGAAATGGTGACTGTGGTCGTGTGTGAGATTCTGAAGAGTACGAAAACGAATATGGTAGGGAGGAAAGTTTGTAGAGGGGTTGTTAGTCTGAAGTAGAGAAAGGTCTAGAGAGGTCCACAGGTCAGGTGAGGTGACTTGGTCAAGGTAATTCTCGTTCACACCTTTAGACGTAGACCGTCTCCTTTCGGATGAGGATGGGACCGAACCGTAGGAATGGTGGTCCAACCGAGGTCTGACCATGTAGAGTATCCCCATTTGCTACGCAAGTATCACCCTCGCGTCGTCCCTCGGTTACAAAAACGGACCACCCATCAACTCCGCGACCCGGTGGGCTCGGGTAGCTGCTAGGAACGTCTACCGAAGTATCGGTGGAAGGAGGTGGTGATAGACATTCCTGTTCGTCCTTCCCTGTACTAAACGACACACATCCATGTCTTTCTTGTTACTCCTGTTGAGGTAGGGGAATGAAGTGACCTTCGATGGGGGAGGATGGAGGTGGTGAGTCTGAGTTTAACATCGGTTCCCTACGGTTCTTCAAGACTACTGTCGAACACACGATGGTCCGACACGGGGAAGGTGACATCGGATCTCTAGGTTATAGGTTTGGTTCCACCGGGGGTCTTATGGCTCCTATAATTCCGCACCCCACCCCTCCCCAAACTCTTTTTGGACAAGAATGAAACGACTCCGACATCTCCAGGTTCTAGGCGGCAAGATGTAACCCTTAGAAATTCCTTCTCGGGACCTAAAGGGTCTTAAACCGTTAGACTAGGT
The DNA here is from genome assembly GCA_006410555.1 of Capra ibex. Classification (NCBI taxonomy): domain Eukaryota; kingdom Metazoa; phylum Chordata; class Mammalia; order Artiodactyla; family Bovidae; genus Capra; species Capra ibex. Next base: position 17,929,876 of record SJYO01038709.1, on the reverse strand, counting down.
TCATCAAGTCAAAGTGAGAGCAGACCCGGACCTCTTCTTTACCGAGTCTCTCCGACCGGAGGGGGAGATGGACTGGTAGAAGACCGGATTAGAATCCCGTCCTCTTCCCTATATCTCGTCGGGTGAAGTAGATGTCTCGTCGTCCGGAGAGGGTCACTTAACCTAGGAGTTGAGATCCATCGTGGAGTGGGTGGAGACAATAGAAACGGTGGAAGGTCAGTTGTCCTCTTCGGGTTCCAGGGTTTTGTCTCGGCCGACTCAGTGTTGTCGGTTTCGAAATGTATATAAGAAAGAGTCAGAGGAACTGTCCCGACACACTAATAGTAGTAGAGAATGTCTCGGAGACGAAGGAGTTCAGTGTGTCGTCCATGGTTCTTTAGACTCACAGTTTATTCAAAAACGAGAAGGAGACGATTATTGGACGACATACGACGACGACGATTCAGCGCAATCAGCACAGGCTGAGACACGCTGGGGTATCTGCCGTCGGGTGGTACGAGGCGGCAGGGACCCTAAGAGGTTCGTTCTTATGACCCCACCCATCAAAACTCATTTAGTCAAGATGAGAGACCTAGGGACAAAAGACTAATCCTCCCTTTATTTTGTTGACGGGGCAGATGAGTGGGGTCTTCTCATCTGAATACTCTCCTTGTCACTTACGGGAGACCTTTGATGTGTTAATATAGATTCGAGATCCGTACAAAGTCTCTTACTTCCGAGGTTTTCTCTTGTAAGTGGAGAAATGGGCGTGGTACTTTAAACAAGGTACTACCGGTTGCCCACTCTCACGTACGATTTCTGTTTTACCGGATTTCTTGACTCTACCACATGGTTTCGTCGTGACCGTGGACTGGATGGGTCCTGGGTCACACCCGTTTTCTGGGATCCTTGTCCGTACACGGTACGCAAGGACTTTAGACACTGGGTTCTTCCCGATGGGTTCAGATATTGGTGGAGTGGGATCAGTCTCCCGGATCAAAATCCCTCTTGATCCAATTCAGAAGTGGTAAGTAATGGAACGAGACTAGGGTAACCCCCTATGTCCCTGTCAAGAAAGTATCTACTCCTTTTCAATTCCAGATAGGTATCTTTCTTGTAGGATACTGAGGAAACGATACTCTTAGGGATTCCCCGGTCCTTGGGATTAGGAAGGTGAAGTTGGGGAATCGAGAGGTCGGAACCGGAGTACGGACGGGGGAGAGGGAGGAAGTAATCGGTCGTGAGAGAGAGATCTTTTGGACGGGGACAGGATACCATCCGATGTGGAACGGGATGGATATGGGGTTCTCTGGACCAGTCTAGGTAAAGAGATTCCTTGAACATAGGGTATGTTTTCTACTAAAAACGGGACTGGCCTTGTCATGGATCTGACTGACATCTTGTCACTAAGAGTCGTTCACCGTCAAAACGGAAGGTCTCCTGTAAATTCATTACAGATCTCTGTAAAAAACCAACGGTATTGACCCTCTCCCATCATACAAGATCATAGATTACCCGACTGTCTGTAGGATGTCCCTACCGTTTGTAGGATGTTACGTGTCCTGTCGGGAGGTACTGTTATTTAATGGACCGGGTTTTACAGTTATCACGGTTCCGACTCCTAGACGTCAGATTTTCTATTCATCGGAAAATTCAATACCCATAAACCAACCCGGATTGTCAGTCGGGGTATGGGAATCTGTAGATAATTCCGAACTTCTATGTATTTTTACTCCCTCTCCTCATACATCGTATGAAGATTAGATGTAAAAGGTTCCCTTTGAGGTCCTAAAATGAACCTTGACCGAATTCCCGTAGATGAGAGTAACGAGACCTTGTAAGAGTTCAGAAAGTACCTCTTGGAGTGGAATGGGTACGTTTCCCGGATATAAAGGACATGTCTTGTATTCCCTCTCCCTTTTCGGATGAACGGACTGGAAGACAGGTTCAAACATTGGTAAGGTCGAAGGTGTCTCTGGTCAAGAAAACAACAAGGACGGGTAGGTGGAGTGGAAGGTGGAATGGTTCGTGGTACCTTCCTTCCATCCTTCGTGTCCCGACATCTACTTAACCTATCTACTCCTGTATAAGTCGACCGGTTCGTTCTTTCCCAGAGTCAATCGGAGTATAAAAAGAAAACGACTGGATTCATCCCACCCAATCAACTGTCCCCTCAAAGTCTTCATGGTTTACAAACACCCTTTTCGTGTTAGGGGTCGGAACCTGATAGTCTAGACCCTCTGATTTTCGGGAACGAGACCAAATATAAGTCTCGAGATTTCGAAGAGGTACGGGAGGTCCGTTGAAGTGTCTTCTGTCTTATTTCCGGATCAATCCATTTCATGGAGTCGGTCTCTTCCATCCTCCCTTCATCTAGTCTCGAGTCCATAGGTAAGAGGGTTGGGGTGGTGGTCGACGATCAGAAGAATGGAGATCAAGCAAGTCGGAGACCTAAGCCCCTCATTTGGACTTCAACAGGTGAAGTTGTCGTTTCCCACCGACGGTCAGGACTCACCATTCCTCCTCTTTCCCTCAACCCAATAAGGTCGTATCACGTTCTGGTCCGACCCGTGGTTTTCGTTGAGTCGTGGGGTAAGTACCGAAGGGTCTGGAGATCGGTGGGGTCTGGAAGATTGGACCGTTTGTGGGTTGGGTATGTTTGTGTTGAGTGTTGTCTCGAAATCTTCACGGAGTTCAGGTATGAGTTGTAGGGTACCTGTATGGGACCCTTTGCAGAGGACTAAGGGAGGGTTGTCATGTCACCATGTTAAAATTCTTCATCTTTTTGCTCCAGGTTTTGTCGACTGAAGTTTGAGAGGGATACGTGTCTAGGGACTCCGTACACGACATGACCTCTCGTGTGTCCTGGACTTCAGTCTTCTGCACCCAAGTGTAAAATCGAGACGATGAATGATCAATGCCCTAAAAATGGAAAGACTTAGACAAAGGAATTGACATTCCACCGTTATACTTGAGGACGGGACCAAAGGAGTATTCTAACTATTCTTTTTAATTTGACCAAAAGTTTACTTTTACAATAAGTTTCCTTAGTGGTAATTCTGAACTGTCGATTCCGACTGGAGTGATGGGTTATGTATACGTCTCATCGAGTCGAGGTTAAACCCGATAAATTTCCAAACCCGGAAATTACAAGCAAGAGAGTCACCCTATCTGTGACGTCCCTTCTCGTTCCTTGTTCCTCGTTCTTAAACATTATGAGTGGACCAGTCTTTCCGAAGGATACACAGGAGAGAGTTTGTGGACGGGTCATGGTCCTTCTCCGTCCCCTTCTTCATCCTTCCTCCCTCCCCACAAGATTCGTGACCTTACATGGTGACTGACACCATCGTTTTTAACCCTCCTAAACCCCTCCTCCTCTCTTTAATCCTTACTATTGTTTTCATCTCCTCTGACTAGACGGTTCAACCTCGAACAACACAGGACGGGTTTTCCGTCGACACTTCTCGGAGGAGGGGTTACGAGGAAGGAGGGAGGTGGGAGGGTCGTCAGGAAGAATCTTGGGACCGAGGACGACCCTACCACTTTTCTTGGACCTCATTGGATCTGGTCACGGAAGTAAATTGCTTACCCCTTTTACTCCGGGTCTTTTCTTTACACTAAAGAGGTTTTATTGTACGACTCAATGACCATCTCGGTTCTGGTCTTGGGGACAGAAGACTGGGGACCAGGTTCCGAGAAATGTGATGTGGTCCTATGGTCATAAGTGAGTATGTACGTAAGTGTACCTTTTCCCCTCCCTGTCAATTTCTCTTATTTTTCGACGACCGGAGAAGACATGTGTGTGAAAATCTTTTCACCGGTCTCCTGAGTATGAATGTACGTATGTATTAGGGGTAGGGGTGGGGGACGTTACGTCCATCGTTTGTGTACCCTGAGTCACTTCATCCCCGTTTTTGTTTGTTTTGATTGTTGTTTTTTGAGTTTGATTTTTCTATACCGAGCTTCAGGTCTGTCCGAGGGGTACGAGGGAACGGAGGGTAGTCATCCCGTAAGGGGAGTCGCGTCCATTGGGTCCATCCTTCCACGAGTTTGGGTCTTGAGGTCCGTGGGAAGAAAGGATGATTTAGTTCAAGCTCTATTCTTATTCACGTTGTAGTTCGTTGGACTGTCACCGTCTTGACTTTAGGATCTCGTCTTCGACATGTATGTTGTCTGTCGACTCCTTCCAAGTCACCAGAGGGACGAACCGAGAGGGACCCTGGATGTTCGAGGGAGTAGGACGGAAGTCAGGGTATAAGAGTACACAGTTTATGAGTCATACGGTCATAACCGTCCTACCACTATTTTACCAACCGGTGGACTACGTTCTTCGTTCCGGGAAGGTTCGAGGGGACCCAGATGAGGTCTTATGGTTGTGAGAGGAACGTGAGTAGAAGGGGTTCTCACCGTCGGTGAGCGGATCGTTAAGTCTTAGGTTTAATGGGAAGGGGACGGGAAGGAATCCGTTTGGAGGTTAAAGGTTCGTGGGTGGGGATGTTTGCAAGGTTGAGACCCGGGTTCGTGGTGAACCCACTCACGAAATTTAAGGTCGGTCTTCAGGGGCGATCCTCCCTGAAGATGTCCTCCGGATCCTCGTCGAGAAGTCCTCCCCTTTTGGCTTGTTTTGGTTTTTCTCGGTCTAGAGGACCCAATCTCCCTTCATGTCACAACCTCATCTCTTCGGATTGTTTCCTTCCGGGGGACGTCCTCTGTGTCTGTGTGTGTCTGTGTGTGTGTGTGTAGTGTAAAGGATGAGGACCAGAGGGTTCCTTCCCATTGTTATGCACGTGTTGCGGTCAGACGGGACTCTTCAGGTTCTGTCTTTTTACCCTGTCTTTTAAGTTCCGAGTTGATGGGGAATACAGTCTATACGGAGAAAGGGTGTCCGGGCGGTTCAGTGAAGTCCCTTATGGAGGGACTCCGACGGGTTCTGAGGTCGAAGAGGAAAGACGATCGGAAAGGTGGTACCTGTTCCTATGGAGTCTCTATACACCGGTCCGAGGTTATTCCTTCTTTAGTCGAATGGGTTGTGGAGGGTTTCCTAGGTAAACTTTGGTCGGATCTAGATACCGACTCGTGGTCTTTCGTGGTTCAATTTACTCCTCCGGACACTACGGGAGGAGTCCACCGTCGCTCCAAAGAGTAAACCAAAGTCGGTCCTCTGTGGGCGAGTTTTTGTGGGTTTGAGTTAAGGACGGGAAACTTAGGGTTCACCATTGACTTGTTGTATATAGTAGTAAAGGGAAACTACGATCGTTCCACCGTCGCATAAGATCGCGAACCCCCTGAAGAGAACCGGACTTCGGTCCAGATCCTCATTTCTATGTGGCGGGAAACAGCGACTGGAGACCCTTAGTTCCCAAGGTTTCCTCCGTATGAAGGTAGGTAGGTTGGTAAGACAAAGACTTCCAAGTTCTTATAGGATAGTAGACCGTGGAGGATGTAGGACCCTGTCTAGTCTCATCTTTAGAAGACTCTTCCTGAGTATGGGGTGGGGTTCGACTGACCAGGTTCTGAGTTCGGACCCATCACTACCCGTCCTTTCCGGGTCTATAACGGAAGTTGGTCCTTTTCTCCTGTTAAGCGACTTGGGTAGAGTCCCTTCGGTCTGTCGTAAGGGACACTCTGACTAAAGGACTGACCAGATGGTCGGGTCTTATAATAGTATTTACATAACCGGACCGTCCGATACTCATTTATACTCAGTTGGGTGTATCTTCGTTTGGTTACTGGTGTAGTTTGTGGAAGCGTCAGTGTTATTAATGGTGAATGGATCTTGGATGATGTGTATCTGCGATGGATCAAATTAGGTTAAGAGCTTTATTGGTAAGTACCTTGGGTAAAGTGTCCGAGTCTCTTTAATGTAATGAACTGGTTCCAGTGTGTCGACCATTTGACGTTTCACCTCAAGACTTCCAGATAGAGGGAAGTCTCGACACTAGAAAGGTAATGTGGTGTGACGTACGTAATTCTCTTCACTACGGTCATTTACCCTCTTTTCTGGAAATCTCGTCGGAACTGGATCCACCAAGTCCCATTGGTTCTCTACAAACCCCACGGAGATACACTTGAGAGGGGCCCCGGTGATCCGTAGGGAAAGAACTTAGAATGATTCTCACTAGGACTTCCCGCCTCACCCTCACCCAGAGGCTGAATCCCGGTGGTGAGTTCTGGGGAACGGGGGTCGTGGGAAAGAGGCTGGGCGCGGCGTAGGTGTTGCCACGGTCGGTGGGGTAGAGGGGTGTGGATCTCGACGGGAGACTAGACCTGGAGAGGCGGGCGATGGGATCAAGTAGTAGAGGCCGCTGGTGGCCGGGTCCCGGAATGGCGTCCACCCGCCTAGAACGTTTACGGGCTGAAGAGCCGCTACCCGGACTAAAAGCGTTACATCGGTTCTCCCAGAGCCTTGAGGCGGGTCGATCCGAGCTTGTGGCCCGTGAGGCCGCCGCCATCTTTCAGCAGTCTGGGGCCGAGGTACCACGCGGGATCCTGACCGCCCGAGCCTGGCGGGAATTCCTGAGTACCGCCTGCGGCGACATGCTTCGGCTCCGTGACGAGCCTCTGATCCGGGATTCGCCCCGCCGGCGGCGGGCGGCTCCCGGGTCCCCTGCACATCGACGGCGCGAGACTCTCCGAGTCCGACTGCGATGAGATAGCGGAGAAGCAGGGCGAGGCAAGCAAGGTTTGAGACGGCGACAGAGGGTTGATGGCGTCGGAAGTGGTGATGTCAATTGAGGGTTGGCGGCGCCGGAAATCACGGCGGCGGCGGTAGAACCAAAGAGTGGCAGAGGGGGGGAGGGAAGTGGTGTTGTTTGGCCTAGGGAGGCGCCCTACAGGGAGACTCGGAGCATACGGAACGCACTCCGGTTCGGGATCCTTCGGTAGTAGGGCACCCCTGACTCGACTTAGCCGTCCGCACCTAGAGGATAGTCCTTCGCCCTTGAATTTTAACGAAGGGTCTGACTCTCGTTTATCAGGCGGAGTCGCCGCCTCCTTGTTTCAACTTTAATCGTTTGGCTAGGGAGAAAGGCCTGCCTGGCCGCCACGTGCAAATTTCCGGTCACGACGCGTACGCGCAATGCCTCCCTCTGGCCTTCTCCTCAACCGCAACCACCCACCACCCAGATTTGACCGTGGGTGAGCTACTGGAGTTGTGACCGCGCTCGGGGCGGGGTTGTACGAGAGGAGGGCCCAGAAAGGCCACACCCGGTGTCTTCCGCAGAAGCTCAGGCACTACCGTTCCCTGGGAAGACGTCCGGGCGTCTAATGCTCTCTGTATGTATCAAGGGTCCAGATCCGAGACTGTGGAGACCCCGAAACTTTTTTCCTTCGACCCTACGACGAGGGAAGAGCCCTTAACGCCTAAAAATCTTGGGACCCGGGGTTCCTCTCCTTCCTTTATAAATAAAACAGGTTCAAACGCACATCTCCGGAGAGTTTCTACCCCGAAGGTAGGAATTGAGGTTTCTCAGTAACAGTTAGTCGTAAAATTACTTGTGAAAATAGCACAGGAATAAACACCGTACACCCGGAGGGAAGACCGAGTTAACCATTTCTTAGGCGGATGTTACGCTCTCTGAACCCAAACTAGAGGCCCAACCCTTCTAGGGGACCTCTTCCCTTTCCGATGGGTGAGGTCATAAGACCGGATTTCTTAAGGTATCTGACCAGCGTCTCAGCCTGCGCTGACTCGTTGAAAGTAAACACCGTACATGGGGATGATTTATTCGGACTCTCATACATATAAAATTGATACCCTAAAGTTGTTGTCGTATACATAGTGGATGGTCACGGGTGGTAAACTTCATGGATGAGACACGAGTGAACACTCGGATGTCACATGAATACATAAACACACGTACCTAACATAAATCACACATATCGGGGGAGGAATATACACTCATAGATGATACACATGGAGACGAGGGTAACACACGTACAAACACTCGTCAAAGACTTATCCAAATAACGTTTACAAAACTGATAGTTTGGTTATGAAACTGGTATCTAGTCCGTAGATGACCTCTTCCGTTACCGTGGGGTGAGGTCATGAGAACGGACCTTTTAGGGTACCTGCCTCCTCGGACCACCCGACGTCAGGTACCCCAGCACTTCTCAGCCTGTGGTGACTCGCTGAAGTGAAAGTGAAAAGTGAAAGTACGTAACCTCTTCCTTTACCGTTGGGTAAGGTCACAAGAACGGACCTTTTAGGGTCCCTACCCCCTCTGACCAACCGACAGCAGATACCCCAGTGTGTCTCAGCCCGTACTGACTTCGCTGAATCGTCGTCGTCGTCCGTAGATGACGTAAACTCCTCGAGATTCAATGAGTAGTCAACACCCGGATTTCGTATTTATCAAGTTCTTGGATGACACGTGTAAAATCTTATGAAGAGATGTACGACTAACCCGAGTGGACTATCGAGTCAACCATTTCTTAGGCGGACGTTACGTCCTCTGGGCCCAACCTAAGGACCAGTCCTTCTAGGGGACTTCTTCCCTATCCGATGGGTGAGGTCATAAGAACCCGAAGGGACCACTTCTTCGAAAGGGTCGAAGTCGACCATTTCTTAGGCGGACGTCACACTCTCTGGACCCAAGCCTAGGGACCCAACCCTTCTAGGAGACCTCTTCCCTTCCCGATGGGTGAGGTCATAACCCGGACCTCTTAAGGTACCTGACATATCAGGTACCCCAACGTTTCTCACCCTGTACTGACTCGTCGAAATTGAAAGTGATGTACGACGAATTCACGAATAAAACACGAGGAGGTAGTCTGACACTTAAGGAAATCCCGTCCCTGGAACACTAGAATATGTAGGAATCACGGACCGTACCATTCGTCATTTATTTACGACTCATTTGTCTTTTTACTTACATATAAAAACTCGTCGGAATTATATATAAGTGATTTTTGTTATATATGAGAAACGTTTGTAAAGGACCTATATAATTCGTAGACGACATTCGAACTCATACAAACTTCCCCTACCTCTCACAGTAAGGAAGTCAATTGTCAAAGATTAGTACAAAGATTAGATATGGTCAAAGATTAGATATGGTACAGGGTCAATTCACATAAGTAAGACGGACGACTCAATTCCCGTAGTAGAGATTCCCTCACCCCTTGTGGTCATCCTTGAGTGTGGGACATCAGTCTCTCCGGACTGAAGATCAGGGTGGTCGAGACGGTAAAAGATCAATACACCGCAACCCATTCAGGGTCCAAGACTTTGACTCACTACAACATACCCCCACTATTATGGATGGAACTTCCTAACAACATATGATGGGTCGTATATCTTCCGGGAGTCATAGACAATTGACAATAAAAGTGAGAACTCTCAGTTGTTTGTCATACAGTTTTGAGTAATTCTTAGAGGAAACACGGTCCGTGACACGGATCACTAAAGTCTAAAAAATAGTGAACTTGGGAATCTAACGGAAATTACGAACCTTAGAAATAGGGGATGAACGGACCACTCCTTTGAATAGGGTTCATTATCTATATCATTCACTGTAAAGGAAAGATCGAAAGATCACAGTCCTCTTTGGAGTTGGGAAGAGGTGGTCTTTTTGTCCACTCACTGGGTTGACTTGTTGACATACCTGTCCTTTGTTTCGATCCGTTCCATTACGATGATTGTCATTTTTTCTTTCTTTCTTTTGTTTAGTGATCAGAGAGTGTCCACATTCGTAAATTGTCGGGTGTATCGAGAAAGTATGGTTAATGAAGGGAATTAGAAACGTTGTCAAAACTCTTTCTACATCTAGTTAAATGGGTTGGACATCTACTCCTTGGTTCACGGTCTGTCTAATTTGTTGAACGGGTAACTATGTGTCCTTCAACGACTGAGAACCAGTTTACGAGAACAGTAAACGAGGGTGGTATCATCTTGATCCGTCCTCTTCCACTTCTCTTGTGTCTTCTCTTCTCTTATACGGCTTAGGATCCAACTTTCTTCAAGCTGGAAAGATAGAACTCCGATGAGTCACTTCCCGTTTCTCGTGTTTAATCCTCAGTCCTCTGGTCCAAACCCCAGAGTCGAGTCGGATCGGAAGGGTTTCGGAAGAGATTCCAAGAATCGGGTCTGTGGTGGGTGGTAAGACCTTCCCGTTTACCTTTGACGTATCTGAGGAACTTCGGGTCAGTCAGGGTTAAGTAAGTAAGTGCTTGTAAATAGTTTAAGGATAATACGTGGTCCATGAAAAGAACCGGGACCCTTATATTATCACTGGTTCTGTCAGTACCAGAGACGAAAGGACGTCGATTGTAAGTGGGTGACTCTAGATGGTACATGGAGTGGAGGGACTTGGAGCGAAAAGAGTAAACAGGTTACTCTGATATATTAGGAAAGGTGTGTCCCACCAATACTTCTAATCTCTAGTACTATTGATGGTAACGAGTTTTCGGTCCATGATACTTTATCCATAACAATATGGATATATTGTCTACTCCTCCGACTTTAAGTCTCATCACATTTGAATTGGTTCAATGTACCGATCATTCATCGTCTCATGTTTGACAAGTTCAGACAGACGATATGTTAAGACGGACATTTTCTGAGTTTATCACGGGGAGCTTTTTGTCCACGAGTCCTTTACCCTAGGAAAGAGTTAGAAACCTAGAACGAACCCTGGTCGGACTCAGACCCGGGACGTCCCAATTCTTGACTCTTCGCCGTCCCTCTAGTGGGACCCGACCTCCAACCCAACCGGAGTGGGTACGTGGACCCTCTCTCCCAGACCGTACCTTGACCATGTCTCGTCACTAACCTTGCGAACCGAGACGAGAGCTGGTGTGAGTGAGGTAGGTACAAAAGACCTACTTGACGTATCACTGAAGCACGTAGTGAAAGAACTAAAATTTTGTCCCAGGGAAGGTTAAGATTTCATCCATACTCGACGTTCAAGATTTAGGATTCATCGGGACCTTAAATAGGGGAGAAGGGGTATGGAAAAAGATTAGATGAGGGGTTCTCTCGGTAACTGACAAAGATCGGATCCAATAATTTTCTCGGAGGAATTCTATAGTTCCAGAGATACACTCAAGCACCTCTAAATATCTATCTATCCATCTATCTCTACATATAATACACGAGTTATGTATACGTATTGTTATTTTACTATGTAAGTTTTGTTACTATTAAGGTTTACTTAATACTATCATAAAATGAACTCAATGAATATTGAGCTCATTTTATTTTTAGGTACTGAGGTGTGACTATATTTATTTATTTTACTCCCTTTTCCTTTTTAAAAAGGAAGTTTCTTACTACCTCAATCTTTTAGTAGTTATCTACGAGTTTCAAAAGGGTTTATTTTTTCGTTTAGGACTTTTGTTTTGTGGATCACGGGTTTAGAACCAAAGATTTACGGTAAGAGTTGGTTTTTCTTGGTCTCGAGGAACCTTTTTCACCAACTAAGGTTCTGACCCAGTCCCTTTTATATTCTACTTAGATCTCGTAGAACACCATGGTCTTTTATTCCTTCACGAGTCCTTTTCTACCTGTCGACGGTTTTCCTGTGTCCTCAGTAGAAGGACGACCGATTTATACCCTGTAAAACTTGTAGCTCTATTTCTTACTATAATTATACAATATTAAGTGACTTTACTATCTGTTGGTACTCAGGTACTCTGATATTTATGTATTTACATCCTTTTCCCTTTCGAGAGGGAATGTGACCTCTCGGTTGATTATGTTCACGTTTCTTACTACCGTAACCTGTCAGTGGTAAACCTGTGGAGTTCTTAGTAGTCACTTACGATTTTGACCACCCACTTTCAAACTCCTTATTGTTCTGTTTATGTATTACAATTACGTAGAGGGGAGTTGTATTAGTAAGTAATGTTTCCCTTTTTATTATCGAAATATTGTCTCTACGATATATCGGGTTGTACAGTGGACCAGAAATCGAAGGTTCCGAACCCACTCTTTTGGACAACCGTTGTCTCGTTACTCCTATACCGCTGACGGGTGGAGAGGAAATCCTACACGGAAATCTGAGTCGATTTCCTCGTCAAGGTCTTTACGAGTGGACTGGGGAGAGGGGACGGCGTTCAACTCAAAAGGGAAAGAAACGTGGGGGTGTGTAAGACACGAAGGAAGACCCGGACGTGAATACAACATAACCGCAATAGGGGGGTCCGACAGATGAAGACTTTCAGAACAGGCCGTGACGGGTCATACCATCGATCATAGGTGTACACCGACAAACGTAAAAATTTTTAAGTCAAGAAGTCAACGTTGATCGGTGTAAAGTTCACGAGTCGTCGGTGTACACTGATCCCCAATGGTATCACTTGTCGTGTCCATATCCTGTAAAGATAGTAGTGTCTTTCTGAAGTTCCGATGGTGACCAGATCCCATTTCTGTTCTTGAGGTACTCTAAGATCCTGGAAACAGAAAACAATACACAGTAGGGAGAAGTAGGTGTAGAGGTTTTTCTAACCGTCATTATGCAGACTCCTACCGGTTAATTGAGGAACAGAAGTCCAGGAGTCCCTTTATCCCTCCACTCCTCGGTTGTAGACCTACCACTCGAAGGTCCCTCTCCCGCTCCCACCCCGTCCCTGTCGGGTCAAGACCCTGACGTCCCTCCTTCCCTCCTCCTCCTCTTCTATCCTCTCTCGAGTCTCTTCGTGCTCCTCCGAGGTCTCCCTGGACTTTCGAACGTCCAGCGTAGTTAGTCATTTAGTTGGTTACGTTTCTATGAAATTCTAAATCGAATCGTTCGTGATAAGTAAGTTAAGTTGTCTTTCAAATCACAGTAGACACGATACGGTTCGTGACACGACCAGTTACGAGACCTGTCTCCACTAAGTCTAGTCGCAGTGCGGACACAGTCAATACCAGATCACCCCTTCTATCTATGACTACACTTCCTAGGGTCTCTTACACTAGTTCCCGTGTGAAACACTCCGTACCCAAGAAATTCTGGTAGAGAATTCTCACTCTTTTGGTAGTCCATACACCCCCCTCATGTAGAAAGTCCCTCTTCCGTGTCCATTTTATGACTCAAACCTTTAATGTATGTCCAGAAAAGTCCTTTACCACTCACCTACTGGTTTCACATCTACTCTTTACTGACCTAATGTCTCTAGCAAGGTTTCAGTTCCGTTCCCAAAACGTGAAAAAAGGTATCCGTCGGCTCTTGTCGACTGACACACAGACCGTTTCCCGTCCGTAAAGTGAGGGTAGATACTTGTTAACGGGACGTTCTAATAACAGGGATAAAGTAGTTTCCGTTGTCAGTTCAGACGACGACGACGATTCAGCAAAGTCAGCAGAGGCTGAGACACGCTGGTGTATCTGCCGTCGGGTGGTCCGAGGGGGCAGGGACCCTAAGAGGTCCGTTCTTGTGACCTCACCCAACGGTAAAGGAAGAGGTTACGTACTTTTACTTTTCACTTTCACTTCAGCGAGTCACCACAGGCTGAGAATCGCTGGGGTACCTGACGTCGGGTGGTCCGAGGGGGTAGGTACCCTAAAAGGTCCGTTCTCATGACCTCACCCTACGGTAGTGGAAGAGGCGTCAGTTCAGACTGACTGACGATTTTCGACTCGAAACCCTTCTGCTTTTGTTCGTAGTTCGACTTCCACCCCCTTCACCCTTGTTAGTTTCCATCAAGTCGGACCAGGTGGTTTCTTTGTTTTTTCAGACTAACCTAAACTAAGACCTGGTTTACGAGTGTACCGAGGTCGACGACGAAAACAAATTTACACGTACACTCCTCCTTTTGTTTCTGTAACTAGGGTCGACGAATTCTCACCCCGGTAGGTATTCCACCTCCTTTATTCCGGAGTTTTTTTTACACCGCAGTAGGTTTGACGAGGGAGAATCACCGGTAAAATGTGAGATTCTTTCAAGGGGTTTATAAATGACTAACGACGAAGGTCCCTGGGACGACTGGGATTGGTTCTCGGTCGTAGGGGGTAAGGAGGATCCGAGACGACTCGGGTCCTGTACTAGTCACCACCACCTTTGTACAGGTAAAGTATCCCTGCGTCGAAACCCCTGACCTTTTCTCGGACCTGATCTTTAGTCCTAGGAGGTAGACCTGAACCCTTTCTGGGAGGGGAAGAGACCCGGACTGGGGAGGAGTCATTTGATTTCCCTCGGGACGATAAACAGTAGATTGTAGGGTTCATGTATGTGTCTCAAGAATATTACTTACATAGATCGGAACCGAAGGACCGGGTCCATCGGGAGGTGGGTGTGGCAGTTCCTGTCTTTACGTCGGGCGCCACCTCTTCGCCCCTCCCGAGGTCCCGTTTCGGTCCGGTCAGGGTCCTTCCCACTCTTATCTACGGTGCCCGTATCTCCTTCATAGGTTGGACACTTTCCTTCCCTTCTCTTGATTGAACGACTCGTGGATGAGATACGGCCGACGACCTGTGAGTAATGGAGTACGGCAGTAGTGTTGTTGGGGTACACCGTTACCGAATAGTGGGGTTCAAAAGTTGACTCCTTTGACTCTGAGTCTCTCCAACGGAAAGGGTTCACGTGATCCTTCCCTTTCGGGGTCCTAAACTTGACCTAGTTGAGATTTCGGGTCTGGGAACGGTGAGGTAATACGTTTGACAATTACTTTGTTTGTCCTTTTGGAGGGAGTCGGGGGTGGAGGGTAGGTTGGTTTCGGAGAGTGGGTGGGTCAACAGACTCGAAAATGGTAGTCGCGGAGTGGAGGGACCCGATTCCGGAGAGAGGGTCCCCGAGGTGGTACCCCCTCCCCCGTGTTCATCCTCCGTCTCCGCCCTCCACTCGTGTTCCAGAAAATACTCCGTAGTTTATATGTAAGAATATATGTTCCTCCTCTTTTCTGTTACGGATTTGGGGTCCAGGAGAGGTATGTCGGGGAGGGTGACGACGGGAGGGGGTGGGGGTTTGGGGCCCCAGGGACCGGGAAGTATGTCGGTCCCAGACAGACAGACAAACATGACGTCGGGTACTACCTCTCCCCTCTCCCTCCGTCCTCGACTCTTTCCTCGACCTATACGCCCCGTTCTTCTCCTCGACCCCGAACATTTTTTATATAAATATTATTTATTTGTCCCGACATTTCCCCGACCTCCCCGTCGTCTCTCAAACTGCCTGTCTTCCTGAGTCCGTAGGACCGAGGGTCGGGGGTGAGACTACCGAAGTTACAGACGGAGTCCTTCCTGTAGAACCCGAGTACCACCGGGAGACCCTCGGGGAGAGGGGTCCCGACTGCGACCCACGGGACGGGGTCGTCCCACACACACCCGTCATAGACATTTCACGTGACAGAAGTCGACATCCACCCCATCCACACTCCCTTACCCCCCGTACGTTATACCCACTCCCTCCCGACGCGGGAAGAGTAGGGTCTGGAGTCGGGGGGGCGGGGTTTGGACAGACCTGAAACTAGTCCTATTCTTGCAACGTTCCTTTCCGTTCCAGGACTTCGACTTCTCCAGACCCGACCCCGGGTGATCTGTCTCTCGTCTCTAGTCGATGTTTCTCCTTCGTGACGGGGTGGACCCCTGGTCGTATATACCCCCGGGTGAGTGGCTCACGTGACTGTGGGGTGTAGGAGGTCGTCCACCTCTCTGTGGACCTTCACATACCGGTCCGGGACTCCAGTCTCTCTCCCGGTTCTGTCGACCCCAAACCGGTGTTGTGACGTCTCGGGGGAGGATCGAGGTGAACCGGTCTCCACGGGACCCCTTCGGAAGTGGGAGTAACGAGAGTTTCGGACGGGAAGGGATGGTCGGTCTCGACTACCCCTCGAGTGTGACCGGGTCTCCAGACTCCGGTGGGTTGATCTGGAGACCCCTTTCCCTCCCCCCTCCCATTTCTCTCCCCTTTTTCTCCTGCTCCTAGAGACTTTCCAGGAGTGGTGAGGGGTCTCGAGTTCTCGGGTCGGGACTTATGTCCGACGTTCACCGTTCCTCAGAGTTGAGACCTTCCTTTGGGGTTCCTCTGACAACCCCCAATCTCCTCCCCAGGGCTCCGTCCCTTCTTCACTCCTCCTCCTGTAAAGATACACGTACATATAAAACCTTTTTGACTCCTTCGTCTCTCCAGAGAGAGAACGTCTAAGGGGTCTGGAAGGGTCAGGGGTCGAGTGTGTGAGGTAAGTAGTCTGGTGCCACGACTAGGCCGAACCGAACCGGAACCCCAAACGTCACCCACCCAACCGGCACGGCCCCCCGGGTCTCCGCACGTCACCCGGTACCCCCCTCCACCCACCGTCCCCGCTCACACCCCAAGGAGAACAAACCCGCCAATCCTAAAGGAAATGAACTCTGAATATTCACTGGCAGAACTGATGCTGAAGCTGCAATATTTTGGCCACCTGATGTGAATAGCTGACTCATTGGAAAAGATCCTGATGCAAAAAGATCAAAGGCAGGAGGAGAAGGGGGCGACAGAGGGTGAGATGATTAGATAGCATCACCAACCGAATAGACATTAATTTAATCAAACTCAGGGAGATAGTGTAGGACAGAGGAGCCTGGCTTGCTGCAGGCCATGGAGTTGTAAATAGTCGGACACGACTGAGTGACTGAACCACCACCACCTCCTCCACCTGAACTTTCAGCTTCCCTAAGCTGGCACTGCCCCACTCTCCGCAGGGCTAAGAAGCTTTCTGTGTCTGTCAGTGGTAAAGGCTGAGACTTATGTCTTCACACACTCAGTGCCCCCTGCTTAGGGCTGATGGTGGGTCCTTAGAATGCTCATCACTCCCTCCCAGAGCTCAGACCAGGGAGCCTTCTCACGACAGCAATGCAGCACCCTACCCTGGTACAGAAATGGGAGTTGGAGCTGTTTACCCCTCTCAATGTGTTTTCTCCCTTACATTCATTTGCACATTTCTTCTTGAGTCACCGAATCCAACTCTGCTCATCCCCACCTGGTTACTGTAACAAGCTGCACCTGCATCTCTATCAGGGTGGGTGCATGTACCCCTGCACTATGTATTTGCTTTCTCCTTTCCCTTCAGAATCTCTAGACTCCCAGACACCACCCTCAAAAGGGGCAGTGATGAAGGGGAGGTTGTGACTCTCATCCACAGCCTGGGTCAAAGCACAACTGTGTTATATATAACCTCTATCACTCTTAGAATGAACCTTATCTTTTAGCTTTCCTCCTGCTTCTTGGCCACCCCACTCACTGGTTTTTGTTTTGTTTTGTTTTTTTGACCCCTTAGGTCCATTCCCTGTGTTTCTCCTTTGCACTTTTCTGTTTATGTGTCTGGGACATCAGTGTGATATTCCCATCATCAACCTTACATCACTGGTCTTGTTATTTCAAGCATTGCAGATATGTCCTGAAACATGCTAGTAATCACTGTGTGTGTACTAAATGAAGGAATATTTTTAATGACTGACGGAAAAAGCATCTCCTCCATGTAGGAGTCAGTATATAGGTGTCATATTTGTAGGACCATACATAAAGCCTTGTGTCTTGTTCCAGACACTGTAGGGGTGTGGCTCTGTCGTCATGCCCTGGTGACCTTGCATGTCCCCACTTAGGCTACGTAGGCAAGGCTAAATTGCAGGCTGACTTGAATCTTGGCAGAGAACCTACTGATTGCTCTTGCAGCAAGGGGAGATAAGCAGCCTGATAAAGAGGCCATGTCTCACCTGCCTCCTTATCCAGCTGGAGGTGACACGAAGTTGTTATTCATCCACTTCTGGTTTCAGTTGAACATAGAATGGTCTCCGTAGCCCCAGCTCAGAGTATAGCTGTGGACTACAGAGCTGCTCAGTGCCATAGGGCACAACTGCGGGCTCCTTCCTGGCAGAGACCCACAACCTGTAGTGCCTGTTACTGAGGCCTTCCAATTCAGTGTCAAACCATGGGACTAGGGACAAGGCAACTGACACCAGGGTCATACTGCTTCTGCATTGTCTGTAAGTTAAAATCTGAATCCATTCGGGGTCATTGCTTCCTTACTGCCCAAGGCCGTAGAAGGTGACAAGCCAAACTAACAACTGCAGTGGTTCACTGTGGCCCTGTAGCTCCTGCTGTGTTGCTTAGGCACTGGCTGCCTGACTACGTGACAGAGTCTGGCGTTGAGTTGTGCGATGTTGCGTGACCAGAATATTGGCTAATTTTGTCATCACACATAGCAAGGAGCACAGTTTTCACCACATACTATGACTTAGGGTAGCCTTGTCAGTCCTCATTAACAAACCCACCTTAGAATGGATGCCCTGTCTGATGCCAGCTATTGAATCAATATATTTATTTAGGCATATGTTTCTGAAGTCCAATTCATTTTAAAAGTGAACCTTATATTCTACTTGATATTCAAAATCTGTATCGCTTGTGAGAGAATTATAATTGTAAAGGTAAATGTTTAAATGAAAAAATGGAGTAGAATAAGCCAAACCGATTTGTAATGTAACGCCTACTTCACGTTATCTTGTTTATTCTTCATAACAAATATTTAGTGTAAACTTGTAATTTCCATTTTAGAAATGGGGAAACAGATCCAAAGGATGTAAATACCTTTCTCACCTTCACACAGTATGTGTCAGAGCCAGTACTGATACTCTTAGCTATGCCACGTGCTGTGCTTAGTCGCTCAGTCGTGTCTGACTCTTTGCCACCCCATGGACCGTAGCCCGTCAGGCACCTCTATCCATGGGGATTCATCAGGCAAGAATACTGGAGTGGGTTGCTGTGGCCTCCTCCAGGAGATCTTCCCAACACAGGGATCAAACCCAGCCCAGGTCTCCAGCACTGCAGGCGGATTCTTTACCGTCTGAGCCACTAGGGAAGCCCGGTTATGTCATGTCATAGCCAATAAGGAGACAGAGCAGATAAGACTCAAGTCATTTTGTCTCACAAAGTTCCCCTCATTCTTTTCCCTTTTCTTCTAGCTGGGATCTATCTTGTCAGGCAGCTCCATGACCTAGGGGCTTTTTCACATACTTTTTGGTAACATGGGATACTCTGATGGTACATTTGAACCTCCCATTTTCAGTCCTTTTGGACCTGGATTTTCATACCTCTGTAAGGGCACAACAGCTGCTATTTATAATTCCCTGTTATTCGCTAAGCAGACTGAATTCTGAATAGGTCCTTTGTTGCAGAAATATATATTTTTTGGTGCATGAGGATGCAGATTGGGCTCAGAGATGTAAGCGTTTTGTTATGATGTTAATAATAAGGATATAAGGGAGGAATCAGATAGCTGGAGGACTTCCCTGTAGCTCAAACGGTAAAGAATCTGCAGGAGACCAGGGTTCGATCCCTGGGCTGGGAAGATCCTCTGGAGAAGGGAATGGCAATCCACTCCAGTATTCTTGCCTGGACAATTCCATGGACAGAGAAGCCGGGCGGGCTACAGTTCGTGGGGCTGCAAAGAGTCGGAGACAACTGAGTGATTTACACACACACACACACACACACCTGGAGGGCTTCTGAGATCTGGTGACTATCAAGCCAATGGACAACGTCATGAAGAAAAGATGTTGGTGACTGCTCTCTCCCTGCACCCAAAAAAACTTGGAAGGCAAATCAGAAATGTGTGAAAGATACGCTGTGCCATTTGCCATGGACACTGACAGCAGTTTTTGTCCTGTCTCCCTACAACCTTTAACAATGGCTTTGGCATTCCATTTCTCTACAGGACAATACAAATATATTAAGTTTTTAAAAATGTTTCTCTGTCAATGATTTCATCAGGGACACCATATGAGATTTGGGTGGCACATTTTGTAAACCCATTAATTCCAGAGAAGACTTCAAGAGAAGGCTTTAATGGATTTTTTATGTGTGGGTATATATATATGTATATATATGCATTAACATGTAGATCACACCTAAAGCATATGTTATGACCAAATTTTTTTAACCCTAGAAGTGCAAGGGTGGTTTAAATGTATGTTACCAATGCAATTCACCACATTAATAGAAAAATGGAGGGAAAACAATTCTATGATCATCACAATTGATGCAGTATAAGCGTTTGATGAAAATTAATCTATATTCAAGACAGCAAACTAGGAATAGAATGGAACTTACTCTGACAAAGTATATCTACAAAAAAAGCAACGTAAACAGGTTGAAATGGAGAAGATTTTTCATTTCCTATTGGGGAAAATGCCGATTATCACCTGCTTTAGTCAAGACTATTCTGGCCAGGTTTGTTCAATGCTGCAAAATGAGGAAAGGTTTAAGGTTTAAGCCAGTAGAAATTGTTGATACTCAAATCTAATAGTATATTTTGAAAAGCAAAAATAATCTAGATCTAAATTTGTGGAATTAATATGCATATTTAGAGGAATTGTTGGGCAGAAAATCCATATACCGACATTCTATCTCTACATACATCCTCAACTAGACAATAAAAAGCACAAACCATGAATTTTCAATAACATTAAGTACCCGGGGATAAATTTAACAAAACATGTGCCAGTAGAAAATGAAACTTTATTGACAGAACTTTAACAGTCAAATACACAACAGAAGAACAGCATAGATGGTTTCAGTTTATCTTCAAGCAAATGGTTGCCCTTCACCTATAATATGAATATTAAAAAAGTTACTTAGCAGAACTTTATTTCAATGACAGGAGAGGTATACAAAGTTCACTGCACTTGTACTTTTATAAAATGGACTAAAACAAGAACACTAAGGGTGACCCTTTGGCTTACCTTCAGTTAATCCTCTCGAGATTTTATAGACTTTTCAAGCACATTACCAGTATTTTTGAAAACACACTACTCTTCCTAGGTATACAAGAAAACAAGGACACTGAGTTCAGGACAAATGAAATCAATGGAACCTATCAGAAGGTAGTTTTCAGTAGAAGGCAAAACTGTGTATACATTCAGTAAAATATCTAAACAAAAACACCCTAAGATAAACAAAATACACAAAAACTGAAACAAAAAATCCCCAGAAAATATCATTTAAATGCATTGGTTTGAAATAATATTCCGAATATAGGATAGCTAAACAGTTGTTATCTCTGTTACTGCTTAAGTGAAGTAAAGAAAAAGGCCAGTACTGCATTTGTTTCTTCTCTACTGTGGAAAAGTGGAGAAATTTGCATTTGTTCTAATTTATGCCTGATATGGTTGTTTGAAGTCAGTTAAACATTTGTCCCCCTTTTTACTTGTGGCCCTCATGTAATTCTAAATGTTTCTTTTAACCCTGGAAAGCATTCCAGTTGGTATAATAAATCATATGGTGACACTAATTTTAAGTCATTACTACCACTGGTGACATGGGGACATCAAAATGTGAAGCAGAAATAGGACTGTTTCTCACAGCCACACCAAAAATGAAAGAAAAAAAGGAGAGAAGAAAAGAAAAGGGAGAGCAAGAGGGAGTATGAGTGAGAGAGAAAAGCAGGCAGGAAGAGAGAAGGAAAATCTGGAGAAGCAGAGTTTTCTGTTTCTAAATGACACTGGCTTTTGGGAGAAAACTCTGACCGATTTGAAAAGTTCATCCACGGTATTTGCGATGTTTAGTTATTTAGTTACTGTGGGGTATGTTAAATAATATTTGTTTTTCTACCCTACTAGCCCTTTCCTCAATATTCGAGTTCCAGATTATACTGTTTTAATTCTGTAATATAATAACTGTTAGTGTCTTGTTCATATTTCTAATTATGTATACTTGGGCTTTGTCCATTTTCCTTACAATTATGTAAACTGAGAGGAATGGACTGGCAGTTTGGGGTTGGCAGATACAAACTATTATATTCAGAATGAATCAACAACAAGGTCCTACTATACAGCACAGGGAACTAATGTCCAATCTCCTGTGATAAATCACAACAGAAAAGAATATTTAAAAATGTGTGTGTATATATATATATATTAAAAAATTATATAAACTAGCGCATTATTTATTAGTTGAGTTTATTTTCCTCTTCCTAACAATTCATACTTGCCTTTTATTAAGTATCTTTTTCTTTTTCCCTTAGGTTTATTCCATTGCTCATTTTCTTACCTTTTATGTTGGATGTAGGATTTTATATTTATGTACCTTGTAATTTTGTATTTTTCTTTTTAAATACCACACATATTGAGGGCTAAGATTTTTCTATGAGAATATTTTAATCATGTTCTGTAGTTACTTGAAAGTAGTTTGAAAGTTGTATTTTCGTCTAATTGTTCAAATGGAATGGGAAAAAAAATGTAAACTGAAACTATTTAGAAGGCTAATACACAGTAAATTCTTCCCTAACTAGGAAGTTCTTTCTTTACAATCAGAACCATGCAATTAATTGTCAGCAATTTGGAAAACATGTATGTGAAAGATACTAAGTTGATTACACGGAAAGAACTAGAGTTACAATCTTTGGCCTTCAAAACTTTTTAAACTCATGTATCAAAGAGGAAAAATAACATACTTGATATGGTTAGAGACGATTATATCATGAGGCTCAGATTTTTATTAGTTCTTTAAGAGTGAGACTGGGGTGTATGGCAAAACCATCATAGTATTATAAAGTAATGATCCTCCAATTAAAATAAGCAACCTCCCCCGCCCAAAAAAAAGACCAAACGTGGGGGCAGTTAGTGTGCTTAGCATACATGTCTTACTCACACTGGCCTGAATATCACTGACTAAGTGCACTCTCTCAACTAGATTAGCCACAGAAACAGGAAACTAGACTATCTTTTGCCATTTTATGATTCAGTCATTTCATGGTTCACTGGGGAAAGGATTAAAATGCAACTATTTTTTTAAGAGCTAGAGAATTCAGAATTTGAGAGAATTTAACAAACATCAAGCAGAATGTTGGCTCATTTTCTTTTTTAAAAAAATTAATTAATTGATTTTAATTGGAGGCTAATTACAATATTCTGGTGGTTTCTGCCATACATTGACATGAATCAGCCACAGGTGTACATGTGTCCCCCATCAGAAAATGAAATCTCAATTCCACTGTTATAATTTGATTCAAGATTATATTTTATGATAAATACATCATAAAAAACAGAGTATTCTTGTATGAATTCCGTCGAAGAGAATCAGAGAATGCAAAAATTAGCATTGAAAAATCAGCATTTTAGTGTATCTATTCTGAATTCACAACGTATATGAGTAAAGTTGAGTTTAGAAGTTAAGGGATTTCACAGAATCACACACATTATGCTAAAGCTGGTACTAGAACCTACTTGGATGCCTAAGCATATCTCATATAAACTGATATTTATTAGAAATGCATTCCATATTTGCTACAAGCAGAAATTATAAAAGAACCTGAAAATCATTAGCTGTTGCTTAAAGTAGGCAATGGCACCCCAAGCCAGTACTCTTGCCTGGAAAATCCCATGGACAGAGGAGCCTGGTAGGCTGCAGTCCATGGGGTGGCTAAGAGTCGGACATGACTGAGTGACTTCACTTTCACTTTTCACTTTCATGCATTGGAGAAGGACATGGCAACCCACTCCAGTGTTCTTGCCTGGAGAATCCCAGGGACAGAGGAGCCTGGTAGGAAGCTGTCTATGGGGTTGCACAGAGTCAGACACGACTGAAGTGACTTGGCAGCAGCAGTAGCAAAGTACTTATACTCAAGAGAAGAAAACGGTTTCCTATTTTCAATTCGATATGGCTTTGATCCTGTCTGTTTCTTTATTTGAAAGTCTACAAATCAGGCACTCAGGCATCTGGGGTCTGAACTATCTTTCAAAGAATATGTGAACTCTATTATTAAAATAATAGTAATGTTTCCTCTATATTAGTAAAGATATACTATTCTGAAAAACAGAAACCACATAAATTACTTTCTGAATGGATGACATACCTGCTTCTGGCATTTCAACAGGCTCTATATTTGGTGCAAACTCCTCCCTGACATCAGGACCATCTCCACCTTCACCCCCAGTCTTTGACACAGACAATTCCTGGAGATCAGCTTCCAGGCCAGAATCTTTTTTAAAAAAATGCATCAATTCAGCTGTAAAGCATACAGTATAAACAAGGGAATGATGATATTCATTCCCTTGGTGTTATGAATTCAAAGCCTTAAGTTAGTATGCTAAAAATGTGATGAATAAGAACCTTAGGAACATTATTCCGGGAATGTTTTGCTGGAGAAAAAGGAAAGCAGAATTTTCCAAATGTTATTACCATTTTCCTTTTCCAGGGTTGTCCTCAGACAACTTAGTTTCCCCCCTCTCTTTATCTTGAAAACAAGGGAAAATTTGAGCGACCATACTAACCTGCAAACTATACTCTCCTCAGTTTTTTAGGAATTGTCTGAAGTCCTTTTCTAATGTTTCTTCCTCTTACTGGTTATGTCTTAAGGCATGATGCACAAATACACTTTACCTTCAGAGGCATCCTTCTCCTCTTCATCACGATTCACTGGATCCTCTCCATGGACCTCCTCCTTTCTAGGTGTGATATCCTGAATCTCAGCTGCTGGTTCCTCTTGTTCAGGTTGCTCAACACTGGGCTGCTGGTCCCAGTAGAGTGTGCATGCAAAGAAAAACGTTTTGCATCTAACAGCATAAATATAAATAATACATAGATATATCTGATCATCAGTAAACCTAACAACATTTTCCCAACACAATTCTATGCACTTACTTTTTAAAAAGTTACTCTTCCCACAGAGAAGAGTTAGCTCCCGTAAGACTTACCCAGAAAGACTTTGGAAGTTATTTAAATCTATGTTGGGATGGAAGTATGCAGTCTGTTGTTAATAAGCAGGAGGAGGGAGTCACTGGGCACATTTCCAGGGAATCTAACAGGATACTCAGCCAGGCAACACCAGACTGTAATACATCTGGATCAATGTTCCTTCCTAAGACAAACTGTCACCCTTTATCAGCATGGAAGACTTTTATCACTGCATCTGTACTACTTAACATCATTTTCTCAAAAAGAAACTTGTGCTAATAGAAAACATCAAATGGTAAGGTACTTACGACCACAGGTTCATCCAGCTGGGAGGAATCTTGATCTGTAGGTCCCAATGTTGATGCCACCTGCCCACTCATATTTCTCCCTGAAAGTAGAATATTGTGATTTAGAAAATGTATTTAAGAGTACAGCTATATTTGATCACTTTTATGACCATATGGTGACTTTTTTTTTAATGTGAAAATACTTTCAAAAGAAAACACTGGTTAAGTATGAGTGTACATGCATTTCAATTACACCAAATACAGTCACTTGCAAAGCCATTTGTGTCTTTCCTAAGCTGGCAGAGAAATCACCTTAAGGTACACAGGAAGGCTGAATTTTTATGAGGAAGTTTGATTTCACACCAGAATTCTCCATCATGAAGATATTTAGTGACATACTGCTAGGAATTTAAAAACTCAGGACTATTGCTCTTGTCACACTCCTATTCACCAGACCTATTTTCCCCAACTCCCTTGGAATTCAGTTGGAACATGAAGAAAGCCTCATTCTTTACAGCCTGACTATGGCGATTTTCTCAGTGTCTGTGGCTGAGGTGAGGCTGCATACAGAGCAACCGGTCCACTTCTCTCTTGGCACCTTACCACAAAGCTCGCGATACAGTCACAACCCCACTGCGGTCCGGTTTCTAGGCCTTTCCTTAATCGCCCACCCCGCCCCCTGCCCAGGTCCCACTGCCGGCCCCAGATTCTGTGCTCTGTCGTCAGGTCCAGGGCCCCAATGAACCAGATATCTCAAATAGCACCCCCAAGTCTCCCCCTACCATCATCCTACCCCCTGCCCTCCTCTGCCCACTGCCCTTCCTCTCCTGCCACCAGGGCAAGAACTATGGCGTCGCGACACTTGTGAGGAGAAAGATGGCTACATTGAAGGCCTTCTGCCTCAAAGGCCCCAGATCGCACTGCCCGACCCGCCCAAAACTCGCTGGCTTCCCCTCACACACACGCACACTTCAACTCCAGACAGGACACATTTGTGAACCTACCTGGTGAGTCTCAAGTAGTGAGAAAAAACCGGGACTGAATAAACAGACCCGGTTCCGGCCCAACGCTCCTCACAGAATGCTCAGGAACGCGTATGCGCAACAAGGGGCATGCGCAGCAAGGGGTGCGCGCACGCACACGAACACACTGCGCATGCTCCCTGCGTTGGGCGTGTGCAGTGCCGGTTGAGGTTTTCCCGCCATTGAGTCAGAGTCCTGGAACCGCAGGGTCTTTGGAGGATGAGAAAGGGGCTTGAGGACTATATTTTTTTGTTTCCAGTGCAGTCTTTCTTATGCATCCACACACTGTGGTGATAGGTAGTCCCAGGTTACCCTTAGTGGAGAATGTGTCTCTGAAAGACAGTCATGATAGAAATAGATATTACGTTTTTTAATATCTTTTTATACATGCTTTGATAAACCAATTCCTTCTCTGCTTTTGGGTTTTCCGTCATACTCCCAATGGCTTTACTCACTTCCATGGAATAAGTACATAGATAGATACCTCTGTTTCCACTTTTTTCTTGGGGCACTGCACGTTTAAATCTCTGAACTGGTAACTAGTTTTTCTGAATATACCTCTGGTTCCTATACAGTATTGTTCTTTTAGCATCGGACTTTACTTTCACCACCAGGCACATCCACAGCTGGGTGTTGTTTCCACTTTGGCTTAGCCTTTTCATTCCTTCTGTAGCTATTTCTTCAGTCTTCTCCAGTAGCACATTCTTCTTATTCTATATAGCGGGAATTTTCCTACTTACTAGGAGTTTTAATTTTCCCAATTTTACCCAAGAGAAAGGAAAGCATGTTCACACTAGGATCTTTACTCAAATATTCTATTCATGTACTCCTAATAGCCAAAACTAGAAACAGCCCAACTATTCAACAACTGGTATATAGATGAAAGAAAAACAGAAGAGTATACTCGTCCAAAAGAACACTACACAGTCATTTTAAAAGGAACGACTAATGCATGTAACAGCAAGGATGCATCTCAGCTGTGCCAAGGAGAGACGTCAGACACAGAAAGCTCTGTATGATATCATTTCATGTCAATGGATTTCTGCAAAACAACAGCTAGAGGCAGAGAACTATATCTGTGGTTGCCAGGGTATAGGAGTGCAGGAAGGAGTCTGAATGCAAATAGCCCAAGGGAGCATTTTCAAACCAATGGGACGATTTCTACGTTTTCCTTGTCGTAGTATTTACACAATGGTATGCATATGTCAAAAGTCGACAAACGGTAATGCTTTAAAGCATTGACTTCTATTGTATATAAATTATATCTCAATACTTCACTTTTTTAAAAAGGAAAAGGATCACTTAAGTTTCTAAATACTGGTTATTGTATCCATCTAGACCTTGAGCTCATAGACATAAAAATCTTATTTGGAATTCTTGCCAGACCTGGCCAACTTCCAGGATTCCCCATGACACCTTTGTACCCTTATGACAGGACACAGAAACCTGGTCTTAGCCAGGATTACAAGTCCCTCTCCTTCACCTCAAATCAATATCCTTGCTGAGTTCTGTCCGTTTACTTCAAAAATGTCTAATGCATCTACTTTTTCCAATGTCCACCACATCTGCTCTAGTCCAAAGCCCCCCTCCATTTAATTGTCAACCCCCTTCTAATGGGTCTCTCACATCCACTCAGGGTGCCTGTCTCCCACTCACTGCCCTCTCCCTCCCTCTCTTACAGTTGCAGAACGGTTTATGACTTGCTAGGTAAAGGCGACTGTCCTACACAAGAACTTGAAGGTATGGTCTAGCCCTTGCCCAGCTTGCTAACAACATGGAAAGTAAAGAATCCTCTTCTTCTCTCTCTTATGGGGCTTCATTCATACCCTCCAATTCCTCAAGCTTAGATTGTCCCATATTT
>SJYO01038709.1:17821238-17900253 GCA_006410555.1 Capra ibex | reverse complement strand
CATTCCTTCCAAAGAAATCCCAGGGCTGATCTCCTTCAGAATGGACTGGTTGGATCTCCTTGCAGTCCAAGGGACTCTCAAGAGTCTTCTCCAACACCACAGTTCAAAAGCATCAATTCTTCGGCGCTCAGCCTTCTTCACAGTCCAACTCTCACATCCATACATGACTACTGGAAAAACCATAGCCTTGACTAGATGGACCTTAGTCGGCAAAGTAATGTCTCTGCTTTTGAATATGCTGTCTAGGTTGATCATAACTGTTCTTCCAAGGAGTAACAGGCCAAGTATGTGCCAATTCTCTTGAGTCATGACTACCAGGCTCCTCTGTCCATGGCATTCTCCAGGCAAGAATACTGGCATGGGTTGCCATTTCCTCCTCCAGGGGATCTTCCTGATCCAGGGATCAAACCCCCATTTCCTGCATCACCTGCACTGACAGGTGAATACTTTCCCACTGAGCCACCTGGGTAGCCCCAACATTTGTTGAGAGTTAATCTAATATTGTGTTCTCACTACACACATACACAGTCTAACATAAAACAAAACTAAAGGGACACAAGGAAAGTTTAGGAGGTATTGGATATGTCTATTACTTTGATTGTGGTGATAATATTATCACTGTTTGCATATGTCCAAAGTCATCAAATTGTACACATTAAATATATACCATTTGCTGTATATCAATTCTATTACAATAAAGATGTTTTAGAATGGAGAGCAGAAAAATGTTCTCCCCAAAATTTTACTTACATAAAATGAGAACATTTCTTGAAAAATACTGACGAGCAAAGTTCACTCAAAAAGTAATGAAGATGAATACCTTTATATCTATTAAGTAAGCTCATGCGTGTGCATGCTAAGTCACTTCCATCATGTCTGACTCTTTAGGATCCTATGGACCATAGTCTGCAAGGCTCTTCTGTCCCTGGGATTCTCCAGGTAAGAGTACTGGAGTGGGTTGCCAGGGCCTCCTCCAGGGGATCTTTCTGACCCAGGGATTGAATCTGACTCTCTCATGCATTGGCAGGCAGGTTCTTCACCTCTAGCACCACCTGGGAAGTCCCAAGGAAGTTAATTTCTTTGTCTCATATTATGAGGCCATTGTTACCTGATAACACACAGCCATGTCATACTCCTTTTCCAGTTTTGAAGCAGTCATCTCTTCCATCTTTGGTTCTAACTTGCTTCTTGATCTGCATACAGGTTTCTCAGGAGACAGGTCGAGTAGTCTGGTACTCCGCTCTGTTTAAGAATTTTCTACAGTTTGTTGTGATCCATGCAGTCAGAGGTCTTAGCGTAGTCAATGACGCAGAAGTAGATGTTTTTCTCGAATTCCCCTTGCTTTCTCCACGATCTAACGAATGTTGGCAATTTGATCTTTGGTTCCTCTGTCTCCTTGAAACCTAAGCTCTATATCTGGAAGTTCTTGCTTCATGCACTGTTGAAGCCTAGCTTGAAGGAATTTTCTAACCAGGAGGCTTCAGAAACTGGGGACAATCTAAGTGGAGAAGCTTAGGAAATTGGATGGTGTGAAGGAAGCCTGATAAGAGAGACAAGAAAAGGAAGCTATACTTTCGTTGTTGCTAGCAAGGTGGACAGGGGATAGACCATGCCTTCAAGTCCTTGTGTAGGAGGGTAGCATTATCTAGAAAGACACAGAAATTTCTGAAACTGTAAGAGAAGGAGAGAGAGGGCAGGAAGAGGGAGACAGACACCCTGAGTGGATGTAAGAGACCAGTTAGAAGGGGTGTTGAGAATTAAATGGAGGGAGGCTTTGGACCAGAGCAGATGTGGTGGACATGGGTAACAGTAGACACATTAGACATTTATGAAGATGGACAGAACTCAGCAAGAATTTGGACTTGAGGTGAGGGAGAGGGAATCGTAAACACGGTTAAGACCAAGTTTGTGTGTTCTAAGAGTATGAAACTGTCATGGAGAATCCTAGAAGTTGGCCAGGTCTGGGAAGAATTCCAAAATACGATTTTTATGTTTTTGAGCTCATGGTCTAGAAGGATACAATAACCAATATTTAAATACTTAAATGTTCCTTTTCCTTTCAAAAAAATTATTGAGGTATAATTTGTGTACAAATAAAAGCCAACACTTTAAAGCATTACAGTTTCTAGAGTTTTGACAAATGTATGCAGTGGTGTAAATGCTACCACAACAAAAATGTAAAAAATGGCCCATTGTTTGAAAATGCTCCCTTGGGGTATTTGCCATCAGACTCCTTCCTCCACTCCTATACACTGGCAACCACAGATACATTTCTGTGCCTTTTCCAGAAATCCATTGACATGAAATCATATAATATGTAGCCTTCTGTGTCTGTTTTCATTTCTCTTGGGTAAAATTGTCTAGGAGTAGAATTGCTGGGTCATATAAGGCTTCCCAGGTGGCGCTAGTGGTAAAGAACCCACCTGCCAATGCAGGAGACTCAGGTAGGATCCCTGGGTCCGAAAGATCCCCTGGAGTAGGAAATGGCAACCCACTCCAGTATTCTCACCTGGAAAATTCCATGGACAGGGGTCCGGGCAGGTACACTCCATTGGGCCCCAAAGAGTTGGATACAACTGAGCTACTGAACACACACACACACACACACACACACACACACACACACACGGTAATTTACATATCTTAGACTCTAAACTGTATTCTCTGTAGACAACATACAGTTAGATCTCGTTTTTATTTTTATTTTTTTTGAATGTTGAATTTTAGTTTTTATTTATATATATATATTTTTATTTTACTGATCTTGTTTTTATTTTTAAACTGGTCTCTCAATGTCTGCCTTGTGGTCAAATAGTTTTATCTATTCACATTTAATGTTGATACAGACTTACATCTGCCAATATATTTTTCTGTCTCATGTTATTTTGTTCTACGGTCTTCATGTTACTGCTTTCTTTTGCATTAAATGGGTATTTTCTAGTGTAGCATTTTGAATTCTTTACTGATTTTTCCACTATTTTTAAGTTATTTCCTTAGCTATAGGCTACCATAAACAACTTCAGTCCAGTCGCTAAGTCGTGTCTGACTCTTTGTGACTCCGTGGCATGCAGCACAGCAGGGCTCCCTGTCCATCACCAGCTCCCGGACGTTGCTCAAACTCATGTCCATCAAGTCGGTGAAAAAGCTACCCCGCTAGCTTTGTTCATAGTGATGCTTCCTAAGGCCCACTTGACTTCACACTCCAGGATGTCTGACTCCAGGTGAGTGATCACACCATCGTGGTTATCTGGGTCATTAAGATCTTTTTTTTGTACAGTTCTTCTGTGTATTCTAGCCACCTCTTCTTAATATCTTCTGCTTCTGTTAAGTCCATACCGTTTCTTTCCTTTTTTGTGCCCATATATGCATGAAATATTCCCTTGGTATCTCTAATTTTCTTGAAGATCTCTCTAGTCTTTCCCATTCTATTGTTTTCCTCTATTTATTTGCCGTGATCACTGAGGAAGGCTTTCTTATCTCTCCTTGCTGTTCCTTCAAACTCTGCATTCACATGGGTATATCTCTCCTTTTCTAAAGTAAGTTGTTTATTACTAATGCCACTAATAAACATCTTACTGTATCACAATCAGGTTGAAATTTATGTTAATCCTAATGAGACATAGAAACCTTACTCCTATATTGCTCTATTCCAATTTCCATCTTTTCCTCATGTCACAAGTAGTAGATCTATAAAGAGTACATCCCATTAATACATTCTTATCATTATTATATTATATAAAATGTTATGTCTATGAAAAGCTGATACAAGGCAGAATATCAGGGATATATTTACAACGTCTGTTCTATTAACCTTCTTTGTCATGATTTCTGATACTTTGTATATGTTCGTGTGGATTTGACACCATCCTGGCTTGTTTCCTTACCTAATACAGCTTTGCTTCCAACCACCTCCTTTGTGCTGGTACTACAAATATATTACATTCCATATGTTATTGGCCCAACAATAATTGGGCTTCTCTGGTGGCTCAGACAGTAAAGAATCTGCCTGCAATGCAGGAGACTCGGGTTCAGTCCCTTGGTCAGGAAGATCCCCTGGAGAAAGGAATGGCTAACCACTCCGGTATTCTTGCCTGGAGAATCCCAGAATCCCATGGACAGAGGAGCCTACAGAGGCGGGCTACAGTAACGTGGTTGCCACGAGTCAGACACGACTGAGCAACTACCACATTCACAACAATAATTCATGTGATATTGCTTTAGACAGTTGCTTTTTAAATACAGGAAGAAAGGCATGAAATGTGAACTCATAAAGTATTTTTGTTTACATAATTACCTTTACCTGTGCTCTTTGTTTTTTCACATGGATTCTAATTAACATCTGAATTCACTTATTGCAGCCTGAAGGACTTCCTTTAGTTTTTTTCTAGTAAGCCAGTTCTACCAACACATTCCCTGAGGTGTTTTGTTTTGTTTTCTTTTTTTTTGTAATTTGGGAATGCCTTTATTTTGCTTTCATTTCTGTTTTTTAAAACCACTTTATTGTGGTATGTTTGACATGTAAACAGCTGTGTACACACCTGTGAAATCATCACCAGCTTCAATATACAAAATTCAACTGCATTTCTATACTAGTGGTGAATACTCCTAATAAGTAAGAAAATTCCAGTTATAATAGAATAAAAAGAACAATATACTTAGGAGTTAATTTAGCCAAGGAGGTGTAAGATTTGTACACTGAAAATGACAAAACACAGTTGAAAGAAATTAATGAAAATTGAAACAAATGGTCGCTAACTATCAACGGGCACTAGAGTTTCCCCTAGAAATTTGCTGTCATTGTACACACGTCTCTGAGCATGTGGGAATGTTTCCTTAAGGCACATTCACAGCAGTGAGACTGCTGGATCAGAGACTTCCTTGGCTAAACAGACATCTCTATAGAGCGCCTACTATGTGCACATGCCTGACACTGTTCTAAACCCCAAGGAGGCATCACAGAATAGGACTGACACTTGTCCCTCTTTCGTGAAGGCAAATGCTGCTGAGGGTGAGGGCAGGATGGAATGCAAATTCTAATGGGTGCTGCCACAGACCCCTGCAAAGGTGTTTTACCAGTTTACACTGGCCTCAGTGGAGCAAGGGAGTGAATGTGCCTTTACTGACATCTTGGCACCATTTGTAGGGTGGGAAATCTAGGCAGGAGGCTGGACGCCTTATATCCAGTTCCCTAGAAGAGCTTCAAGTCCACAACTAGGAATGATCCACGTAGGGATTTTAGCGGATGTGGATACCCTAGGTGTCCATACCCTAGGTTGTGACATCACAAAGTGTATTTGACAAAGCATGGGAGGTATCTGACCCTTTGGTGGCTCTGCACCCTGAGTGTGCCATCTCTGATCTGTGAGCCAGGGATTGAGGGTGCTGAAACCTTCAGGGGTTTCCTATGTCTTGGGCTGTGAACTTTGGGGTTTGTAGGAGCCTGAGGTCTCTTTGTGGTGGCTACATGGAACATTGTGAAAGAGCTGTATGCATTCACCATACCAGTGCTCTGTGCAGTTGGTGTGATGGTGTCCTGTGGTGTGAGCTGTGTGATCGCAGCTTCTGTGTCCAGGGTGTGAGGTCTCTGAGCTGTCAGGGTTTCCCCTTGGCAGCTTATGAAGTTGCTAAAATGCATGTCGGCCTATATTCAAATTTCATCTCAGCTCATTTCGTGTGTCTTACCTCACTTATCGAGTCTCCAGGAGTTTCAGTTTGGTGGATTGTTTGGTGTTGGGTGTGCAGTGCAGTGAGGTCTGCTAGCTGCCGTTTCCTTGGTCTGTATCTGGCCAAGTGTATCATTGAAATTTGGGTTTTGTGACCCATAGTGTGAGGTCCCTGGGGTATTTGTGAGTCTGGATCCAGGCTCTGATGCTGCACAGCTGGCGGGAGACCAGGGTCCCAGAGGGAGGTTGCTCTGTCTTTGGTTTTGTGCTGCAGGGATTGAAACCCTGAGCCACTTGGGCATTTATGTCTCAAATGAGATACTTTGTCACTTGCCAGGCTTCAGACATGAGGCATTTGTGACCTCCTGATGTCTCCATCTGACAGCTGTCTAGAAAGAAAGTGAGAGGTTGATTGATCTGAATTGACTGTGAACTCGTCCACTGCTGCTTCCATCAACCAGGCTTCCTTGTCTAGACCGTTGAGGTATGGGGTTGCCTTCCTTGAGGCCCTCCGTGGGGGCCAGTTTCTTGCTACTCTTTTGAAGGTCTCCCTCAGTCACAGTGGTGGAAATGCCATTGTGGAGGACGAGTTTTTTCTGTGACTCTGACAAAATGCAGCAGGGACATCCTGCTGTTTCCTAATATATCCTCTGTGTGACATAAAGCTGCCCCTCTCTCCATAGGGCAGGTCGGCTGCCTGAAAATCCAGAGGCCCAAATCTCAAGAGCAGGCCAGCAACTGAGTCTCATGCAGGGTTTCTCAGGCTGTAGTCTTGAGCCTAAATTGTTTCATCCTCAAGAAGCCTCAGTCCCTGCTCTTAAGCTTTTTCAGCTGATTGGATGAAGAAACCGCCTCCCCCACCCCTATTATGCAGGGTGATCCATTTCAGTTAAACTCTGTTGATTACATGTGAATCACGGATCCAAGTACTTTCCTAGCCTGCCATCTACTGGCTAACATCTGAACAACAGGACAACAGAGCCAAGCCAAGATGACTTTTACTTTCTTCATCACAGTGGGGAAGCAGTGTGCTGAGAGACATCACCTCCCAAACAGAATCTCTAGCTGATGGTCTGTCTCTCTAGCTTTAGTCACCTCAAGTAAAATCTGTTCCCTGGCCTCAGAAGCCACGTGAGATAACAAAGGAAACTTGAGGCAGTGGTGAGTTAAACAGAAATTTGGTGTGATATCTTTATTCATTTGGGCCAAGTGACTGCAGGGAATGAAATGGAGTGGGGTGATGCAGGAAATGACATGATGAGTTTATTGCCCCAGCCACCTCCCTGCCCCCAGATAGCCGACTTCAATAGGGCTGGCTGGCCTTTGTGTATAGGCTCACTATTAACATCATGTGTGTGGTATGAGACACTTGGTGGGCAAATCAGATAGCATGGCCAAATATTCATTTTTCAGAGTGGATGGAGGGAGAAGAAGAGAGAAAAGAATGATAAACCACAGGTTAGTTGTGAGACAGTTTCTAAAATCTCAGTATTTTTTCACAAGGTGTATGTATGAAATCTTTTCTTTAACTGAGAACTGGCTTTCTATGTGAAGAAGTATCATTGTGAGAGACTCCTTGTGACATGTGAAAAGTGGTTGGGAGTGAATTGGGTTAAGGTCATTTTCCAAATGTTTCACACCAAGTGCTTGTTTAAGGGCCATAGCAGTGGCCCTAAAGAACTCAACTAAGTGGTTGAAATACAGGTTTCAGTTACTGAAATGTGAAGAGGCTCTTTCTGAGATGTGTGTTCATCCTAGCCTGTGGTCACAGGCAACTCACAGGATTTGAACCGTGTCTTCCTAATGTCTCTTGTTTCCTGCCCTTGAATGTGGTGGAGGCCACAGTTCCAGTTACTACAGTTCCTAAGTAATAGTCCTCTGAGAAAAGTAGCTCTCTTGAAAAGAGCAGTGCCTGGGAAGCTGATCTAAAGTTTTGATATATCCTGTGATGTAATTTTCGTTAGCTTCACCTAAGATATGATTATTCAAAGAATATGGAGATATGCATCTACTTTAATAGCTACCATTGGATTTTTCAAATGTGCATACAGGAAGATCGGCTTGGTTTTCTTTCTTATTATTTATTTATTTATTGTTGGCTGCAGTGAGTCTTTGTTGCTGCGCGAGGGCTTTCTCTAGTTGTGGAAAAGGAGGGCAACTCTCTAGTGGCGGTGCATGGGCATCTCACTGCAGAGACTTCTCTTGTTGCAGAGCATGAGCTGTAGGCTCGTGGGCTTCAGTAGTTGCAGCAGGCGGGTTCAGTAGTTGTGACATACAGGCTTAGTTGCCCTGCAGCATGTGGAATCTTCTTGGACTGGGAATCAAACACCTTTCCATTGCATTGGCAGGTGGATTCTTTTTTTTTTAAATCATTAGTTTAATTGGGAATAATTACAATAATGTGATGTTTTTTGCCATACATCAACATGAATTGGCCACAGCTATACACATGTCCTCCCAATCCTGATCCCCTCTCCCACCTGCCTCCCCCACCCTATCCCTCTGGGTTGTCCCAGAGCACTGGCTTTGGGTGCCCTGCTTCATGCATGGAACTTGCACTGGTCATCTGTTTTACATATAGCAATGTATGTGTTTCAATGCTATTCTGTCAAATCATCCCACCCTTGCCTTCTCCTGCTAAGTGGAAAAGTCTATTCTTTACGTCTCTGTCTCCTTTGCTGCCCTGCATGTACGAAAGTTGCTACCATCTTTCCAGATTCCATTGTATGTGTTATAATATACAGTATTGGTCCTTTTCTTTATGACTTACCTCACTCTGTAAAACAGGCTCCAGGGTCATCCACCTCATTAGAAGTGATTCAAATGTGTTCCTTTTTATACTTGAGTAATATTCCGTTGTATATATGTACCAAAACTTCCTTATCCATTCATCTACCAATGGACATCTAGGTTTCTTCCATGTCCTAGCTATTGTAAATAGTGCTGCAGTGAACATTGGGGTACATGTATCTCTTTCAATTCTGGTTTCCTCGGGATGTATGCCCAGCAGTGGGACTGCTGGGTCATATAGCAGTTCTATTCCCAGTTTTTTTTTTTTTTTTTTTTTTAAGGAATCGCCACACTGTTCTCCATAGTAGCTGTACCAGTTTGCATTCCCAGCAAGAGTGGAAGAAAGTTCCCTTTTCTCCCCACCATCTCCAGCATTTGTTGTTTGTAGACAGTTTGATGATGGCCATTCTGACCTGTGTGAGCTAATTCCTCATTGTGGTTTGATTTGCATTTTTCTAAAAATGAGTGATGTTGAGCATCTTTTCATGTGTTTACTAGCTAACTGCATGTCTTTGGAGAAATGTCTGTTTAGGTCTTTTGCTCACTTTTTATTGGGTTTTTCATTTTCCTGATATTCAGCTGCATGAGCTCCTTATATATTTTGGAGATAATTCTTTGTCAGTTGTTTCATTTGCTATTACTTCCCCCCATTCTGACGGCTGCCTTTTCACCTTGCTTATAGTTTCCTTCGTTGTGCAAAAGCTGTAAAGTTTAATTAGGTCCCACTTGTTTACTTTTGTTTTTATTTCTATTACTCTATGTGCCGTGTCTTAGAGGATCTTACTGTGATTTATGTCAGAGAGTGTCCTGACTGTTTTTCTCTTAAGAGTTTTATAGTTTCTAGTCTTACATTTAGGTCTTTAATCCATTTTCAGTTCATTTTTCTATATGGTGTTAGAAAATGTTCCAGTTTCATTCTTTTACATGTAGTTGACCAGTTTTTGTAGCATCATGTGTTGAACATACTGTTTTCTCCATTGTATATTTGTCCCTCCTTTGTCAAATATAACGTGTGCACAGGTGTGTGGATTTATCTCTGGGCTTTCTATTTTGTTCCATTGATTGATATTCCTGTCTTTGTGCCCGTACTATACTCTCTTGATGACTGTAGCTTTGTAGTACACTCTGAGGTCAGGAAGGTTGATTCCTCCAGTTCCATTCTTCTTTCTCAAGATTGCTTTCAGTTCTGGGTTTTTAATTTTCTGTACAAACTGTGAAATTATTTGTTCTAGTTCTGTGAAAAATACCATTGGTAGTTTGATTGGGATTCTGTTGAATCTATAGATTGCTTTGGGTAGTAGAGTCATTTTCACTATATTGATTCCTCCAATCCAAGAAAATGGTACTATTTTCTCCATCTGTTTGTGTGATCTTAGATTTCTTTCGGAGAAGGCGATGGCAACCCACTCCAATACTCTTGCCTGGAAAATCCCATGGGCAGAGGAGCCTGGTAGGCTGCAGTCCATGGGGTCGCTAAGAGTCGGACACCACTGAGTGATTTCACTTTCACTTTTCACGCATTGGAGAAGGAAATGGCAACCCACTCCAGTGTTCTTGCCTGGAGAATCCCAGGGACAGG
This sequence comes from Capra ibex, assembly GCA_006410555.1. Classification (NCBI taxonomy): domain Eukaryota; kingdom Metazoa; phylum Chordata; class Mammalia; order Artiodactyla; family Bovidae; genus Capra; species Capra ibex. Next base: position 17,890,221 of record SJYO01038709.1, on the reverse strand, counting down.
GGAGCCTGGTGGGCTGCTGTCTATGGGGTCGCACAGAATCAGCCACGACTGAAGTGACTTAGCAGCAGCAGCAGCAGCAGCAGCAGCAGCAGCAGCAGCAGCAGCAGCAGCAGCAGATTTCTTTCATCAGTTCTTTATTGTTTTCTATATATAGGTCTTTTGTTTCTATAGGTAAATTTATTCTTAAGTATTTTATTCTTTTCATTGCAATGGTGAGTGGGATCATTTCCTTAATTTCTCTTTCTGATTTTTCATTATTAGTGTACAGGAATGCAAGGGATTTCTGTGTATTAATTTTATATGGCAGCCAGATTCTTAACCACTGGACTACCAGGGAAGTTGTGGCCTGGTTGTCTTTGGGTGTGCAGCTCTCTGAGCTCTGACACACAGAGAGAATCTAGTGACCACCACCATGGACACAGGCCATGTCCATCACCCTGAAAACACCCAAGTGCTGCCCCTTTCTGGTTTCCCTTTCCACACCCCAATCCCTGGCAGAAGGATCTGTTCTCCTTCAGTACATTTTATCATTTGCAATTTTAAAATTCCTTACATGTTCTGAATATAAGACCTCTCTCTCAGATCTGTGATTCACACACATTTTCCCCCTAATAACAAATAGCTTCCCTTTTCATTACAGGAGACATGAGTAATGAAATCTACTTTTTCTTCCCACACTCAGAGCCCTATGTTGTGTACCCAGCAAGTGCTCATGAGATTCTTCAGAAACGAAAATGAATTCTGCTGTCTGTCATTCTGTGCTCTCAGCTAGTCCCCAGAGCTATATTTCTGCAGAAATCCATGAACAGTCTGCACAGAGGAGCTTGAGAACACGTGAGTTTATTGGAGTCTGAACTTGTGATCTCATCAGAGAGCTTCAGAGCCCAACCGATCTTGCAAGGCTTGTCTCCCAGCTCCAAGGGATAAGATAAGTCAAGCAGTGCTTTTCTTCCTGAAACTCAGAGGCCTGAATTTATTCACTGTGGGTACATTTAGCAGGGGTAACATGGCATTCAAGTTTGTTCATCCTTTACCAAGTATCAGACAGCATTCTATATATTTCTTTCTTTTACCTTATTTAAGCCTCCTTCACAGACCCATCATTTTGGAAGATTTCAATCCTAATTGGTGATGTGAGAAAGCAGAGGACAGAGAAGTTAGGGAGATTGCTCAGAGTCATCATATAGGTCGTCAAAGGAAAAGTGACCCACAAACTTCAGCATCCTCCATTCAGAGCCCACCCTATTTCTTCAGTAAAGTTGCCATGCGTGCGTGCATGCTAAGTCACTTCAGTCATGTCCAATTCTTTGTGACGACATGTGAGTAGCCCGCCAACTCCTCTGTCCCTGGGATTCTACAAGCAAGAATACTGGAGTGGGTTGCCATGCCCTCCTCCTTGGGATCTTCCTGACCTAGCAATCGAACCCAGGCCTCCTGCACCTCCAGCATTGCAGGAGGATTCTTTACCACTGAGCCACTGGAGAAGCCCAAAGATGACATATGATATTATATTCATTTCAAGTGCCCAATAAAGTGGTTCCATATCTTTAAAAATTGTGAAATGTATTACTAAGATAAGTTTGGTTACCATCTGTCACCATAGAGATTTATTATGAGATTATTGACTATATTCCCTGTATGTACATTCCATTCCCATGAATTATTTTATAACTGGAAGTTTGCATCTCCTAATTCTTTCCCTGTTTTACACATCTCCCTACTCCTTCCTCCTCTGGTAACCACCAGTTTGTTCTCTGTGTCTCTGACTCTATTTCTGTTTTGTTTCCCGTGTTCTCTTATTTTATTTCTGAGGTTCAGAAATAAAATCGTGTGGTATTTGTCTTTCTCTGTTTGCTAGTTTCACTTGGCATAACACCTGCTAGGTCCATCCATGTTGTCGACAGTGACAAGATTTCATTCTTTTCTTATTGCTGAGTAATATTCCATTGTGTGCATGTGTGTCTTGTGTGTGTATATACCATTTCTTTTCCAATGAGTCAACTCTTCGCATGAGGTGGCCAAAGTACTGGGTTTCAGCTTTAGCATCATTCCCTCCAAAGAAATCCCAGGGCTGATCTCCTTCAAAATGGATTGGTTGGATCTTCTTGCCGTCCAAGGGACTCTCAAGAGTCTTCTCCAACACCACAGTTCAAAAGCATCAATTCTTCAGCGCTCAGCCTTCTTCACAGTCCAACTCTCACATCCATACATGACCACAGGAAAAGCCATAGCCTTGACTAGACGGACCTTAGTCAGCAAAGTAATGTCTCTGCTTTTGAATATGCTATCTAGGATTGGGGGCAGGAGGAGAAGGGGACGACATAGAATGAGATGGCTGGATGGCATCACTGACTCGATGGACGTGAGTCTGAGTGAACTCTGGGAGTTGGCGATGGACAGGGAGGCCTGGCCTGCTGTGATTCATGGGGTCGCAAAGAGTCGGACACGACTGAGCGACTGAACTGAACTGAACTGATACCATTTCTTCCTTTTTGATTCATCTATCGATGGGCACGTGGGTTCCCTCCATATGTTGGCTATTGTAAATAATGCTTCAGTAAACAGAGGAGCACATATATGTTTTGTGACTATTGTTTCTTCCATTCTTTGGAAAAATACCAAGAAGTGGAATTGCTGGATCATATGGTAGTTCTAGTTTTCAGTTTTTGAGGAAACCCTCATTGTCTCCATCATGGCTGCACCAATGTACATTGCCACCAACACTGCATGACTGTTTCCTTTTCTCTACATCCTCGCCAACATTTCTTACTTTTTGTCTTTCTGATAATTGCTACTTGACAGGTATGAGGAAGAACTTCACTGTGGTCTTGATTTTCTAATCCCTCATGAAATGTTGAGCATCTTTTCATGTGCTGTTGGCCATCTGTATCTCTTCCTTGGAGAAATGTCTATTCAATGATTGGCCCCAGTTTTAAATTGGGTTGGGGTGTTTTTCCTAATACATCCTATGAGTCCTTTAGCTATTTTGGGTGTCTACCTCTTTTTGGATATATATCACTTGTTCATGTCTTCTCCCAAACAGCAGGTTGCCTTTTTCTTTTGTTGACAGTTTCCCTTGCTGTGTAAAAGCTTTTTAGTTTGATAAACTCCCATTTGTTTATTTTTGCTTTTGTTGCTCTTGTCTGAGAAGACATGTCAAAAAAGAAAAAAAAAACAACTATTGCTAAGACCGATGTCAAAGAGCATACTGGCTATGTCTTCTGGGAGTTTTATAGTTTAAGATCTAATAATTTAATCTTTAATATTTTGTTGTTGTTTATTTTTGAATGCTGTGTAAGAAAGGGGTCCAGTTTTCCCATAACCATTTATTGAAGAGACAGCATTTTCTCTGATGGGTGTTCTTGGCTCCTTTGTCACAGACTAATAGGCCATATGAGTGCAGGTTTATATCTGACAAAGCATCCCCAACTGTACCCTCTGTAAAGGCTGGGGTGAAGTGAGAAGACGCGGTGACTTCATTGTCCATCACTAGTGGCAAACCAAGACTGGATAAGATACATCATTGATGCTACTCACAGCGCACTGGGGTAGGGATAATCATCTACACCTGGCACAAGTTCCCCAGGGTGGGATGCGATGGGCTCACTCCAGCAGCCAACCCAGGTCGATCCTGCCAACCACAGTCCCTCATTTAGTGAATCATGAAGATTTTCACTGTATCTGTTACATTACCGCCATGCTGTGCCAGGCTTGCTATGAGACAGAGAGGTGAGGATGAATTACATGGCTAGTCCCTGCCTTCGAGAGTTGAGTCATTAAGCAGAGAGGAGATCTGACAGCCTTAGATGTGGTGGTGAGTGCATCATTGATCCCCAGTGGGGCTGCGTGGCTAGCAGACAAGAGGAATGACTAGGATCAGGGTAGGGTGAAGTGGACATTGCAGGGAAAGGGACAGGGTACTCTGGGTCCTTCCTGTGCCAGTCCCAACTGCAAAATTACCCACAGCCTTCATGAGGGTGCCCAGAGGATGGATGGGCAGCTGTATATGAGGGTATCAGCAGTGTCACCCCCTCCCCACCTCAAAGTCTGTATCCCCAACCTGCCCATTGGGTGTTGCTGATCTGGGGGTCACTTCTGAGCAGCATACTCTCCCCAGTTACAGAGTAGGAGCCAGAATCCGGTGATGGGCAGAGATGTGCAGCACGTCAAATTCTAGGCCAGAGACCGAGCCTTAGGAACCAACAGGCCAGAGAATCCTGGATGGGAGTTGGCTTAAATGCAGTGGCCAAATAACAAATCTGAATGTACCTGTAGCAAGCAATGATACTGAACCATTCATTTAAAGACCTTCCCACAAAGGGAAGTTCTGGGCCCCCTGGTTTCATTAGTGAAACCTATCAAATGTTTAAAGAAGAAATAACACCAATCCTTCACAGATTCTTCCTGAATAGATAGGAGGGAGGAGGGAACATTTCCTAACTCATCCTATAAGAACAATATCACCCCAGTACCAAAGCCAGACTTGACATCACCAGAAAGCTACAGACCCATATCTATCAAGAATAGTGAGGCATACACCCTCAGCACAATATCAGCACACCAAATCGAGAAACATTTGAAAAGGGCTGTGCAAGATTTTTCCCAGGATTGCAGTATTGGATCAACACTCAACTTCAGCTATGGGAAAGAACGTATTAATATAATGAAGGACAGAAACCACCTGTCATCTTAACAGACAAAGAAAAAGCATTTGATTCAATTCAAGACCCATTTGTGATAAGTAATAACTAAATCAATAAATACGGCTAACCAACTCGGGATAGTAGGGATCATTGTCATTGTGCTGAAGAACATCCCCAAGAAACATCCAGCTCTCATTATATTACATCTAGTAGTGTTTGCGTGAATGCTTGCCTCTTGAGATCCAGACCAAGGATAGGAAGTCTGCTTCAACCATCTCTATTCCACACTGACTGAAGGGTCTAGCCCCTGCAAGGGGCAAAATGAGAAATGAAATCGTGGAGAAATAAGAAAGAAAGAAATGAAACCTACGTCCACACAAATACTTATCCTTACAATGTCTTTCACAGCAGCACTGTTTGTGATCTCCAAATAGTGGAGCAGCCTAAAAGTTTGTCAGCTGGAGAGGGGTAAACGAAGTATTTTGTAGCCATACAGTAGAATAGCATAGATGGATGAAAAGTGATGAACTTCTGTTTTTTGCTGCCACATGGGTGAGAGCCTCCAAAGCATTATGCTAAGTGAAAGAACCCAGACACAAAGACCACTTCGTACGGCAGTCTGCTTATATGAAATGCCCAGAAAGGACACATCTACAGAGACAGAAATTATATGAAAGGATGCCTGGGCCTGCAGGTCCTATTGAGGATTGACTGCTGATGGGTTACATGGAGCTTTTTGTGGTGCTGGCAGGGTTCCACAACTGCACTGTGGTGGTGGCTGCACCACTGTGTGAAGTTACTAAAAGTCACTGCCCTGGAAGTGATGGGTGTGATTTGTGGTATGTGATTACACCTCAGTAAAGCAGTTTAGGACGGTAATGCAGATGTGCAGGTGAGACATGTGGGAAAAGATGTGCCACTGCTTCTGTAACAACGAGGAGTGCCCCTGCTCCAGGTTCATTCACCTCATTAGAGCTGATTCAAATGCATTCCTTTCTATGGCTAAGTAACATTCTATTGTGTATATGTACCACAGCTTCCTTATCCATTTATCTGCCGATGGACATCTAGGTTTCTTCCATGTCCTAGCTATTGTAAATAGTGCTGCAGTGAACATTGGGGTACATATGTCTCTTTCAGTTCTGATTTCTTTGGGGTGTATGCCCAGCAGTGGGACTATTCCCAGTTTTTTCAAGAAATCTCCACACTGTTCTCCATAGTAGTGTACCAGTTTGCATTGCCACCAACAGTGGAAGAACATTCCCTTTCCTCCCCACCATCTCCAGCATTTATTGTTTGTAGACATTTTGATGATGGCCATTGTGACCCATGAGAGATGATCCCTCATTGCGGTTTTGATTTGCATTTTTCTAATAATGAGTGATGTTGAGCATCTTCTCATGTGTTTTTTTAGCCATCTGTTTGTCTTTGGAGAAGTGTCTGTTTAGGTTGCTTGTCCACTTTTTGATTGGGTTGTTCGTTTTACTGGTATTGAGCTGCTTGTATATTTTAGAGATGAACTCTTTGTCAGTTGTTTCATTTGCTATTATTTTCTCCCATTCTGAAGGCTCTTCTTTCACCATGCTTATAGTTCCCTTCGTTGTGCAAAAACTTTTAAATTTAGTTAGGTCCCATTTGTTTATTTTTGTTTTTATTTCCATTACTCTGGGGGGTGAATCATAGAGGATCTTGCTGTGATTTGTGTCAGCGAGTGTTCTGCCTTGTTTTCCTCTTAAGAGTTTTATAGTTTCTGGCCTTACATTTACGTCTTTAATCCATTGTGAGTTAATTTTTGTGTATGGTGTTAGAAAGTGTTTCATTTTCATTGTTTACATGTAGTTCACCAGATTTCCTAGCATCATGTGTTGAAGAGACTGCCATTTCTCCATTGTATATTTGTGCCTCCTTTGTCAAAGATACCGTGTGCATAGGCGCATGGATTTATCTCTGGGCTTTCTATTTTGTTCCATTGATGTATATTTCTGTCTTTGTGCCGGTACCATACTTTCCTGATGACTGTAACTTTGAAGTATATACTGAAGTCAGGAAGTTTGATTCCTCCAGTTCCATTCTTCTTTCTCAAGATTGCTTTGGGTATTCGGAGTCTTTTGTGTTTCCATACAAACTGTGAAATTATTTGTTCTAGTTCTGTGAAAAATACCATTGATAGTTCAATCGGGATTGTGTTGAATCTATAGATTGCTTTGGAAAGTAGAGTCATTTTCACTATATTGACTATTCCAATCCAAGAAGATGGTCACATTTCTCCATCTATTTGTGTCATCTTTGGTTTCTTTCATCAGTTTTTTATAGTTTTCTGTATACAGGTTCTTTGTTTCTTTACATAAGTTTAGTCCTAAGTATTTTATTCTTTTCATCATAATGGTGAATGGAATGGTTTCCTTAATTTCTCTTTCTGATTTTTCATTGTTAGTGTATAGGAATGCAAGGGGTTTCTGCGTGTTAATTTTATATGGCAGGCAGATTTTTAACCATTGGACAACCAGGGAAGTCCTGGCCTGGTTGTCTTGGGTGTGCAGCTCTCTGAGCTGTGACACACAAAGAATTCTAGTGATCACCACCATGACCAGGACACAGGCCACATCTATCACCCTGAAAATCCCCAAGTGCTGCCCCTTTCTGGTTTTCCCTTCCACACCCCAGTCCCTGGCAAAAGGATCTGTCCTCCTTTGCAACATTTCATCTTTGGCGGTTTTAAAACTCCTTATATATTCTGAATATAAGAACTTTCTCAGATCTGTGATTCACAAATATCTTTCCCCTAATAACAAATAGCTTCCCTTTTCATTATAGGAGACATGAGTGATGAAATCTACTTTTCTTTCCCACGCTGAGAGCCCAATGTTGTGTACCCAGCAAGTGCCCATGAGATTCTTCAGAAATGAAAATGAATTTTGCTGTCTGTCAGTCTGTGCTCTTAGCTAGTCCCCAGAGCTATATTTCTGCAGAAATCCATGATTCTTCTGCACTTGAAAAGAGAATACAGTTGAAGCACTGAAACACAGAAACACTTGAAAACAATTATATTTATTGGAATCTGAACTTGAGATCTCATCAGGGAGCTTCAGAGCTCAACCAATCTTGCAAGACTTGTCTCCCATCTCCAAGGGAGAAGGTGAGTCAATCAGGGCTTGTCTTCTTGAAACTCAGAGGCCTGAATTTAGTCACTGTGGGAACGTTTAGCAGGGGTAACACAGCATATCAAGTTTATTCATCCTTTACCAGGTATAAGATAACATTTAATGTATTTCTTTCTGTCACCTTATTTATTCTTCCTTCACAGACCCATCATTTTGGAAGATTTCAATCCTAATTGATGAGGTGAGAAGGCAGAGGACAGAGAAGTTAGGGGGATTGCTTCGAGTCATATAGGCTGTCAGAGGAAACGTGAGCCACAAACCTCAGCATCCTCCATTCAGAGCCCACACTCTTTATTTCTTCAGTAAAGTTGCCATGCATCCTTGCATGCTAAGTCACTTCAGACATGTCCAACTCTTTGCAACCACATGACTGTAGCCTCCCAGGCTCCTCTGTCCATGGGATTCTCCAGGCAAGAATACTAGACTGGGTTGCCATGCTCTCCTCCAGGGGATCTTCCCAACCCAGAAATCGAACCCACACCTCCTGCAGCTTCAGCATTCCAGGAGGATTCTTTACTACTGAGCCACTGGGGAAGCCCAAAGTTGACATATGATATTAAATTCGTTTCAAGTGCACAACAAAGTGATTCCATATTGGTAAATTTTATGCAATGAATTACTACGATAAGTTTGGTTACCATCTGTCAACATAGAGATTTATTATGAGATTATTGACTGTATTCCCTGTATGTGTATTCTATTCCTATGACTTATTTTATAACTGGAAGTTTGTATCTCTTAATCCCTTCCTTATTTTACACATCTCCCTACTCCTTACTTCTCTGGTAATGAACAGTTTGTTCTCTGTGCCTCTGACTCTATTTCTGCTTTGTTTCCTGTGTTCTTTTATTTTATTTCTGACATACCACATATAAATAAAACTGTGTAGTATTTGTCTTTCTCTGTGTGCCTAGCTTCACTTGGCATCATACCCTCTAGGCCCATCCATGTTATTGACAATGACAAGATTTCATTCTTTTTTATTGCTGAATAATATTCCTGTGTGTGTGTGTGTGTGTGTGTGTGTGTGTGTGTGTGTGTGTACACCATTTCTTCCTTTTTGACTTACCTATCCATGGGCACTGAGGTTCCTTCCATATGTTGGCTATTGTAAATAACGCTGCAATGAACAGAGGAGCACATATATCTTTTGTGACTAATGTTTCTTCTATTCTTCAGAAAAATACCAAGAAGTGGAATAGCTGGATCATATCATAGTTCTAGTTTTCAGTTTTTGAGGAAATGCTTATTTTCCCCATAGTGGCTGCACCAGTGTACATTCCCACCAACATGGCATGAGGGTTTCCTTTCCTCTAAATCCTCACCAACATTTCTTACTTGTTTTCTTTTTGATAATGGCTACTTGACAGGTGTGAGGAAGTACTTCACTGTGCTCTTGATTTTCTTATCCCTGAGGATGAGATGTTGAGCATGTTTTCATATGTCTGTTGGCCATCTGTATCTCTTCTTTGGAGAAATGTCTATTCAGTGCTTAGCCCCATTTTTCAATCAAGTTTAGGGTATTTTTTCATAATATATTCTATGAGTCCTTTAGCTATCTTGTATAGCTACCTTTTTTTCAGATACATATCAATTGCTTATAACCTCTCCCACTCAAAGGTTGCCTTTTTGTTTTCTTGATGATTTCTCTTGCTGCGTAAAAGCGTTTTAGTTTGATGAACTCCCATTTGTTTATTTTTGCTTTTTTTGCTCTTGCCTGAGGAGACAAGTCAAAAAAACTATTGCTAAGAGCTATGTCAAAGAGCATACAGGCTATGTCATCTTCTAGGAATTTTATGGTTTAAGGTCTAACAATTTCATCTTTAATCTTTTGTTGTTATTGTTTATTTTTGAATGTTGTGTAAGAAAGGGGTCCAGTTTCCCCATAACCATTTATTGAAGAGACAGCATTTTGCCTAATGTATGTTCTTAGCTCCCTTGTCATAGAGTAATCGGCCATATGAGTGCAGGTCTATTTCTGACAGAGTATCCCCAACTGTACCCTCCGTAAAGGCTGAGGTGAAGAGAAAAGACCTGGTGACTTCAGTGTCCGTCCACTGCTGGTGGGCACACCAAGTCTGGATAAAATATGTCATTGATGCTACCCACAATGCACTGGGGCAAGGATAGTCATCCCCACCTGGCACAAATTCCTCTGGATGGGATGCGATGGCTCACTCCAGCAGCCAACCCAGGTCAATCCCACCAACGACAGTCTCTCAAATAGCCAATCATGAAGGTTTTCACTGTATGTGTTACATCCCCCCATGCTGTGCCAAGCTGGCTGTTGATTTGGGGAGGTGAGGAGAAATTGCCTGACTAGTCCCTGCCCTTGAGAGTTGAGTCATTAAGCAGAGAGGAGATCTGACAGCCTTAGATGTGGTGGTGAGTGCATCATTGATCCCCTGTTAGGCTGCATTACTAGGAGACGAGAGGAGTGACAAGGATCAGGGTAGGGTGGAGTGGACATGGTGGGGGAGGGGACAGGGTACTCTGGGTGCTTGATGTGCCAGTGCCAACTGCAGAATTAACAACAGCCTGCACGAGGGCACCTGGAGGATGGATGAGTGGTGTAAATGAGGGCATCAGCAGTGCCACCCCTTCCCCACCTCATGGTCTGTATCCCCAACCTGCCCATTGGCTGTTGCTGATCTAGGGGTCACTTGTGAGACAGCATAATCTCCCCAGTTACAGAGTAGGAGCCAGAATCCTGTGATGTGCAGAACTGTCCAGCACATCAAATTCTAGCCCAGAGACCGAGCCACAGGAACCAACAAGCCAAGAATACTGGGTGGGAGTTGGCTTTAATGCAGTGGCCAAATGACAAATATGAATGTGCCTGTAGCAAGCAATGATATTGAACCATTCATTTAAAGACATTTCCACAAAGGGAAGTCCTGGGTCTCCTGCAGAAATAAATGCAAAAGAAACAAAAGAGACTATAGCAAAAGTCAACAAAGCCAAAAGCTGGTTCATTGAAAGGATAAATAAAATTGACAAACCATTAGCCAGACTCATCAAGAAACAAAGGGAGAAAAATCAAATCAATAAAATTAGAAATGAAAATGGAGAGATCACAACAGACAACACAGAAATACAAAGGATCATAAGAGACTACTATCAGCAATTATATGCCAATAAAATGGACAACGTGGAAGAAATGGACAAATTCTTAGAAAAGTACAACTTTCCAAAACTGAACCAGGAAGAAATGGAAAATCTTAACAGACCCATCACAAGCACAGAAATTGAAACTGTAATCAGAAATCTTCCAGCAAACAAAAGCCCAGGTCCAGATGGCTTCACAGCTGAATTCTACCAAAAATTTCGAGAAGACCTAACACCTATCCTACTCAAACTCTTCCAGAATTGCAGAGGAAGGTAAACTTCCAAACTCATTCTATGAGGCCACCATCACCCTAATAGCAAAACCTGACAAAGATTTCAGAAAAAAAGAAAACTACAGGCCAATATCACTGATGAACATAGATGCAAAAATCCTTAAAAAATTCTAGCAATCAGATAAAAACTCTTCAGAAAGCAAGAATAGAAGGAACATACCTCAACATAATAAAAGCTATATATGACAAACCCATAGCAAACATTATCCTCAATGGTGAAAAATTCAAAGCATTTCCCCTAAAGTCAGGAACAAGACAAGGGTGCCCACTTCCACCGCTACTATTCAACATAGTTCTGGAAGTTTTGGCCACAGCAATCAGAGCAGAAAAAAGGAACCCAAATTGGAAAAGAAGAAGTAAAACTCTCACTGTTTGCAGATGACATGATCCTCTACATAGAAAACCCTAAAGACTCCCTTGGCATATTCTTCTGGAAAGACAGGAGTGAGGAGGGAACATTTCCTAACTCATCCTATAAGAACAATATTACCAAAGCCAGACTTGACATCACCAGAAAGCTACAGACCCATATCTATCATGAATACCAATGCATACACCCTCAACACAGTATCAGCAAACCAAATTGAGAAACATTTGCAAGGGCTGTGCAAGATTTATCCCAGGATTTGCAAAGGGCTGTGCAAGATTTATCCCAGGATTTCAGTATCGGACTAACACTCAACTTCAGTTACTGGAAACAGTGTATAATGAAGGGAAGAAAAAAATCTGTCATCTTGACAGACACAGAAAAAGCATTTCACACAATTCAAGACCCATTCGTAATAATTAAGTAAATAATTAAATCAATGAACACGGTCAGCCAATTGAGGATAGAACGGATCGTCATCATTGTGCTGAACAACATCTGTGAGAAATATCCAGCTCTCATCACGTCACATCTAGTAGTGTTCGAGTTAGTGCTTTCCTCTTGAGATCCAGACCAAGGACAGGAGGTTTGCTTCAACCACCTCTCTTCCACACGGTCGGAAGGGTCTAGCCTGTGCACCGTGCAAAACAAGAGATGAAATTGTGGAGAAATGAGAAATGTAACCTAGGTCCACACAAATGCTTGTCCTTACATTTCTTGCACAAAGCAGCACTGTTTGTAATCTCCAAATAACGAAGCAGCCTAAAAGTCTGTCAGCTGGAGAATGGTAAACAAAGTATTCTCTACCCATACAGTAGAAGAACATAGAGGGATGAAAAGTGATGAGCTTCTGCTTTCTGCTGTCACCTGGGTGAGCCTGCAAAGCATTGTGGTAAGTGAACGAACCCAGACACAAAAGGCCACTTCCTGTAGGAGTCTGTTTATATGAAATGCCCAGAAAGGGCACATCTACAGAGACAGAAATTAGATGAGAGGATGCCTGGGCATGCGGGTCCTATTGGGGATTGACTGCTGATGGGTACACGGACCCTTTTTGTGGCACTGGCAGTGTTCCACGACTGCACTGTGGCGGCGGTGGTTGCACCGCTGTGTGAAGTTACTAAAAGACACTGCACTGGATGCATCGAATGGGTGTGATCTGTGGTATGTAATCATACCTCAGTAAAACAGTTTAGGAAGGCAATGCGGATGTCCAGGAGAAACATGTGGGAAAAGATGTGCCATTGCTTCTGTAACAGTGGGGAGTTCCCCTGCTCCTTCCACGTCCTGGGTCCGGCCTCCTCCACATGTGCTAGGTGCTCCCTCCAGAGACAGTCACCGTGCATGTCAGGATAGAACCCCCAGTGAGCAGACATGTCTAGTGTGTCTCTGTGTTTACGCACAGACGCCCAGTGTGTGACCACAAGTCAGTGGCTCTAGACAGGCTCCCAGAACCCACCCTGCATCTGAAATTCTACATTGCTGTTTTTCCATTCTTCTCAAAACACATGGGCCCAGCTTTCATTTCCTTGGTATTGGATCTCAGCCTTTACTTCGAACCTCTGGTCACAGGAATACCTGTGGCCTAGTGTGAGGCCCCCTGATGAGCTCAGCAACCCAGAGGGATGCTCAGCAGAGCAGCAACCAAGACAGTGAAATTCCATCCATCTTCCTTCTGCTGCCAGGACTGAGGTGCGTTCCCTCACCTCCATCTGCCTGAGTGTCTGGTAACAAAGGGGGACTTGGGGGTGTAACACACCACTGAAGCATTCAAATTGTTCTAAATATGGCTGTGAATAAATATGTCAAAAATACCTCTCAGAAGGGAAGACATGTAATTACAATTTTTAAAAATTTCATTAGTAGCAAACATGGCTCTTCAGTTCAGGATTCTACTTAAAACCAGGACGGGTGAAGCACCATGCGATCATGCTTCTCAACCTGAACTGTGCATCAGATCTCCCCTGGAGAGGCTTTAGAAGAGCCGATGCTGGCAGGACAGCCCCAGAGAGTCTGAAGTAGTAGATCTGGAATGTGGCCCTGGCCTGAGCATTATCTGAAAAAGTTCTCTTATGAAAGCCGAGGCTGCAGCTGTGAAAACAGAACCCATTCCTACAGGAGGAAATCAAAAATCGAAAATTTGCGACTCCTCTCTAGGAGGAAACCAGGCTTTCATCATGACCCGCTATGCTTGACAGACATCTTAGGCTGAGGAAAAGGACGACTTGCCCAAATTAAACACTTGTTTGAAAACTGTCCTTGTGCTTGCTCTGCTGCGTGTTCCTGAATCCAAAGTGTTACAGTTAACACCCTGCTGTTGTTAGTGAAACTCAGTACGTTTCAGTTCTTGTCGGGATCCCTTGTGCCTAGCTAGCTGTATACATCTCTAAAACTCTGTGGAGATAACTTCATGCGACAGATCAGCATAGTGCTTCGAAGATTAAAGATGGCTGAGAATTTAGCTGTTGATGCTGATGTAGAAGGATCGGCTGTCAGCGTATCCGCTGTCTGTGCTCAGTTGCTGTTTTAAACTGTTTCCTGTGTTATCAAACTAACTGCCGTGCTCAGATGAAGACCAAATTGCAACAGGATGGTTACTGGGGAAAATACAGTTAAGGAGTCCCTTGTTTGGTGCACACCCATAAAGAGCCACCTCCAGAAATGTTCTCCTTTAGGGATCTCTTCTGGATATTCTTTGGTACCTTTCCCAGTGATGGGCTTACACTGTTGTGTCCTGACTCATTGCATTGGTAAAGACAGGCCTTTCAACCTCTCAGGTGCATTACAATGCCCGGGTCCTCTCGGAGATCCAAAAGAGGGTGGTGGCCTGTGCTCAGGACACCTTCAGAGTGTGTCTGCAGGAACAGGGCCTCTGAGAGGAACAGATTCCCACCTGCGGCAACAGGAAGATCTTGCGTCAGCCTTTTCCAGAGCAGCTCCAGGGGAGTCATGGCGCAGCGAAGATCACACCCAGCAGCATGCCCGGGACTGTGGTTTAAGGAACTGGGTGGATGGCGGTGGCGATCCATGAGACAGGAAACGTTGGCCTGGGGCTACTAGCAGGCCTGCAGGGCTTCTGGGACATCTGAGTGCAGATGCCCCATACGTCTCGGCCTGGGGGGGATCTGGGGCCCAGTTGAGACGTCCTAGGTAGACTTGGTGGTAGGAAAAGCCGTCAGCATACAGAGGGATACTGATGAAAACAAGTCAGATGGGTAAAAGCTCTGGGGGGTGACGTGGTCACCCAAGGATCATGTATGGAGTGGAAGAGCACAGGGCAGAGGTTGGAAACCAGAGGAAAACAAAACCAAGATTTAGGAGGGGATCAAAGTAAATGGACAGACAGGGAGATCAGAAGTAATGGACTGAGAGGTAGGGGGAAAGACAGGATGGGCTGCTGTCACAGACTCTGACCAAGGAAAGTGTTTTTGAAAACAGAATGTGTCTGTGGCCAATACAGCACTGGGTACTATGGTTTGGCCCACGGAGCTCTTGCTCCCAAGAGCAAGGGGATATTCTGTGGATGGACATATGGAGGAGGAATCGAGAGAGGTAACCAGGTAAGGGTGCTCCTGGAGTGTACACTTTCAAGAAGCATGGCTTGAAAGGAATCAGAGAGGCAGGAGACTGGAAGTAGGGGGCTGTGTGCTTGCAGAGTATGCTATTTTCTGTTCCCCAAACCAAAACGACCAGGATGCAAGTTCCAAAAATTCCTAAGAATCTCAGGACAGTTGACTAGAAGACAGAGCGGAGAATTGGAGTGATCCTCACAGGTGAGTCTTCAAGTTGAGGAGGGGGGAGTGTGGTGATTTCAAAGCAGCAGTGCAGTTTCACGAACACTACCTTCCTTTCCCTCTGAGCCCCACTCTGCCTCAGCGACCCATGGTCACAGGAAGAGCCGGGGTAGTGGTGGTGGTGACGTGGGGGCGGGGGGGCGGGGAGGGGTCGCAGATTGCGGAGATCACAGCCTCAATGTATACTCCTCAGACACCTCGGGCACTTTGCTCTTTTTGTTCTCCCTGGCTGATCTGATCTTCATCATTAGTGTTCACCCTTCATACTGGTTAGTAAGGGGAAAGCTCCCAGTGAATTTACTTCGAACCTGGAAAGTGTGGTTGCATGCAACCAACTGAATATCCACAGATACAAATGCTCCGTTTGTTCTGGTGAAAATGCTCTCTACTTCCTTCAGCGATGGAGCAGGGGTATGTGTCCCTTACAAGGCTCTGGGTGATGTGGGAGGGGGAGTCTATAACATGGCACACCTTAGTTCCTCACGGTGGCTGCAGTGGTCCCTGAGGGAAAGATGACTCCCTCTCCTGGATCCAGCTGGTGATGCTGACCTGCACCACCCACGGGTGGGGGTGGTGAAACTAGCATTTTTGTCTCCCTCCTCTTGCTGTGGACACGGTGCTCCCTGGCTGATTGAGCCTCAGCCACCCTGCTGGCATCTGCAGACCTCTCTGAATCTGGGTCTCATCGTCCAGCCCATCCCTGGGCAGGGATGTTTACTCCTCAGCCTCAGCATCCAGGTCCCCTAACCATTGTCTGCTTAAGCTTCTTCTGGACTCAGTCCCTTTCCACATTTCTCCCTCAGGTGATGCAGAGCCCTCCCTTGGATCTCACCTGCACCGCAGCAGGAACCATGATCAGCTCCAGAAAACGAAATTCCTAAACTGCTAACACGGTTCTGCCCAAAGACTCCGTTGCATCATTGTACAGTGTGCCCCTGTGAGTCCCAAGTGTGAATGGGGTGGAATCCTCCCGTTCCTGGAGTTCCTCTTCATTTCTTGTCACACCTCCCTTGTCTGAGCTCTCTCACCTCTGCCTGCCACTGCCTCTGTGGGCCGTTCCCCCCCCCTCTGACTGGGACGCTCCTTGCCTCGGCTTGTCTTTCATTTGACCAACACTTCCCATACAACATCCAGGTCAAAAAGGCATACTGTAGAATGTGTACCTTGTTGAGTACAGTTAGGAGACTCGGGGCTCATAAGCCCCACGCCCCTGGACTACAAACAAACAAACAAACAAACAAAAAAGAGGGATAAAGAACACAAGAGTCAAACATGCCAAAGGTGCCTGAGATGTTGCCTAAGATGAGCCCTGAAGAGTGTCTGTGGGATCAGGAAGTATGGATATTAATGATGGCCTTGACAAGACCAGTTACAGTGGAGTGACTGGGACAAAAGCTCCATGGAAGGGGGCTGAGGAGACAATATCTCAGCAGAATTTGAAGCAGTTTTGCTTTGAAGGGCAACTGGTAATGTGCCAGTAGCTGCAGAATAGGGTGGTGGAAGACGGTGGGTTTCCCCCTTCGCTGTGGAATGCTCCGATGTAGAGGGAGCAGGTGCTGGTTCAGGAGGGAGGAATGATAACTGCAGGGGCAACGTCCCTGAGAAGGTGCAAGGCATGGGATCCCGGGCAGAGGTGAGGGGCTGGGTGCAGTCAGGAGCAGGCGTGGAGAGGGGCAGCAGAGTGCCAGGGCAGAAACATGCAGATCGGGACTGGGAAACGAGAAATCCCACGGGACTGCTTCCATATTCTCCACGAATTATTGGCGGGAGGGGATGGTGGTCATTAGCATGGAGGAAGGTTACCAGTATGAGTGTGTAGTGTAGGAGTGTAGCTAGGTGACCGTGAAACTGAACAGCGGTCTACTCCGGCCATGGATTTAAGATGAAACACTTCTGTAACGTTGTAAAGTTTTCTCCTCGATGCTCAGGTGCTCAGACACAGGCAGGGAGTGAGTAGGCAGGAGGGTGCAAGCCGCACAAGAGGTGTGTTTGTAGGGCCTGGCGGATGGTGTGGCAGGATGTGTGGTCGGTGAGATGGGTCTGCAGGAGGTTGTGGCATGGCACTAGAGCGAGGGAGCTGGAAGACAGGACAGCATATTGAGGGTGATGAGAGGGAGGAATGCTGGAAACAGGACACCATGAGGGGCGCGGTCTTTCCTGATGCCCGGGGCGGGACCGTGGGCAGAGGGATTCCCGGGTGGGGCGGAGGGGGAACATCGCTAAGGACAGAGCCCAGGGTGAGCCTCGTGGGCACTGAGGACGGATCGGAAGAGTGAGGGCTGAGAGGAGAAGAGTGAGTGTATCCCGGGAGTAACGCGTTCACAGGCCGGGGTGGGCGGGAGGGGAATGGACAGGGGGCTTGTACCGGTCCCGCTCGTGGGGGGCTTCGGTATGAGCGACTGGACCCAGGCGTCACCGGTCAGGTTGCTCAGCAGAGAGTTCAAAACGCGGTCCGGGAGAAATCTTCCAGCCGACCCGGGCCAGGAGACTGGCGCGGGCCTCACTGCGCTCCTGCGCGCCGGCCCACAACCAGCCAATCGGCGCGCAGCCCCGCCCACCAGGCCCCGGAGCCTCCCTGACGCCCCAACTTCCTGCCGGTGCTGCTCTGGTTCTGCGGGCCGCTGAGGGGAGCCCGCGGTGCCCGGGTGGTTTTGCCCAGCCTCTTCGAGAGGTTCCCTTCCTTTCTCTCAGGATGTTACTTGTTTACCCTGGATTAATTTAGTTTTCCGTTTCCGTTGGTATTTGTTCTGTCTCTGTTGGGTGTCTTGCCCTCTTTTATACACATTTGCATCGTTGGCTGCTCCCTCAGTAGAAATTTTATATGTTTGTCGAGCACGTCGAGTTATATTTTTTTCTCTTTGTTGGGTTAGGTTTTTTACCCGGTTTATGGATTCGTTTGTAAAGAGGTTTCTTCTGTATGTCTACCAGTTGTTTGTGTCCTTCTCTACGACTTGAAGTGATTAATCATCTCTTTGCGTTTAGTTTTGTTGTTACCCACATAGTGGAGTATGGTCTTACTGGTAATAGTTTTATAGACAACAACGAGTTAGTGAGTCAGTACAGATTGTGACGCTGGGGTACCTGACATCGGGTGGTCCTAGGAGATAGGTGTCCTAAAGGGTCCGTTCGTGCGGTGTCATGTGACGGACAAGGAAGAGGTCCCCTCGAAGGGTTGGGTCCCCAGTTTAGGGACAGAGTACGTAACCGTCTGTCTAAGAAATGGTGACACGGTGGTCCTTTCGGGAAGTTTTGTTGTTAGTCCATAGCGAAGTGTGACCAGTCTTACCGGTTGTAGATCTTTGGATGGTTACTATTTGCAACATCGCGACCCCTCTTTTCCTGTGAGAGGATGGGACAACTACCCTTGCATTTAACCACGTCGGTGTACCTCTTGTTATCCCTACAAGGAATTTTTCATTTTCATCTTGATGATACTCTGGGTCGTTAGGGTAAGGACCCGTATATGGCGGGCTCTTTTGGTACTAAGTCTTTCTATGTACGTGGGGTCACAAGCAACGATGTTGTAAATGTTATCGTTGGATTTACAGATGGCTGTCTCCCTACCCATCTCTTCTACACTAGGTATGTATGTCACTTCATAATGAGTCGGTATTTTTGCTTGTATTGACCCGGTGAGAGTCTCTGCACCTACCTGGACCTCTGACAGTATGACTCACTTCTTTCAGTCTTTCTCTTTTTGTCTAATAGAATTTGATAGTGAATATACACCTTAGATCTCTGTACTGGGTCTACTTGAATAAATGTTTCGTCTTTATCTCTGCGTCTCCGTCTCTTGTTTGTATATCTATAGGTTTCCCTACTAACCTTCTAACCCCAATTGTGTACATGAGATGTGACGTATTCTGTCTATTGATTACTCGTGGATGATATAGTGTGTCCCTTGAGATGAATTAAGAGAGACCACCGTCTTCACACTTCTTTTAGGTTTTTGTTCTCCCCTATACATATATGTATACTGTCTAAGGGAAACGATATGTCGTTTGAGATTGTGTTTTTAACATTTTGTTGGTAGGAGGTTATTTTTAATTATTTTTTAGAATATTTCCCCAGACGTTCGTTTTTTATTATTATTATTATTATTATTGTTATTAGGAATATTTTGATGTCATTTGTTTTCAGTCACACTGTTACCACTTCGTTGTCTGGGTGTCTATTTCTTTAGTCTCTCTTCTGAGGTCTTGGTCGAAGAAGTTTATATCGGTTAAGCAAGACCTGTTTCAACGTTTTCGCTAACTTACTTCTTTCATAACAGAATAGTCTTATACACACACTTCTTACCCTACAGGTAGACTTTCTCTCAGAGTATCGAATAGGATTTTGGGTGATTTTTACGTAGAATCTGTAGTTGGTCCTCGTACCTTGACATTCTGTAAATTTTCTTTTACTGTGTTTTAGAAGTCGGAACTCAAACCGTTGTCACAAAATCGATACTGAGGGTTTTTTATGGGGGAACGAGACACTTTCTATTACAGTCCTCAAACTCTTCTGTTTAGCGTCGGACCCTCTTACATAAAATTTTAATGTATCGGTTGTTTCCAGAACATAGGTCTTGTATATTTCTTGACAGTTTTCAGTTGTCTTTCTTTTATCAACTTCTCTATGAAGTCACTTTTCTTATGTATCCCCGCTGACTCGTGTCCTTGCTTACATACAAGTTGAAGGGTCCGAGAGTCCGTTTACGTTTAATTTTGACTCCACTTTATGGTCAGCAGGATAGAATTTTAACGGTTTTGTGTTGTTTTGATTCGTTTTACTTGTTTCTTCGTTCGTTTCTTTGTTTGTTTGTTCCTCTCCCTCTCCCTCCCTACTAAACCCTCTTACCCTTAAGATTGTACATATGACAGTACATTCTTAACTTAGCGGTCAGGTACAGACTGCATCCCACGTCGAACGAACCCCGACCACGTACCCCTACTGGGTCTCTCTACAACACCCCTCCCTCCACCCTCCCCCCAAGTACAAACCCTTGCGTACATTCTTAATTACTAAAATTTTAAATTTTTTTTTTTATTTTTTAATTTTTTTTTTTTTTTTCTTTTGTAGTCTGTTATGGTTTACTACGATTGCTACCCGTCGCTCACCTGACCGGTGTCCAATGACCACCCTTACGTCCCACCGTGTCCGTGACACCTTTCTCTAAATAACGAAGAATACTTCAATTTGAATACGAATCGGTGCACTGGTTGGTGAAGTGGGGTTTCATAAAGGGGATCCCTTCAAATTGCACTCAAGTGTCTTTTTGGACAAGTCCTTACAATATCGTTATCGACACAAGTATTAGTTGTTTTGTCTCGTTGTTGGGTTTGTTTACAGGAAACCGTTTCACGTAGTAAAAGTAAAGCCTTTCCTTTCACTTCAGCGAGTCAGCATAGACTGAGAAACGCTGGGGTGTCTGACATCGGATGGTCCGAGGAGACAGGTACCCTAAAAGGTCCGTTATCATGACCTCACCTAACGGTAAAGGAAGAGGTCCCGTAGAAGGGCTGGGTCCCTAGCTTGGGTCCAGAGGGCGTAACATCTGTCTGCGAAATGACGAAATGGCAGACTCGGTGGTCCCTTCAGGAGTAAAAGTATAATGACTTATGATAAGTCGGGATCTTTTCTTTCTTGATAACTATGTCAGTTGTTACACCTACTTTGAGTCATTGTAATACGACTCACTATCTTCGGTCGGAGTTCAATGAAAATTTACCGAACTATACATCCTACCAGAACTTTTCTGTTTACACATAACAGTGTCTGTCGTTTAACCGCCACGGAACCAAGTCACACCCTCATCTCGTACCGACGTTTTCCTATCGAGACCCCTGCAGAACCCCCAACGTCTTTACAAGACATATGACTGACACCACCACCAATGTTCTTCGAAGTCTTCACGACTTTAAGGATTTTAACCTACAGGTCTTCTACTACTACGGTGGTTTGTAATTAAAATTTTATTTCCATTTCTTTATTACTATTTTGTCAGGAAGTTTGCTCGTTCGCTTGTTTTTCGAAAGTATTAAGAGGTCGTCACCGGACGTGTTATCCTTTATGACTTACGTAAATAAATCCTATTCACTTTTGGTGCAGTTTATACTCGTGTCTAGTTGTGTTTCCTCGTTTGTAGATGTGTTTACCATTTATACACCCCCTGACCCTCCCCTTACCAAAGATTTTCTAACTCCATTGACTTACAAAGGTCCTCGTTATTGTTACGTAATAGACCCTATATTATATGCAAAATTCTTAACATACCTTTGTTTTCGTTTACCTGTCCTAATATTTTTATTTCCACAACCACCCCCATTTCTTAGAATAAGAAGCTTTCACTTTTCAGTTTGAAATTTATGTATATCATATAAGAGATGTCCTTGGTGAATGTATATTTTGTTTTCCTTATTCATTATTATACATGTAATTTTACCTTATGACTCTTCATGTAGTCGTCATGTCTTCTACCGTTCCCTTAACCCACTTTCCCTTTTTCCTTGTGGAACTCCTTTATACCTTTCTTTCTTCCCTTTATATCTTCTTTCTCTTTCTTTCTTTTCCTCCGTACTTCCTTTCTTTCTTTTCTCCCTTTCTTTAACTGAACTTTATTCTACTGCCTAAATTTCGGTTATGATAAAGAAGAATTTGATATATATTTGTGGGACTCGAAAGGTTCCTTTTCCACCTCTAAAGATCTATCTTATCCACGTTCTAAGGTATTAAACAACAATTTATCTTTGAGTACAATCAAATCTCTGTCTCCGTCCAATTTACCTTTTCCCACCCTTCTTTATCCGGTATACACTTCCATTTAACATTCTGTTTTACTCTTCCATACTATTTCCTATTCCAGCTAACAACCTAGTCCTCATAATTAGTCACTATTTGTTCGTATAAATTATTACCCCCCTTTCCCGATTAATGAGTCCTTTTGCGTTGTCAGGAGTTACGTGACCTGTTAACTTGAAATTTAATGTATTTCCCTTTTGTCTGACTTGAATTTCCTCTAGATCTATCTGTTTACGTAAATTGTAAACCTTGTAAGTTTGTAACAAAGACTCTAAAAATATATCATTCATCCGTCTTCCGGTCGTCAATATTTCTCTTGAAATTGTTGTAAGAGTTGATGAATCTGGATTAATATCGTGTAAGGAGAGTTATCGTCGTCTTTTGTGTAGGAGAAGTTTCCATGCACCCTGTACGTGGTTCTTTCTCGGAGAGTATCCTAATCTCTTGTTATGCGGTAGTTAATTCTTCCTAATTTCAGTACATCTCCTACAGGAGACTCGTGTCACCTTATTTAGTTCTTTAAGTATCGTTCTTCTAAAGATCTCATAGGGGCCTGAAACATTAAATTGTTTCTAAAGTTTTATTGTGTGGTAGTTTCTCTGTGATGCCTTTAAAATTTCATAATAGTTGATTTCCCTTTGCATTTGTGTTGTATAGTTGAAACCACACTAATTCAATTTCGGAACCGATCTCTCTTTAAACGAGAAACGCACTAATATAAATCTTCCTCCTTTCCCGATTGTAGTTCCTTGATGTTTTGACTCTACGGTGGTTTTCTTCAGTTTTAATTAGACTCTCCTTCATCTTTCTTTGTTATTTCTATCGTTACTTTACCTTTTGTTTCTTCAGTAGCTCTTTTATGTTACCTCAACTCCTAGAACTCCACACCTCTAATAGGACCTACTAGACCCACCTGGTTATATTAGAGTTTCCAGGATAAATATTCCCCACCGTCCTTTTACTCTGACTTCTCATCCTCTATGCTACAGTCTTCGTCTCCAGTCTCCCCACTCTTCGACCTTCTACGATCCGACGACGGAAACTTGTACCTCTTTCCCCGTCCTAGGTTCCTCATCTCCACCGGAGAATGTATCCTTTCCGTACCCTGTCTAAGAAGGGATCATCGGAGTCTCCTTGTCTTGTGACACCTGTGTGACAGAAACCGGGACAATTTTGGGTAAAGTGTGAAGACTGGGGGTCTTACCATTCTATTGTTTTGACAGAACACGATTCGGTTCGTACACCATTAAACAATATCGACGTCCTCTTATGATTACATTAAGTCTTTTTCGTGAATTGTCTTACATTGTAAGATGATCCCGAGTCTACCATTCCTTAGATGGACGTTACGTCCTCTCGACCCAAGTTAGGGACCCACCCCTTCTATGGGACCTCTTAGCGGACCATTGGGTCAGGTCATAAGAACGGATCTCTTAAGGTACCTGTCTCATCGGACCACCCGATGTCAGGTACACCGTCGTTTCTCAACCTGTACTGACTCGCTGATTGTAAAAGTGAAAAGGTCATTAGACGGGTCTAATTCTTAAGAGACCTTTGACCTTTGTCCTCTCTCTGGGATTGGACTATTTACAGTGGTTCTTGTGTGAAGTGTCAATTTTTCGATTTCTGAAAGGGGGATTCTAGAGAGCAGTGAAGACTAACCGGGACCTGACCGTCAGGATTCATCCCGTAATTCCGTTCTAAAATTTTTATATGAACTTTCATATGTTTCACTTTTCCCTTCTCATTTTGACAAAAATAAGTATCTCCTTTATTAGTCACGTACCTTTTAGAAATTGATCGAAAAATTTTTGACAGATCTTAATGATGGTGATTCTATTCGTTGAAAAGTTTTATACTCCAGTCGTCTGTTTTTATTCAATGTCAATAGACTACTTAAATAAAAGTCTCGTCGTTACCTCTTTGTCTGTATTTATTGTCCGGATATCTATGCACCCCTCCCCTCCTCCCTCTGTCACTCTACGTACCTCTCTCATTGTACCTATGTCTGTATGACATACATTTTATCTGTCGGTTATCCTTAAAAGATCTACTGAATCCCTTGAGTTTGTCCTCGAGAAACTGTAGATCTTCTCACCCTACCCTTCCCTCTACCTTTCCTCTAAGCACACCCTCCCTTGTACCCACATGGATACCGGCTAAGAGTAACTACAAACTGTCTTTTGGTGTTTTAAGACAATTCGTTAATAGGAAGTTAATTTTTATTTATTCATTTTATTATAGATTTTATCGAAGGTTCACTTTAATGTGTCTTGTTTATATGTTTAATATACATTTTATAATTTTATACAGGATTGTACTAGTTTCTTTAGTTAATGTCAATAAATTACCTCTTTGTTAATCTTAAAATTTACTTTAATATTGAATACGTTTTGTACTAGGTGAATGTCCACTTTAATTGTTTTACACTTACCTCATGTTTTACTATGTGTCATTCTTAACGACTCTCTTTAAGTGTTGATTCATTTATTAACCTCGTACACAAACTTAAAAGTCTTAGTTATCACAATTCTTCATTTAATAGGGTGTCAACTAGATAACTATGTCTCGTACAGTTTACTGATCTTTCGTTGTTCTATTAAGATGTTGAAAATGACTGTATGTTTCCTAACCTTATCAGGTTTATTGTGTCTTTCTCTTGATGTATAAACCTTACGAGTATAACCGATTGAAACATTTAATGACGTTTCCATGTCAGTACCCTGAAAGGACCACCAGGTCACCATTTCTGAGATGTGAAAGTTACTTACTTCTCTTTCTCACTGGAGACTCGGTTGGTTTTCTGTACCTTCGTTACTTATACTTCATCTTCCGTTTATACACCCGTATATATTTACTATGACCAAAATATTTGAATATTATTTTTATTAATAGAGAACTCCAATTTTGGTATACACAAACACATAAATATAGACACTCCCTAATTTTTAGTACTTTCGTCGTTATAATTTCATTCCTTTCCCATTTATACCTGGTTCACAAGATTGTATACGTGTTAAAACCCCTACTCTTTTTCTCTGGTTAAATAAAGTCTAAAACTCCTCAATTCTAAAGTTCAACATCAGAGGGTCAGTGGTGATCTGAACCTAATGACAACTATGACTTACCAAACAAAACCTTTACTTGTCTCTAGTAAGACGGCAAAAACTCTAACGTGGGTTTATGACGTAAAGTCTGAGGAAACAACTGATACTCCCGATGAAGTAAGGAAGATTCCCTAAGAACGGGTGTCATTATCTATATCACCAGTAGGTTTAATTTAAACGGATAAGGTCAAGTAAAATCTAGTGACTAAGGATTTTACAGGTACAAGTGATAACGGTAGAGGACAAACTAGTGAAGTTTAAATATGGAACTAAGTATCTGGATTGTAAGGTCCAAGAATACGTTATAACAAGAAAGTCAAGTCAAGTCAGCGAGTCAGCACAGGCTGAGAAACGCTGGGGTACTTAGCGTCGTGCGGTCCGGAGGGACAGGTAGTGGTTGAGGGCCTCAAGTGAGTCTAAGTGCAAGTAGCTCAATCACTACGGTAGGTCGGTAGAGTAGGAGACAGCAGGGGAAGAGGAGGACGGGGGTTAGGGAGAGTCGTAGTCTCAGAAAAGGTTACTCAGTCGAGAAGCGTACTCCACCGGTTTCATGATCTCGAAGTCGAAATCGTAGTAAGGAAGGTTTCTTTAGGGTCCCAACTAGAGGAAGTCTTACCTGACCAACCTAGAGGAACGTCAGGGTCCCTGAGAGTTCTCAGAAGAGGTCGTGGTGTCAAGTTTTCGTAGTTAAGAAGTCACGAGTCGAAGTCTTACCTGACCAACTTAGAGGAACAAGAAATGTCGTAATTTAAAATGAAGGTAATGATCAGTGTAGGTGTTGACCCACAACACAAACGAAAGCGAGATAGAGAAGTAAGAAAGACCTCAATAAAGAGGGGAGAAGAGGTCATCGTATAACCCGTGGATGTCTGGACCCCTCAAGTAGAAAGTCACAACGTAAAAAGACGGAAAAGTATGACAAGTACCCCAAGAGTTCCGTTCTTACAATTTCACCAAACGGCAAGGGAAGAGGTCACCCGGTGTAAATAGTCTTAAGAGGTACTGTTGGGTAGGTAGAACCCATCGGAATGTACCGTACCGAGTATCAAAGTGACACAATCTGTTCAGACACTTAGTAAACTAGTCAAACCAATCAAAAGACACTGACACTAAAAGTAAGACAAACGGGAGACTACCTATTCCTAATTCTCCGAACATCTTCGAAGGACTACCCTCCCTAACCGACGTCCCCTTAGACCCAGAACAAACCCCGACACAAGGGTAGGACAACAAACCGGACTCCGGGTTGATACCATCCCAATTACCACCATTACCACCGGAGGAAGATTTCCCGAATACGGTCGTGACAACATAAGTCACAGGGACTGGGACCCCCGTTGTCTTACTAGAGACAAGGAAAGATTCCGTTTGTAAAGTTATAGTGTCATTAGGTTCAGATACGAGGTTAGTGATTACTACTCTTGGACTCCAACTTGCCAAAATACTTGTGTATGTTCTGGAAGATCTTGATTGTTCCTTTTTTTCCACAGGAAAAGTAGTATCCCCTAACCTTACGTTTTCATCTTTAAGTTCTCTATGGACCTAATTGTCCGTTCAAACCGGAACCTCATATTTTACTTCGCCCCGTTTCCGATTGTCGAGACGGTTCTCTTACGTAACCAGTATTGTTTGTGGGAGAAGGTTGTTGTGTTCTCTACTGAGATATGTAGGGTAGTGGTCTATCAGTTACGACTTTAGTCTAACTAATATAAGGAACGTCGGTTTCTACCCCTGAGAGATATGTCAGTCGTTTTTGTTCTGGTACTCGACTGACACCGAGTCTGGTACTTTAGGAATAACGGTTTAAGTTTGAATTTAACTTCTTTCATCCCTTTTATGATCTGGTAAGTGTATATTGGCTTTAGTTTAGGGAATGTTAATATGTCACCTTCACTGAATATCTAAGTTCCCTAATCAAGAATATCTGTCTCACGGTCTTCTTGATACCTGTCTCCAAATACTGTACCATGTCCTCCGTCACTAGTTTTGGTGGGTATTCCTTTTCTTTATGTTTTCCCATTTTACCGACAGACTCCTCCCGAATGTTTATCGACTCGTTTCTTCTCTTCGATTTCCGTTTCCTCTTTTCCTTTCTATATGGGAAGATTTACGTCTCAATGTTTCTTATCGTTCCTCTCTATTCTTTCGGAAGGATTCGCTAGTCACGTTTCTTTGTCTCCCTTTTTTATCTTACTCTTTCTGATCTCTAGAGAAGTTCTTTTAAACTTTATGATTCACTTGTAAAGTACGTTTCTATCCGTGTTATTTCTTATCTTTGAGATACCTGGATTGTCTTCGTCTTCTATAATTCTTCTCCACCGTTCTTATGTGTCTTCTTGATACATTTTATCTAGAAGTACTAGGTCTATTGGTACTACCACACTAGTGAGTGGATCTCGGTCTGTAGGACCTTACACTTCAGTTCACCCGGAATCCTTCGTTGTGATGTTTGTTTCGATCACCTCCACTACCTTAAGGTCAACTCGATAAAGTTTAGGATTTTCTACTACGACACTTTCACGACGTCAGTTATACGGTCGTTTAAACCTTTTGAGTCGTCACCGGTGTTCTGACCTTTTCCAGTCAAAATAAGGTTAGGGTTTCTTTCCGTTACGGTTTCTTACGAGTTTATGTTAACGTGTTAACGTGAGTAGAGTGTGTGATCCATCCGAAGAGTGTTCGATCCGAAGTTGTTATGCACTTGGTACTTGAAGGTCTATCTACAAGTTCGACCAAAATCTTTTCCGTCTCTTGGTCTCTGGTTTAACGGTCGTACAACCTAGTATCTTTTTCGTTCTCTTAGGGTCTTTTTGTAAATAAAGACGAAATAACTGATGAGATTTCGGAAACTGACACACCTAGTGTTGTTTGTCACCTTTTAAGGGTTTCTCTACCCTTATGGTCTGGTGGAATGGACGGAGGACTCTTTGGATATACGTCCAGTTCTACGATATCAATCTTGGCTTGTACCTTGTTGTCTGATCAAGGTCTGACCCTTTCCTTATACAGTTCCGACATTTAACAGTGGGACGAATAAATTGAATATACGTCTCATGTAGGACGTTTTAAGGTCCGACCAACTTCGTGTTCGACCTCAGTTCTGACGTGTCTCTTTGTAGTTATTGGAGTCTATACGTATACTATGGTAGAAATACCGTCTTTCACTTCTCCTTGATTTCTCAGAGAACTACTTTCACTTTTTCCTCTCACTGACGACCGAATTTTGAGTTGTAAGTCTTTTGCTTCTAGTCAAGTCAAGTCAAGTCAGTGAGTCAGCACGGGTCGAGAAACGCTGGGGTACTTAGCGTCGTGTGGTCCGGAGGGACAGGTAGTCGTTACGGGCCTCAAGTGAGTCTGAGTGTAGGTAGCTCAGTCACTACGGTAGGTCGGTAGAGTAGGAGACAGTAGGGGAAGAGGAGGATGGGGGTTAGGGAGGGTCGTAGTCTCAGAAAAGGTTACTCAGTTGAGAAGCGTACTCCACCGGTTTCATGACTTCAAAGTTGAAATCGTAGTGAAGTACCGTTTGTCTACTCCTTTGTTACCTTTGTCACTGTCTGAAATAAAAGAACCCCAGGTTTTTAGTAACGTCTACCACTGACATCGGTAATCCAATTTTCTGTGAACGAGGTACCTTCTTTTCGATACTGGTTGGATCTTTCGTATAATATTTCGTCTCTGTAATCAAACGGGTGTTTCTAGGTAGATCAGTTTAGATACCAAAAAGGTCATCAGTACATATCTACACTCTCAACCTGGGTATTCCTTCCGACTCGTGGTCTCTAAGCTACGAAAACTTGAAACCACAACCTCTTCTGAGAACTCTCAGGGAACCTGACGTTCTTCTAGGTTGGTCAGTTAGGATTTCCTTTAGTCAGGACTTATAAGTAACCTTCCTGACTACGACTTCGACTTGGAGGTTATGAAACCGGTGGACTACGCTTCTTGACTGAGTAAACTTTTCTAGGACTACGACCCTTTCTAACTTCCATCCTCCTCTACAAGAGTCGTAGTCCTAGAAAAGTTTACTCAGTCAAGAAGCGTAGTCCACCGGTTTCATAACCTCCAAGTCGAAGTCGTAGTCAGGAAGGTTACTTATAAGTCCTGACTAAAGGAGTACAGGTAGTGACTGGACTACCTGTACTGAAACTCGTTCGAGACCCTCAACCACTACCTATCCCTTCGGACCGTACGACGTCAGGTACCCAACGTTTCTTAGTCTGTGCTCATTCGGTGACTTGACTTGACTTGACTTGACTTGACACATTAGTGATTTTCTTATTATTTATGACTTATTGATAGTTCCACTATCTTAACCCTTTGTCTTTCTTTCACTTTAATTAGTTTCTCTTCTGTTTTACATTCTCTATTTACTCGGATCTCTTTACAAATATTATCTTATCTTCTATCATTGTACCATCTATATTTTAATTCATATTGTTATTAGAGTAATTTCCATTTATGAGGTCAGTTCCCTTTTTTGGTTGTTTCTAATTGTTCGACTTCCTTCTTCCTCCTCCTCCTTCACCTTTCGTAATCCGTCTTCTACCTTTTCTTCCGTTACATACGAAGTGCCATATGCGATGAAGTTTATGTTCGTATGTCTTTTAATTACAATACTTAACCATTTTATACATGGACTTTTTATAACTAGTTTTGTTCGACCACATCGAACTAAAGATAGTTTTGAAACCGGAGACTCCGTTTTTCTGTAAATGAATACATTTACAATATTAATAATTGAATTTTTAGTATTTAACGAGTTTAAGTGGTCCTTTTATTTTGTTAATACTCAGACAAAAGTGACTTATTACACCAAAGTCATATACTGCGTTTGGAACCGTGTCAACGTCCCTGTATATATAATGAGGTGGTAGTATCACCCTCTAAAGTCTTGTGAAGAGAGTCACTTACTATGTTGTGTATGTATTTTTAAACGTTTCTGTACTCTCTAAACTTTTCATGTCACTTGTGTGCATCGTTATATATAAATACGTAAGATAGAGTAAGTTGAGGTGTTGACGTTCTATGTGTCAGAAAAGTTACGATTACTACAAATGGTTTTTTCTGGTGTACAACTGGTATTACGTTCAGAAGGCTTTTAAAGTTCTGTTACTTTATCCTCATATAAGGGACTGGTTTTACGATAAGTCGACATTCAACTAATTACTACTATTAATCTTTTAGGGGACGTACAAAATTTTAATTATAGGAAGTCTCCTAAAAGGACCAACATGGCACCGATTCTGAGGTTCGAGGGTTACGTCCCCGGACCCACACTAGGGACCAGTCCCTTGATCTAAAGTATACGGCGTTGATTCTTAAACGTACGACGTTGATTTCTCTAGGATGTACGACGTTGATTTGTAGGGTATACGGTGTTGATTCTGATCCACAAGTCGGTTTAATATATGTAGGAAGATTTAATACGTCTCGAGTTTCTTCTTTCGTCCTCATCGTTATGAGTATAGGCTATTTTATCTGAAATTTTGTTTCCGACACTTTTCTCTGTTTCTTTCGGTGATGTATTACTAGTTTCCTAGTTAGGTTCTTCTTCTATATTGTTAATATTTATATATACGTGGGTCGTATCCTCGTGGTGTTATACATTCTGTTTACGATTGTTCATACTTTCCCCTTTAATTGTCATTGTGTTATTATCACCCTCTGAAATTATGGGGTGAGTGTGGATACCTGTCTAGTTGATTTGTCTTTTAATTGTTTCTTTGTGTTTGAAATTTACTATGTTATCTGGTCAATCTGGATTAACTATAGATATCCTGTAAAGTGACGTTTTGTTACTTAAAGTGGAAAAAGAGTTCACGCGTACCTTGGAAGAGATGCTATCTAGTGTAGGACCCGGTATTTAGATTGGAACTATTTAAGTTTTTTTAGCTTTAGTAAGGTTCGTAGAAAAGACTGGTATTACGTAATTCTAATCTAGAGTTAATGTCCTCTTTTTGATAATTTTTAAGGTTGTATACCTCCGACTTGTTGTGCGAAGACTTATTGGTTGTTTAGTGTCTTCTTTAGTTTTTACTTTAGTTTTATACGTATCTTTCTTTACTTTTACTTTTGTGTTGTTGGGTTTTGGACACCCTGTGATATTTTCGTCACGATTCCCCTTTCAAGTATCGTTATGTCCGTATGGAGTTCTTTGTTCTTTTTTCAGTTTATTTATTGGATTGAGATGTGGATTTCGTTAATCTTTTCCTTCTTTACCTCTTGGGGTCTCAATCATCTTCCTTTCTTTAGAATTTTTAATCCCGTATTTATTTACGTTTTCTTTGCTTTCTCTGGTATCGTTTTTAGTTGTTTCGGTTTCGACCAAGAAACTTGACTTATGATTTCTTTTAAACATCCTAGGTCGAAGTTATACGCATGATCTCTTTTTCTTTCCTCTTTTGTTAGTTACTGTACACGTAGTAGAGTCGTTACACTTTTCTATCGTCTAAGTTGTGTTACTTTCGTCTTCTCTACTTTATTCTTATTTAATCTGTCACCAAACGACTAAATACAAGATCTGTTAGTGTTTTGTTATTGGGTTCGGACAAAATATCACAAATGACTAAAGACGTCACATTTATGAGAGTGGTACCACTAAAGTTCAATGGGTACACAATAACGACATCTGTCTCTACTCCCCTCTTCGTGTCGTCGAGTGACTATACATTATAAACCCGGTATGTGTGTGTCCTCAAGATTTATTCGAGTTCTCGTTTTCCTTCTTATTTTACATTATTTTATTAAGTCTTCATAATGTATTTTTCTAATATGATCGGTTCAAATTAAGAACCATTTCCGTTGTGTTAACTGTTAGTGGAGTACATTCGAGCTTGTTTTTTCTCTCTTCAATAGATTTTTAGTTACAGACCTTACTTAGTTCTCTGTACTAATATCTATATTATTCGTATAATTCTCTAGTAATCAGTTTTAGTACTTGTTGACATACGTTTATTTATACTTCTCAATCTATACTACATGTTCAAAACTCTTTCGTGTTGTTCTACTATGGTTTTGTTTGATTTTGAGACTTAACAGGATATTTATGATTTACTTAGTTTAGACTTCTTTTGTTGTCGTCTTTGTTGAAGGTATAAGACTACTAGAGTGGTTGGCCAAGATGTTTTGAACTTTCTTCTTTTTTTATCGTTACAATATATGTTCCGTCTTTCATATTTTTTGTCGTCAGTGAAGAGTCGAGTAAGATACTTCAGATCTGTAATACTCTTTACTTTATATATCCCATTATAAAGTGTAATTGTATCTTCCTTTTTAGTACTTATTTTGTAATTGTTTTGGTTAGGTCAATATATAAAATTTTCCTATTATATAGTGTTCGTTCAGTTTTGATGTCATTTTTACTTCACCGAGTTGTGAACTTTTAATTATATAAATTATCTTAATTGTATGATTCATATTTTATTTGAATGTAAAGGATATCTACGTCTTTTTCATATTTTTTCTTTGTAGATTCCTACACCTCTTTTCCCTCTGGAACACATGATAACCACCCTTATTTTAACCATCTCGGTGGTACCTTTCGTTATACCTCCAAGGAGTTTTATAATTTTTAATTTGATGGTATACTAGGTTGCTAGAATGAAGACTCATATGTAGGATTCATTTCCTTCAGTGATAGAACTTCTCCATAGACTTGGAAGTACAAGTAAGTCGTGATACATGTAATCGGTTTCGAACCTTTGTTGGATTCATATATAGATGTCCATTTACTTATTTCTTTTACACTCTATGTATCACCTTATAATAAGTCAGTATTTTTTCTTACTTTTGGACCTTAGAACTGTTATACTCACCTGGGACTCCCGTCATACGATTCACTATATTCAGTTTTCTCTATCTACTTGTGACGTACAAAAGTGAATATACACCTTAGAATTTTTCGATTTGAGTATCTTTGTCTCATCTAACCACCAACGGTCACCAATCTCTCACCCCCTTTACCTGCTACGAACAGTTTCCGATGTCCGAAGAACAATTTTCTTCTTTTTCAAGAGTCCAAGATTATGTGTCGGAACACTAATATAAATTGTTATGACATAGTGTATGAGAACCAACATTCCATCATTTAGAATTTATTGGAGTGGTGTGTGTGTGTGTGTGTGTGTGTGTGTGTGTGTGTCTAACATTGACACACTATTTTACCTCCACAATTGACTGGAGTACCATCATTAGTGAAGTGTCATGTATGTACTTACTTTAGTAATACGACACGGTGAATTCGAATGTGTTAATTAGGTCAGTCTTATAGAATATAAAATAAAAAATTTTAATAATTTCATACTATCGTGTAAATATCATCTGAACCGTTTATGTCTTCTTCCAATGTATATCAAAGTGATATATGATGTTAATGAAAGAAATTCATCTATTTAATTCTGAAAGTCAACCGTAAAGTTATAGTTTGAGAGTTTTTAATTATCTTACTTATATATCTCTTCATCTTCATATAATATCTAGACTTTTCGTGACACTTGGTTAAGTTATATTACTTCTAAATATTTTAAAAGTGTGTTGTCATCCTATGTTTAAGATAAGTTCAAGTGTATCTGACATTTCAGCCTCTGTGACCTTGTACAGATCCCTGTATTTGTAAAGTACCAGATTCCAAAACTTTAATATGTCTCAGACAAGAGAATAACAACACCTAATACAATCTTTAGTTATAGTTTTCCATAAACTTTTATTGGGTTGTAAAGAGGTTTCTTCTGTATGCCTACCGATTGTTTGTGTACTTTTCTACGGGTTGTAGTGAGTAATAATCTCTTTACGTTTATTTCTGGTGTTACTCCATGGTGAAGTGTGGTCAGTCTTACAGACACTAGGTTTTTCGACGTTCGTTATTTACGACCTCTCCCACACCTCTTTTCCCTTGGGAGGATGTGACAACCACCCTTACGTTTGATCATGTCGGTGATACCTCTTGTCACACCTCTAAGGAAATTTTTAACGTTTATCTTGACGGAATACTGGGTCGTTAAGGTGACGACCCGTATGTGTGGCTCCTTTGGTCTTAACTTTCTCTGTGTACACGGGGTTACAAGTAGCGTCGTGACAAATATTATCGGTCCTGTACCTTTGTTGGATCTACAGGTAGTCGTCTACTTACCTATTCTTTCGACACCATGTATATGTGTTACCTCATAATGAGTCGGCAATTTTTCTTAAGTAAACTTAGTCAAGACTACTCTACCTACTTTGATCTCGGCTAATATGTCTCACTTCATTCGGTCTTTCTTTTTGTGGTTATGTCATATGATTGTGTATATATACCTTAAATCTTTCTACCGTTACTACTGGGACATACGCTCTGTCGTTTTTTCTGTGTCTACACATATCGTCTGAAAACCTGAGTCTCCCTCTCCCTCTCCCACCCTACTTAACCCTCTTACTGTAACTTTGTACATATGATAGTACATTCTTAGCTTAGCGGTCAGATACAGACTACGTCCTATGTCGTACGAACCCCGACCACGTGCCCCTACTAGGTCTCTCTACAATACCCCTCCCTCCACCCTCCCCCCAAGTACAAACCCTTGCGTACATGTGGGCACCACCTAAGTACAGTTACATACCGTTTTGGTTATGTCATAACATTTCATTTTATTTCATTTTTATTTTTAAATTATTTTCTTTTTTTTTTCTTTTATTGGGTATATAAGGGTTCACGTTATACTGTAAATAGTTCTCTCTAGAAGTTGAATAGGTAGATTTCGGAGTTACTTCAATCTGACTTTTTTTGTCACCTACTAACGTCTCTTCTGTCTTATAGAAAGTTTTCGAATGTTTTAGGTGGAGTGAAACACTACTTTACAACTTTCAAAGGGGAGGCTCTAGTTCTTTTTCTGGTCCGATAGGTTCATGTCGGAAATTGCTAAGTCTCCTGTGTCTATACTTACAAGTGATGTCATTGTCAAAGTTATGCCGTCCTGACGTTTGATGACTTTACAGGTAATCTTTATCTTCCATAACCCGAAGAGACTACCGAGTCACCATTTCTCAGGTTGACGGTTACGTCCTTTGGACCCAAGTTAGTAATTAGACCCAAGTTAGTAATTAGGGTGTACGGCGTCTCGTTGATTCGGGTACACGGTGTTGACAACTCGGACACGAGGTCTCGAGTCCTCGACGTCGGTGACTCAGGTCCACGGTGTTGATGACTTCGGAAACACGGGATCTAGGGTACGAGGTACTGTTCTCTTCGGTGACGTTGCTCTTCGGTACGTTACGTCGACCTGTCATTGAGGGTGAACGGTGTTGATCTCTTTTCGAACGTGTCATTACTTCTGGGTTGGGTATATTTATATTTAGTTATATTGTTTTTTTCTTTATATTCCGTATACGTCAAAACCATACCAGTATGTATAAATTTATGATAAGTCATTACCTTTAGTTACTTACTGTTGATTGCGGTGTTGTTTTTACTTATCGTTATATATTTTTATCTAGTTTTCTTTCCATCTAATATTCTTATATATAAATCGCTCACGTTCTCCCTATTTCATCATCAAGTCCTAAAGGTCTATGTTCACAGAGGTATATTTTATCTATTCGTTGTTCCTGTATTACATATCGTGTCCCTTGAGATAAGTTACAGAAAATTATTATTTGGGACTACCTTTTCTTATATATATATATATATATATATATAGACAAAGGTTAAATATGAAAATTACCGTAAAATACCAACTATCACCAGTCTTTTAGATAAGATCAGTCTTAGATAAGAATCACCAGTCTTAGATAAGAAACACATAAGAGGACCCTCAGATAAATATACTTATAGAAATAATTGAAAAAGTACCTTATGTCGTGTTACATCTTAACTTAATGAAACTCATGTGATCTTTGATTGTGTTGTAATATTTAGGTGACATGAAGTTATTTTTTTAAAAATTTCCTATCCATAAAGAAGACACACACAGACACATACGTATCAACGAAATCAGCACAAACTGAGAAACGTTGGGATACCTCACATCGGGTGGTCCGAGGAGACGGTACCGTAAGAGGTTCTTTCTTATGACCTCGTCCAATGATACGGGAGGAGGTCCCCTAGAAGGACTGGGTCCCTAGGTTGGACGTAGAGGACACCGAGGACGGAACGTCCGTCTAGGGAATAACGACTCGGTGACTCCTTCGGGTAAATAATACACATTACAAAGTGTCTTTCCGTTTTAATTCCACGATTTTCAGTTTATGACCAATATAAACGACTCCACCTTCTACCATCACTCTTTCATCTCCGAAGTCCAAGGACGTTATAGTGTAGTGCACTGGTTTCAACGTCAATGAGTGAAAAAACACTACGTTATTAAATGTCTAGTTTCGTAAATATAAAACACGTTAAGGTAAAAAAACACGACATAAGGTACTTTTTCAATTATTTCTATAAGTATATTTATCTGAGGGTCCTCTTATGTGTTTCTTATCTAAGAAACCACTAAAAGACTGGTGATAGTTGGTATTTTACGGTAATTTTCATATTTAACCCTTGTCTATGCAAACATTTGTTTCTACACGGCGACTTTATTGGATACCGAACTTCTTCCTTCGTAGTTTTAATCTCTAATAAAACTTGAGTATACCTTTTTAACCTCTGGTAACGGGTGAGATACTTTAGAGATGAGAACCCTGCCAATCTAATGGGTCCTTCTTGGAGAACGTAGGTACCCCTTTTCCGTTCCACGGTCGTGAGACAGAGTGTTTAACCCGTACTCTAACTCCTAACTAGAAAATACATGTCATGTAAAAGATGAATTTAGGAACACAACCACAACCTACGGACGAAAGTGGACTAGGGCTCCAGGGTGTAGGTATTTAGACGACTAAGTGAGGGAGTTTTAACATTCAGAGAGACGTTTGAGCGATCACAAACCTCTTTCGTTAAACAGGTCCGATGTCAAACAACTCTCCCCGAGACCACAGATTTACAAAGAATGGATTGGATTCTCGTTAGTACGTTAAATGTTGGGGTTGGTGATGGCAAGTCAACATCCCCATGTCGGGTGACGGTCAGAGTGTCTGTCAACCTTCCAGATCACTCCCCCCAATTTCTTACAACGAACCCCGAAAGGAGTGACGACCCGAGATTTAGACGGTTCAGTCTATCATGAGTAGACAGACGAAAGGTGGAAGATTATGAAATATTAATAATAACAGAGGAACGGGTAGGAAACACAGGAACACCCCAATCCTAAGTTTCTTTTTTCTAGACCGGTCCGGTCTCCCTGTTCCTTCTCTACCTTCTTCCTTCTTACTCGTTCTCTTACCTACTTCCCGTACTTGTTTCCACGAAGACCCCTTGAACCTTCGTCCTTGTTCCTACGTTAATACTCTACTTTGTCGAGGAATGGACAAAACCAGACAAGTGATCAGTCTAAGTTTCTTCACCCGTAGGGTAATCTAAATTACAAATCTGAAAGTTTTCACACGACCTGTAGAATACACTCCCAGGGTGGTACGACGTTTCCTCCCATCACGGGGGTTGCACTTTGTCTTCCGTCATTGGACTTCTCCGTTATTCTGTTACACCCACCGTTTACGATTACTGTAAATGAAGTGACTCGGGTGGTCCCTTTAACCCAGGGGATAACAAGTGTAAATATCGAGGGATAAGAAATTAAAGTGTAGTGATAAGGATTAAACGTCACCTTGTTACTATAGACAGAATACTCCAACCTTCAAGTTTGATGTACCGGGTATAATCCGGTTAGTAATAACTCACTTACTTAATAATCAGTGAAGTATGTATCCCAGTCCCCTCTCCCGACCCTCCACTTGTTTGATATCTCTCTTCCTCCTTCCTGTTTATCGTCCCGTGTCACCTACTGGTCTTACTTTTCGATTCCTCCCCCGCTTCTCCAGTCCTTTCTGTCTCTTCCCTCTTTGACTTTCTGTCACGTCCATCCTCTCTCTCTTTGTCCTCTCCTCTCTACTCACCCTCTACTACATACGAGTTCGGGTCTAAGTGGGTGTCCTTAGGAACTGGTCGGTCGTACTACACCTCTTACTGCAGACATAAGTACACGTACTCGTAGACATACGCACTTACGTCCGTACGTCGAACGTAAAAGACACATTATTATCAACGTCCCTAGTTGTACGGACACCTTTAACTTTAACGAAACGAGTATAAATTTCTTAAACGAGTTTAGAGATGAGGGTTCTCGGAAGTACAGTTCTTTTGGAAATGAAAGACGGGTGTCAAGTTACGTAGTGAGTCGAAGTCAAAGGTACCATTGGTTTCGTAACAAAGGACAGTACAGATTCCTGATTCGTACTTTGTTTCTCTTTCCGTCTCTTTACACACGTGAGAGAGAAGGTGACTCCTTGTGTTCGATGATAAATCCCTAATTTTTTTCGTTTTCTAAAAATTTTTTTTATTTTTTATTTTCGTAGTTTTTTTAATTTTTTTTAAATTTTTCGTGTACTATAAGTTAAGATGGAACGGGACACGGGTGAACGACCTCCTTCTTCTATCTTTGACATCTCGTCGGGTTATGCTTACATCTTAAAGATGGAGAGGTGTCCCATGAATGTGTCAACCTTCTACATCTGTGTAAACCGGAAATCGGTTGAATGGTCGTTAAAAAAGAATGGAGGTTTGGTACGGATACCTAAGATTCTGAGGACCCTACGTTGTGTGAAGGGGAGAAAAGTCGAACATCGGAGATAGAGTACCGCACCCTAAGGTCATCGGAGTTAAAACATCGTGTCTGGAGTCAAGATCAGTCTCAAGTCTTCATGATGAGGGTCTTTTCAAAGTACTGGGGGCTATCACTTCAGTGAGCCCTGTCTACTGAGGGAGAGAGGAGAAACAAGACCCTCTGACGATTGGTCTGGTACTCCGGTCAACTATCCCTAGGGTGTAGGACAGGGTCGGGACAAGATTATCCGGGAACCCCTCTGAGTCTCCTGTCTCCAGAGACGGTCGGAGGACTTAAACCTTACGTCGTCTTGATTCGTTCGTAGAGAAGGGAAGGGTGAATGGGGTTCATCGGATAATGGAGAAAGTGTAAAAGAGAAGTAAAGTCTCTGACCTGTTGGTCTCAGGGTCCTTCCTACACTCTACAGAGTCCCACGGTCAAACCCTTCTTTCTGTCGTGTTTTAGACCCCATACAGGGGTAGATTGGTAGGGAACAGAGTGTCACAACATCCTACAGAGATCTTTAGGTAAATATGTCACAGTGATAGGAAAGGTCCCAGGGTCCACGGGTGGTCAAGGACACAAAACGTTGTCGAGTCAGGTTATATAGATTGCGTAGAATAAAAGTAAGCTTAATTTGCTGGGTACGACATGTCTTATGTTTCTGAACGGGTCCGAGGACTGGAGTCCTATAAAAAGTCTACAGGTAAACAAAAACCTTTCCGTCAAACGGAGTATGAGTCAGAGTCTCTCGTTCTGTAGGACCTTAGGTTTCAGTTCACCCGGAATCCTTCGTAGTGATGTTTGTTTCGATCACCTCCACTACCTTAAGGTCAACTCGATAAAGTTTAGGATTTTCTGCTACGACACTTTCACGATGTGAGTTATACGGTCGTTTAAACCTTTTGAGTCGTCACCGGTGTTCTGACCTTTTCCAGTCAAAAGTAAGGTTAGGGTTTCTTTCCTTTACGGTTTCTTACGAGTTTGATAACGTGTCAACGTGAGTAGAGTGGACGATCATTTCATTACGAGTTTTAAGAGGTTCGATATGAAGTTGTTATGCACTTGGTACTTGAAGGTCTACAAATTCGATCTAAATCTTTTCCGCCTACCTGGTCTCTACTTTAACGGTTTTAGACAACCTAGTAA
Source organism: Capra ibex (assembly GCA_006410555.1). Classification (NCBI taxonomy): domain Eukaryota; kingdom Metazoa; phylum Chordata; class Mammalia; order Artiodactyla; family Bovidae; genus Capra; species Capra ibex. Next base: position 17,850,149 of record SJYO01038709.1, on the reverse strand, counting down.
CTTTTTCGTACTCTCAAGGTCTTTTTGTAAATAAAGACGAAGTAACTGATGTTGTTCCGGAAACTGACACACTTAGTATGTTTGATACCTTTTAAAAATTTCTCTACCCGTATCATCTGGTGGACTGGACGGAGAACCCTTTAGACATATGTCTAGTCCTTTCGTTGTCAATCTTGACCTATACTTTGTTGTCTGACCAAGGTTTGACCCTTTCCTTATACAGTTCCGAACATGTAACAGTGGGACGAAAAAATCGAATATACGTCTCATGTAGTACTCTTTACGACTTGACCTACTTCATGTTCGACCTTAGGTCTAACGACCCTCTTTATAGTTATTGGAGTCTATAAGTCTACTGTAGTGGGAATACCGTCTTTCACTTCTTCTTGATTTCTCGGAGAACTACTTTCACTTTCTCCTCTCACTTTTTCAACCGAATTTCGAGTTGTGAGTCTTTTGATTCTAGTACCGTAGACCAGGATAGTGAAGTACTGTTTATCTACTCCCCTTGTTACTGTCTTAAATAAAACCCCCCCGAGGTTTTAGTGACGTCCACCACTGAAGTCGGTACTTTAATTTTCTGTGAACGAGGAACCTTCTTTTCAATACTGGTTGGATCTGTCGTATAACTTTTCGTTTCTGTAATGAAACGGTTGTTTCCAGGTAGATCAGTTTCGATACCAAAAAGGTCATCAGTACATACCTACACTCTCCACCTGATATTTCTTTCGACTCGTGGTTTCTTAACTACGAAAACTTGACACCATAACCTCTTCTGAGAGCTCTCAGGGAACCTGACGTTCCTCTAGGTTGGCTAGGTAGGTAGGATTTCCTTTAGTAAGGACTTACAAGTAACCTTCCTGACTACGACTTCGACTTTGAGGTTAGGAAACCGGTGGACTACGTTTCTTGACTGAGTAATCTTTTCTAGAACTACGACCCTTTCTAACTTGTGACCTCCCTTTACCCCACTGTCTCCTACTCTACCAACCTACTGTAGTGGCTGAGTTACCTGTACTCAAACTCATTTGAGTCCCTCAACCACTACCTGTCCCTCTGGACCGAACGACGTCAGGTACCCCAGCGTTTCTCAACCTGTACTAACTCACTGACTTGACTGACTGACTTTCCCTATTTAGAATGTTCTTCTATATTATTAATATTTATGTATACGAGGGGTTTATCCTCCTATATATATGTGTTTCGTTTATCTTTTCGTTTTGTATTTCCCTCTTTACTTATCATTATATTACCATCTCCTGAAATTGTGGTGTGATTGTAGTTACCTGTCTAGTAGGTCTGACTTTTCACTATTCCTTTGTGAAGGGAATTTACTGTGTAATATGGTTTATCTAATGATCTATATATGTCTTATAAAGCAGACTTTTATCGTCTTATATGTAAGAAAAGTTCACTTATGTCTTGTAAGAGATCTTATCTATTGTATGATCCGTGTTTCGTTCAAAGTTATTTAAAGTATTCTAACTGTAGTATAGTTCGTGGAAAAGACTGGTGTTACCACACTCTGATTTTTAGTTGATGTTCCCTTTTTTGACGTTTTAGGTGTTTACACACCTACATTTTGTTATAAGGTGATTTGTTTTTTACCCGGTGACTTCTTTTATTTGTTTTTTATATATGAAGTTCTGATTACTTTTGTCTTTGTTTTGTTAAGTTTGGGATACCCTACGTTGTATTCGTCAGGATTTCCTTTTTAAACCTTGTTACGTTCCGACGGAGTCTTTCTTTCTTTTTAGAGTTTATTTACTAGATTTTCATTTAAATTTCCTTGATCATTTTTCTTCTTGTTTGTTTTGAGTTTCTCCCTTTCTACATTATTACTAGTCTAGTCTTTATTTAATTTATCTCTGATTTTTTAATATTTCTGTTTACTTCTCGTCCAAGAAACTTTTCTATTTGTTTTAAATATTTTAAATAGGTCTAAGTGGTTCTTTTTTCCCTCTCACGGGTTTAGTTATTTTAGTCTTTGTTGTATCCCTTTCAATCTTCACTGTGGTGTCATTATGTTTTCTAGTAATTCTTTGATGACGTCAGTATAAGGGTATTTTATCTGTTTGACCTTCTTTACCTATTTAAGGAATTTTTTATGATAGAGGGTTCTGACTTAGTTCTTATTTATCTTTTGTACTCGTTAGTTTAACGGTCATTATTTGTTTGAGGGTTGTTTGATTTAGGTACTGATCTATCGAGGTGTCCACCAAAGATATTTTGTATATTTCTAGTCAATTATGACTAGGAAGAGTTTGACAAGGTTTTTTAACTTCTCATTCCTTACGAAGGTTTGAGTAAAATACTGCAATCGTAGTAGAACTATGGTTTTGGTTTTAGTAGTCTTTTTTTTCGTTAATGTCCGGTTATGTTTGTATCTACTTTTGTAGAAGTTGTTTTATAATCGTTTGGTTTACGTTATATAATTTGTATAGTATGTGTACTAGTTTACCCTAAATAGGGTCCCTGCGTTCCTACGAAGTTATAGACGTTTAGTCCGTTACACTATATGTGTGATTGTTTGATTTCTAATATTTAGTATACTAGTAAAGTTATCCACGTCTTTTTAACTGTTTTGAGTTGTAGGTAAATCCTATTTTTGAGAGTTGTTTCACCCATATTTCCCTTGTATAAAGTCAACATATACTGTTTGAATATCGGTTGTAGTATGAGTTGTCACTTTTCGACTTTCGTACAGGAGATTCTAGTCCTTGTTCTGTTTCCACGAGTGAGTGGTAAAAATAAGTTATATCATAAATTACAGGATCGGTTTCATCAATTCCTTCTTTACTGTACTTTGATATACATTTTTAAGGACTTGTGTGATTGTTTTTTTATAATCCTAATTATTTACTTAAGTCATTTTAACATTTTATATTTTAACTTTATATCTTTAGACAATAAAAAGATATACCATTGTTACTTGTTCTTTCTTTTTAATTCTTTAGTTATGGTTAATGTTCGTGTAGTTTTTCTTATATTGTAGATCTTTATTTAGATTAGTTTCTCATTTTATGGACATGAGACTTTTGTTATTCCGTAACTACTTTCTTTAATTTCTACCATGTTCCTTTACCTTTCTGTATAGTACGAGTACCTAACCTTCTTAATTTTATCAATTTTACTGGTATTTGGGGGGGGTTCCGTTATATATATAAGTCACGTTAGACATAGTTTTATTGTTATCATAAAAAGTGTCTTGATCTTGTTTATTAAGATTTTGAACGTACCTTTGTGTTTTCTAGTATTTATCAGTTTCGGTAGAACTCTTTCTTCTTGTTTCGATCTTCATAGAATGACCGATTAAAGTTTGATATGATGTTTCATTGTCATTAGTTTTGTCATACCATGATCGTATTTTTGTTTGAACACCTAGTTACCTTGTCTTATCCCTCAGGTCTCTATTTAGATACGTGAATACCAGTTGATTAGATGTTGTTTCCTTCGTTCATATTTGTTACTCCTTTCCTGTCGTAGAAGTTATTTATCACAACTCTTTAGACCTGTTTATGTACGGTTTTTTAGTTTGACGTGATGAAAGAGTATAGTAAATGTTTTTATTGAGTTTTAACTGATTCTTCAATGTACATTCTGGACTTTGGTATTTTGAAGATCTTCTTTTGTACCCGTCAAGTAAAAAACTGTAAGTAGGGTCGTTATAAAAAACCTAGACAGAAAAGTCCATTCCCTTTATTTTTATTTGTTTACCCTGATGTTGTTTGATTTTTCGAAAACGTGTCACTTCCTTTAATAGTTGTTTATCTATTCCGTCAGTTGACTTACCCTCTTCTATAAACGTTTGGTGTATAGACTATTCCCCAATTATAGGTTTTATATATGTTTTGAGTTTGTTGAGTTATATTTTTTGTTGAGTTAAATTTGTACCCGTCTCCTAGACTTATCTGTAAAAGGGCTTTTTCTGTATTTCTACGGGTTGTTTGTGTGTTTTTTCCGACTTGTAGTGATTAGTAACGCCTTTACTTTTGTATTCTGGTGTTACTCTATAGTGGAGTGTGGATAATCTTACCGATAATAGTTTTTCTGTTGTTTATTACTCACAACCGTTCCTACACCTCTTTTCCCTACAGAGGACGTGGTAACCACCCTTACATTTAACTATGTCGGTGATCTTTTATAAAGTCTCCAAGGAGTTTTATAATTTTCATCTTAACGGTATACTAGATAGTTAAAAAAAGACCCGTGAATAGAATTTCTTTTTTTTTTAGTGAGTAATCTTTTCTATATACGTGTAGTTACAAGTGACATCGTAATAAATGTCATCGATTCTATACCCTTCGGGTTTTTCGTTCCTGTAGTGAAACAGTTGTTTCCAGACATATAAGTTCCGATACCAGAAAGGTCATCAGTGCATCTCTACACTCTCAACCTGGTATTTCTTCCAACTCGTGACTTCTTAACTACGAAAGCTTGACACCACGATCTCTTCTGAGAACACCCAGGGAATCTGAAGTTTCTCTAGTTTGGTCAGTTAGAATTTCCTTTATTTGGGACTTATAAACAACTTTCATGACTACGACTTCGACTTCGAGGTTATGAAACCGGTGAACTACGTCTCTCGGCTAAGTAACCTTTTCTGGGACTACGACCCTTTCCAACTTCCGTCTTCCTCCCCTTACGTTGTCTCCTAACCTACCAACCTACCGTAGTGTCTAAGTTACCTGTACTTGGACCCGTTTGACACCCTCTACCACTCCCTGTCCCTTCGGACCATTACGACGTCAGGTACCCCAGTGTTTCTCAGTCTCTACTGAACCACTGACTTGTTGTTGTTGTCGTTCTATCCCCCCTTTGGGTTCAGAGGTAATTATCTACTTACCAATTTCTTCTACACCAATTTCTTTTATGTGTAATAAGTCCATATTATTATTATTAATTTAGAAAGGTAAACGTTGTTGTACCTACCTAGATTGTTTTTTGTACAACGTTGTTGTACTTACTTAGATCTCCTATAATGATTCATGTTATTCAGTCTATATCTTTTTGTTTATAACGTCTAGTAAGTACTAGACTTTTTGTTTTCTCTGTTTTGTTCGAGTATCTATTTCTCCTTTTTTCTACCAACGGTCTACCCTCCCCTAACTCCCCAGTGTTCCTCATACACTTCCCCTAATTCTTCATGTGTGGAGGTCAATCTTTTATTCATCCAGTACTCTCACATTATATAGTGTATACCTTATAACAATTGTTATAGTTTTATTCAAAAAAACCTCTGTCTATCAATGAACTGAAAGTACCACTAGTAAAGTATTACACACGTTTACAGTTTAGTGACACATCACGTGGATTTTAATTGTATCATAAAACGTAGTTAATATAAAAATTAAATTTTTAAGTGATGTCGGGATTTTTTCTTTTGACAAAAGGACTAAAGTATTGAAACTATATATGGTGTAGATACTTAAGACTTATCGTCATGAAAGGAATCTGAGTCCGTGGTCCTCGGTATTAGACCGAGACGTAAACGGAACAGTGAGTGGTACCTTACTCCTTAGACCCCACTTTCCCCTAACGGGTGTGTCTCAGGTACGAGGGGAAGATACGGTACAAAGTCCATAGACTTTGGAACTTTCAAGAACGGGTTTACTAATAAGATTCGGTCGGAAGTCCCGGAAAGAGGTTCAGACAGAAGGACTTCTATTTGGTACTATATTGATACATGCGGGGGTCCGGACCCTCTACCACGTCCCGTTCATAAATACAATCTTCTCCACTGACACACATATAGAACCTGGACCTCCAGATCTCACAGATACCACAGATGTACATACGTGTATTCTTGTGAACACGACTCTTTCTCAAACTTTACCCCTCCATTTTCCGTATCAAGTCCCTAGAGATTAATCCTCGTCTGAACAACTAAATACAGTTTTAAAAGAAAATATGGATGTGTATTTACTTACATTAAAGACACATTGGGCACGAGAGTCGTTGAAGTTATTTTTCTTTGTTATATACATAGAAAAGGTGTGATAAGTAGGACGTTCAAGTTATGACATATCTCGTAAATAAAAATACTCAATCTAAACATAAACATTTATCAACGAAGATAAATATCGTGTTAAATACAATCGGTATAAACAGTGAAGATTTCCCAAAAGTACAGTTCTAAATACAATAAGTAAATTATCATCTGTTCCAGTAAACCGAGTGAGTTAGAGGTAACGTAGGTGAAAGATCATATAGAAGAATGTTTAAGAGAACGTTGGTATAAAGAGTTACTTTCGATAAAAAGGTTAATTTATGTAAGTGTGTTATAAATCTTCCTTCTTCAACAACATCCGGTAAAATGACATAGAAAAACAACAGTAGACGAGTTTTCATTATACTTATACAATCACAGGTTAGAGATCAAAACACTACAGTTCTTCAATAACTATCAAAGTGACGTTCCCCTGTCTTAGACCCTCGTTAAAGATCTTTAAGTACGATGTCATGTAAGGAGGTCGAAAAGGTTATTAAAACTATTGAAGATTAACAGTATCATTTAGGGGAAGACGTTTCGACCAACCTTTTTGTTTTAAAATTACAGTCGACAGACGAAGAACGACGTAAATCGTTTCAGGACGTTCTTTTTAATTGAGAATTTTTCACCGATAACATTATTCCACCGTCGGAATCGTTCTCTGTTCAGACACCGGGATTTTAAAAGAGTTCATGGTGGATATTGTAGTAGAGACATTCTGTTATTCGTAGTTGGGTCTCCGTTTTAAGTCTATCCGAAGGGTCGGTTCAGATAGTAAAAGTTTATCGGAGTTAAATAGGAGGTGATTCTCCTCCCTCATTTTACCCGTTTCGTGTTTTTGGTCATTTATTTTTAACCTTAAAAAGTCGTGATTTTAGTACTGATCCTCTTTGTGAATGTATTCTCACCTGACACCTAGAAGTTTTTAGATGAGGAGATATTTTTTGTCAGAAACACGGTTTTTAACGGTGTTAGTTGAAGGTGTTTTGAGATCTTTACTCGGTTTCCGTACGTTTTTAGACTCCTCCCAAATACGTTCATTGTACCAGTTTAAAGTAATTTTCGCCTAATCTTATATTTAAACTAATTTTAATATACTTTTTTTGGTAGTCGTTTGTAGTTTGAATTTCTCCTTTCTCACTTAAGAAAAGAGAATTCTAGTCCTTGTTCTGTTCGTACGGGTAAGAACGGTGAAGACAAGTTTTAACATTATCTTCAAGATCGGTCCCGTTTGTTCGTTATGTTAATTTACATAGGTCTAACCTTTCCTTCTTCGTATTGATAAGTGTCTACTATACCAGAACATGTATCTTTTACAACCCCCTCTTCAGTTCCACCTTCTTATCCTCCTGTACCTTAAATAGAGAGGAGTGTTCACGTAGTTCTTATATAGATGTTTTCTTTGTCAAGAGTGTCTCGTGGACGACTTGTAATCACCTTCTGAAACCTGTGGATTTTTTTTTGTTCTTTTGATGGGAGTGTTGTTCCATCCTGTTTTCTTTCCTTTCCCCTTAGTTTTTCCTAGTCGTTGGGATTACCCTTCGACTTCCACTCTTCTCAAAGGGTGTGAGTCTTTTTAGGGGAGTGTCACCCCTTTAGTCGACCCTGTCTTTCTCTAGAACTACCCTAATTTCCTCTTACGTCGTCTATCAGACACCTTCCGTCCCTTTTCATTCGTGACACACGTACCGGGTGTGACTTCGCGACGTTTGGGATCGAACTCAACATACAGAGAACAACGGCTCACTCCCGACCACGACTCTTCACCCCAAACGTCACGTCTGGGTCTCTCCCCTGTCGACAATCGACAGTTTTCTATCGGACTCCCTTATTTTCATTTCTCGAGGTGATGATCCTTTCAAACGTCTTTTTCGGGTCCTGTAGTGTCTTCGTTTCGAAGTGACTACTCACCACGTGTCCCCCATCCAGACGTTTACATTGAGGGTAGGGGAAGGTGACCGAAACTGGAGACACCCGTGACCCTCCCCACGGGTAGACTCGTCGGAACGGACAGAGAGTTCGGTTTCGGAGGAGAAGGGTATCGTCGAGGTCCCAGGACTCGTGGTGGGTAGGGTGTAGGAGGAGTACTTAGTCGAGACTCGTAGGGACGGACTCTACTCTTAGACGGTTAGGTCCACCCACGACTCACCATTTCACACCCTAATTCTTTTGTCTAAGTCCCTCTCCTGACGACAGTGGACATGTCTGAATTGTCTTCCATACCCTCACTCCCCTGGGGTTCCGGTCCTTAAGGGGACCTCCTTCGTACGAGACGGATCCTTTACTCTACGGTAACAACTCACCAAGTGTTCCCTGTCCCGGTGGTGACAGAGGTGTACGGTCGAGGACGGAGACGTCTGTGACCCTTCCTGAGGGTGGTCTCACTTCCGGGTCAGACGACATTGAGGGACGTTCAGTGACGGTGGTATCCGTGAACCACTTGTGGGGTAGAGACCGGTGGTATAGGGAGTGACCGGACTCATTCTATAGGGTTATTCGACCACGAAAACTGGGGAGAGTGGAGCCACCCCTCCCACCGGGTGTACATCTCGACCCCGGTTTTACTTTCAACTCGGGGTTCCCGTCACGTTGATTCATTCTTCTTACCTTTAGAGAGGTACATCGACTTGTTCGACACCTAATTCAGAAACGTTAGTCGAACCATATAAGAAACAGACACCTTATAGACTTATCTGTTGTCCACAAGGGTGTTGATTCTGGTCAGATCGAAATCGTCGTTAGTTGAAACCCTCGTTCGTGTGTACCCTCAAACCGGTTCGGTCTCAAACTCGACCATGGTGTCACGCGTGTCGTCTAGGTCTCAGGATGGATCTCCATGACTCACGGAGGACCCCTTCGTCCCCATCCGACACCGAGTGACACCCTCGTTCCTGTGACTGTCTCCACCCTCGTTCCTATGACTGTCTCCTCCGGGGTCCTTTTATAAGAATAATGGAAATAATAAAAAACAAACGAAGTAAAACAAGTCAACAACCATAACAACAAAATAATAAACAATGAACACTGAGAAAAAAAACAATTATATAAAAAATACAAAGATAAAATGAAATCAAAAAGGGTAAAACACTAAAAAAAAGAACAAAAACAAGAAACCCAAAAATTTTTAGTAAAAATACACAAACAAAATACAAACGAAAAAAATCAAACGGAAGACGAAAACAAAACAAAAAGTAAAAAACAAAAAGGATCGAATCAGGAATAACTAAGAAAAGTAAAAACTCAAGAAAAGAAACAAACAAGAAAACGAAACGAAACCAAAAGAAAAAAAAGGACAGTCTAAGAAACAAAGACAAACAAACCAAAACAAAAATTAGTAAACAGAACCCAAACCAAACAGGTAAAACAAAGAAGAAAAACATACACCTCACAACAAACAACAACAAGGATAAACAAAACAAAAACAATGAACAGAACCCCAATCAAACAAAGAAAAGAAAAGGAAAAAAAAGAAACGAAAATGAGACGGGTGTGGACGTAGAGCGTCCTAAAATTAAGGGGTTGGTGTCCAGTCCGGACCCGGAGGTCCCACCATCACGGTTCAGGTTCTTGACCTGGTGGTCTCTTAAGGACCCGGATCTCTTACAATTAGTCGCACGTGAGAGGGCATTCATAGGTAGAGTTGTGTTTCTAGGTCAAGGTGTGTTGAAGGACGTCCGGGGTCACGACCTGTGGAGTGTGGTTTGTGGATCGTTCTGTCCTTGTTTCGGGATGGACAGTCATTTATCTTACACATTCCAACACGATTCGGCTACCTGTGGGGTTTTGTGTGGTATACTACACCGAGATGGATAGTCTCCCTTTTCTAAGTCGAGGTGGGTGGTCTCACGTCCATGGTCAGGGAGGGTTATCCTCCGATGTGTTTGCGGATCTAGTTGGAGTCAATAGTTCCCCGTCTGTTGTTTTCGTTCTCCTTGATACTGGGACGTCGGACACTTTTCCTTTGGTATTTATATTTCATTCATTCTATTTTACTCTGCTTTTTTCTTCATACAACGTCTGTTTGATCGTTCCAGTTTTGGGTGTTTTAGTTTATTTACTTCTCCTTTACCCTTTAGATATACTTTTTTATAAGTCTCAATACTATCATTTCTACTGAGTTTTAGAGTCTTTATCTTACCTCCATGTTTAACTCTTCTATGTTCTTTTAAAATTGTTTCTGGATCTTCATTTCTTGTTTATTTGTCATAACTTGTTGTACCATTGACTTCACTTTTTATGTGATCTTCTTTGGTTATCGTATTGACTCCTTCTTTTATCCTATTCACTCGACTTTCTGTCTTACTACCTTTATTCACGACAACTTGTATTATTTCTATTTTCTTACTTTTCTTTATTCTTCTCAGAGTCTCTGAAGACCCTGTTTTAATTTACGTAGTGGTAAGTTTAATATGGTTGGGGTTTTCTTCTGTTTGTTTTTCCCAGACTCTTTTATAAACTTCTCTAATAATAGTTTTTTGGAGTGATTGTACCCTTTCCTTTATCAGTGGGTTCAGGTCCTTCACGTCTCTCATGTATGTCCTATTTGGGTCCCTCTTTGTACGACTCTGTGTATTATTAGTTTAATTATTTACAATTTATGTTACTTTTTATAATTTTCGTCATTCCCTTTTCGTTGTCTATTGTATGTTCCATTAGTGGTATTCCAACAGTCACCTAAAAAGTCGTCTTTGAGACGTCCGGTCTTCACTCACCGTCCTATATAAATTTCACTACTTTCCCACCCCCCCCCCCCTGTTTTTGATGTTGGTTCTAATGAGATAGTTCGTTCCTAGAGTAAGTTTAAGTTGTCTCTTTAGTTCACAATCTGTTAAGTCATGGTGGATTGGTCGAAATGTTCACGATTTCCTTGAAGAGATCACCCTTTGTCTTCTCTTCTTTTTCTTGATATTTTTGTTTGAATTTTGTTAATTCTTTTGGCATTGTCCTTGTATATATAACTATTAATGGAATGCACATTTACCTAATTTACGAGGTTGGTTTTCTGAGTCTGACCAACTTACCTATACTTTTACTCTGGACATATATACGAAGAATGTTGACTGGGTAAAGTCTGGGTCCCTGTGTGTGTCGTACTTTCACTCCTCTACCTTTTTCTATTAGGTACGTTTACCTTTAACTTTCTTTCGACCTCATCGTTATGAGTATAGTCTGTTCTCTGAAATTTTATTTCTGATAATGTTATCTGTTACTTCCTGTGATGTATTACTTATTCGTTAGTTAGGTTCTTCTATATTGTTAACTTTTATAAATACTTGGATCTGGAGGGACCACCGAGTCTGCCATTTCGTAGACAGATGTTACACCCTCTGGGACCAAACTAGGGACCCAGCCCTTCTAGGGGACCTCTTCCTTTACCGTTAGGTGAGGTCATGATAACGGACCTTTTAGGGTACCTGTCTCCTCGGACCATCCGATGTCAGGTACCCCAGAGTTTCTCAGTCTGTGCTGACACGCTGATTAGTGTTATATCCTCATGGAGTTATGTATTCCGTTTACAATTGGCAGTATTTTCCCTTTTAGTTGTCATTGTGTTACTATCACCTCTTGTTATTGTGAGGTGAATATAGTTACCTATCTAGTAAGTCTGTCTTTTAATTATTCTTTTGTTTTTGACATTTACTGTGTAATCAGGTTTTTCTGAATTAAATATAAATATCCGATAGGGTAAATTTTCGTACCCTATATGAAAGTCTATGTTTTATGAAAGTCATATGTTTTATATGAAAGTTGAGTTCACGAGTACCTTGTAAACGGTCCTATCTAGTGTAGAAACCACTGTTTAGTTCGAAATCATTCAAATTCTTTTAACTTTAATATAGTTCGTAGTGATATTCTAATCTTTAGTTATGGTCCTTTTTTTGATAATTTTTATGTTTGTAGATCTTCGATTTATTATACAATGATTTATTGGTTTTCTAGTTTCCCTTTTTAGTTTTGTATGGTATTTTTTTACTGTTACTTTTGTGTTACTGGGTTTTGTATACCCTACTTCGTTCTCATTAAGATTCTCCCTTTAAATATCATTATTTTAGGATGGAGTTCTTTGTTCTCTTGATCTCTCTCTTTTTGTTGTGTTTTGTTTTGGGTCACAATCATATTCTTTTATTTGGTATTTCTAGTCTCGTCTTTATTTAGTTTTTCTTCTTTCGTTATCGTTTCTAGTTACTTTGATTTTCGACCAAGAAACTCCGCTATTTGTTTTAACTATTGAAAATTGAGTAGTTCTATGTTTCCTCCCCTGTGTTTAGTTATTTTAATCTTTACTTTTACATCTTCAATGTTGACTTTTACGTCTTTATACTTTCTAATATTCTCTGATAAGTTCGTTGATATACACTTATTTCACCTGTTGGATTTTCTTTACCTGTCTACTAATCTTTTCATGTTGAAAGAAAGTCAGAGTTGTTCCTTCTTTATCTTATATAATTATTTGGTTAGTTTTCATTACTTTAACTTTTATACTAAATTTTAGAAGGTTGTTTATTTCCAGGTCCTAGTCTACCGAAGTGTCCGTTTAAGATAGTAAATCTCTTCTCGATTGTGGATAGGACTTTTACAGGGTTTTTGAACGTCACCCTTCTTGTGAGGGTTCGAGTAAAATACTATAATGATAGTGAGACTATGGTTTTTATCTGTTTCTATAATGTGTTTTTTCTTTTAATATCCGGTTATAATAACTACTTGTACTTACGTTTTTAGGGGTTGTTATAGGATTGTTTGTCTTACTTTGTTGTGTAATTTTCCTAGTCTAGTCAATACCCCTCCCTCCACCCTCCCCCCAAGTACAAACCCTTGCGTACATGTGGGCACCACCTAAGTACAGTTACATACCGTTTTGGTTATGTCATAACATTTCATTTTATTTCATTTTTATTTTTAATTTTTTTTTTCCTAGTCTAGTATGTGATACCAGTTCACCCTAAATAGGTTCTCCATGTTTCTAAGAAACTATATACGTTTAGTTACAACATGTGGTATTATTATTTAACTGGTTACTTTTAGTATACCAGTAGAGTTATCTACGTCTTTTTAGAAAACTATTTTAAGTCGTGGGTAAATACTAATTTTTTTTAGAGAGGTCTTTCATCCTTGTCTCCCTTGAATGGAGTCCTATTATTTCCCGTATATACTATTGGGTGGTGTTTGTAGTAAGAGTTACCACTTTTTGACTTTTGTAAAGGAGATTCTAGTCCTTGTTCTGTTCATACGAGTGAGAGTGATGATAATAAGTTATATCAAAACCTTCAGGATCGGTACCGTTAGTCTCTTCTTTTTCTTTATTTTCCTTAGGTTTAACCTTTTCTTCTTCATACTGACAGGACAAACGACTACTGTGTTATGATATGTATCTTTTAGGATTTCTACAGTAGTCTTTTGATGATCTCGAATAATTACTTAAATTATTACTTTTTATTATGTGTCTTCTTTAGAGAATGTAATGATATGTGATTATTACCTTCTGTTCTTTCTTTTTGATTCCTTTGTTAGTGTAAATGGTGACGTTCTTTTTCTTATTTTGTGGATCCTTATTTGGATGTTTTACTCCGTTTTCTGGACATGTGTTTTTGATATTCTATGACTACTTCTTGAGTTTCTACTGTGTTTGTCTACCTTTCTATATGGTACAAGAATTTTACCTTCTTTAATTATAACACTTTTACTGATATAATGGGTTTCGTTACATTTTGAAGTTACGTTAGGGATAGTTAAATGGTTACCATAAAAAGTGGTTTAATCTCGTATTTTAAAATATTATATACCTTTGTGTTTACTAGAGTTTATCGGTTTCGGTAGAATTCTTTCTTTTTACCTCGACCTCCTTAGTCCGAGGGACTGAAGTCTGATATGATGTTTCGATGTTAGTAATTGTGTTATACCATGACTTTGTTTTTGTCTTTATATCTAGTTACCTTGTCCTATCTTTCGGGGTCCTATTTAGATACGTGTATACCAGTGGATTAGATACTGCATCCTCCGTTCTTATATGTTACCTCTTTACTGTCACAGAAGTTATATTGTCTATGACACTTTTGTCCTGTCGACGTATAATTTTAACTTTAATCTTGTGAGGGATTATGGTATGTGTTTTTATTTGAGTTATATCTTATTCTGGATTTACATTCCGGTCTGTAATAATTTGAGGATCTTCTTTTACATCCGTCTTGTGGGAGACTGTATTTTTCGTCGTTCTAGAAGAAACTGAGTGGAGGAACTCATTACTTTTATTTTTGTTTTTATTTGTTTACCCTGGATTACTTTGAATTTTCGAAAACGTGTCGTGTCCGTTAGTATTTGTTCTACTTTTCTGTTGGGAGTCTTGTTCTCTTTTATAAACGTTTGTTCCGTTAACTGTTTCCCAACTAGAAGTTTTATATGTTTGTCGAGTATGTCGAGTTATAATTTTTTCTTTGTTTTGTTACTTTTTTACTCGTCTTCTGGATTAATCTGTAAAGACGTTTCTTCTGTGTGTCTACCGGTTGTTTTTGTACTTTTCTACAGGTTGTAGTGATTAATAATTTCTTTACGTTTAGTTTTGATGTCGTCAGTCTACCAGTCGTAGTTTTTTCAGATATATATTTGTTATTTACGACCTCTCCCACACCTCTTTTCCCTTGGGGGAATGTGACAACCACCCTTACGTTTGTCGGTGACACCTCTTGTCACACCTCTAAGGAAATTTTTGACCTTTATCTTGACGGAATACTTGGTCGTTAGGGTGATGACCTGTACGTGTGGTTCCTTTGGTCTTAACTTTCTCTGTGCACATGGGGTTGCAAGTAACGTCGTGACAAATGTCATCGGATCCTGTACCTTCGTTGAATCTACAGGTAGTCGTCTACTTACCTATTTCTTCAACACAATGTATATGTGTTACCTTATAATGAGTCGATATTTTTCCTTGTGTAAACTCAGTCAAGGTTATTCCACCTACTTTGACCTCGGATAATATGTCTCACTTCATTCAGTCTTTCTCTTTGTGGTCATGTCAAATGATTACGTATATATACCTTAAATCTTTCTACCACTACTATTGGGATATACATTCCGTCGTTTTCTCTGTTCCAACATTTCTTGTCTGAACCTTATACACCCTCTTCCGCTCCCACCCCGCTATACTCTCTTATCGTAACTTTGTACATATAATGACATACATTTTATCTACTTGTCTCGTTCAAGTTATGTACTTCGTTCCGTGAGTTTCGACCACGAGACACTGTTGGGTCTCCCTACCCTATCCCTCCCTCCACCCTCCCCCCAAGTTCTACCCCTCTGTGTACATGACACACCGACTAAGTACACTTACATACCGTTTTTGGTGGTGTTATTACATTTCATTAATCGGAGGTTAGTTTTATTTATTTAATTAAAAAATTTTTGACTTTTATCTTGATGGTATACTGAGTCGTTAGGATAAGGACCCATATATGGACCTCTTTTGGTATTAAGTTTTTCTATGTACGTGGGGTTACGAGTAGAGTCGTGATTAATGTTATCGGTCCTGTTCCTTCGTTTGGATTTATAGGTAGTTGTCTTCTTTGTTAGCTCTTCTACATAAATATGTTATTATTTACGATATAGGGTTCCCCTTCCGTCCCCACCTACTTAACCCTCTAGCCTTGACTGTATATAAGTTATGATACATACTTTATCCATTGATTACTCTTGGATCCTAAGGGTTCACCGAGTCACCATTTCTTAAACGGACGGTTACGTCCTCTGGACTCAAACTTGGGACCCAGTCTTTCGAGGGACCTCATCCTTTACCGTTGGGTAAAGTCAAGTCAATGCTGAATTGATTTGTTGTTGTTACTCTTGGATGGTCTATCGTGTTCCTTAAAATGATCCACGAGACACCACTTGATTTACCCTTCTTTTAGGTTTTTACTCCCCTATATACATATGTATACTGACTGAGAGAAACGACATGGAGTTTTTGACTAATAAGGGACGTCTCTGTTGTCGTGTCGATAAAATACGGATGTAGACGCACGAGTCAGAGAAGTCAACGCAGGCTGAGAAACTCTGGGGTACCTGACATCGGGTGGTCCGAAGGAGACAGGCACCCTAAGAGGTCCGTTCTTATGACCTCACCCAACGGTTCGGGATGATGTCCCCTAGAAGGGTTGGGTCCCTACCTTGGGTCCAGAGGACGTAATGTGTACGTCCTCGGTGGCCCCTTCTTGTGGTCTTTGACTGTCTTGTCACATTTCGTTGATATACGGTTATTTTATTTTTTTCTTGCTTTTACACTTTCTTAGATGTGTGGTTTTTTTTTTTTTTTGTGTGTCTTTCGAAACTGTTAATTATTTCCTTAAGGTTTCCGACATTCTGTATCTGTTCCTGATATAAAGATATGATATTGTTACTTGTCAGGGGTTTACTTTAATTAACGTTTTGAGGTGAATTTGTCGTGTTTTTATTATATAAAACCTAAATTAATTTGTTTTACATTCTGTATGTGAATTTTGATTATTGTCCCAACTGACACTTTCTTTAAGGAGATTGTTAAAAGAAGTAAAAGACATTCTCATCTTTAAAGTCGACCCGTGTACCAGTATACTACTTTTAAGTGTAAAAAGTAGGAATAAACGTCGATCTACACTGGTACACTGATTCAAGACAAGTTACTCAGTACTTATCAGTTCAACATTTGTTAGAGATTTAGTACGGTAATTTTGTTTACCAAATTGGAGGAGAAAAACAGGAAAAGGGGAAAGGACGATCGACTTTATTCGTATACACGATTACGTAGAAGTTGGTATGTCTCCTCCCATTGTGGGATTACTACCAAAAAATCTTATAATAAAGATAGATAAGAATAAGAGACAAATCATTCTGTATCATCAGTATCAAGTGAAGAAATCTGTACTAAAGAAAATCAAAAAACTTGCATAAGTTTTAAATCCTGAATTCTAGAAACGGATGATTTCTGTAGTAGACCTAGTGGAGTCCCTATCAAAGTTAACCGAAGAAAAACCCATATACCCGGTACGAAAGAACAAGAAACAAACAGAGTATTGTAAAGTAACTTTTATCCTGTAACATCTATCATACACCATCATTAATCTTTAATTATTAAATTATTAAAGATTACAAGACTTTAATCTTTCGAGGACGTGGTGATTAAACGACAACAACAACAATAAAAATTAAAAAAAATAAAAATGAAATAAAATGAAATGTTGTGACATAACCAAAACGGTATGTAACTGTGCTTAGGTGGTGCCCACATATGTTCGAGGGTTAGGACTTAGGGGGAGGGTGGAACAACTCGTTGAAAGGATCCGACTAGTATGTCTAAGACATAAGGAATGTCTTACCCCTGTAACCCGAGAGACAAGTGTAAAAATTTTTAACACAACGAAAATAAATATTCGAACCGAAGGAACCCCAGTAGAGAACAGTCATATCAATCACCAGTCAACTATTATTAGTCTCACAAAAGAATTTACGGAACTCGATAGTCCAGAAGGTACGTAAATTAGTTTCCCTAGACACACACTTTCGTGTGGAGCTTTGAAGTCCGTCAGATGTTAGTAGTAGAAAATGAAGGACGAACAAGTCTCGGAACTCCAGTTAGTCTTCAACTCAACTACCCCGAAAGAACCGGGAAATAACCCGTGTGTGTGTTGGGACGTGTATATTCATCCGAGGATCTAAGGGTTTTATATGACATGGGATACGATACACGATTCAGCGAAGTCCGTGCAGACTGAGAAACGTTGGGATAGCTGGTATCGGGTGGTCCGAGGAGACAGGTTCCCTAAGAGGTATGTTCTTATGACCTCATCCATCGGTAAACGAAGAGGTCCTTTAGAAGGACTGGGTCCAAAACTTGGACGTAGAGCATATAGAGAACGTAACCGTCTACCCAAGAAATGGTGATCGTGGTGGATTCCTGGGGGTTGGTTCATTGAACGTCGACATATTAAGAAGTCCAGATTTAAATTTAAAAACTCGGTGTCGACCTAAAATTCAAAACTCTGGGGTTTTAAACAAACAGGGTTGACTTTAGCGTCCGAATACGTAGACACCATAATGGTTAAGGTCTATTAACGATAACGAAAGTCGTACTCTTAAAAGAAAGGACGTTTTGACCCGAGACTCATTCTGACTTTTTGTTGTGGTACCCATATTTTGAAAAGGTTCCTTGATTCTTAGACGATTTTTATAACTGACACGAGACTCTTTCCCCTGGAGATTTTTTCCAGTAAGGAAGAGTAAGCGGGGTTCCAATTTCGTTCCTTTTGCCCACAGATGGCATGTCAATAGGGAGTCATAGACTTCCCCTAACCAAAGTCCTGGACAGAACTTATGGTTTTAAGTTCCTACGAGTTAAGGGTACCAGTCAGACATTGGGTTGCCGTCTAGTACACCATGACATCATAAATAACTTTTTTATGCCGTATATTCACTTGGGTACGTTGAGTTTAGGTACAACAAGTTCCTAGTTGACATTAATAAAACGTCAGAGAGGAGAATCTGTTCTACTTGACGAAAGTACTATTCGGTCTAGAAAAGTCTCTATTTTATTTTAATATCCCCACATGTTCCAAGTCTTTAACTCAGTTCTTCCGGGAGTGGTACCCAACCTCCTCGTCAGACGAGAAAGTAAAAGACAAGGAATTAGTGTTGAACCTAGTAGACAAAACTGTCACTCCTACCAAGACTAATCTACACACGATATTTAAACTTACAGACACATGGGGAGGAGGGTTTAGGTATACGGTTTAGAATTGGGGATTACACTACCATAAATCTCGACTCCGGAAACCCTCACTGATCCAGTACTTCCATCTAGGAGGACTTACCCTAATTCCGGGAATATTTTATCTAAGGTCCGTCGAGAGAATAGAGAAAGTAGTCCATTTGTATGTTCTTCTTCTTCTGCTAGATACTTACTCCTTCGTCCGGAAGTTGTCTGTATTTTAGATACTGACGGAACTAGAACTTGAAAAGTCGGAGGCATAGACACTCTTTATTTACAACAAGTTCGGTGAGCCAGATACCATGAAGTAATATCATCGGGTTTGTCTGATTCTGTTTCACTAACGTACGTAAAACAACTAAAAACACAGATATAATTATAATTAATTAATTAATTATATTAATTAGATATTTAATCGTAAACGAAAAGAAATGGACATGACGGACAGACCAAAACCATAGTCCCATTATGACCGGGGTATTTTTTCTCAAACTTTCATAATAGAGAACAAGATAAAAAACCTTTTTAAACATTTTAAAACGATAATTATAAACAAGAAAGTCATAAACCATCCAAAATGGTCATTTCAGTCGGTACTTAAATTTTCTGTGAACTAGGAACCTTCTTTTCGATACTGTTTGGTTCTGTCGTATAATTTTTCGTCTCTGTAGTGAAACGACCGTTTCCAGGTAGATCAGTTTCGATATCAAAAAGGTCATCAGTACCTACACTCTCAACCTGGTATTTCTTCCCATTGGTGGCTTCTTAACTACGAAAGCTTAACACCACGACCTCTTCTGAGAATTCTCAGGGAACCTGTCGTTCCTCTGGTTTGGTTAGTTAGGATTTCCTTTAGTTGGGACTTATAAGTAACCTTTCTGCTACGACTTCGACTTCGAAGTTATGAAACCGGTGAACTACCCTTCTCAACTGAGTAACCTTTTCTGGGACTACGACCTTTTCTAACTCCCGTCTTCCTCTTCCCCAGTCTTCTCCTGTTCTATCAATCGTAGTGTCTGAGTCACCCGTACTTAGACCCATTTGAGTCTATAACTCAAATCAAATCCTCTATCAGTTCCTGTCCCTTCGGACAACACGACGTCAGATACCTCAGTGTTTCTCAACGTGTACTGAATCGTTTACTTGTTTTGTTACCTACCTATTCCCGACGGCCAGTTAAAAGACAAAGACTGGTCGTCGACTATAAAGTCCGAAATGTGGTAATTGATTTTTTCCCATCTCTATAGACGTCAACACAATTGTAATTACGGGTGGAACGTTATAAGGACTTTCATCCTCGAATAGTTAGAGATGTTAATCTCTACCTAAGTGGAGTAGGACAGTTGTCCTAACCTAATAAGGGGTCCTTTACGACACCCTCTGCCCCCACTATTTGAAGTTCCTATATTAAATTTTTAAAATTTCGACAAGAGAAAAGAGATACTGATACACACACACACCCCCCCCCCCATAATTAAGATAGTACCAATCTCTTTAAGAGTAAATACCAATATGTATACCGGAACGACGACGATGACGACGATTCGACGAAGTCAGCACAGACTGGCACATGCTGGGGTATCTGTCGTCGGGTGGTCCGAGGGCGTAGGAACCCTAAGAGATCCGTTCTTATGACCTCGCCCAACGGTAAAGGAAGAGGTTACGTACTTTCACTTTTCACTTTCACTTCAGCGAGTCAGCACAGGCTGAGAATCGCTGGGGTACCTGACATCAGATGGTCCGAGGAGGCAGGTACCCTAAAAGGTCCGTTCTCATGGCCTCACCCCGTGGTAACGGAAGTATACCGGAAGTCAAGTGAAGTCAAGTCAGCGAGTCAGCACAGACTGAGAAACGTTGGGGTACTTAGCGTCGTGCGGTCCGAAGGGACAGGTAGTAGTTGAGGGCCTCAAGTGAGTCTGAGTGCAGGTAGATCAGTCACTACGGTAGGTCGGTAGAGTAGGAGACAGCAGGGGAAGAGGAGGACGGGTGTTAGGGAGGGTCGTAGTGTCAGAAAAGGTTACTCAGTTGAGAAAAGTACTCCACCGGTTTCATGACCTCAAAGTCGAAGTCGTAGTAAGGAATGTTTCTTTAGGGCCCGACTAGAGGAAGTCTTACCTGACCAACCTAGAGGAACGTCAGGTTCCCTGAGAGTTCTCAGAAGAGGTTGTGGTGTCAAGTTTTCGTAGTTAAGGAGTCACGAGTCAGAAGAAGTGTCAGGTTGAGAGTGTAGGTATGTACTGGTGTCCTTTTTGGTATCGGAACTGATCTGCCTGGAAACAACCGTTTCATTACAGAGACGAAAACTTATACGATAGATTCAACCAGTATTGAAAAGAAGGTTTCTCATTCGCAGAAAATTAAAGTACCGACGTCAGTGGTAGACGTCACTAAAACCTCGGGTCTTTTTATTTCAGACTGTGACAAAGGTGACAAAGGGGTAGATAAAGGGCACTTCACTACCCTGGTCTACGGTACTAGANAGCAAAAGACTTACAACTCGAAATTCGGTTGAAAAAGTGAGAGGAGAAAGTGAAAGTAGTTCTCCGAAAAATCGAGGAGAAGTGAAAGACGGTATTCCCACCACAGTAGACGTATAGACTCCAATAAGTATAAAGAGGGCCGTTAGAAATAAGGTCGAACACGAAGAAGGTCGGATCGCAAAGAGTATTACATGAGACGTATATTCAATTTATTCGTCCCACTGTTATATGTCGGAACTGCATGAGGAAAAGGATAACCCTTGGTCAGACAACAAGGTACAGGTCAAGATTGACAACGAAGGACTGGACGTATATCCAAAGAGTTCTCCGTCCAGTCCACCAGACCATAAGGGTAGAGAGAGTATACCGGAATCAGGATGATTTTCTACACGACTCTACCTAATGTCTCAGTAAAGTGAGTCGGGAAATCAACCATCCTTTAGGGTCTAAAACGGTCTATAAAATCCCATTTAAGATTGATGGACACCAATGACACCTAAAAGTGAACAAAACACAGAATTTCCGTAAAATCACACACACAGCCCCCCTCCAATCAGTCCCCTGATCTTCGTGTCTCTTTTTATCCCTACTTTCATTTACTTTCTTGTGCACCTAACCCTTCTTAAAATGGTCGAAACATAATTTCTCACTTCGATACGTACTTTGCAATTACCTTAATTGATGTATTTTTATTTTGATAGATACGTAGACCTTTGGTGTTTATTAATTTTTCGTTTTAGGTTCTTTTCATAGACGTTACATACACGGACTTACACCCAGTCCCAGAAGTGTATATTGACGATTTTAGTTACTTGATGTATAAAAATTTTTAATTATGTACGACTACTCTCATACTCTTTGGTTCTTAAGAGTATCCTTCAGTCCCTGTTATCTTTACCCATAATACAAAGAACGTTATACGTAGTTCTCACAATTCACAAGTGTAGGAAGTCAAGTCATTTACATGGGGGAACTTTAGATAATATTTGTCTCTACCACTTTTTATAAAAGTAAAATACCTCCTTATTAGAAACTCATTATATAGTCACAAGGAGAATGTATAGAGGATCTGACTTAACGAGATGTATAATGATGTTTAAGGGACGTTTAATACTCAAAAAGGTGGTCTTTCGTCTTTACCCATCATCTTCTTATCTATAGTCGATGTTCAAATTTCTCTTGTAAAAATTACGTGACTCAGAACACCGAATTTTTTGAGATGGGTGATGTGTGATGTCGTTTATGACTACTATCGTAGTTGTTATTAATGTACTATCGATGTTCGTGGTTCGATTCTAGGATAACCTATTAACTACGACCTGTGGTGGGTACTTCGTCTACGATAATAACGGGAGTAAAATACGGAAACCCTTGACACCGTGTGTCTCCTTTTCAGTCGACAGGTCCAAGAGTCCCAAGGAGGTTCTCACAGGGATACAAGTCCAGGGTTCAGACAGTTTGACATCAAACGTGTGACCAAACGTCCTACGAAAGGACGGCGGTTGTGTTCTTACTTTTATGAGTGACCCCTTCTCTCATTTTGTTGGGTGTCTTGAAAAATTTTTCACATTATTCTATTAGTAACGGGTGTTATTTCACTCTCCTTTATTTTAGTTACATCCTTTAACAAGTATCTCATAGTAAGGTCATAATATTTTTCTACAATGTAAATGTTTCTTTTCGTATCCCTTCTTTGGTCCATAGACAAGTAAATTAGTTGTTTATATAAAACTCTTGTGTGACGATTTGTGACAAAACAATTACACGACGTTAATTATACCATTCGTTTTTGTTTCGTTTTTTATGTGGAGGACAGTCTTTTCAATGTAATACTATGAAAGGAAACTCTGCCTCCAGTGTTTCGTCTCATAAAGACGAAAGGTACAGTTCACAATTAAAAACAGTCAGAAAATTTCTGATTCATAAAAAAATCCTTCTTTTTACTTATTTTTAAAATTTCAGAAAGAGTTTATTAAAAATGTTGAACCCCTTGTGCAATTTTAGGACTTAAATTTTTCACTCTATAAGGTCAGTGCTACATTGTACTAAAAGTACAAATTTCAAGTGTAAATACTTACTTTTGTACTTTATAATTACCAGTAGTGGTCCATTACCCTAACACTTATTCTAATCGGAAGAAATAATGTGAAATAGACATAAGGTTTAAAGGATATAAATTCAAGTCACTGAAATTATTACTCTATTATTTTTTGGGTCCTTTTGGGTCCCATTTGGGTATTGTTCTGGTAAGTCTCTTCGTCTTCCTGTTCAACGATCCATTGGATCCGTCGAGGTGTCCTCTTTCCAGTTGAACTTTTCGTTTTCCCAAAACAGATACCCTGGGGTGATTTCCCTCGTCTGGATCGGATTTATAGACGAATCGGGTGAATCTGATTTTTCCTCGGCTGACAAAGCTCAAAAAAATTTCGTGCTTCCCTCCCCGCCGTCCGCCCGTTCCGACGACACGTTACGTTACGACGGTAGATCGCAGTATCCTCTGGTTAACGGTGGTTACGATCTTTTTTTAGTAGAAAAGGCGACCAAAAGAGCGCGTCTCGGGTCTTTCAGTACCTACGTTTTCGGTTCGCCCCACGGTCATTACTGGTGTTTTCACTTCACTTGGACGGTTTGAGGTGCCGCGGATTCGGAAGAAATCAGGGTGTTTGGCTCGGTATCGTTGTATCGGGAAGGACCCGCGGCCGCGGGTCCTCCCTGCGTTTGGGCCCCTTACCCCAATGTTAGGGTGACCGCCGAAGTCAGAGGGTCGGGTCAGGTGATCAAAAGAGGGACTGGGACAAACCTTGTGAGGTGACTCCTTGGACTGGCCACTGGCCACTGCAGGCACAGGACAGCGGATGATGAGTCGGGGGATGCACGCCAAGTCAAGTCAGCGAGTCAGCACAGTCTGAGAAACGCAGGGGTACTTGGCGTCGTGTGATCCGGAGGGACAGGTAGTGGTTGAGGGCCTCAAGTTGGTTTGGGTACAGGTAGCTCAGTCACTACGGTAGGTCGGTAGAGTAGGAGACAACAGGGGAAGAGGAGGACGGGAGTTAGGGAGGGTCGTAGTCCCAGAAAAAGTCACTCAGTTGAGAAACGGACTCCACCGGTTTCATGACCTCAAAGTCGGAGTTGTAGTCAGGGAGGTTACTTGTGGGTCCTGACTAGAGGAAATCTTACCTGACCAACCTAGAGGAACGTCAGGTTCCCTGAGAGTTCTCAGAAGAGGTTGTGGTGTCAAGTTTTCGCAGTTAAGAAGCCACGAGTCGAAAGAAGTGTCAGGTTGAGAGTGTAGGTATGTACTGGTGTCCTTTTTGGTATCGGAACTGATCTGTCTGAAACAACCGTTTCATTACAGAGACGAAAACTTATACGATAGATCCAACCAGTATTGAAGGGAAGGTTCCTCATTCGTAGAAAATTAAAGTACCGACGTCAGTGGTAGACGTCACTAAAACCTCGGGTTTTTTTATTTCAGTCGGTGACAAAGGTGACAAAGGGGTAGATAAACGGTACTTCACTGCCCTGACCAACGGTACTAGAACCAAATGACTTACAACTCGAAATTCAGTTGAAAAAGATGAGAGGAGAAAGTGAAAGTAGTTCTCCGAGAAATCAAGAAGTGAAAGACGGTATTTCCACCACAGTAGACGTATAGACTCCAACAACTATAAAGAGGACCGTTAGAACTAAGGTCGAACACAAAGAAGGTCGGGTCGCAAAGAGTACTACATGAGACGTATATTCGATTTATTCATCCTTCTGTTATATGTCGTAACTGCATGAGGAAAAGGACAAACCTTGGTCAGACAACAAGGTACAGTTCAAGACTGACAAGGAAGGACTGGAACATATGTCTAAAGAGTTCTCCGTCCAGTCCCAGACCATAAGGGTAGAGGAAGTCTTAAAAGGCGTCAAATGACACTAGGTGTGTCAGTTTCCGAAACCGTATCAGTTATTTCGCCCTGACCATGGTTAGGGGACCGGTAATAGGAGGGCGGGTGAGGGCCGGACACTTGTACGAGGAGACCACCGTGTAAGTGACAAGAGGACAGTCGGGAGTGAGAAGACTAGACAGGAGTCACGGATGCTCCGATGGGCCAGTGGGGCCTCGGAGAGGTAGGAGTCACTACGAGGGAAGGAAGAGTAACCTCGTACGGAGACGGGTGCCAGGGTGGGACCCGTAGTACTTTCTGGCGCGGGGAGTACCACAGACAAAGATCGTAAGGACGGAGAGTAGTGGGAGTTATACTATAGGACAGGAGGTCGTGTGAGCGACATTACGTAACTATCGGAGTTGGAGGACCTCTGGAGATCGAGTGGCTGGTGTCCAGGAAGGTGTGGTAGTCGGTACGGAGAGGAGTGAGACGACTCGGTCCCGACCTTCGACAGGGGGTGTTTGTGTGGAGAGGGGACTTTTGTGTGGAGAACACGAGGAACTTGGGAGGACGGACGGGTGAGGGACGGACAGAGATTCGTAGACTCGTAACTCCTCTTTTGAAATGTTGAAATGTCTTCACAAAACAAAATTTAGGTACTGACCTCTTAACGATAAGTAACAGTGAGAATCGATGGATGTGATGTGTGATCATTGGAAGGAGGTAGGATTACTGGTGGTCGGGATGGGGGGTTATTAAGCCCCTCTTCTGTCTTCTTTAGGGTACCCTAAAGAGTTCAAAGGGTTAGGCTTAGACGGACAAAGGTGGGACCGTGCGACGACGGGGATACCTCCTCCACTGGTATAGGGTAAACTCCGGAAGTGGACCTAAGGTATAGGAAGAAGGAAGAGTTTCTCACTCGAAAACGTCACGAGTAAGACCAAAGACCTTAACAGTCCGAGGGGTAAAGAAAACCTAGTAAGGTAGTAATTGTTTCACCCGTCTTCTTATCAACCTCAAATTCTTAAATCGGAAGACCTCTACTAGCACTAAGGACGAGACCACCCGTCTGGGGATCCCCGAAGTAAGGGACATCTTCTTTAATCCTTTAGCCGACTCAAGTCTGG
Source organism: Capra ibex (assembly GCA_006410555.1). NCBI lineage: Eukaryota > Metazoa > Chordata > Mammalia > Artiodactyla > Bovidae > Capra > Capra ibex. The sequence continues at coordinate 17,823,945 of SJYO01038709.1, read as the reverse complement.
ATTCCCAAGATGGTACTTCCTTCGGATTGGACAGATCCCGACCTCGTTCGTCGACACTCCTCTATTGGGTGTAGGTTCCAGTCCTCACCACCGACATGAAACGACCTCGTCGACACTTCTCTGTGGAGTACAGGTTCCAGTCTCTTTAGGGTCATTCTGCCATCCGTGTCCTCGTCGACACTCTTCTATGGGGTACAGGTTCCCGTTTCCTCTTCGGGGTCGTTCTGCCATCTTCCCTACTTAAGTGCAAATCTTAGTTTGGGGTAAGGGCGGTCTCTGCGAGTCTGTCGAGTTTGGTTGGAACACACATGGTCCTGGATCCCTGGGGTGTCTCTGACTCTGTCTTGACACAAACTCACAGAGGACACCTCCATGCCGAGTCGTCACCTGACGGTGTCCCCGTCCCTGAGACCCACGTTGTCTGAATCCTTGCCGTATTCGGGAGAATCTCCTCCAGTGGCAATTGGGGTGGTATCTCGACGGTCTTGAATCGGTCCTGACCCTTTATCTGAGAACCTCCCGTGTTGTCTTGGAACACACGTGGTCCTGGGTCCTCTTTCCTCGTGACCGAGGTGTTCTCTGACTGGGTCTGAACGGACCCTCACAGGTCCTCAGAGGTCGTCTCCGCACCCAGCCGCCACCGGACGACGTCCCAACCTCCGTGACTCACATCGTCATGTACGGACCTTAGTAAACTTCCTCCAGTGGTAATAGAAGTAATGGAGGTGGTATCAAACCGGGGTCCATTTATCGACCCAGAACATCCAGAAGTATCTTGGTAAGTTGAAGTCGAAGAAGTCGCAATGACCAACCCCGTATCTGAACCTAATGACACTATAACTTACCAAACGGAACCTTTACTTGTCTCTAGTAAGACAGTAAAAAGTCTAACGTAGGTTCATGACGTAAAGCCTGAGAAAACAACTGATACTACCGATGAGGTAAAGAAGACTCCCTAAGGACGGGCGTCATCATCTATATTACCAGTAGACTCAATGTAAGTGGGTAAGGTCAGGTAAAATCAAGCGACTAAGGATCTTACAACTGCAAGTGGGAGCGGTAGAGAACAAACTGGTGAAGGTTAAACGGAACTAAGTACCTGGACTGTAAGGTCCAAGGACACGTTATAACGAGAAATGTGGTAGCCTGGAACGAAGATAGTGGTCAGTGTAGGTGTCGACCCATAACAAAAACGAAACCGAGGTAGGGAAGTAAGAAAGACCTCAATAAAGACGTAACTAGAGGTCATCGTATAACCCGTGGATGACTGGACCCTCAAGGAGAAAGTCATAGGATAGTAAAACGGAAAAGTATGACAAGTACCCCAAGAGTTCCGTTCTTATGACTTCACCAAACGGTAAGGGAAGAGGTCACCTGGTGTAAGACAGTCTGGAGAGGTGGTACTGGGTGGGCAGAACCCAACGGGGCGTCTGTACCGAATCAAAGTGACTCAATCTGTTCCGACACCAGGATCACACTAATCTGACTGATCAAAAGACACTAATACCAAAGTCACACAGACGGGAGACTACGGGAGAACGTTGTGGATGGTAGAATGAACCCAAAGAGAATGGAACCCGTACCCCATATCCTGATTGTGGGTTTTTTCTACAGGAAAAGTAATCTCCCATGACCTTACGTTTTCATCCTTCAGTTCTTTGTGGACCTCATTGTCCGTTTAAACCGGAACCTTACGCCTTACTTCGTCCCGTTTCTGATTATCTCAAAACGGTCTTTTACGTGATCAGGATCGTTTGTGGGAGAAGGTTGTTGTGTTCTCTTCTGAGATGTGTACCTGTAGTGGTCTACCAGTTGTGGCTTTAGTCTAACTAATATAAGAAACGTCGGCTTCTACCTCTTCGAGATATGTCAGTTCTTTTTGTTCTGGTCCTCGACTGACACCGAGTCTAGTACTTGAGGAATAATGGTTTAAGTCTGAATTTAACTTCTTTCATCCCTTTTGGTGATCTGGTAAGTCCATACTAGATTTAGTTTAGGGAATGCTAATATGTCACCTTCACTCTTTATCTAACTTCCCGGATCTAGACTATCTATCTCACGGACTACTTGATACCTCACTTCAAACACTGTAACACGTCCTCTGTCCCTAGTTCTGATGTTCTTTTTCTTTACGTTTTTTCGTTTTACCGACAGACCCTCCGGAATGTTTATCGACACTTTTCTTCTCTCCGATTTTTGTTTCCTCTTTTCCTTTCTATATTCGTAGAATTACGTCTCAAGGTTTCTTATCGTTCTTTATTCTTTCGGAAGAAGTCACTAGTTACGTTTCTTTATCTCCTTTTCTTGTCTTAGCCTTTCTGATCTCTAGAGAAGTTCTGTTAATCTCTATGGTTCCCTTGTAAAGTTCGTTTCGATCCGAGCTATTTCCTGTCTTTATCATACCTGGATTGTCTTCGTCTTCTATAATTCTTCTCCACCGTTCTTATGTGTCTTCTTGACATGTTTTTTCTAGAAGTACTGGGTCTATTAGTGCTACCACACTAGTGAGTGGATCTCGGTCTGTAGGACTTTATGCTTCAGTTCACCCGGAATCTTTCGTAGTGATGTTTGTTTCGATCACCTCCACTACCTTAAGGTCAACTCGATAAAGTTTAGGACTTTCTACTACGACACTTTCACGACGTGAGTTATACGGTCGTTTAAACCTTTTGAGTCGTCACCGGTGTCCTGACCTTTTTCAGTCAAA